>JAOTQM010000040.1:13370000-14039501 GCA_026939265.1 Oreonectes daqikongensis | reverse complement strand
CTTGCGGTGTTTAACAGTGTTTGACAGAACTCTTTGGTAAGCCGGCCAAAACAAAAATATGTCAAAATATGACATGCTATTCAATTATGTTAAGTGCCTCTATCTCTATAAGTTCTGTGACGTCCACATATTTGCAGTCCAGTAGGGCTCTAATGGGTTTTTGGGGCAAATGTAAAGGTATAATTAAATTATATAAATAATAAAGTACTCTGAAGTGAACCCCCCTGCAGCCAGCAACTTATGCTCTTTCAAACAGTGACAATGTAATTCGCTCACATTGTGATTACAGATAAAGTTATTAAAAGCTTTTTAAAGGGATAGTTCACTCAAAATTAAAATTCTGTCATCATTTAGTCACCTTTGAGTTGCTCCAAATCGGTTTACTTTTCTTTGTTCTGATAAACACAGAGAAAGATATTTGAAAGAATGCTTGTGACCAAACAGTAGGTGGACCCCATTGACTACCATAGTAGGAAAAATTACTTTATAATTTATTTTGTTCTGTTGAACACAAAATTAGATATTTTGAAGAATGTAGGACAGCAAAATGTTCGGGGGCTCCTTTGTCTACCATTGTTATTTTTCCTACTATGGTAGTCAATGGGGTCCACCTACTGTTTGGTCACAAGCATTCTTTCAAAAATATTTCTCTGTGTTTAACCAAACAAAGACATTTATACAGATTTGGAACAACTCGAAAGTGAGTAGTAATTCATGACAGAATTACAATTTTTGGGTGAACTATCACTTTAAGTGCCATATGCTTTTGACTTTGCTGGCACAACTGTCCTGAGCCAGAATTACAATTTGCCAACCTCTTTTTTTCCATTACAAGCTGTTCATACAGTTGCAATTAAAGGTGATTATTAAATTAAATTTAAGTTTAGCATCTTGAAAGAATACCTGAGATGTCTACCTGTCTATAAAATTATCACGATGCCAAAGTGCTCATGCGTAGGTCTATAAATAATTTTCCAAGATTTTCGATCTCATTAGCCTCCTAAATGTACTTTACTATAGACAGCGTGACAACATGTCGTAGACGAACACAGATGCGCTTTATATAATTAGCTCACCTATACAGCTAATAGCTCTTACATGTGAAATCACTTTCTATTCTGAGCTCCTTACGGGGCTATTTAGAATCACTCCTTGTATATTTCTGTTGTCCAGAATGTCACCTGCAGCTGGACACTTGGCTCTGTAGTAATCGGTGCGCTAAGTTAAGAAGTTTAATCCATCTTGGTCTGTCTTAGTGATCTACTGTACTTAAAGCCTGTAATGCAAGCTATTCCCAGACGTGCTGATGCTGGCATGGTCCGTTATAACACACGCTGTTTTTGAGGCGCAGGTGAAGCCAGGTAAAGATTACATAACGCAAATGAAGGGCAAAGACAGAGTGACCTCCATGTGGAAGAGAAGGGCCCATTTTCTTCTTTTGTTGTGCGAAATGATTGGAAATCATAAAATGATGAAATGAGGGTTTGAGGCTTTTTCTGTATTTCTCTGCCATTTATTTTTATTTTTAAAAAGACTGACTGGTTGGTCTTTTTGTGGTTCTCTAGCTCAATTGGTAAAGCATGGTACCCAGACACAAGGTCACAGGTTTAAATCCAAGAAACACATTTCTGCCAAACACATACGTGTTAAAGGTTCAAGGGTATGCAAGGTTACGTTGTGCTGAATTCAATGTCTAACCGTGTCATGTTTTAACTCATTGGTTTGAGACCTATATTATATGAATGTTCTAATGGCAAGGATGTCCAATGCAGACTTTTCCATTAATGTGTAACATTTATCTATGGTTTTATAATGGTTTCTTATGTGTTTGCTCTTTATTCACAGCTCCAACTCCCACAGTCCCTCACCCCCCAGCAGCAGTAATGCTTTCAGTCTTCTGAGTGCAAGTTCAGAGCAAGATAACCCGTCTACCAGCGGCTGCAGGTTAGACTCAATGGAAAAACAGTCATTATAAATATCTCAGTGCATTATGAACTGTGCATTCTTCATTTTTTACAGATAGTTATTAATGTCTGTGATCTGGAGTTTATCAGAAACTCATAACAGCATCATTTTTCATCACTGTAGTCATGCAATACTGTAAATGTGATGAGAATACCACAGTCTTTCCCAGCCCGGGTTTGCAGGTTCATAATGGAACTGCAGGGAATTTATATAATTGTGAAAGAAATGACAATGGTTCATTAAATTGAATAAAAATGTATTAATTCCTTTTTTTAAGAATGGTTTTGTTTCTGACCCATATGTCTTTGTTTTGAACCCCTGCAGTAGTGAAGAGTCCGCCAAGGCCAAGACACAGAAAGAGTTGATCAAAACTCTGAAGGAACTGAAGCTTCATTTGCCTCCAGAAAAGAGAAATAAGGGCAGCAAGTCGACCACACTGAACACGCTGAAATACGCCCTGCGCTGCGTCAGACAGGTGGAGGGTGAGCAACACTTGATCTCAATTATTATAGACTTATGTAAGTCAATCGTAATGTTGGTGCACTTGTCTGACAGCGGGGGCATAGTTTCCTTCAGTTTGTATTTATAGTTTTTACGTCCATTTTAGCTTAATTCTTGCAATTTTGTTATGTGGTTTTGTTATTTATTTTTTTATGTTGCCAATTTGAACTAAATATGAGAAGTAGTCAAGTAACATTAGATGATTGGTTTAATCGTATTCTTTTTACCTCTGCCAAGAATTATAGTACCTGCTTGATATATGTTGTTATATTCATGTTTTTTTTTCTAGCAAATGAAGAATATTACCAGCTGCTTATGATCAATGACAGTCAGCCATCGGGGCTTGATGTTTCATCTTATACAATAGAGGAGATAGACAGCATCACATCTGAATACACCCTCAAAAACACAGTGAGTGTCTTTATTATGTCTTTTTATTTTATATATTCAATTAGTTATAGTAAGTTGTCTCTGCATTGTATTTTGTGACACAATACAATATTAACGTTTAGTTATTGTTATCAGAAATTACTGATCACGGCATGTTTGTCGTGTAGGATATCTTTGCAGTCGCCGTGTCACTCATCACTGGAAAGATCGTCTACATTTCAGACCAGGCGGCCTCCATCTTGAATTGCAAGCGGGATGTGTTCAAGAATGCTAAATTCGTGGAGTTTCTTACACCGCAGGATGTTAGCGTGTTTTATAGCTTCACCACACCGTACAGACTGCCGTCTTGGAGCATGTGCACCGGTGCAGGTATATGCCATGTTTGAATGTTTAAGAAATGTTTCACATTAATGGATTTTTAATTCACAATCCAATCAAATGGTGAACTGTACTGTAAAAGCCTCTTATCAAGCTGATCAGGTGTTTTTTTGCACCTGGAGTTTGAAAAGAGCTTTTACACCAATATGAGCTGAAATCTGACGTCAAAAGTTCTAGTATGAAGTCTTAATCTTTTCACACCATGAATACATTTACGTCACGTTTGGCAGTGTGGTGTCCGGACACGCCAAACCAAATATCAGAACGAGTCAGTTTTGTTTCCTCATTCTTTTATACAAAGCTTTTCAAGGTCCAGTTTGACACCAAATGTGGAATAAACACAGTAGACAAAACACAAAATAACAACCACACATTTTTATTCATGATAAGCCAGCTGGCTGCTTGTAATGATGATTCCTGTGTTGATTAAATATACAGAGAAACGGCAGTCAATGTCAACCGGAGGTGAAAGTCGATCTGGTCACCTCTGTGACACTGTTGAATTAAACCTAAAGTCATTAAGTCTCTTGTTTTTTACTTTCAGAATCATCACCGTCAGACTGCATGCAGGAAAAATCCTTCTTCTGCCGCATCAGGTGAGTGTGTGTGAAGTTTGTGAAGTTCACAAAAATAGGAAAAATCACAGATGAGATCTATTTAATATCGCAATATTAAATATAGCAATATAGCAATATAAGAATATATAGTAAAAATGGTAAAAAAAAAAAGTTTTTCTTTTAAAGAGAAATAGTACAAAATAAGTAAAAATAAAAATGTTTTCATCATTTGTTTATGTTATTTTAAACCTATATGACTTCCTTTCTTCTGCAGAACAAAAAATAAGATATTTTGAAGAAAGTTGGTAAACATCATTGGACTTCCATTGTATGGACACAAAACCATTTCTCAAAATATCTTCTTTTGTGTTCCACAGAGTCATATACAGGTTTTTAATGACATGACGGTGAATACATGATGACATTTTTATTTCTTTAAGTTTAGGTAATGGTATGTATAACTACCTGTTTAAAACAAAAAAATGAAATATCCTAATTTAGATGGCTATGTTTGTATATGGAAAGTTCCCATAATACGCGGAAATGTGTGTGCGCGTGCTGGGTGTGAGGATTAAGAGAAAGATATTCGCTAGCTTGCATCCTGTGTACCATCTGTTCAACATGATTTTATTCACGATCTTTCCTTTTTCGATTCAGTATGAGTAAATTCATTCTGTCCAACTTCTGTCCCTTTGAATAGGAATGTTTGATTCACAGAAATGTGCTGGAAATGGAAAACATTCGGTAAACAAATAATTACTGAAGAACCCTAGTCAACAACCTATAAATAAAGCATTATAAGACAATTGTGCAGCCTCCTAAGATCATATTTGGCAAATTTTAAAAAGATCACCCAAATAAAATTTTAATAAAAGTTATTTATTCATCCTCATGTCATTCAAAACCATTCAATATGACCATTTTTGGGATGTAAATTGGGACATGCCATAGACATACATGCAACTGCTGCCTTAATAAAAGGACAGTTCACTCAAAAATGAAAATTCTTTCATCATTTACTGCATGACTTTCTTCTGCAGAACACAAAAGATATTTTGAGAAATGTCTTGGTAGTTTTGTGTCCACACAAATGGAAGCCAATGTTGTTTGGTTACAAACATTCTTCAAAATATCTACTTTTGTGTTTTGCAGAAGTAATAAAGTCATACAGGTTTGGAATGACATGACAAACAGTAAATGATGAAAGAATTCTCATTTCTTAGCGAATTGTTTTTTTATTAAGGCAGCTATTGCATGTATGTGTATGGTATGTCCCAATTTTGTTTGTTTGGTAAACCTTTGTGTGTGTTTTATTTGTTTGTTTGTTTAAGGAATTAGTCATCTTACATGAGATGACATGTTGTGTTGAAGTCTCAGTTGTTTTTGAAACATTTGTACCGCTGTAGGTTTGTACGTCATTGCAATTGTCCTCCGCACAGTTGACGTTAGAATGTGGCGTAGCTAGTTCTGTGATATCTTCTAATAAAAGATTAAAATTACATTAATGTCACACACAAATATTAAATAAAAAGTTTAGCCAGATATAAAAATACAGAATAAGATAAGGAATGTGTTTATAAGGTATCTTAATGTTGCCAACCTCTTTTGCGTTAGGAGTGTGCCAATGCTTCCTACATAGGGAGCTTCTTTTCTTAGGTTTTGGTTAACCTCTTTATCGCGGTTCCCAGGACTGTCTCAGTTCCCTTAACGCCCTCTCCAAAACCCTACGACTATGATTATAATTGTGATTTTGTCTTTTTCTCCAGCGGAGGGAAAGAGTGTGAGGGAGATCTTCAGTACTATCCCTTTAGAATGACGCCATATCTGATGAAAGTGCAGGACTTTGAACATTCTGAAGATCAGTTCTGCTGCCTCCTGCTGGCCGAGAGGGTGCACTCCGGCTATGAAGGTCCGTCCTCTCACACATTGTGTTGTGTTGTGATAGTTTGTTTCATAGAAACTCATTTACACAGTGTTGTGGAGTAACGGAGTATCTACTCTGCGAGTTTGCAATAAAGTAATTGAGGAACAGCTTGTTCTGTTCTCAGTTTGTTGTGTAGTTTACATCAAGATTTGACATGTAGCTGTTAATGTACAGTATATTCATGTTTAAAACTTCAAAAACAACACATTTATTTATTTCAATGCAAGACACACATAAAACATGCATGTGAAATAGATGACCAAATAATAAATAAAATGCAGCCACATAGTTCTGAGAATATGAAAACTTATTCAATATTGTTTAAAAAGCATCCCAAGGTGAGACCTGAAGAAGTTGGTTAATAAATTGACGAGTCGACTACATTTTTGCACATTTACATGAAGATGTTAAAATATATATGTTTTGATTTATTTGCTCTAAACCTTTGTAAATTCTCTTATTTGAAATGATTAATAACAAAGAAAACATTTGACTTTTTTAAGATAAAAACTTAAGATGCTGTTTACTCTTGTTCCCCCTTTAGCTCCCCGAATCCCCACGGACAAACGGATCTTCACCACAACACACACTCCCAGCTGTGTGTTTCAGGATGTGGATGAGAGGTCAGTAATCACTGATAGTCTTTAGATTCATCTTCACATGATTAATCTGACAACTCAACCACATAACTTTTCATAATTTCTTATGTTTAAGCCTTTGTTGTGTTTTTGTTTTAGGGCTGTTCCGTTGTTAGGATACTTACCGCAGGATTTGATTGGCACACCTGTCCTACTGCACCTGCACCCCAGTGATCGACCAATCATGCTTGGGATCCACAGAAAAAGTGAGTTTTTCAATTGGATAGACGGGCCGCTTTGTTTGACTGCCAGACTTGATGTTTATTCAGATCATTAATAAAAGACAAGTTGACACTTCCTATTTACTTTCTCAAAGGTGATGTGTATGTCATTTTTTTCTTAACTACATACATACAAAAAACTTAGTTTTTTAGCCTTTTAACCCCTTTCAACCCCTCACTTTCAACCACCTTTTACATAGATACCATATTTTCACAAACCAATTAAATCCCAATAAAAATGTCCCTCCCTTTATTCTTTTTGAATAGCCTGTTTAACACATCATACTATGTAAGATGGGTCATGAGTTTCTATTTCATGATAAATTCAGGCTGTAAATAAAAAACAATTTAACTCATTCCCCGCCAGCGTTTTTTATAGCAATGATACAAACATACAGAGTATTTAATGCTTTTGGATCCAGATATGCTCTACTGTTTAAAAGGTGTGTAACAGTGCCACCTACTGCATAATAGCGGAAACACGAATTGGCGTAATTAAATTTATTGTTCACCTGATGCAGCTTTCTCTTCTGTCCCATCAGTCCTGCAGTATGGCGGCCAACCGTTCGATCACTCCATCCGTTTCCGCGCTCGTAACGGAGAGTACATCACTATGGATACCAGCTGGTCCAGCTTTGTCAATCCCTGGAGCCGCAAAGTTTCCTTTGTCATCGGCAGACACAAAGTTCGCATGTGAGTGCACGAGATAAAACCACTACAGTCATGTTTGTAACATTCAAAACTGACTTCACAACAAGAACGATCATTATAAAGATATTAATGTTCAACTTTATATTTAAATGGATTTTCAGTGGTTTTATCATTCATCAGTGGGAAACGTTAAGTGATCTTAACGATATTGTTTCTCTGCATTTTTATTGTTATAGTTGTGGTGAGGACATTTTCTTAATGTAGATTTTTCTTGCATTTTATCTTTATACTCATCATCCTTGGGCCTTTAGGCAAAAATCACAACTCATCCCACCCATTGTACAGTTTTGCACATGTTAGTGTGTTTTTCAGAAAATGTAAACATTAGTATGATTTGTGTCCTGCAGGGGTCCAGTGAATGAAGATGTGTTTGCAGTACCGGCTATGGCTGAGGGGAAAGCGTTGGACTCAGACATCCAGGAAATCACTGAGCAAATTCACCGACTCCTTCTGCAGGTGCAGTCAACTTATTTACTATATAACTCATAAAGAAAAAGAAGAAATGCAATAAAACAGTTTAACAAAATGAGACAGAAAGTCAATAAAAACATGTGTGCCTTAATGTGTTCATGTGTAGCCGGTGCATAACAACGGCTCGAGCGGTTATGGTAGTCTGAGCAGTAATGATCACATGCTGAGCGTGGCATCTTCAAGTGAGAGTAACGGCAATGGAACACGTCAGCATCAAGAGGAAGAGGATGGGAGACAGGCCAAACCGGTGAGTCACATGAAGTTCCTGTTGTGTCTGAGCTAGACCAACACAATTACAGACTTAGTCATTAAAATGCATTTATATACTTGCATGTGTAATTTTTCTGTAATATGTGAATAATCAAGAGATATTTTCAAACAATGCAGTGCATTTAGTTTACATTGTTCTTAAATAATGGCACTGAGTCGCACGTCTACTGATATGTTAAGCTCTATATAATGTCGTATTGTTTGTTGTTTGTCATCATGAAATTAAATCAAAATTAGGTATTTAACCCCATACAGATGACTCATACAGAATGAGTCACCAATATTTTGAAAAATTGTCTATTTTTCATATGTAATTTGTGTGTGTTTTTTTTTTAATGTTTTTGATTTCTGTAGTTCTGAAAGGATTTATTTTTCATGCTAATTTGTGTTTGTCTGTGTGTTAATTTAGAGGAGTTTTCAGGAGATATGCAAAGGAATTCACATGCAAAAAAGCCAGGAGCAGCAGTCGAAGAAAAGCCCTACTAGTATGTACAATTCATGTCCACATTAGTATTTACATTTTAGCGTTTTTATGTGTCAATAAAATCTGTACCTTCTTCCCTGCAGAGGTTCTTCAGAAAAGTGCAGCGGTTCGACCCAAAGACTCAGCGAACCCCGTCAACTTGAGAGAACCTTCTGGAGAACAACAGGCGGCCGCGCAAGAAGAGTTGGCCTTCAAAGACCAGACCGTCTACTCCTATCAGCAGATTAGCTGCCTGGACAGTGTAATAAGGTACAAAGAGACAACATCACGATGCAGTGAAACCTGATTAGTGAACTTCATGAAAAACATGTCTTGACATCTTTGGTTGGCTGAATTTAATCGATTTATTGATCGTGCTTATAAATGAGAACTTCATGTGTCTGCAGGACATTTGATTTGTTTTGCAGCGTCTGGATTAAAGTAAAGTAGTAAAAAAGCAAAAAGTGTTTTACATTGGAAACACGGTCATGTGCAGGTCATACTACACTCAGCCCATTATATATGATATTGGGTTCACAATAAGATCGTATCACAATATTTTGACAAAGATTTAAAAAAATGACTTGAAGAGCGAATAGGAGATTGATTTCTAAAACTATTTTCTGTAGCAAAGTTTAATTAAAGCTTAAAAAATATATACCTTGTTTCCATTGATGGCGGCTTCCTCTCTCCGACAGGTATTTGGAGAGCTGTAACATGCCCATCACGGTGAAGAGAAAGTGCCAATCCTCCTCAAACACGACATCCTCCAACTCAGACGAGGACAAGCAGAGAGTGGCTGAGAACTCCATTCAAATGTCTGAAGGTACTGAACAAATCTGCTTAAAACATCATGATGATCTGGTCTAGTCAAACTTGACGTTGAGTCTTTCATACAAACAGTCCTTGTCAGAATGAAGTATTTTAGAAAGCCATGTAATAATACATTGTACCTCTGTCTTATGAGATCTGATCGAGTGTTTAGATTTAACTTTAGATTAGATTCAACTTTAGGAAGAATTAAAGAGTTCAGATCCATCAGACGACTATTCATTTAAAAAAGCATTTTTCGTCAGGGTCCTCCTACATTTACTTTCAGCAATACCAGATATTTCAGACCGGGCAGAGTGTGGTATTGATGCAAAGTTATTTGAGTAACGTATACAATGTGTGAATCTCAGATTTTTCCATTCATTTCTTCTGCTTCTCTCTGCTCTTTTAGATTCAAGCCATCTGAGGAACCAGCCGGGTCTCTCATCATTAGACGTGTCTAAGAAAGCCTCGGGTTCTGGTGTCGTGAATCCATCTCTCACTCCTCTTCCACTGCCCAGTAAACCTGAAAGTGTGCTTTCCATCACCAGCCAATGCAGTTACAGCAGCACCATCGTACATGTGGGAGATAAAAAAGGTTATTATTTAATCTTGTCTGTCAGTCTGACTTTTTCTGTGTGTCTGTTTTTCTAATGGCTCTGTCCTAAAACCTAGTGAGCTGTCTTGATGTCTACAGAGGCAGTTGTCTTTTAAGTCAGAAATGGAACCTCACTTGTCAGTGGTTCTCAACTTTTTAGATCAAATTGCACCTTGGAAACAAGTACCACTTACTAACCGTCATAAAAAATCACATGCATAGCATGATTAGTTTTTTATAAAAACAAAAATAAAAGTACTTTTATTACTGAAGTTAGAGAATTTTGATAACATCAATCATATCACACGAGAAGTCTTGTTTTGCATTTGCTGGTAAAATGTTATGCATGAGTTACGATCATCCAACTACAAGTAAAACAATATTAAAATTTCACAGAAATTTGTGAAATATATTTTGTGATTTTAATCTTATTAACCCGTGTGTTCTCACTGGGTTTTGCAAATATCTAACCAATAAAAAGTGTATATAAAAGATAATATTTTAATTCGCTGTTTTTCAGGAAATGGAAAAAACACTATATTTTTTAATACAGTGTTTTTTCCATTTCCTGACGAACAGCGAATTTGTACATCTGAGGTTTCAGTAGGACAGCGACATTATAAAAACTAATTGTAAGTCAATATATAGGTGGTGCTACATCACTGTTCTAAGTGATTGTTTTGAAATGCTTAAATAATTTTTATTCCTGTTGAATAAATGAAACGCATATTTCTGAACGTAACTTCTTGAAAGTAAACAGCCATAGCTGCTTTAAAATGCTGTCTGTGTATGCAACACGCAAGGTTTTAGAACAGAGCCGTTATGTTGATTTGTAGCTATTTGTGTTTTGTATATGTTCCGTGGTAAAACACCTTTTTTGTTATAGCTGTGTCATCAACAAGACACATCACTTCAAAGCAAGAATTCTCTTCCAAACTTCAAAGTTAGTAACATTTTCCCACAATGATAGGGACACCAAAAATAATTGCATCCAATGATTGATTGACTGTGGAGTAAAATAAAAGTGTCGGTCATTTCCAAGAATGGATGCATTTTCCTCTGGTTCCCATCCCAGCATGCATGAGATGAGCTTGACGGCCTTGAAGCGCCTGTAAGGAAATGCAGGCTGGGCCACTTTTGTCTGCTGTTGTTGTTTTAAGGTCTCATCTTTTACTTTACAGAGATCATTGAGGACGTCCCCAGCGCTGAAGGCACTGAAGTTCAGAGTCTTTCCGTCCCGCCGGCTGCGGTCTCGCCACAGAGTCAAGAGAGAGAGGCTTACAAGAAACTCGGCCTCACCAAGCAGGTTCTGGCGGCACATACGCAGAAGGAAGAACAGGCGTTTCTGAGCCGCTTCAGAGAGCTGCGAGGGGTGCATGCTTTTAAAGCAGACTGCTCTCTCTATCTGGAGAGGCAGAAAGGACAAATGGCACCTGAGGGTAAGCAAGGATTCGCTTGTTTGAATGATCACTTCAGGATCAAACTGTTACTTAGAAATGGTTCTAATTCATCCAACATATTTCCTCTCTCTCTCTCTCTCTCTTCAGTCGTTCCCACTGCCCGCTCATGTAAGCAGGGTGGCGGCGCGCCAGAGACTGGCGGAACGCGGCGAGGTCGCAACAAGAAGACCAAATCCAAGCGCGTCAAGCCCAACGAATCCTCCGATAGCACTCCTTCTGGCCGTAGACCGCCACCCAGACCTCAACTGCAGGGCCTCAACCAGACCTCCTGGTCTCCATCAGACACCTCACAATCCACATTCCCCGTCGCCTATCCGGCCGTGATGCCCGGGTACCCGCTTCAAGTGTACCCCGGGGCTGGCGCAATGCCGCCCAGGGTGGATGCATCTATGTATGGGGACAGCCAGGATCCACGCATTCCCATGCAGCCCATTCAGGCGCCGTACTCCGCCCCCGTGGTCACGCCCATGGTTGCACTGGTGCTGCCAAACTACGTGTTCCCGCAGATGGGCGGCGCTCCACGGCAGCCCTACTACCCGAAACAGGAAGATTTCCCCGGACAGCCGACGTTTCAACCACAGCCTGGGTTCACCCCGCAGGCACAGTTTCCTCCTCAGTCCACTTTTACCATACAGACTCAGTTCACCTCACAGAACCCTTTCACCCCACAGACCGCATTCCAGCCGCAATCGTTCGCTTTCGCGTGCCCGGAGGAGACTCCGAAACCTCTCGAGCTGAGAGAGGAGCAGTCGCGGAGCCCCACCCCTCAGTCGGTGGGCGGTGTGGGCCCGCCGTCCCCACCTCTGTTTCAGTCGCGGTGCAGCTCGCCGTTGCAGCTCAACCTTCTGCAGTTAGAGGAGACGCAACGCTGTGTTGAGAGACAAGAGTTCACAGCGCCCCCTGTTGTACAACAGGTGAACAGCAGCAGGGTTGTTGTGAAAGCATCGAGTGCAGCTGGACAGGCCAAAACTGACAAGGTTGTGCCACAGGTGAGGACTGTTTTTTACTTTGCTTTTTTGAAGTATCACTTTAAAACTGACTTTTTAAATCTCAATTTTTTTTATATGTATCATTTATATTGCACACATATTGTTGTTTAACCAACAGGTGGCAGTGTATTCTTTTTTATGAAATGTACTCCCTTGTTTTTTTTAAAGCAGGGTTTGCGAACCCCTGGTGGTTCCTGAGGTAATTGCAGGGGGTTTCTGAGGTGCACTTTATGCTTACCAGTGCCCACACTGGGAAGTACCTGTCAGGGGATAGAGTTTAGGTCAAAGGGGTTCAGCTGACAAAACAGTTTGAAAGCCCCTGCTTTAAAGAAAGGGTCCATGGTGGTACTACAGGGGGTCTTGCGATTATTGTTTGACATTAAAGAAAAGAGAAAAGTTATCAAATCTAGCCACATAAAACCTTCCATAGTCAAATTAAATGTTATGTAGTATGTTAACTGTATGTGACTTTGGATACCAAAGATATTATTTTAATATCTTTGTTGCATGATGCTTACATTAAAAAGTATGTAACCTTACTACATAGGGCTGTCAATTATAAAATTTGCCTAACAATTAAATGTAGTTATGGTGAATAATTTGTTTTATTGCCTAAACAATTATAACAATTAATTACAATGAATTTATTTAATAAAGAAAGTATAGAATAAGTATCCAAAACAATAAAGTGACCCCAAACTAAAACCAATATGAGACTAGTGTTGTCAAATCAAACAGATCAATGCACAAATACAAAAAAAACAAAAATACTTATCTGAAGTTATCTGAAATAATTGCAATTAGGTTAAATAATTGTGATTTATTTATTTACTGTGACAGATCTAGTACTGTCCACACGTTATTATAGTTTATTTTTATAATATGTATTTAAAATGCCTTTCGAATCAGCAGTAAATATGGGAAATAGGATATGATGTCATGTAGGGATCCAGTTTTTAATAAATAATACAGTATTGGCTCAGCAATTTGGTGTTCTGTGTATTGAGCCAAAAGGTAAATCTTAAGGTCCCAGTGAAATAAAAAATTGCAATTCCTATTTTTTTCATGAACTATTGCAGCGTTTATAGTAAATAGCTAACCAATGTGGGTCATTTTCTTTTTAAAGTTCATGTGCTGTCATAATCTTCAGTTCAAATCTGAGAATGCAATGGCTGTTTTTATACATCCAATCATATCTCAGTAATTTTCTTTTTTAAATTTCCGCTTTACTTGAAAATGCATCACAATATAGAAGTAAAAACGTTTCCGGGGACTTCAAGGAATATTAGAAAAACTCTTTTCATTTACAGGTCTGGGTTACCCAACATAAAAGCAGGTGTCATTCTGACGTTTTTGCTGTTCTGGGTTCATGAAGCTCATCTTCCTTTCGTCCTTTTCTGTGTTTCAGGATGAGGGATCGCCTGTCGACGGACAACACAGTGAACCTTTCTCATCGTCTAGTGACCTCCTGTACAGTCTCCCAGAGGACTCGCGGTCCGGCACCGGTTCTGCCACTTCAGGTTCCATGGGATCCGGTTGCAAAACGTCTGCTAGTGGCGGTTCTGCCAGTGGAACCGGTCAGTATGAGAGTTTTTGATGATGTGTCTTGTTGGACTTTACCAGTTCAGTTTGTTAAAGTAATAATTATATAATAAAATAAAATGATTTTTAGAAAATAACACATCTAGATAATGATTTGTTTTATATACAGACAGATGACGCAAGTAAATGTAAATGTCTTCACTGACCAGAAATGTGTTGCAGATTGTAGCGTAACATGTATGTGAAGAAAACTGAAAAACCCCAAAAGGGGAAGAATCTCATATGCATGGTTTTAATACTCAACCAGCACCACATCCTCTAAAGAATTTCAGTTATATCGCATTATAAGAAGTATCTGTTATTTTCTTGGACTTTCTATAATTCAAAGCTTTCTATTTTTCCTCTTCAGGAAGCAGCAACAACAGCAGTAACTACTTCGGCAGTGTGGACTCATCGCAGAAATCCCATAAGGCCAAGGGACAAGCCTCGGGTACTGGATCAGGGACGCTGGAGGGCAGCGAGAACCTGATCAAGTATGTACTGCAGGACCCACTGTTGCTGCTCATGGCCAACGTGGACGAAAATGTTATGATGTCATACCACCTGCCATCTCGGTGAGTGGGCGGAGAGAGTAGAATCAACCCCCCTCCCACCCCACTACCACTAATGCTCGCTGACCTGTGACCACACATGACTCATTTTGAAACCCGCTTCTAACACTGATAGTATTAATTCCAAGATACGAAGTCTAACACGTCTGATGGGGTTTATTTTGCATTGTCACATTGTTTTAATGGGAATTTTCTCTCCAAATAGGGTTAAAGGAATAGTTCACCCAAAAATTCCTTGTTTACACCAATGAGTTTAACTATAATTATAATAATAACAAAGTTATTCTAAATTCAAGTCAGTAACAATAATGAGAATTAAAATCAATTTTAGTTAGTTGAATGATGATTTAGTTTGAGTTTTGTATAACCCAAAATACAAAAACAAATATTGTTCACACAGTGAGGTTTGTTTGACTGTCTTAAATTTGACTCAATTTTTTATGATATAATAATTCTTGTGTTATGGTTATGATAATCATTGAGAAAAATGGAAGTTAGGGTTAAACATCAGGGCATGATTTGAACAACAGATGTTGGACCTGCAAACCTCTCTTATTATTTTCACAAATTCCTGTTATGTAAAACAGGTGTGGCATGGAGCTTAAATCAAACCATGTCATAAAATGTGTAATATTTTTCTGCAAAAACATCTTTGCTTGTTTATGTCCTTTAGGGGGCGCTGTTACTTAAAATCTGTTTCAGTGTGCTTGTGTATTCGTCTGTTGCAGGGACATTCAGAAGGTTTTGCGGGACGACAGGGAGAAGTTGCGGCAGATGCAGAAAAACCAGCCACGCTTTACAGAGGACCAGAAAAGAGAACTGATCGAGGTGCATCCCTGGATGAGACGGGGCGGCCTGCCCAAAGCCATTGATGTCAAGGTCTGCAATACATACCAACATTGTTGAATATCACTCGTTTCACTCATCGAGAAAATTAAACGGTTTGCAGATGCCGTGTCATTTTCACTCACGTTGACGTGTTTGTTTGCAGGCATGTGTTGGCTGTGAGGAGCTCAATGAAACTCTGACAGAGGACGATCCACCCGATCTGCACATGGGAGAAACAGAAGCCGGTGATGTCACAGACCAAAACCACTGAGGAACCAGCACTCGCTTGTCCGGGACCCGTCACCTAACAAACCGCTTATTCGGCCCACATGTACAGGCTTCTGATTGGACGATGACATTTTGCATTTGCCGCAGCCACGGGCCTTAGAGTCTGTATAGTTTAGAGATGTGTAAATATGTGAATGAATGAAGGAATAATATTTTTCAAGGGCTATACAGTCAGTGACCATAACTGTTAGGACTTTACATTAGAGAATATATTTCCTTTCCAGTGTTTGTTTTAAAACCATACTGTATATACTGATTCTTTCTGTGAATAATTTATTTTTGTTTGTACATATACATTTTTCTAAAAAAAAAAACATGTTTTATATGTTTTTCCTTATGAATAGATTCAAACATTTATGTTGTGTTGTGGGATAGCTGATATCCTGTAAATTCACAATTCTACACGGAGCATTTGTAGTTTATGAGCCTGAAATATTATTTATTTAACTGGGACACTTCTGATGTATTTCAGATAAATAGCATGGACTAAGGTGACTTGGTCACTGGACTTTTGCTTATTTTTTTAGATAGTGAATCTGTTAAGCCCTCACATGAAATGTATCATTAGGCTAGAAAAGTATTTTATTGTAATAGATGAGCAACTGTTTTCCTCTTCAAACGGTTTGCTTCAAAAGCAGCCTGTTTGATGGTTTGTAGCACTTCAGTGTTAACTTTGTCTTCTTTAATAAGCCCAGATGTACATTGAATCTTAGCTAAACCGAGGTTTATTAACCACCTTGGCAAATCTATATTTAGACTGTTAACACCTAGACCTGTGAAGACCAACTTAACCACAGCTACCACCATTACTAAATCACAAAAGCACCTTATTGATGACGACATATATCAAGATTTAAATGACAGAAAATAACTAAAATACCACATAGTAGGTTGACTTGACATGAGAACTAATGTTGAGAAACAGGTATTGTTGTGGTAGATAGTTCAAAAAATGTACAATGTAGGCCGCATTGATAATAAATGTGTGCTTGCATTTTGTGACTTGAAATATGGACACATTGTGTTATTTCCGGCTGTCCTATTGACTTTGTTTATTACAGTGAATTTTCAATAAAGTCTATTTTTTATAAAGAAGTAAAGCATCCAGTCTTTTTTTATATATGCTACCCGTTCAAAAGTTTCATATTTTTCAACATTTTGAAAATGTGCAAATTAATGTGTATATATGTGAGCTCCCATCTGTTCTGGGCTCTTATTGGCAGCTTTGTTCATTAACCAAGTGATTTAAAATAAAATTTGTGTTTAAAAAATATGTTGACAATTATATTTTTCTCCACATAACTACTTTAAGTTAATTTTAAATGTTCATTGTATGTATTTAATATAGTACAAAATCACTAACATTTATTTATTTGTTGTTTAAAACACTCAATGGCCCTTTAGAAGGCCCAAATGACTATCGTTTGATAATTTGGCTGAATTTTCATTGTAAGATTTGGTATAATAGTAATAGAAATGAATATGTAAAACACTGTATAGGCTATAAAATCTCTACGACAGATCACTTTCTAGAGCAGATTATTAAAACCCAACGCTGCGCAACCAGCCGTTGGAACAGAGGGGCCCTTTCTGCGCCATATGTTCAAAGTCAGACGCCCTAGTTTTAAAACAATTCCTCTTTGATTTTTCTCTTATTTTATTACTATACAACGCACATCCGATGTACAACTTCCCTTTATGTGATTAGACTCTAGCTGTGCGTCGAGACAGGATTTTGCGCCACCGCAGATGAAAGGCCCGTCAGTTCCTTTCACACCTGCGCCAATTTAAGTACAAGGTGTGAATGGCTCTACGAGGCCTCCTACCACGACCACGACCTTCAGACGCCTAAAATCCCCCCCCCTCCTGATTCGATGAAAGCGGTGAGATTACAACATGTCAACATTCTGCGAACGTAATGTGTGGATTTAAAAGAGTTAATACGTGTTCGTTTCAGACGTGGTTGTACGTGATTTAGAAATGGTCTCTGGAAATAGTTTAAAAGCTTTGGGACTTGTTTTAAACTTTAGGATATCTGTTGTATTTGATCTATTTAGTTTGGGCGAGAGCTGCACGCACCCTGATGTATCTGAGCGCAAACTCTTGTGTCTGCACATTCATTTTTACGCATTTACTCACAGTGCGTTTATCTTTATGCGTGTTCACTGAGAATCAAATCATTATTTGAGCTGTAACCTACCTTACAAGAAATATGATGCAGGCAAACGTGACTTGGTTATATCAATAGCCAACTGCAATTGATGCTACCACAACAAACCGACTGACACGTTTAGACAGAAACCCCATCAGATCAGTCTAGAGATAAAGCTCCGGTGTTTTAGTTTGCAGCACAGACGTGATCTGCAGCATGGCTCTTTTAGCGATTCATGTTGGATGCACGGAGTGTTACATTTTGCACGCTTGACGTGCAGAGAGCCGGACATTAACACTTGAGAACATATAAAGGTGTGATAATAAAGTTACACTGACATCAAAGCAATTCAGCTGCCTAATAAAAACTAGATAACATCTGCTCTTATGTGTTATAACCATGTTTGACCTCTGTATATGTGAAATGCTACTGTAACTGTAGACCAACAAAAAATTAATATGACACTCAGAGAGTAAAGTTATGTTTTAATCAAAAAACTTAATGGTGGGTCACATGTCTGAACATGGGTTTATGAGCACAACATATAAATCACAACAATGCCATTATAGATGTACATCTGACATACACATTTATTTTTTAATTCACGTTCATACAATGATTACATACACAGATGTCAGAGATCTATATCTACAACCACGACATTCAAATATTTACATTCTAAGCAACAATAATTAGAAATGGGAAGGCGCTCCCTAGACATATTATTTATCCTTACAGTGTTGTTTTAACTTAGCTTATACAAAACAATTAAATAGCCTACAAACGCGAACGGTTTCGCTGATTCTGGATTAAAAATGCATTGTTGCACCAATGAAGAGCTTATTGGGGGGATTTCCACGGGTGATTTCTCAATGTCAAATGTAGTATCTCCTATAGTGAACTAAACTTACAGCTATGCAAAGTTGCAACTGTCCTATGCATGTGTCCATCACAAAACCCCGGACTTCCACCTTTAGGCAGATTGTCATAGCTCTACACTAAATAATCATAATTAAATGTTCTGAACCAACTATTGGGTCATGTGGTTCATGGAAATGACAGATTAGAGTTGGAACCAAGCTCTGCGCGAAGGCATATCTCCAGGAGCATCTGTCTACCAAGGTCTCCACATGGACTTGGAGTGGAACATGGTTGGCGCTTCCACCGAGACGTGGCTATGCTCCGTGTCCGTGTCATCCAGGTCAGAGCAAAGGTCATCGCTGGAGGTGCTGGAAGGAGATGGGGACAGGGCGGAAGAGCCGCTGCTCACCACGCTTCTGCCTCCGGGGGACAACATAGCGTACGTTCCTTCGCTCGGCCAAGTGCTACAGTTGTTAGAGTCCGACATCAGATCCGACAGGATATCCTGAAAGCGAGTCTCGTCGTTCAACGGCATGCATTCCAGAAGGTGGTTTAGTAGGTCGGCGGTTATCGCCGCGTCGATTCCCGGACAGCTGGACACGAACGTGTGCACCTCATGCATGCACTGGATGTAGCCCGCGGCGAATCGCTCGTTCGCTTCGCGGCTCACGCTGTCAGCTTCTGCGGGGGGAAATGCACAGTGACGTCACATACGCGATCCGAGATATTGGTTGCTATTAAACGCAACGGCGTTAACCGGGAGATTGACAGGCCCGCGTGAGGTCTGATATCGCGCTTACCCTTGGCTTTGTTTTGCAGAATACTTTCCACGCGCTTCACGGTCATCTCCAGCACCTCGGCGTTCTCCATTTTTACCTGCGCCTGAAATGACACAACGTGCGATGTTGAGACTCTTTCGTGGTTATGGATGTTGTAATAAGTATGGGTGGACTTACATCCGAGTCGGCTAGCAGTAGCCTCAGCTCCTGTAAACTTTCATTGATGCGGGCGCGTCTCTTTTTCTCCACCAGCGGTTTCCTCGCCTAGAGAGAGAGAGAGAGAGAGAGAGAAGAGCGTTAAAGAGAGAGGACGCATTGTTTATAAACGTATCCAATGCGTGATAAAAGCGCGTGCTAAATACCTTTCTGTCTTTTATACCGTAATAATCCTCCTCATGCTTGCTGTTGCGGGACGCAGGGGCCATATTGCTGCAATAGAGACCGCCGAGAGGACGCAGTGCCGTTAAGACTCCTGAATGGGGGGCAGATGGTCGGCGAGTTCAGTTTGAGACAAAAGTCTGCGCTAACAAGCACTACATATATTGTCCAAAGTGGCCGATTGAAGGGGGACATTTATGAGGGCTTATTTACATGTGAATGGACTGACTGGCAACCAATCAACAGCCATGCTTTTGTCTTTGCCCTGTAAACCAACACACCCCGTGAACTTGTAGCTGGACCAGAGACGAATTTAGTAAACGGAATTTCTTTTAATGTCCTGATAACGCTTTGTTTATAATACACAGGCTGACATGCTGCAATATTTATAATCTCATTAATTAATATAAAAATAATGTCTTAAAACGGATAATAAAAAACAAAACTTCAGACGTAAATACACAAACAAAGCAAAGACCTAAATATTTAGGTATACATTTATGAATACTGCTATTGTCTGCAATTCTCTGGACTATATCAGTTTCGCTAAGAAAGTAAATAAATAAATAAAGAGCTGACGTAGACAAATACGTCATTTGAGTCTTCAGATCCCACGGACTTCCCTTATATCATAACTGCGGTTTAGGTTTACAAAACCAAAACTCTGTTTCAATCATAAAGGTTCTACTGGAGTCTAGTTCACACAGGCACGGCTTTTTTCACATAAAAGACCGGAGAACCTATATAAACGGAGTTTTTAACATCGTGGGTTTTTTTCGGATAAAAGTCTAACGTTACTTGTTATATTACGAGGCCCCACTTATTTGGTTAATAAAGAAGAAAAAAACATACAAAATCTTGTAGTTCTGCATTGTCTTAACAGTTTGAACAGATTATAATTTACAGATCAACCTGCATCAGAGCCATAAAAAGCCGTAAGCAGAGCCAAAGATATTTATTAACTTCCGGTAGTCTGATGCACATCACAACGCGTAGTAGATCACCGTAAACGGCCAAAATAGAAACGGAAGACATATCCATTTGTGGAAAATTACATAGTAAAAGTCCCAGAGGCAGCCAGAGGACGGAGATGGATGGATGGTTGGTGAGAATAAATCTTCTATCAACTTTATATGATCTTTAAATTATATATATTTTAAAAGTTTATAAACCAACAATAACAAAAATATTATAGGTTGAATTTTAAACTATCAGTATTGAGTTTAACATCACTTTGAATCCAGTTTTCACAGACTATTTTATCCAAACCCACAGTGCTTTCCAGCTGTACATTTTCTTAGTGTTCATTTGCTGAGACAACCCATGGCCATTGCGTTTCTAGTGTTATCCCCTAATTGTTGAGCTACAAAAAACTATATTTTTAACATTATATGTTTATGTGAACCCTGGTGATTTTGTTGGTATGTCATTCAAGGTTTCAGAGATAATCATTGGTGCTGCTTATACAATTTAATGATTAAAGCCCATTAGAATTGCATACACAATACAAACCTTTCAACTTATGTTTTCAGAAATAATTTTCAAAATAATTTAGCACCTCCTGCTTTTAAATCATTTTCTTTTTGTTTCTCTACGGAATATTCAACTTTGGTCGTAATTTACTGTATGTATGTATTAATGTGTTTCTATTTTATTTTTATCTTTATTTCACATGAATCTTCATTTATTATGCATTCTGCAATTTTCATTGGCGACTTGAAAAAAATGTATATTTTAAATTCTTTCTATGGAGAAAAATGATTTAACAATTTCAACGTTGATTATACAGCTTGAAGCAGGTTAGTAGACTAAACCAATTTTTCCCAGTGTCGAAATTATGAGAGATACTAATTTTAGACAACGGACGCGATTGGTGGACTCTAATTTTGAAGCGTACCGGAAGCGAGGGAATCCTCTTTAAGTTCGCCCTCTGACGAGCGTTTAATTCACAGCTCGAGCGAGATCAGTCCTCGGTGGTGATACAGTCACTACTGGTCTTCCTAACCGCTGAAACTAGGAAGGAAACGTCAAAATGGTGAAGATATCCTTTCAACAAGTTTCGGCACAGAAGCCTGAAATAGAGAAGGATGGAGACAAAGAGGAAATTCACATGCCCTACTCTCACGTGAGTTGTTTTTTATTGCAATACACATTTGGGGCTTTGTTTTGTTGTCTCCTGTTATGCCAACCTTTTTTTTGCTTCATTTGACAGAAACACAAAACCAACAAATGCATGTGACTTTTTACATTAACTTTTGAATGTTTTCGTAAGAAAAATAAATGCATTTTAATAAACAGATTTTTTTATTGTCACATGAAACCAAATACTGCAATTAGTAGACAAAACAATGAGAATAATCAATTAACAATAACAGTGAAATGTAATTATAATTTATTATGATGATTCTAGTAATAACACTTATTATTATATATATACATTTTATTATATATATTACATTTATTATTATTAGTTAATGATATTATAATTTCTTTATATTTTTTTGTACACTTTGAACTCTGAATAGAAGACATTTCAGTTTTGCACAGGATTAAAGTTGATGGATGAGAGGCAGTACTGGCATTACATCATCCCTCAGTATGTAGCATCCACTGCAGATTAGGGTTGAACAGATCAGCTTGGATTGCATTTGTGTGTGTTTTCTTCTAATGTCGACCGATATTTAAAAACCTCTGTGGCCGATTGGCCAATGAGAGGTCAACAAAACTAATGAAAACGCATGAAATTGTCAACACATGACATTACATTAATTGTGGGCAGCTAAACATGGCTTAATATGAATGAAATAAAATATATATTTAAACATATCGCCTACTATAAAATGTTTTATCTCATCCACCTTCCATGGCCATTTTACTGTAATCATATTACATTACTAAGTGGCAAATGCCTGCTTTACATCTTAGTGTAATTTTTATGAATAAAATGCTAATGTGCTGTATGTCGGCCAGAAATATTGTGCATTTATGAATATATATCGGCTGATGCCGATAATCACAAAATTCCAAATACCGACCGATGTATCGGCCACAACAATATATCGGTCAATCGCTATTTTCTACATACACCTGCCATTAGTTCCCATGGCAGTAGGAAAACTCTTATTACCATTTGACTTGAGCTGAAGTGGTTCAGATGCCTGCTGCCTTTTGTTTTACGTGCTCCACGTGCACCTGATCCTTCCAGACGGGCTGAAATAGGTTTTTTGAAAATAGGTCTTTGCCAAATGAATGCCTGATAAGCTTCTTTGTGTTGAGTTTTGTAATTTGACCAAAATAGACTAAAAGCAGATTATGCTGTTTTTTCTATTTCTGAGAATGCTTTATTTTTGTCAAGATAATATACTGTTAATAAGCAAGGTTTTCGGTTGTATTGAACATCTAATACATTTGTTTGAAAAACGTACAAAAATTTGTTTGTAGGTGACACAGAATGTTCCCTTCTTTAGTGTGGCACGTTGTCAGTTTGTCCCCTTGTGGCTGTTCTCATTTTCGTCCTCATAACCAATTGTGCTAGAGTGACGATGACGTGGATCCTTCTCATCTGATACTAGTGCTGTTATTTTCAGCCTGGTACCCACACACCGTCTCCTACCCGCTGCTACTGTGTGCCTTTCCTACGTAGAAAGGAACTCCTGTACAAATAAGGAGCGTGGAAGTACAGTATGTGCCCAAAATATCACTCTGCCAGGCGGAGATAGTAGCTCTGTCAGCACTCCATTTGATTCACGATGATCCAGGGCCTGCGTGGGTTGATACGAGCTGGTGTCCTCAGCACCAGCATTGCAGAGAGACTGGAGGCGGATAGATTGCTCACGCCACCTGACGTCTTGAGATGCTGCCGTGACTAATTTCTTGGCAGAGTCCAGTGCTGAAACTATTGATTTGTTAATATAGAGTCTGCTTAGGCTGCTTAGTGATTATTTTTATAGAGTATTAAGGGTGTGTGTCTGCATACATTTACTAATGCTAAATACATGCACCTAATGCTAACAGATCTAGACAGTCGACAACGGAGCTTTACTGAGCTAGCGTGACAATACTTGCATTTCCCCAAAAAAGTGTCTGACCTCAGTGATGCTATTGTGTCAGAATTGGAGCAAATCCCTGCAGGTGTGCTCCAAAATTGTGCAAAAAATTCCCAGAAGAGATGATGCTATTTTAGAAAAAAGATTTCTATTTGATTATTTTCACCCTCTGAACAGCTAGTACATCCACCATAACCTCCTAGTTGTTAAGTGCAATATATATCAGTGCAATATCTTTACTCTGACACCTTATGTAAATACATATTATTATAATTTCTTGGTCTTAAACATGTACAGTACACAGTTGTAATATACAGAACTTACTAGGCACACTTGCACATAACTAAACTGCACCTTTGTATATTATTATATTTTTATCCATATTTATTTAAATTCTTTTCTATTTCTTGTGTTATGTGTATACTGTGTGTTTAAGAGCTCCTGTAACCAGAATGAATTCCTTGTGTGTGCAGACTTGGCGAATAAAGCTTATTCTAAATCTGATTGTTGTGAATTGATGAAAACTATTTCTGATGTTTTTCTCTAACAGGATGAATTGGTTCTACCTGTAAATTCCAAGAAATCTCCCATAAGTGGCCTTTGGTGCATCGTCCTCGGCTTGGTGATCTTCATGTCAGGCTTAATAATGGCTGTTTGCCTCTACCGATATTACTACAGCCCTCAGGTAAGACGTTTATTTATTCGATCAGTGAATCATCAATTATTCATAAGTAAGCTTGTCATTGATATCCTGGGAGGTGTAACATCTTGCGGTATCTTTTACTTGCTTGATTCATTTCACCTTCGTTCCCTTTCAATGTCCTTATATAAAGCTCTCCGTTTCCTCTCTCCAGATCCCAGAGGACAGTTTGTTCCACTGCCGGGTGATGTACGAGGACCCCGTGTACGCCCCGTTGCTCGGGCGACAGGAGGTGGAGGAGAATGTCGGTATCTACCTGGACGATAACTATGAACACATCAGCGTGCCTGTACCTGATTTCGGAAGCAGCGACCCAGCAGACATCATCCACGACTTTCACAGGGTGAGAATTTGTCCCTGAACCACTCCACAGAAAAGTTCCAGCCATTTAGTCGTGGCACAGTTTCTTCTAGTTCTCTGTCTGTACAAAAGATGCTGTTAGTCATCACGGCTCCCCCAGATGGACTGTGAACATTTCTAAGGAAGGCTTTTGTTCGTTGCAGACATTGTTTAATATTCAGCGCAAAGTGCCAGTACACGCAAATGTTTCTGAGAACGCCAGATTATTGGCACATACTTCTTAAGAATGTCAGCCAACTGAAGAGTGTAATATTTCATTCTTGAGAGACTAGAACTCCATAAACTGAGCCACACAGTCTGAATATTTTAAAGAGATACTGTTTATGACTCTATCTTCTCTGGAACACAAATATATTTCGAGAAACGTCTCTGTGGTTTGGTGTTCATACAATGGAAGTCAATGGAAGCCAGGGTTGTTTTTGTTCTTCAAAATATTTTTGTTCCGCAGAAGAAAGAAAGTTATACAGGTTTGAAAGTTATTAGTTGTTTTTTTTAATGATCCAGGAAGCAATCGCCCACAACATCTACCCACCAAACATTTCTGGAGTGGTTTCTGACAATGTGTCATTTCTCATTAACACAGGGACTCACAGCTTACCACGACATCGCGTTGGATAAGTGCTATGTCATTGAGCTCAACACGACTATCGTCATGCCACCCAGGAACCTGTGGGAGATGCTCGTCAATGTCAAGGTAACGGATCTCACCGTTTTCATGACCATAAGGTCTAGTTGTGAGTTCAATGAATCATACGTTGATGCACAATTCTTTAGCCTTACCAGTTTTTATAACTGCTGCGTTATTGTTGATAAAACCAAATGTGACCGACATGTCTGGGTTTTTTTGTAGCGAGGAATGTACTTGCCCCAAACCTACATCGTTCAGGAGGAGATGGTAGTGTCTGGACGTGTTAGGAACATGCGTCAGCTAGGACCCTTTATCCACAGGCTCTGTTATGGCAAAGAAACCTACAGGCTGAGACGCAGGACCGGCCAGAGACGTGAGTTGCTCTCACTCGCTCTCTTTTATTTCTGAGCTGCTTTCTCCTTCATTCATTTTGTCTTGACCTTGATCTTCTCCATTCTGTTAGTAAGACACCTGCATACACACATACACGCGCACAGGCGGTTGCTGCTTTTAACGGTTTGCTGGTAACGTCTCATTTAGTTCCTGTTTTCGGCTTCTATCTGCCCAGTATCTTGCGAAAATCTAGGGGGTTAAATGTTTCTGTTGCAGCAGACCAATGCAAAACATCCTCTTCCTCTTTTTTTTTTTTGAATATGCAAATCAAATGGGAAATATTGCATAACAATTGTTATGGGTATGGTAAGATAATTGAAGCGTGTGTGCGTGGCACACATACACGTATCTCTATTCTGATTAATGTGCGCGCGTGTGTGGGTGAGTAACCGTGACTCAAGATCGTAGCGTACACAGAACGTCTCCAGTGAGGGGGATGTGATGCACGTCAGGCAGTGATGCATTGTGGGAGTCGACCGTTGGATCACAGGGGCATCTCTCGTGTGATGCAGAGGATGAGGTGTGGGTAGTGTTGCAGTGTGGGAACTGTAGTTTGGCTTCGTAAGGACTTCCTCATACTCATCGATACACAGATGGTGTCTAAGAAGCCACAGGAAATAGAAATGATGTAGTGACTCGCAACATTTGGAGTTGTGTCTCTCTGTTGGTTCTTGATAGTCTGGCTTCGAATGATAAGACATGATAGATCAGTTACCAGAACTAACAGCAAACCTAACACAGCTACTTAGATTTATGCTTATCTTTCTTGTTTAACCTGAATTTTTTGTCTTTTGTTTCTCAGGCATTGATAAAAGAGAAGTAAGAAACTGTCACAGCATTCGGCACTTTGAAAACACGTTTGTCGTGGAGACCGTCATTTGCGACCGACTCCTGCTTTAATCCCCCGACTGAGCACAACCCAAAGGAGACCCGACCCGTCCCACCTGTCCAGCTTTACAGCACTTTATCAGCATGATAAACCTGTACATAATGTTATTGATGTGTCTTTGTGTATTTGTTAGTTCCTTTTTCCAAGGATGAGAGATGTAATTACTGTTTTTCCTATTTTTTTGTTTTGATGACATTGAGGTTTTGTTTTTCTTTTGCATATATCTGTTGTTGTTTTCTTTTCCTCTCAGGTTATTTACGTGTATCTATTTAGTTCACTGAGCATTGGGGGCATGTCCTCAAAAATAACTGTGAAGTTCTATTCTTTTCCTTTAGTCTGACATGGTTTGTTTTCAATGTCTGTAAAGCCTCAGTTTGTGTACACTGACAGCTATCACCGTTGTCCTTTTGATTTGTCCAGATGTGTACTCCTGTGTTAGGTAAGAAATCCGGATTTAGAAAATTGTCTTTGATGCCAAAAGATGTATACCTCAAATTTCAGAAATGTATGACTGTAAACCTGTTGTTTGATAAGTCATATATGTGGTTTCTGGATGTGATATAAGCAATATAAGTTTTCTTATCTTGGATTTCCAGACTTAACCTCCATTTGTTTGTAATAGTGTCTGAGCAGTTCGTTGTGTTTCATTTCTTGTGTGTTTCTCTTTATACAGGTGAATAAAGTTTGTAGAAAAAAGTGAAAAACTAGCCAGAGGATGTTTGGTTTGTACTGTTCAGAATGGGCAGTTTGATTATTTGGATTAGTCAAGCCCACATTTTATGAGAATTCTGACGCTTTATGGTGTAAGGAGCATTCTTGGATCAGATTTGTATTATTCGATTGCTGTTTTTATTCCTTTATGTATTCTCCACCTGTAATGGATGTCAGATCTCATCCGATGTGATTTTATTTCAAATTGCTTGCATTTTTTTCCAATTGTTCCATTCACGTGCATTTGTTCCTCTTCCACATACCGGTGTAGCAAGAACTGGTTTTGTCTTTAGTCATGAGAGGTTTTGTGTGAAATATTTAATTTAATGCACTATAACCTGCTGCTCTAGCTTGTAAATAATATTTGCTTGTAAAATCCATCAATAAACTGTTGAAACTCGAATCAACCTTATTGTCTTGTTGTATTCTAAATGTGACCTGTGGCACACACGAACCCGCTTCACCACAATACAAACAGTATCATTATGAGAAACAACAGTCCTGTGTTCAGCATTAACTGTTGACTCAAAACAAAAGCTTTCATTTCCTTTCGAAAGCCTCGGTGTGCGATTTCCAGCAAACTGAAGTAACGTGTTTTTTACACGACTTTACACTTTCTTTTTACAGATCTCAATAAAAGTCATGCGGAACAGACAAACCAACATGTGAGTTTTCATAAAGAAAGAACCTTACGAAAGTTTATTTTTTACAGAAATAATATCTCATACAAATTTAAAAGACGATATAAAACGTACTTATTAAGCAAACTTATTACGTAAATGTTACCATGTTCACGAAGACCTGAGATAAAAGGGTTCACATATGACATATTTACATTCGATAAGTTTTATCCAAAGCTACTTACAAATGAGCCAACAAAGCTTGCAAAGAGATCATTTATAAAAATCAAAAGGAAAAAGTTGCATTGCTGACCATTAATTCTAATGCTTTTTTAACAAACAATATAAGATTTTCAGAGTGCACATTCTTGTTTTCTGTGTGGTGAGATGGAGTGAGATGGAAGACAATAAACACAAACACGCACTGATATCTGTAAGAGAACCATGCACCTTAGCTTAACACGCGCTGTTTTCTTCTTTTTTTCTCCATTTAAACCCAAGACATTCAAGATCATCAGATCTGAAGAGAGTCTGAACTTAAATGCACTTGGGATTCAAAGATCTGCTTTTTGCATATTTGCAAAAGGACACTTTTTTAACATGCGTTTTGCATATTTCATCTCCCACGAAGTGCTCATGTGTTTTATGTCTGTTTGGTACATGTGCTAAGTTCTGTCTTTCACTGAGCGGTCCAACTTGTGCTCTGGACCAGGCCGATACCGCCGGTTTTGGTTGACGAATCGCACCTACCTCTGCTTTGAATCTTTTTGGAGCTAAAATAGTAGATCAGCGGATCCAGGCAGCTATTTGTGCTGGCCATACACATTGTAACAGTCTGTATATTAAAGTAAATGTCACGAATAACACCTCCGTGCAGAGAACTAATTTTGTTTAGAGCGAAGAGGATAAAGGCTATGTGAAAGGGAATGAAGCAGACCGTATAGATGAGCAGGTTGGAGATGAAAAGCTTCACGATCTTGTTTTTGCTCATGTCAGTGTTACTCGAAGACGTTGTCATGCTACAGCTGCGGAGCTCCCGCACCACTGCGACCGTGCAGCCCAAGATGATGCCAAACGGTACTAGAATGCCCAAAAATGTGACACAGCAGAGGATGTAGAAACCATTTACCCATTCTTTGTTGGTATATTTCTCAAAACAACGTGTCACGTTGCACTGCTCATCCCTATTTTCGTGATGATTAATTGCAGTTGGCACTGATAATCCAGCAATGAGCAGCCACACGGTCGTGCACAGCCCCCATGCCACCGGTGCTGTCCGGAGAGGCCGAGATCTCAGCGGGTACACCACGGCCAGCATCCGGTCCACACTGATGAGGGTGATGAACAGAGAGCTGGAGTACAGGTTGACGGCAAAGAGCGTCCCTGGAATCATGCACAGCGTGTTTCCAAGCGTCCATTTGCCTTTGGCAAAGTAGATAATCCGAAAGGGCAGGGAGAGGATGAAAAGGAGATCTGATAGTGCCAGGTTGGCCATGTAGATCACAGGAACAGAAGTCCTCAAGCCATTGCGACGTACCAGTATCCAAAGAGACACCGAGTTTAGAGGAAGGCCGAACAACAGTATCACGCTGTAGGTGGAAGTAAAAAGCGGGTACCTGAAGTGAGACGTGCTGCAGTTCAGATTGGTTTGCTGCATTTTTCACAGAGACAAAAGGAGACGTAGTGCCGAGGAGAAATGTGCAATGCTTCTGTACTTTTTTCTCATGGGTGGCAACTTTATTTCTCAGGTTCCACTTGTTGGTAACAGGAAACAGTGGGAGGTCTTAGTATGTGAATTGCATTTACATGCAAAAAATAAAACAAGCCAGCTTTGGTGGAGAGGTGAGCTTCAACACGTCTAAATGAGGTCTTACAACACCACAGAAGTTGTTCTTGTTTTCACTTGCATTGTGTAAACAATAACTCAAGATGATTGTGTTTTTACACAATTCAGATTCAAGCTTAAATGTATTCTTTCAGTATAACTGAAACAAAGCCTTTTTGAACCTCGCACTCAAATATAAAGGCAACACGACTTTTGCAGATGCAATGCTGCGCAGCTCTGGGTGTGTTTCCACCAATGATAAGGCCACAGATAATCTAGTCAACACAATCGCACACAAAGCAATAAAAAGTGAAGTCCTGTTGCACGCTTGGGGAAATCTGCATGGTCGTCATGAACGTGTATAAAACTTTCTACAGCCCTGCAGAGATTCTGTTATTTATCAAGAGCCATTCTGGCACGCAAATGAGTTACCATCTTGTTTATATAATTGGTTTCACCAACATGTCGCAAGTGTTTTTTTTATGTAAAGGTCAATTCAGTCGGCAAGCAAAGATGCAAAAGTCGGTCACTGTGGTTGTCAAAGTGGTGTGTGTATTTGTGTGTGGAGGAGGAGAGAGGGGTACGATGAAGGCAAACAGGATGACATGCACAAAGTTGCACAGCACATTCGGTTACGCCCATTGAATGTATAATATGAATATGTACAATTTAGTATGTATAGATGCAAGTGTGTGTTTCGAGTGTTATCATTAATCAACAAAACAAAACAAGATAAAAATCATTAGTCAGAGTGACAACAATAATTTATTGAATTCCTTGAAATTAAATAAATCTATATGAAGGAGAAGATTGGTTTATTAATATTAGACTACATATAATATATGTTAGATGTAGTCACGTGCAGGATTTCCTCACTTGAAGGAAAGTTCTGATGTCATGACTCCATCTTGAGGTCAAAGTTTTGCATTCTCAGCCCAAAAGGTCATATTAAATTAAATTCAATCATTTCATCATATCAATATCACATAAAAATGTTATTGGACTTCTTCTTAAAACTGCACCAGAGCTAGTTATATTACACTTCATATTAATGTAGAATTAGACATAAATAAACAAACATTTAGTTTTACATTATTTTACGTTTTATATATTTTTTTAATATATTTTAAAATAAACAACACTATACAGGCTAGCAATAAATAATTCATTGATTGCAAAACTAGATGTCCTTCTTTAAGTAATAATGTATTTATTATGTGTTTGCGCTTGCTTGCAGAAGTGCTTTAGTTGCTGATTCTGCAGAACGCGATTGCATAATTTATAACATAATTCAGTTAAAAACGAGTTTTTATCACGAGTTCAAAGTAAAGAAAGATAAATGCAGTTCTATTTATATTTTTATTGTATTTCTTTTATGAGAATGAGCTTTAACGAGCGATGCTCGCTTGTGAACATATGGTTCATTCTCGCGCTCTCTGTTGGCAAAAATAGGAACAAAGCAGATTAACGCGCTGATATACATAAACGTGTCCCAAACGTCCAAACAACTTGTTTTAGGTAAGTTACATGTTGCAAATTATTTTAATATGACCCGCCTCTCTGTTTTGATCTTGAAGCCCCCATGCTTTCATTTCTTCTTATTGCTTGCGTTGCAGACACTGTGGTATTTCAGTGACCTCTGCTGGTCAGAGAAGGAATAAGAAACTCATTACACACAGCAAAGCTGTGTCGTTAATAGTATTTAGAATTAAAAAAATAGATTTGGTGCGTCCCAAATCGTTGTACGTTGAAATAAGTAAAAGCAATCGGATGGTCGGTGCTGTTACCGGAGAAAGTTCAAAGTGAAAATCCTTGAGCATTGCTTTATTGATAGTGCTACAGTGAATTAATAAATCAGTGAGGTTTATTTTTAATAAGTTAAATTACATAGTAAAAAAATAGTAATTTTAAACACATTTTTATTTGGATGTGTGTGACTGATGAAGTGCGTCTAGGCAACAACGGTCACTTCCGTTACGCGCACATGTCATGTAGCCTACTTGCATACTGTTTTGCTAAGCGTTCAAATGCATGTAGCCTACTTTCCATCACTAAAAGAGTACACACATCATAGCTGGTACTAAAGTAGTTACAATGATGCACACTTTTTTATAGTTTGGCTTCGCCTTTTCAAAGCAGCGTTTCTAGAAGAGTCTGTACCAGAATGTGTTTTATGGGTATGTGAGTAAACTGTACTTTATTGGTTTTTGTGGATCTGTTGTAGCGTTTATTTATAGACTGTGTGTGTGCGCGCGCGCGCACGTGCTTGTTTAATTTTAAGATATTATTTTATTTTGTTGGCTGAGAAATGTTTTGTAATGTAACTCAATTCCTTTGTTTTATTAAAAGTAAAATTGCAGTGACCATACCAATTCCTACCCCAATATTATGGTCATCTTGGCATTTTCTTGTATCTATAAAAATGTGAGCTTGTGTCCAGACATGCAACCATGTTTTCGTCCGTAGGCCTACTCTAAAAACATAAACAGAAAAAAACTATACATAGAAAAAGAAACTTGCTATATGACTAAGTGAAACTAGTGGCACATGGCAATAAACCCACAAGTGCTCACAGCGCGTGGAAATCAGTGCCACACCATCCTCTTCCCCCATCAAACACACAGGGAAATTACATTTACATTTCACACTTTCATGTAAACAGAAAATGGATGTTTTCTGACATTGTTTTTCATAAATCATTTTGAATGCAGAATAAAGAGCAAGATTGATAGGTAGGCCTATAGTTAATTGTCAAACAATGGAAGAGTTAAATAACTCCATAACTGTGTTGCATCAATGTTTATGAGTCATTGTGAAGGTTTCAGGTTTGGTTTGTCAGACCATCATCGCGTGTGAGTGTGAACACCTCAGGTTTCTCTTGTTGACAGTGTGAACTGCGATTATGACAAATATACTTTCTTTGATGTTAACAAATAATTCTGATGAAATCTGCAGTCATTGTGTCAAGTGCATTTTAAATTGGTATTTGATAATTTAATATATGGAATACATGCATACACTGTCCCTATTAGTAAGCAGATGGAAATAATCCAGATAAATTACATCCGTCTTTGTGAAAGCCAAAATAAAAATATATAGGCCTAAGTAGAGTGGCTTGTTCTGTTTTAGCCAATAAGCAACTCTCCTGTCAATCGTTTTGCATATCGTCGCTGTCTGGCACAAACTGTCGAGCCTCACCAATCCCCTTAAAAGAGAATATGTTGAACAGCACATGACCAAACCGGTGTCATTGCATCCGTTTGCCAGAGAAAGTACATCGATTATGCATTTATATAATAATGATGAAAACTAAAAGAAGATAATATGTATGAAGTAAAGAAAAAAGAAACTGTCATGCATGATTTTTTTTCATCAATCATTACTGTTGATCAGCCAATATTTTTAACCGATTAAAAGCATTAAAAAGAGCTTGTCAAACTTTGACAACACCGTGTTTAATTGTTTAAAAATACTGTGTTTTTGACATTTTCCTAAAAGTAGCAGTACGAGGTTTCCGCCCAACAGCAACGATATGCAGGTAGGATAGATGCATACCATGAAAATATCTTGCACGTGGCCAAAATACCACACAAAGCTATAGTTCCTCAAAATGATGAGCAATCAGACTATATAATTCTAACTACATAACCTTTATTTTCCTTCACACATGCACGCGCACACGCACACACACACACACACATACACACACATCAAACCTCAGGAGTGACAAAGTTATCCAACAGCAATGACACCTAAAAATGGATAAAAATCGAGGTTATCAAATTAGGTTAAACATTTTGGAACTTTCCCTAAATACATGTACAAATATGACTGTTGTATTGCTTAAAAGTGAATATGAACTTGTTTTATTTGCAGTATTTGAGGTCTAGTATAGTAGGTCTAGCAACAGAGCATCTTTTATGTTATTTTAACCTCACAGTAAAAAGTGATTTATTGTTTCAACTTACAAAATGTACCCAGCTGCCTTAAAAAAGTCAAAATAATAGTTATTGCATGAATTTGATACAAAATTGTTATGTTAACTTTTAAGTTGAATTAACAAAAAAATTTAAGGCAGCCGAGTAAGTAAATTTTTTAAGTTGAAACAACAAATACTTTTTACAGTGCTGTTTCTCCAGGCTTATTTTCTGCAAATAAATGCAAACAATATTTTTATTTGAAATTTGGTAAAAAAATATGGTTAGTAGTTCACAGAATGAAAAAGAATGATACTTTTACCTAAACCTATAAATAGTACATTCAGAAAACTGAAATGATGCTTTGAAACGGTCTCTTAATTATTTCCGTGGCTGTATGTCAAATAAATCCATAAAGCTTTTCCGTTGTCCCATTTACCATCAACACACATTCTGAAAGTCTCTGTAATTTCACACATCAAACCTCTGAGGTGCTTATGGATCTCACTCTGCTGAGAACTGTGTCTTTGGTGGATCGGACTTCCTTGGCGATGAAATAGTAGCAAAGTGCGTCCAAGCAGATTGTCACGTTTGCAAGATTCATTGACACCTGTATAAAGAAGGCAATATTCTGTTGATGTCTGCAGTCCGAAATGAAGTCATTACGGACGAGGTATTGCAAGAAAATGGCTAAGTGACAAGGGCTAAAGGGTATCAGGAAGGCCACCAGGCTGCTGTGAATGATTCGAACCCCTGCTCGACTTTGAGGTTCTTTGGTTTGCCTGGCCTTGAGTGTGAGGATGCTCTGAGTAGAACACACCACCAGTACAGTAGCAGGCAACAGAAAACCAAAAATCTCCAAGCAAACAATTACTGCAGTACTCCAACCCTTCTTAGAAAACTGGTGGAAACAGCGAAATTGTTCCTCCTCCTTTTTACGGAAGGTGTAGATGGGTGAAGTCGCTCCCATAACAAACACCCAGATGAAGAGACAAACAATCAGGGCGTTTTTTTTCGAACGCAACTGCTTGGCCCGAAACGGGTATTTTATGGCGATGTACCGGTCCAAGGCGATGCAGGCAATCGTATAGATGCTGCCATACATACCCACAAAGTAAAGACTCTCTAAAAAGGAGCAGAAGAGCTGTTTGTTCCCATCCCACAAGTGTGTCGCCGCGTGCAATTTAAAAGGTAGTGGCAGCATCAGCAAAAGATCCATCAGAGCCAGGTTGGTCATGTAAATGGTGGACTCCGTCCATTTTCTGAGCAGTACACAGAACACAACCAAAGCTGTGATGTTCAGCACCAGCCCCAATACCAAGACGGGCACGTAAATCACAAAGTCCAGGTACATCGTCACATTATCCACTTTATCAAATGAGCAGCTGGCATTCATACTGAAACTGGCAGGAAAGAAGAACAAAGAATGTCTGTGAAATTTGTGAACTTTCATTACTGAAACTTAAATATCTCTTAAATGCATGTGCCTCTCAATTTCATTCTCACGTTTTTTTGTGCTCATATATTTTTAGATATTTGAGTATACTGCAGTGCATAACTTGTCATGCATGTCTGTGCTACAGCCCGTGAATATACTCTGATATATGCTGTTTGGTAAAGAGAGGTGTGATATTACTTTTCTGAACCTGGCCCAGAATATCAGAGATTTGAGGGTGTTTTAATAAGTAACCAGAGAGCAACCATTTAGTGATGCGGTAGCAAAGTTATAAAACATTTTGCATGTGCAGAGCGTCACATAATGTTTAGAAGGTGAAGAGCTGTTTCACACCTAGACGCTTTATTCTGTGCGCTTTTAAAATGGTCTTGCTCAAACTCTTGCACACACAGAAAATGTGATCTGAGTTCTTGTAAAAGAAACACTTTTCTTAAAAAAGGGGTTTAGATGAGGGCACAGAAGGAAAGTGCATTTTTAAAGTGATAAATGACTCATTTGTTATAATCACGATGAATCATTTCATGCAGTTTGACACAAATGTTTTGCATGTATCTTTATGTGCATTTATGTACACTTAAATTTGCATGTTACTTCTGATTATACAAAATAATGTAAACTTAACAAATATTAAGAGGTTTTGAACTTGTAACCATTTATGTTTGAGTAAATGAAAGAATAAATAATAAAACTCTTTCTCTTTTTGGTTTAATCAACCGCTACAAAAATCATGTAAACGCTTTGACTGAAGTCTGTCTCTTGGAGTTATATATTGTCATATATTATTAAAGTTAATAGATAATTATTTGAAATCGTTTTCAAACATGTTGAATCTCATCATTTCTTTATTTTTTTTGTACTGCTTTTTAGATTAATCATTTACATTGATTTGCTTCACAAATGCATTCATATAAGAATGTTAACAAACACTTATAATACAAATACAGTAATTTATCTAGTTGTTGTTAGTTGCTCTTACCTTTTCTGATGATTTCAAAGTTTCATTTCTCCTGTAGTGAAACTTGGTGGTATTTCTCTGTGAAATGTGCACAGTTGAAATCTTTGTTAAGAAAAATGATGACCGTTAAATTTCTTTGTAAGAAACCCGGAGAGGAAATAATGAATGTGTTGTGTAACAAATTGGTAAATATCCTCAGTTTTGGGACATTGCTCAGACATACACATGTACATACAAATATAAATACAAAAAAATAACCTGCCTACACAGCACTGTATGACTACAGTAGCCTTCTAGTACGACCTCAGCTGCAAAAAGGTCCACACAGAGTTTGTCACCCCAGTTCACAGTTGTTTTTCACAGCAATAAACCACAAGAACAAAATCCGTTAAAACTAACATGATCGCGCCACGTGACATGATTCTTCCTCCAATATTTATAAAATACAGCGTTATAATGATCGAGTTAAAAGTCGCTGAGATGTCTACAACGCTAGACCAGGTTTTAAATAACTTTGTCCGAGGCACATGTCAATAAACCGTGGTCTTCCCCTTTTCATATAGTGTGTGGTTACATCTGTCACGAAACAATTTCTTGTGTAGAATCATATTGTTGTAATGAATGAAATTAGCCAGATGTTAGAATTGGTTTTGTCCCACATAAGAATAGCTGTAATATTTTTTCATATTGAAACCCTTATCTGCGTCTTATCTCAAAAGAGGTTTTGACATGATAGGTTACAGTATAATATATAAATATAGATTGTCTGTGCTTACCTTTGCTTACCAGGAAGATTTGGTGTCTAAAACCCTCTCTAACAGACTGTAGATAGCAGTACTTCTGTTTTTAGAGGTTTCTCTGTGACCACATCCTTGCTAACAGAAATGTAGTTTTGGTATTTTTCTGATATCTTCCTGTTAGCCTGTAAGTAGGCTACTTACCTCGGTTCTCTTGTTTAGTAAGCACACATCAAACAGATTAGATTATTATCTCAAATAAAAAACACAACTTCCTGATTGTGAATTTATTGATTGCAATTACTTGTGTAAAATGATAAGTGTATTGCGGAGTTCAAAAGTTTAAACAAATTAAAAAATAGTTACATTGAATCAAATGAATCATGCAATGGTGTATGTGTACAGTTCCTACACAATTTAAACTTGTACAAGAAGCAAAGAGGAAATAGACATTTTTCCTTCTTATTTGTATAGTATTTTACCCATTTTGATACTTTAATGTGCCTAAAACGAATGAATAAACTGTACAGAACTGTATTTTTTAGACATTGTTGTGAAAGACAACAAGCATGCATACACAAAGGCTTTTTGTAGCTAATTTAAGCTTTCTGTACACACATCTAAATACACCAGAAGGCATATAAGTATAAAGAAATAAAATCAAGAGAGTAAGATATAAAAATGTGAAGAGGGTACAGAATAAACATATTTTGTAAAAACACGTATTTACAGATGCTGTGTACACCGCTGCCAGGCAAATTATTTGTTGGGATTCATGCTGTTTGTATGTATTTCAGAAAAAGAAATTGTGATAAATGTGTTAAATAACCAAGTTATGAACAACCTTAAACTTAATTTCTCTGTAAATATTACGGTGTCTAAAGAAACTTAATTTAGTCTTATTGTTTCATTTGCAGTTATTTTAGCAGAAAACTAACCCATTTACTAATTTATAACAAAACTTTACCTAAAAAGAAAAGTGCCTACATTAGGTGTAACAATAATAGTCGTGTACAATAAATAAAAGTGCAATAGGCGTGTGTTATAATAAAAACATGAATATTTTGTCCTTTAAATATATCTTAAGGAGACAATAATATATACGCTTTTATTTTGTGTATAAATTATTGTCACAATTATTTTGCTAGTGTTTTTGGAGACAAGCGTGCGCGCGCTCGAGAACTGCTGTTGTCAGCACGCTCGCTCACATCCGGGCACTTTTCAGCATACTTGTTGTCACGTGACCCATTTTCAGCCATCTTGTGGATACGAAACGAGAGACGCCACTCGCACACAAACTCAGCGCTGTCAGTAAAAGTAGAGGTAAGACAGCGGCACCAGCATACATGGTTTTGTTCTCAAATAAAACGTAACTATTGCTACGTTAATTTTCAGTAACACAGACCCGCCCCAACTTAGCAGACCGACGCTGTTGTAGCACGCATGGTTGTTAGGTCTCGAAGCACCGCGCTCGATTTGACCGCCCCGCCGTTCAGTGTTCAATCAAGAGCCCGCAGACAGCTGTAGCAAAGCGCGGTGTGGTCGGAGGCTGTAGGGACAGGCCGCACGGATTAAAACTCGTGTCAACTCACTGGCACCCTATTTTTCGATCGGCCACACGCTGTGCTTTTGCGCTCCTGTTGACGTTTATTCATACATTTGTCAGTTCACGCCGTGGCGATGCATGTGGTTTATTGAAATAAAGTTGTCAGGTGTTGGAAGTCAGAAAGTCAAATGTCCAACGTTAGCCACAGCCTACACCATGTGTATCATATTTCACCTGTTTATAAAACATCTCGTACGTATTACAGGATATTTGGAGCTGTTCATTCACTAATGTATTCACATTAGCTTTAAAGTGTGGTACAAGTATTAGTTATGATGTGGTTTGTGTACGTTACTGCAGTGCTTGCATAGTTTTTGAAGGCGTGAGTCGGCAATGTGATTATCCAATTGTTTTCTTGAAGTGCCATATGCAATATATGTGTTTTAACTTTATTTAAATAATAAAAACCCTGATGTTGGTCACTCACTTACACGTATACAGGTTAAATCACGTCTAGTATATGAAAAACGTTCATTTTCAGTCGTTTCTGACCATTCTATCTTCGTCAGAAAGATGTTATTTGTTGCCCAAATGCTACAGTGGTGGCCTGAAACCCGACAACTGACTAATACTAATTGTGTCAGGGTTTTTATAATATGCAAAGATAAAATAATGTATTCTGTGGAAAGATTGTTTGCTATGTGTTTGAACACCAAACAAACCTTGGGACCTTTTGTGTTTGGCTTCATTTTTCCGTGACTGGTGTAAAAACAAACACTTGAACTGCGCGTTTGTTTGGGGACTTGATGTAAATGAACAGCGACTGCTGTAACCGAGTAGTAGTCTGCTTTAGTCAGTAGCTACCAAACGTACCGAGCAACATACATTTATAAGCGACTATATATCTATCCATCATCGATTTCTTAAATACAGAATACGTTTGGTTGGCATTTTAAAGTCGTTTTGTTGATGAAAGCGCGTGTAATCCGGATCGAGTCGTACACGTGGTTTAAATCCCTGCTGTGGTAAGTCACTCCTGCTTGTTTTGCATAGATGCTCTCTTTTACCTGCGTTATGGATGTGCTGCGGACCATTATAAAATAATTCCTACATTTACAAGTTAAATAAAGAATAAATGATTGGACACCGTTTCTGACAATAGTTTGAGGCTAAAGGGTCTTGCAAAGTTGGTTACACTGCATTTGGGACAGTTATTTAAAGTTAATCGAATTCAAAGAGATTTATAAGTTAAAAAAAATAAGTGTACTGTACTGTACAAAGGAAGCCTTGGGTAGATATCTCAGAATGCCCTTCCAAATTAGGAGTTCCTAAAATAGCTCAAGTCACAGTAAGGGGGGGGGGTCACCTCTAGAATACGCTAGATAAAATTGTATTGCTGTAAATTTGTCAAGACATATGAAAACTGGCTGGTTATTTGTTTGTTTTTTACATATTGTATTGCATTAATGCACAGATCTGTCACTAAATGCAATAAGGCATACACATGGTATTTGATCAGACCAGGAAGGCATTTGGAACAAAGGGTATTTATGTTTGTTGGTAATTTCATCTAAAGGGGATTTTATTTATTATGGATGCACCAATGTATTGGCTGCCGATATTGATAAATTTTTGATAAATTTAAACCTGTCAGCTATAGCATAAAAATGCTGATATAGCAAGCTAATAAATGATTAATAGTTTATATATTTGGCGCAAAGTTATCTAATGTTTGTTGCATAATATAATCCAAATTTGTTGTTCTCTGGGTAAAAAGTAGTGAGAATAGTGATTCTTGTATTATTGCCTCCCTATGATAAATCACTTTGTTTTCCTCACTTTTGTCATTTGCTTTGGGTGAAAGTGCATTCTAAATATTATGTAATTGATGTGTAATGTTTAAATTAGTGAACTAATGACAAATATCGGTATTGGAAATGGCCAGTAGCTTGTTCAAATTGATATCGGCTAAAAGAAGTCATGTCGGTGCATTCCCTAGTTATTCTGGGCGGTAATTGTCCGAAATTCAGCGGAATCGGACGACTAAGATGTTGTCAAGTTTTCTCTTCTTTGCCAAAGGAGATAACATATTTACGAAATGCTTTTTGTAGAGCAGTTTGTCCGTTTATGGATACTGTAGAAACAGCGAATTCTATGTAAGGGGACCTGTGTTGTACTCTGAAGGCATAGTTTTGTATATAATATTGCATTTCTATCAGTAGATCCTCCTTAAACGTCCACACTGGTCCTTTATACTAACTGTGTTTGCCGAATACGTTTGTTTATTCTTCCAGTTTTAGTGTGTGTAAATTGGTGTATTGGGATTTTCTCAAACAATATTGCAGTTTTATGTATAAACAAAAGCAGCTTTATTGGGCATTCAGCCTTAAAATACAGTATGTGTCTGTCAAGCAAAATAGATCTAAAGTGCAGACACTAGTCTGAATGTTAATAAGTTCATGTTGTCGTCTAGCGAAGAGGTCCACCCGATACAGTCTTTCTGTGAAATCCTGCTGGAAACACCACTTTAGTCCCTGCCAGCACTGTAGTCTTTCAACGTTTTTGTTAATGGGTCATGTTTATCACACATGGAAGGATTTGTAGTTTTCACATCTAATCCAAAAGGCAGACACTCAACTATAAACACACTGATATGCAGTGAAAACCACATGAAACAATCTGTGTTGTGCTAATTAAATATTAATTGCAACATAATTTTTTTCAGACTTTCAAGGAAAATGGCAGAAACCCAGACACTCAACTTTGGACCAGAATGGTGAGTTTTATTGTTGAAGCATTAGGGCCTGATGCAGTTTAGTCATGCTGTAATTATCTGGTTAATGGTGTGAACACAGCCTTATTCAGTAGTCAAGGTTTTTATGTCTTGACTAGTATAACTGTAGCAATACCAAGGTCATGGGTTCAGTTCCCAGGGAACAGACTTTGTCGCTTTGGATAAAAGCATCTGCTGTATGCATAAATGTAACCTCTACTTAGTTTTTTTCCCCCTCCATGTTCCTTGAGAATCGAACCCTTGATCCTGTCGTTGCTAGTGCTACGTTTTGTCAGTTGATCTACATAAACAAAAGTGCTCAAATAACAAACCTTTTAGCTCAAATAAAAAACACATTTGTCACATTTTGGCTCAAACTTGTTAGGTTTTATTGTAAAGAAAAGCTAGTACTACAAGTAAAAGAAATGCTCTTGTAATTGTTGTATTTCTTTCATATTTTAACTATTCACTTTGATGTTGTAATGACTGAATCACATACAGGGATTAAAGTTTGTGTAAGCTGCCAAACTTAGTTGTCGAGTGAAAGTGAACACTTTTGTTTCTCTATTTTGCGTCCAGGCTTCGTGCCCTGTCTGGTGGCGTGGGTAGCAGCAGCAGTGTGGCCTCCCCTCCGCTCTCTCCTGCATTGCCAAAGTATAAACTTGCAGACTATCGCTACGGGAGAGAAGAGATGCTTGCACTTTATGTAGAGGATAACATGGTGAGGACTTTCTCTGCTTTTTCAGATAGGTTCAGATCTGGAGTATGCTTGGTCTGCATAGCAGACATGTGTTGCAAAATTTTTACATTTAGATTTTTGGTGTAGGTTCCGGTAGATCTTCACGATAAGGAATTTCTACCTATTTTACAAGAGGAACCCCTGCCACCGTTGGCGTTAGTCCCATTTACAGAGGAGGAACAGGTGAGGATTCAGAAAAGTCAGGTCAACTAGTGTACACATTCACACAGCAATTGCTATAGCATAAGCAGTAATAATAATAGATTAAAAGATTGAGAAATGTTGGTCTCTCTTTGGCACGAAAGCGGTGGCCACATTCAAGCAGTGGCCTTTGAATTTTGCTGATAATGTGATGACTTCATTCTGGCACATGCTGTGGTCGAAACAGTTAGGGAATGCACACCCACACTCAGCCTCGCTGTCACGCAACCCCTCGACTACACGTGGGCCGCTCTCATGGTGCCGTACATGTGTGTCTGTCTCCACAGAGAAATTTCTCCATGTCTGTAAACAGCACAGCAGTTCTCCGTCTGACGGGCAGGGGAGGGGGGACGGTGGCTGGGGCACCCAGAGGTCGGAGTTCCTCACGGGGGCGAGGTGAGCTGCGTTTCAACCACAGCCTTTTCCTTTTTTCCTGCTTGAAGGAAGTACAGCAAGCTCAATGAATTTATTGCTGCGGAAGTGCTGCACTTTCTGTTGAAGCAACACAAAGTGCAGACTTGAGATACCTGTGTTACAGTTGACCTTTCAGAATACATTTCCCCTCCTACGTTGTTGTTTCAGGTGTTTACGCACTGAATTTTTCATATGCTTTTAAGTCGTTCTATAAAGGTGAGTCTGCAGGCCTCTGCGTGTTCTTGAGTTGCTGTCATGTGTGATTCGCAGGGAGAGGCAGAGGCGATGGAGGCTTTTACCAAAGAAGCTTTGATGAAGTGGAGGGAGGTTTTGGCCGAGGAGGAAGAGAGATGCACCGCTCTCAGAGTTGGGAAGAAAGGTTTGTAAAATGTAGCACAGTGTGACAGTGCTGTGACTTCTAGTGCTTAGGGAAGTGAATGTTTAACAGGACGTAAGCACACCACTCTCTTGAGTGCTTCTAAACACTTTTTTTATCTTGGAAACTGAAATTCACTAACAACTATAAAAAGGGCCACAGGTGTTCTCTAGGTCTCAGTTGATCTGTTGACTATTTGGATAAACAAAATGGAAAAAGTGAAAGAAGTATGGTTTTTGCATGTTTGACCAGGTTACCTGACAACATTGTTTATTTCCCCTGTTTTGTATGTCCAGAGGAGACAGAAGGTTCGAAAAGCCAGGTCGAAAAGATCCAGGTTAGTATACTAGTGTTTGACGAGAAAGTTTAGCATCCTGTTTAGTTAGTTGACATTGCATTGAATTAATACCGCGACCATTGATTTTCTCTTTCTTTAGATGGAGCACCTGCCCATTTTCCAGTCAATAACAGTAAGACATTTTCTGCTTAAAGATCTAGAAAATCTGAGCTGTGAGCTGATCACAAATGCTACAGATACTTGATATATACTGTTGCTGTCTCTTAAGTACGGGCCAACTATGAGGAGGGTGCAGGGAACACTCGAAAACACGAGTTTATACGCTCAGAGAGCGACAACTGGCGTACGTCTCGAGACGAGCAGAATGGAGAGGACGATGATGGGGGCTGGAGGCTCGCAGGGCCTCGTCAGGGGAACGAGAGATGGTGTCCCCCGAGTCCAGGTACGCTACACGTCTTAATACTGAAAGGGTATATACAAAACAAGGCTATTTGTTGTACTTGTAAAGTTCCTTTTTTAAATTTTTTGTTTTGTCTCTTCTCTGTTCAGTGTCTGTATATATACATGTTTTTTTCATCACTTGGAAAAAAGGAACTGTGCCTTCTATCAAAAGTTCACCTAAAAATGGGAACTGTTGTTACATTTATGCATTTGGCAGACGCTTTTATCCAAAGCGACTTATATTACATTGTACTATACATTTGTACATTTTGTATAGTAAGCAAGTGGGGGTTAGGTGCCTTGCTCAAGGGCATCTCAGCCGTTACCCACCAGCCCTGAGAATCGAACCAGCAACCTTTTGGTCATGAGGCCACGACTGCCCACGTTGTTTACTCACCCACGTGATGTAACCCTTTTTGTGGAACACGAAAGGCAGAGCGTTAGTGACGGACAGCCTCATTCACTTTCATTGTATGACAAAGAGTATCATCACAGTTCTTCAATAGTTGCAGTCATTTAGGTCTAAAAGGACATGAGATTAAAATCGTCATCCATCGCATGAAAAATATTTTTTGTGGCCTGCTGTTTTTCACTTTAGTAACATAATACTTAATTTATAGATGGGCCACGGTCTGCAGGGTGGCGGGAACACCCGGACCAACGGCGACGTTTCCCGTTCGACTCTAGGGACGAGGAGCGCGCCGGTTACCGCAGACCTCGGTCAGGTAGCGGGAGCGTAGAGGAGGAGAGAGACAGTTTGCCAGAATGGTGTCTTGAAGATGCTGAGGAGGAGACGGGGACGTTTGACTCCTCGGGGGCCTTCCTCTCACTTAAGGTGAGAATATTTGAAGTGAGTTTTTAAACTTTACTATCTTTACTTTTGTATACCATTCAATTTGTAAGTCTTTAGTAAATGACATGTCTATTTTCTCAAATTATGTTTAACATTGTTAAAGTTTTTTTTAAAGTTTATTAATAGATTTTCTTCATCGTCCCATTAGAAAGCTCCTAAGGAGCCAATTCTGGAAGAGGCGGAGCTGGACTTCCGGCCGCTGGAGGAGAGTGAGGAATATACAGAAAGAGATGAAAGCGAACCAGAACAAACCAAAGATGCTGACATGGACACTAGACATGAGGGGGAAAGAAGTGATGGTGAGAAAGAAACGAGACATGAATAAACTGTAAACCACAGATAGGATTTTGTTGAACATTATCTGTTCAATCTGCTAAGTCATTGAAATGATGCAGAACAGCTCCGTTCTAAAGCCTGTTGAACATTAGGGCTGTGCAATATATAAAAAATGTGAAAATCTGCATATTGCAATATGTGTATTGCAGTGGTTTGCATTATTGAAACAATTTTAATACTTTAAAAAGTTACATATGGTTAAAGTTTTAGGTAGATGCACATAACGGGCAGTGCAGCACAAACGAGAAAAGTTTCATGACACTTTCACAACTTTTTACTAAAATATTTATTTTGTTGACAGGAGGCAGTAAATCAGAGGAGCTTTCACCAGTTGCTGTAGCGTTGCCAGCAGCAGTTACCCCACCAGAGCCTGCAACCTCAGCCTCCCTTCCTACTCTGCACCCGGAACCAACTGAGGAAACCGACAGACCGCTGGAGAGACCAACTGTACCAGAATCATGTAAAGCACCTCTACGCACAGCCCTACCCAACAGCATCATGGAATCCATTTCCATACCACACGTCACCACCACACTCCCAGGTAAAGCCCACATGAGTAACTCCAGACTTTAGAGTAGATGGTTTTGTTTGGCAATGTTGAGTAAATCCTACTCTTTCGTAGATCTTCCGGTCCCGTCTTCAGTTCTTCCTGCCCAGCCAGTGTCCACTCAGACCCAGCAGGTCAAACCGCTGGAGATGCCAGTAGCAGTGGCTCCATTACTTCCTCTATCAACAGGTGTCGTGGGTCCATTCAGTCGACCTGTCGCCCTGCCCTCTGACATGGATGAGGATGAGGGACTGAAGCACTTTGAGCAGGTGTGGGGTTGTGAAATAATGTAAAGCTGTTTGAGAGATGCATCATATATTACATTTTAATAAATTGGTATTATGGCAAACATGTTTGCATATCGCACTCTAGATCATGGACGATAATATACATTAACCAGTACCAGTTACATTAACTTGTCACCTTTCGGTGAAATTCGCTGTTTTGGATCCATTTATGGAGAAGCCCTGACGTGTAAAATAATCTTACTGGACAACTAGTTGTCTGTCATGTCACCCGTCACTCACTGTAACGTTAAATGTGCTAATGAGTCCACGGAGTTGACAGTAACTGCTTTTAATGTTTTGCACAGCCGATCTATTAACACAATAGCTGCGCTACAGTATAGTGTGTCTTGTTCATATCTTCACAATGCAACGCCAGATTTCTTGTGTAACATACTCTACGCAAGTGAGTGTTGAGTTTAGTTTTTAGTACAACATTGCAGATCGTATTACACCTATTGTTGTTGTTACAACGCAATCTCTTGTCTAAAAATAAATACTACTTTGTTGATGAATGTGCCATCTTTAAATTTAAATCTGACACTATAGTCCTGTGCCAATAGTATACGAGTTTGACAGTATGTTGTTTATTCATGTTTAGAGCTGTGACTGTAAGCTGTTGTGAGGACAAAACAGAGTTCATTTACAAAAACAGACAACTCAGTTTTTGTTCATTTTCATAAACCATGTTTTTTATTATGCATTCCAAGTAATATCATTTAAACAGTTGGAATGTTTTGGTTAAGTAATAATAACTAAAATATTCAGATAAGTAACAATAAAAAACGTGATTTATGAATATGAATAAAAAGTTATCTGATTTTGCAAATGAACATGTGGTTGTCTATCCTAAACACTTTTAGCAGACCATAGACTATTCTGGGCTGCGTTTCACAAAAGCATCGTAGCTTTGATTATTTGATTATGTGCACTGAATAATATTAAATACAAATTGTAATAATTATTGTAATAGTTATTTAGTTATATGTATAGCTACATAATATATATTTATTTAGTTATTTAGTTTATATATATATATATATATATATATATATATATATATATATATATATATATATATATATAGCATTGGGGGTTTTGCATATTTGTCTCCTTTTTTCACTCCGATGAGTTTGCATCCCTGATTAACATTTAAAGGAACAGTTCACCCCAAAATTCTTGCAAATCTGTATACATTTCTTCATTCTAATGAACACAGAGAAAGATATTTGGAAGAATGCTTGTAACCAAACAGTTCTTGGCAACCATTGACTACCATAGTAGGATTTTTTAAAATAAATGTATTTGTTCTGTTGAACTCAAAAGAAGATATTTGGAATAATGTAGGAAAGCAAACTGTTCTGGGACACTTTTGACTGCCATTGTAAAACAAATTCTTACTATGGTAGTCAATGGTGGCCAAGAACTGTTTGGTTATCAGAACAAAGAAATTAATACAGATTTGTAACTTGAAGGTAAGTAAATGATCACAGAATCTGTATTTATTTTTGGATGAACTGTCCCTTTAAGACAAAAAAAAATGTTTTTTTATTAAAAGTTTTATTTTGCCTCATTGTAGAGGGTTGTATGGACAACAGGTGTGAATGTGCATAATTTCTTTCACAAACAGGAAGCAGAGAAAATGGTGGCATACCTGCAGGACGATGAGCGTTTGGCCGCTAAGGTTGTCCCGAAACCCACTGCTCTTGCCATTACTCATGAAGCTGCATTCAAATGGTTTTACAAGGATCCGCAAGGAGAGATCCAAGGTGAGCAAATCCATTAAAAAATGTGCCATGGCAGCCGTGCATTGAAAACATTTTGTTTATTCAAGCTTTTAGAAAATACTTCACAAAGTGTGTGTAGCTTTTGCAACATTGTGAAGCCTCTTTGACCTTCAGAAAATTGTGATGTGACCATGCTTCTCAAACAGACACTTTTTTTAATGTCTCTTCACAGGGCCGTTTAATAACCAAGAGATGTCTGAGTGGTTTCAGGCAGGTTATTTCACCATGACCCTGCAGGTGAAGCGAGGCTGCGACGAGCTGTTTCAGCCTCTGGGTGAGATTATGAAGTTGTGGGGACGAGTGCCTTTCACCCCGGGCCCGACGCTGCCTCCCATACTGGTAAACACACTTTAATTTCTCTGTTTATCAAGCTAGAATTCTCTGCATGTCGTTAAGCATCATAAACTGTTTGTGTGTGTATTTGCACATAGGGAGATGCTGATCAAGAGAGGGTGAAGCGACAACAGGAGCTTAATGCTTTAAATATGTATCAGATGCAGCAGCTGCAATATCAATACCTACTCAGGTATGACAACAACCTGACTATTGTGATATTCTAGTAGATGGTGATAGATATTGGAACTGACACAAGGGTCGACTAACACAGACGCGTCTTTGATGTATTGGTTTATCACTTAATCTCTTACTCTGTAGGCAACAGTATGCTCAGGCATTGGTGCAGCAGAAGGTTTTAAGCTCCGCCCCTCCTCCCACACAGCAGCAGCAGCAACAACTGAACCTTCTTTTACATCAGGCCAACAAAATAAGGTTGGCATATCGCGTGCAATATGATTTCAACCCTGGTCACATTATACTTCTGTAATTTAAATGTGACTGCAAAATTACAGAAGTGTGATCAAAAAAGCATGCAAATATATCATTAACACAACAACGCGTGGGTGGTTTGGAGTGTTGTCGACTGCGTATTTCACATATTTTGTTTTGTTTGCAGAACTCCAGAGCCACAACAGAGCCTCTTGCCTCCAGTTACACGCTCCATGTCAGTTCCAGATTCAGGGTCTGTTTGGGAAATGCAGAACCCTTCGACTCAGGCCTCCTGTTCTCCAAACATGAAGCCGGCCACCCCGAGCAGTACGTAATCGGCACAAGCACACATCTACAGAACTGTAGAACATCAGTTTAAAATATCTGTGCTTTCATTGCCTCTTAAAGCTGCCAGACTCTTTGTAATGTGGAAATAGCTCATGGCTTGAAATCTACAATGCAGAAGTGCTTTTTAATAAAGAAAGTGTTTGTTTTATGGGAGATTTCCATTGCATGTCAGGCTCCTCGTCTCCTGACTTACAGTAACATACCACTGCATTAGTGTCGGATATGACTCACACTCGTCTCATGCCGTGTAACCCAATTGCGAGTTTTTTGACTCAGCTGAAAACATGCCATTTAAGCAGAACTGAAACGTCTGCCATTCAGAGTTTTACAATTGTTACACTTACTTATTTTCTTGCCAAATGTTCTTATAATAGCAACGTCAAGCCTGTTACTGTTACTGCACTAATCTACCAGCACTAAATTGTTGTTTGTCTTGATGTATAAAACTTAGGTGTCTGAGGTGACCCAACTTTGTTAGCAATACAATTCAGTTCATGGCTTTTTACATCAGCGGTAACTTGATCTGTTATTGCCATCAAAAAATATATATAACTTTCATGATGAAGAAATTGTCTTTCTTGATGAAGAAATTGTCTTTCTTGATGCTTACATCTATATTAAAAGTTTGGCTTTAAAGTCTGAAATAAATGTCTGTGTGTCTCAGCTTGGGAAGGGAGTAGCGTTTGGGACTTGCCATTGGACTCCATGGCTCAGGTGTCGTCCATTGAACAGATGCAGCAGATGGAGAAAGCCAAAGCTGTGAAGGTGAGAACGGTTTGAGAAATGCGAGTTTAAGCACATGACTTCTTAATTTGTGACCTTAATTAAAGTCACTTTCTGACCAAAATGATGATTGTATTTTTCATTGTATTTTTCCGGTTTTATTTTCTTTAGGAATGTGAATATAAAGGTAAAGAAATAGCTTGTAGTTGATTGTTCTCGTCTGATTTAAAGCTGGAGATGGAGAGACGAGAGGCAGAGCTTAGAGCTAAAAGGGAAGAAGAGGAGAGGAAGGCTCTACGTGCCAGACAGGAAGAGGAGCAGCGGAAGCGATTGGAAGAGGAAGAGCTGGCACGCTGCAAACAGGTCAGCAGAGCAGAGACCCCTGGGTGTCAGATATCAAAAATATACACAATATATATCTAAAATAAACTCAATAAAATCATTGTGTTTGAACCGATGTAGAAAGGGTGGCTGGAAATGTTAGTGCACAGTTAGAACACTTAATAAAAACCTTAAGGAAACTTACATTGTGAATACGTTTTTATTTATATTCAGTTCTTACCTGATTCTTTTGGCTAAAAGGTGCTCTCTGTATTTTTGATGATCTTAGTCTAGAACACACACAAGACTAAAACTCATTTTGGTCAAAAGCGTGGAACTATACACTAGGCCACATTTATAAATTGTGCTTTGGTTTAAGCCGCAATATCGTTTTCGATGTCAAAACATTTAAACAAAAAAATGGCCTTATATTTTATAATACATTATAATGTTATACTATAAGGACTGTGATTACATTGGATATTTATAACACTGTTTGGTCACTCCTTGTGTGATGGCAGAAAGACACTCAGTGTTATTAATGCAGTCTGTTTGTGTTTGTTCTGTAGGAGGAGGCTCTCCAGAGACAGCGTGAGCAGCAGGAGGCGGCGGCAGCACGACGGAAAAAGGAGGAGGAAGAAAGGTTAGCTCAGGAGGAAGCGCTCCGCCGGCTGGAGGAAAGGAGGAGAGATGAGGAAGAGAGGAGAAAAAGGGAAGAATTACTGCGCAAACAGGTGTGAACTGTTACCTGTGTTTGTACTTGTGTTGGTGTCTCTCATAGAAGCTTACGTAGTTAAATCTAACATGGATATTAGATTGATGGATTAAATGGGAGTTCAGCAGGTTTAAAGGGGCTAGTTAGTGATCCTTGTAGTCATCTGTTGTTGGTTTTGTTTCTCAAAGCAGGAAGAGGAGCGCAGGAAACAGGAAGAACTGGAATCTTTAAGGCAGCGTGAGGAAGAGAAACGTCTGGAGGAGGAAGCGGCTGCTGCTGCAGCATTGGCACGGCAACAGCAAGAGGAGCAGAAGAGGAGAGAGCAGGAGGCACAGAGGCAGCAGGAGCTGCAGAGACAGCGGCTGCAGCAGCAGGAGGCTCTGCGCAGACTCCAGCAACAACAGCAGCTTGCGCAGATGAAGGTAAAATGTCCCTTTGCACGGTACAGTTTAGAATTTTGATGCTCAGTGTGGGGTTTACAAGTTAGATAAATGTAGGATTAGTTGTGGATGCTGCTTTAGAGACACAGTGCACATCACTTTGGGTGACCCGAGTTTAGTCACGGCTCGTGGGCTTTTCCCGGTCCTGCTACCCTCATTCTTTTCCTATTGCTTATATTTTCTCAAAAATCAAAGCAAAAAACTAGGAATAGGATTAATTTCTGATGATCCGGGATTATTTCTAATCTGAATCCGACTCCAATGATGATCTCTTAACGTTGATGCGTAAAATGCATGTGGATTTGAGTAAAATAATAGCAGCTGGGTTGATTTCTTTAAGCTTTGTCCATTTTTGATGAACATGTATTGTATTATAAAAAATCCTAGAACAAGATTGCAGAGATTGTTTCTGTTTGGGATCACACATCTTATGAATTTGCCAACCAATCAAAATAATTTAAAATCCATTTGAATTTATAGGCTTCGCTCATTTAAAATATGAAACTGCAAGCTTAAAATAAACAGCATTATCGTCTGTTTGCGTAGACACTAACACAGTTTAACTATTTATTATGCGCACCGTAAATCAAGGTTCGTACGGGTGCTGGAAATCCTAGACAACTCTTGATTTTTAATGCTGTGTTTTAAGGTTAGAAAAATGCTTAAATGCTTGAGAGATTCCCACACAAGTGTATTTGTTTCAAATCCAGTTAAATAATGAAATAAATCAACAGACCCGAACAAAAATGTTTCCTGACCGGCATATACAAATCTTTATTTAAAACATCGCCTAAATCATACATGTAACATGAAACTATTTCTGAAGAAAATCTTGAGGTCCAAATGATATATAGCCTATTTTTTATCAAATGCATTCGTTAACAGATGTTTTGCTCTTTATGGTGTGTCAGTGCGATAGACTCAAGATGATGATGCGCAATGGATCATCTCATTATCTTACATACGCATTATATTGCGAAACAAACACGAATGAGTTTCAGCTGATATATAAAAACGGAGTCCTAAACGAACCGTGCTTTTCGCTTCGCAACGTATGTGACCTGTGGATTAACAGCAAGTTTATAGCCTACATCATAGAGTATCTCCAGTATCTTGACAAATATACTATGAAAGCGCATTCTTGCGTAGCTTAATTTAAACCGCTGTGTTGAGTAAAAAAGGGATAATGACGCGCTCCTATGTGGCGTAAGAGATCCGCCTAAAACAAGCGCCACTTCAGCAATTTTGATGCGCCGTTCACTCATAACGCATTTGAAAACACGAGAGAAAGTTAGTTGACATAAATCATGATCCGCTACCTCATAACACCTGTTACATTTATAATCTCTAGAGATTCAGTTGTCAGCTGTTTACTCCTATGTATATGTTATACATATTGTCATTTTTTATAATGCATACATACTGTATGACACAGTCTACAAGATAAATAATAACTGTTTATAAATAAGATTCTCTGTTAAATTGATCTGTTGATATCTTCGGGATATTTTTATGAAGTTATCTAAACTGCTAATATTATAATAATAAAACTATGATGAGCATTAGCTGATCTGAAAAATGATCCGATCCGTGAACAAAAATCTGTAATATGATCTGAATTGTAAATTTTGTGATCCGTTGCACCACTTTAGGATCTTATTAGCACAATTTTGTCACTTGTTGTGATTTTGTATACTGAAAAAGCATGAAAACACACATTAAAAGTTATTGAAAAGTGCTGGATTTTGGTGTTTTGCATTCATTTCTGTGTATCTTCCTCAGCTCCCTTCATCTTCAAAGTGGGGTGAACAGTCAACCACAGCAAGCACCATTTCACAGTCTCAGAACGCCCTGTCGCTCGCCGAGATCCAGAAACTGGAAGAGGAGAGAGAGCAACAGGCACGGGAGGAGGTGAGAACGAAAACAGTGATTCTCCCTATATCAGTATATTCACAGAAATCATGCTATATATTTTTTTTTGCATTGTATTTTATTTCCTTAAGTCAATTACACAGTCATTATTTCACTGTATATACTGCCATTCATCATCATGGGCTTTACATATGACATGTAGGAGGTGTGATTAATTTCTCAGGCTTCATCACATACAAATTGTTTTTGCAGCAAAGACGACAGCAGCAGGAACTCCAGTGGAACCAGCAGCAGCAGCAACCTCAGGCGAAACTCTCCGGCTGGGGGAGCGTAGCCAAACAGCCGCCTGCTACAAAATCCCTCCTGGAGATTCAGAGAGAAGAGGTGCAGCAGATGAAGCAGCGTAAAGAACAGCAGCAGCAACCACAACATCAGATACCGCAACTACAGCAGCAGCAACTACAGCAGCAGCAACAGCAGCAGCCGCCACCGCCGCCTGTCACTCCACAAAACCGAGCCGTGAGTCATGTATGTGTTGCTTTTATAAAGCTCTGAATGATTCTCATTCCATGTCTGTATGATAGATTTCATGGCTCTTTATCTCATGGCCTCTATATCTATTGCACTGCTGCTCACCATAGCCTAACTTATCATTGTATACATTCATCTGTAAATTTCTGTTTATAGTAATAGCCATCTGTATATTATGTTCATAGTACATATCCATCTGTAAATCTCTGTTTTTAGTAATAGCCATCTGTAAATCTCTGTTTTTAGTAATAGCCATCTGTGTATTATGTTCATAGTACATATCCATCAGTAAATTACTTATTTATGTAACTTATGCAACCGCTGTATATCCCTGCTATTGCACTTCTGGTTAGACCTAAACTGCATTTCGTTGCCTTGTACTTGTACATGTGTAATGACAATAAAGTTGAATCTAATCTAATCTCACTCTCTAGACCCTCAGTTCATCAGTGTGGGGTTCTGTCAATAATATTGGGTCAAACTGGAGTATGGACAGCAGCAGTGTGTGGGGTGATGCTCAGAACTCGAATATTGGCTTCTGGGACGAGGCAGTGAAGGAGACCACCCCACCTCAGGCTACACGCAAGAGCCACAACCAGAAAAACAAAGGCAACGCTAACCTCAGGTAAACCACTACTGCATACTTCATGACAACGATGAATGACATTAACTGAATAACAGTGTGAATATTAAAGTCAAAGTCAGCTTTATTGTCAGTTCTGCCACATGTACAGTGCATACAAATGGAGGATTGAAATTGTGTTACTCTCAGACCCTAGGTGCATACAGATAACATAGAATAAACATATATCAAAAAATATATCAAATTACAGATAAATACAAAATCTCTATATATACACAAAACAACTTTACAAGCAAGGGATATGTAACCGTGATAAATGTGCAAACCAGTGAAATAATTAACAGTGCAGATGAAATAAACAGCAGTGCAGATGAAATACACAGCAGTGCAGATGAAATACACAACAGTGCAAATGTAATGTAGTGCAAAGCTTATCAGTCTGTTTTAAAGTGTCAAGAGAGCAGGCTTGTTGAAACTGATTTGTAGGTAGTTAGTTGAGGAGGCTCAGACCAATACTGAAGAGGTGGTTGAGCAGTCCAATGTTCCGTAAAGACAAGTGCGGGACAGAGTATAATGTGGGAAGGGATAGATTGAGTCAGAGTTCAGAGGTGCATGTGGCAAGGGAGGGGAGGAAAGGCAGGGTGAGAAGGGAGTTTAGCTTCCTGACTGCCTGGTGTGTGAAGCTCTCCTTCAGTCTGCTGGTCCTGGCCTGGAGACTCCGAAGCTTCCTCCCTGATGGCAGCAGACTGAAGAAGCTGTGTGACGGGTGGGTGGGATCACCTGCGATGCAGAGGGCTTTGCGGGTGAGACAGGTACCAAAAATGTCCTGGAGGGAGGGGAGAGAGACACACCAACGATCTTCTCAGCTGCTCTCACTATGCGTTGGAGGGTCTTGCCACAGGACGCGTTGCAGGCGCCATACCACACAGTGATGCAGCTGGTCAGGATGCTCTCGATGGTGCCTCTGTAGAAGGTGCACATGATGGGGGTTGGGGCTCTGGCTCTTCTCAGTTTGCGGAGAAAGTAGAGACGCTGTTGTGCTTTCTTTGCCAGTGCTGCAGTGTTGTTAGTCCAGGAGAGGTCTTCAGTGATGTGCACACCCAGGATCTTGGTGCTGCTCACTCTCTCCACAGTCCCACCGTTGACAGTCAGAGGAGCATGCTGAGTGTGCGCTCTCCTGAAGTCGACAACAATCTCCTTCGTCGTCTTCACGTTCAGAGAGAGATTGTTGTCACTGCACCACCTGGTCACCAATATACCACAGTTAGAGGAAAAAGACATTTTGACCACCTTTTATTTGTCATGTTACATATACTACCAAATGTGATGTGATCTGGGGAAACCCCGGTGGATGTCGCGCTGGGCCGTTATCAGGAATATCAAAAAACAGAAAACAGTCAAAAATGGGTTTTTGTTTAATTATTATTAATTAACATCTTGTCTATCATCCCTGAAAACATCTTGGCAAAATGTGCTTGTTTATTGCAGAGAAATAGGGATTTGTAATGCCAAGCTGATGTTTAAGACATGCCGGCAGAGGTGAAATAAATTGCTCATTGCTTTCCCTCTCATAACACTACTAATACTAATACTAATAATAATAACACTACTACTACCAAATAACGTGCTGAATGAATGTGTTATTGTTGTGGAGAAATCAGTCTTGTTATGCAGAATAAATCTCACGAACAAAGAGGTTCCAGGTGTCAAGGAGTTAACTTAATTGTGAGATGTGTTCAAAAAACATATAAAAATACAGTCTTTCGCATCCCTTAGTTATACTCAAACTTTGAGAGGCGTTTTCAAAGTGAAACCAATCAGGTATTTTCCGTTATCTCTCTCTTTTTTTTTTTTTTTAAACCAATTTTCTTTGTCTGCCATCATTATTTTTTTTGGCAACTACATACGTTTTTAATTGTGGCAAACCCACCTGTACCTATTTAAAAAAATATATATTTAGGCCTTAGGTCACTAGGCCTCACATTGGATCTCACAAAGACCACTGTTTTTTTTAAGTTTGTGCTCAAATGTGCCCTTTAAAGAATAAACATTAAACGTGTATTTGTGTTAGATATTACTGGAATTTACTGATTATGATAATTATGATAATACTGATTAAGCTGAACGTCCTATGTATACTTCAAAGTTATGTTTAACTGTGTGGTGCGTATGTGTGAATAATAGTGGCTAACACTAGCATATATGAGTAAGTGTATCCTGTGTGTATGTGTCAGTCTTGTGCTCTAAAATTTTCAATATTATCAATGCGCATTTCCCGCTTGTCCTATTAAAACTACGGCATGGAAAGATTTTTATACAATTTCTTGTGAGATGGCGGAGCTCGCCGCCTAAAGCTGCGGGAGTTTTCCCCGGTGGGCTGCTGCTCGTGAGCTTTTGGAACGCAATCGCGACATACACGGGATGATTAAAAGTTCAGAGACTATGCCCATCATAAACAACGGAAAACTTGCTTCACTACTTGATAAGTTGCCATCCTCTTCATGGTAAAGTTAGCTAGTCTCCTTGCGTAGTGATGCAGTGCTTTTAGCGCTCCTGACAGAGCTCTCATTCTTTAAGTGTGTCCAGCACCATTTTTGTATTAACAGTATGCATTACTTTCACTTTATTCAAACGTTTTATTATACGTTTTTTTTTTATATTTCAACGCTACATTTGCATTGTCATTTAGCAGATGCTTTTATCCAAAGCGACTTACAGAGAGATTAGGAAGCAATAAAGCGATATGTCATACAGGGGAAATAATACAATAAGTGCTAACACAAGGTACTAGTTTCCACAAAAACACTAGGAAATGTTTTTATATTAAATTGTTAATAAAGTATGACTTTTACTTGTGATACCTGACTGTTGTGCTTTTATTTTCAACGCTTTTCATCGGCAACTTTAAACCTGTTTTTCTCAATTTCGTTTCTGAAATTCATAGCAATCAGCAGACTTCGGATAAACATAACTTTTCTTACATACAAGGTATGAAAATTAAAACAGCTTTGGAAAGGACTGGAACCCAGCTTTTATATGGCATCAAATTTCACCATGTGTTGGGTGTTCCCAGATCGCATCACAAATATTTTAAACCTGTGCATGCTAATCTAGTTTTGGATTAATGCAAATACTGTATTAACCTGTAGCTGTCAGGTTCAATAGAACGACTTTTGGTGTCATTTCCAGTTTGTAACAATGTCTTTCTCTCTGCCAATGTGCTTTAGTAATAGCAGCAGCAGTAAAGCCAATAAAAAGGTGGAGGAAGAGGAAAAGCTACTGAAACTGTTCCAAGGAGCCAATAAGAATCAGGACGGCTTTATGCAGTGGTGTGAACAGACCCTACACACGCTTAACACTGCCAATAACCTCGATGGTGAGTCACTGATGCTGAGCTGATTTCTTCACAAAATGTTTGTTTAGATGAAATGATCTGACGATTTTCAGATAATTCCTCCCACAGACCACTTCCCTCTGCAATTTCCTTGCTGCCTTTTTAAGGCAAGATTTTTTGCAGCCATCTGTGATAGTATGGCTATTACTATATGTGACTTCTGACTTTGAAGGGGGTTGTATCGTGAGAAATTAAACTTTCTCACAATGTGTAAATTTCAGAACTGAAAACTTCCTCCCAGCTTAAAGAGATTGAGTAGAATTGTTGTAAAGTCCCACATTCATAAACGCATTTGCATTTTAGCAAAGTCTTTTGTGTTTAAAACAGTGAAACATACTTTGACCGTTTTTGTCTCTATGCTAACATTGTAAGTGAACAAAAGTTGTAGCTTCCTGTTGCTCAACTGTAACAGCATGGCTCGCTTGATTCCTGGAAGCGCACGTGCTGTTACAAATGTAAGCGTAACGTCAGAATCAAGTCATGATCGGTCTTCTCTCTTCGCAGTCCCCACCTTCGCGTCGTTCCTGAAGGAAGTGGACTCCCCGTACGAGGTCCACGACTACGTGCGAGCCTATCTGGGTGACACTCCTCAGGCCAAGGACTTCGCCAAGCAGTTTCTGGAGCGCCGTGCCAAACAGAACACTAACCAGCAGAAACCTCAGCAAGGCCAGCAGCAGAAACAGCAGGTGAGATGTCGTGCACTTTCGAACTGAGCTCTCTTATGAAGGTGTGAATTTCACTGAACTTAACGTGTTTACCTCTCAGGATTCTTTGTGGGGGGTGAGCCAAGTGTCACAGCAGGTTCTTCATCAACAACAGCAGCAGCAGCAGCAGAGGTTTGAGACGGTCACATCCGGAAAGAAGAAAAAGAAGCAGAAGATGGTACGAGCTGATCCGAGCCTTCTAGGTGAGTGGGAGGTCATATTCATAACCAGACTGTGCTGTCATTTCTAAAGGTTAGGATGTGAACTAGTTTGAAATGAGTCTGCAAAGCAAGTTAAAGCTATTGTTATTGTAAGATGCTTAATTGGCATGAAAATGTTTTACTTTTTTATATTTATGGTTTTTCAAATGTCCCTGCAGGTTTTTCTGTTAATGCCTCATCTGAAAGACTCAACATGGGTGAGATCGAGACCGTTGAGGACTTTTGAGACCTGCTGATCAACAAACTGCTGATCCATTTTGAACCTCTGCCATGATATCCCCTCCTGTCAAATGTTTCTTTTTTTAATGTAATCCTCATTTTGATTTTGAATATTTTCGGGGCAGCACGTTTTTCTTCCTCCTAATCTGGAAGATTCTCCAGTTGCAATAACAGCTCTGCCACGAAGACAACCAAGAACTTCCAGCAGCCCTGACACAGGACGAGAGAGAAGATGAGCTAACTTTCTCACAGTCTCCCAAAACATCAACTGTGTTCCTCCACCATGGCGGCGCATCTGCTCACAATAATGGCCGTGTCCCAAGTGAAGTTTCTATAATTGAAAGTGCAAGGAGTGTAAAAAATTATATTCTCCCCATTACATCTTTTTTATTTATTGCCCCACCCCACTTGTTTAGTACATTTCCTGTTTTCTCTTCTCCTGGTTTCTTGGCAGACGTTGACGACAACGTCAGGACTCAAGGACATGTATTCAACAGTGTCCTGTTTTAAGGACATGTTGAAAAGTTCTGGATAGTTATTCATTTCTTGTAAAATACTAGGCTGTTTAAAGAATAAACATTTGATTCTGCATCTGTATTATAATATATGGAAATGATGAACCAGTGGAGTCATATGTTTTTTTTATTGCAGAATGAGAAATAAAACCAACAGTCTCTTGTGTGGGCTGTTAAACACAGTTTTGATTTTAATACTTGCTTCTGTAAAAACAAATAGTATTATACCTTGATTGAAGGTCAAATCTATATGTTTCCAATGGTTAAGAGCTTGATACTACTATTGAGCTAATATTAAATCAAATGTAAAGCTGTTGTATTTCACTAGCTTAAACGACAGTAATGCAGACTGATACTGACACCTATTGGTATGCATGAAACATCGCACCATGTTTTCAGCTACTGGTGCCAGTGTATAAATATCATATTTGTGGGCATCTTACTGCTACAACCAAGTGTCTCATGATAATAGGATTTTTGTAATCTTAAAGGGGTAGTTCATCCAAAAACATTTACTCACCCTCTTGACCTTGTAAACCTCTGACTTCTGAAAAACACAAAAGATATTTTGAAGATTGTTATAACCAAAAACCATTGGTCCCCATTGACTTCTATTGAATGGACACAAAACCGATGCAGTTTTTAATTGGGACCAACAGTCTTTGTTTACCAACACACCAACACTAACAAAATATTTTTTGTGTTCTGCAGAAGAGAAACTTACAGGTTTGAAATAACATGAGGGTGAGTATGATGACAGAATTTTCATTTTTGGGTGATCTATCCCATTAACATGACCCAATCATTGGGAACATTTCAAAATATAGAAAAATCCCTTTTATTGGATTGTTCACCCCAAAATGTTCTATTTTTTACGTCAAACCTGTAGCCTATGACTCACTGCAGAACACAAAAAAATATTATGTTTTGTATAATGTTGGTAACCAAACAACATTGGCCCCCATTGACTTACATTGAAAGCACACAAAACCACTGAGACCTTTTCCTAAATTGTATTATACTTTTTCAAATGTGTAATGATGGAATGGTCTTAATCTAAGATACACCGTCCATCTTGGGTCCGTTTGTATCGACATACCGTGTATTGACAAAAAATACTCGAATTCCATGTTAAATGCAGAGAAATTTGGACAAATTCAAGTGGAAAGTGCAGAATTGTTTGCAAAAAAATATCTTGTCAGGTGGACTTTTCAGAAGCTGTTTATTCCTAACTGGAGCGAATTAAAAGGGCTGATCATAACATAAAATATGATCAATATTAAAATTACCAGTCTATGCATGAAACTTACATAACTTTAGTAGAATTCGGTTTGTTGGTTGGGTGTAAATAATGTATATTTACTATAAAAATACGATGTGTTTCACTTTTATTTCATATTCAAAACTATTCATGAACTCCATAAAAGATAATCTGATCAACTTATAAAATTGATTCATACAGAACCATATAGCCTGTTATTTCATAACATATTTTAGTAAATAACTAATTGATATTTGTAGACCTTTTCAAACCTCTAAACTGAAATATCATCCTTGCTTGCTTGCTTAGTTACATATATAACCCCAAATCAGACAGAAAACAGCCACAGGAGTGCGTAGTTACCAGAAGAGTTGACAAAAGTCTTCACTGTCCATACAAAGCCCTCCCATCCAAACCCAACTACCCCTCTGCCTACCTCACTTTCCTTGACTCTGTTACTTCATGAAGGTGCCAGTCCAGGAACAGAAGTGTCTGACCTCACACAGGAACCATGAGCATCAGCGGCAGCTACTGCGCTTCATCTCGGCTTGTCCTCTTCGCTGTTCTGGCCATCTGCGTGGCTTTTGTGCAGACAGGTAACACTTTCCTCTCCCGTTAACTGATGGCGGACATCTCGTTGGTTCTAAAAGTTTTGGTAATGGTATAGCTGGTACATGAGTAGTTCTGGTCTGCTGGCTGTTGGGTGAGAAGTGGTTTAGATGAAGTTCTGTCGGTTGTCCTGATTCGTAAAGCGTAGGTCAATATCTTGTTGACAAGGGTTGGAAAAATTCTCCTCAATGTACAGAATTGTGTTCACGTGTCGTTTTCACATTGTTGACCCTATGCATTTGTGCTGAGAACAGATAAAACTGTTATAAAAGTGGAATGAATGAAAATCATGTTATTAATTTTACAACAATTGGTCTGGAAGTCTTAATATAACAACATAGCCTACATTTTTTTTTGCTAAACAAATGCATTTGAAATGTTTATACTGAAAATTTCAAATTAATCTTTTGATTTAGGCCGTAAGTGTGCGAGACTGAAGCATCATGCTGACTAAAATGACTCCGATGTTCTTCTTTTCACAACCAGGTGTTGAGTCTGAATTTAGTCTCGTGTTGAGAGCATAAAGGGACAAAGACTCAGTTTGTTAGAAACTTTGGGGAAAACAGGGTGTTGCGGCTGTATAAATAGAATAGAGCCAAAGACAAGCTCAACTGAGTTAAAATAATGCACAGTAAAAGTAATGACTGATTTTTATTATTTTATAAAGTGCAAAGACACACAAAAAAAGATTTTGTAATCATTTGTACACTTCAAAACCTGTATTTGACTCTTCTGTGGAACATAAAAGATGATATTTTGATAAATTTCTCAGTGGTTTTGTGTCCATACAATGGAAGTTGATATAGGGACCAGTGTTGTTTGGTTACCAACATTCTTTAAAATATCTTCCTTTGTATTCTGCAGAAGAAAGAAAGTCACACAGGTTTGGAATGACATGAAGGTGAAGGATTAACGATTTTGAGTGAACTATCCCTTTAAGGGATAGTAGGACCTCCCGATTTTCCAGCCAGCAAATGTGATGTAACGGCTTTCACTTTGCATTCAAGAGCCAAAACCTGACGATTTTTATGACATTATTTGTGTTGATGTCAGTGCTTTAGAAATGGACACATATCACACAATTTTGCATTTTAAGTGCAAAAACAGATTTCTTTAGGCCTAATAATAATTTCCAATCTACATAAAAATAACTTTCATTTCTATTCTTCAGGACAACACCATTACTGTACAAAGCAACCAAATGTGTGACTTCTAACCTAAAAAATGGACATAAACGGATCCATGCTGACTAAAGAGATGCCTTTATAGGCTTGAACATAACATAATCCGTGGCGGGCGTCAGGTGAGATGAGGACACGCGATAACCGCAGTGGAAGGATTGTGTCATTCGCACAAATCTGTCTGCATGTTGTCATCTCGCTGTTGTGTGTGAATATACAAGAAATAAAAAACGTTCTGCCTTAACACCACAGTAGCGCACACACGTGCCCGCCGTCGACAAAGTTTTCAGTCGTGTTTCATAAATATTTAAGCAGGCCATGAAGTGACAAACATCAACTTGGGGGGAAATCTGCATTTTTTTTTTAAATCAGCTACGTTACACACGCTCGCTTTTCCGCCGTCTGCTTTCATAAACAAGCTTGTTTGACTTTCAGTATACAGGCTGTGTTTAGTTCGTCGGGTCCTCGTGCGCTCTGACCACACAAGCGCCCTTCTGTACCCTCGAGTGAAGGGCTCATTGATGTATCGCTGGCCTAGCGCCCCTGTGCGCTGTACCTACAGTCTGCTTCGAGTCAGAAACACGTGCGTCTCGCTGAGCAAATACGCCATTATCAAAAATATGTGTGCACTGGCCTTCCACATTTGTTTACTACAAATATTACTGCTTTATTTTAGGATTTCGAGTGGAATACTGGTCTTTTAATACGAAGAGTGTTTAGATACTTATAGGGTAAGCGTCGGCTGCTGCATGTAAATACACACGTTTCTCGATCAGAGACCAAACTGGTCAATGGACAAATGAGTTCTTCAAGCAGGTCAAACACTGTATAGGGCATCGGACAGTCGTGTCAACATGTCGGGTTGTCTTTGTCTCTTGGGTTCAGACTCCATGAGTGTGGTGTAGGTGAGAAAAGTCGCATGGCTGTTCCATGCCTGTGGGATCTGTGGAATGTCAAATGAAAGATGTGAGGAGAGGAAGAGGGAAGAAGAAGCAGGACAACATACCTGTAGTGAGAAGCCAGTGCTAATCTGCTATAAAGACGCTCATTGAATCACAAAGAGAAACACATTTGCCACTTTCTAGATGCCTCCATTCATGCGAAGTTCTGAAAGCATTACATTCCCTGTAAAATAAGGAGTGTGCTATTATTATTGCACTCCTTTTAAACTAAAAATAAGAATGTATATTTTGTATATTTATGTAGTCCTACTTCATAAAAATATACTAAATTATAATAAGAGAAAAGTCTTTAAAAAAGGGCTGTCAAATGATTAATCGCGATTAATCGCATTCAGAAAAAAGTTTGTGTTTACTTAATATATATCTCTGTACTGTGCATATTAATTTTATATTCATAAAAACATATACATACATGTATATATTTAAGAAAAAATAAAATATTAACAAACATTTAAATATAATTTAAATTACTGATAAATATAAATAAATACATCTAAATATTTCCTAAATATATATATATATATAGGCCGACATGTATGTGTATTAGGGATGCACCTATACAATTTTTTAAAGGCTGAGTACGAGTACCGATACTTTATTTCTAGTATTTGCTGATACCGATACTGATCCCTTTACCTGTATTTTTTCTTTATTTTTTGGTGAGGTGGCAATTTTCCAAGCACAACACAGTGATACTAATAAAAATAACCTTATAATTACAACTACACCTCAAACACATTATGAAAAAAGAAATGATTTTATGTGCTTGTCATAAACTTTAAAAGCACAAATTTCAGTCAGTTATGTCACATGAGGTATCGGTTTTTGGTATCGGTATACTTTTACGAGTACGAGTACATGAGCTTAGTATCGGCACTGATACCGATGCTGGTGTCGGTGCATCCCTAATGTGTATGATTTTATGAATACAAAATTAATATGCACATTACACAGATATATATTATGTAAACACAAACTTTTATTCTGGATGCGATTAATCGCGATTGATCATTTGACAGCCCTAATTTAAAGCGTTATTGGCCTATACTTGTAGTAAATATTTTGATAAAAAATGAATAGCCTACCTATAGGAACATAGTAGAATACACTATCATCTTTTTATTCATTTGCACTTGTAATCTTTAATTAAACATAAATCTTTAACATTAAGCTCCATTTCCCGTCTCAACAACAACTTTTCACCGCATGATGTAAGCAACAAAAAAGGGGTAGCATTAGTTTTGTAACATCAATAGCATTGGTCTTATAACTTGGGTGTCTGTGTTCTTTTCTTTAGAAACGGTGGCCGATTCATCTCCTGCGCTGCCGAATGACAATCAGGACACGCTGTCTGGTGCAGGAGCTTTTGATATAACAACAAAGGGCCCCGTCCATCATACAGAAAACCCCATCCCATTTGACTATGATGATTCTACACCCTCTCTTACCCTGGATGAGGAAGAAGGTAAAGTTACTCGACTTGGTTTGTTGTATATTAGACCTCTATGGATAAGATGTTTGGATAAAAATATGTTTTCATCACTTTACCGTCACATCTTCTTAAAATCAAATCTTATTCATCACCAAAGTATGAAGATGCTAACTGCCTATATGAAAGCAAATGACACAATAAATATGTGTAAATCTAAAAAGGACATTTTCTTTCTTTCTGTTATTTCTGTGTGTCTGCAGGTGTGCTGGGGCCAGGTGCCATCACAGCTATAGTCATTGCCGTGTTTCTCGGAGCTTCTGTTCTTCTGGCTCTTATTGTCATCACACTCAGAAAGTTCACTGCCTCCTAGAAAGGGACGATCTCCTTCTCCCAAATACCATCATGCTTTTCATTTATTTCCTCTGCATCCTCTGATATATATTTTCAGTGTCTGATTGACGGCAGGTCCCTCATGAAATTGCTTGCTCTTTGCTGTTATTCTGAGACCTGATTTCTCCTGTAACACATAACATGGAAAACAAGACTGACACTGATACCAAAAATGATGAATTGGTTTCATGATCGATCGCTGAAAACACATTTGTGTACACACAATTTATCTTGTAACATGTCCTAAACTGAGATTTTAGATTATAGATCTTAAAAGGAAAACCATACATTTAGATTTTTTTGTGTGACTCTTCACCAGATATTTACATTTATTTAATCTACCATCCATGTGTAACTGTAGTTTCCCCCCTAATCTATAAATTCTATTTTTCTTGTCAGTATTTGTGTAAAATTATCACATCCTTTTAATGACTGTGTGTGTGTGTGTGTGTGTGTGTGTGTGTTTGTGTGCGTGCGTGCGTGCGTGCGTGTGCATGCGTATGTTTAAGCAAAAGTTTTTCCCAAACAATTTTAGTGTTTTAACTGATTTTATAAACTGATGAAGTTGTGTTTGGTCATACGAAAGGACCAGTTGAATCATTCGAGTTACTTAGGCCTATATACTTTTTGTTTTTAGTGTGATGATCCATTGTAACCCATGTAGTTGTCTATTTATACTGTCTGTGCGTCTGTGAGAGGAATAATAACATTCATTAAATGAAACAAAATGTGAATATTGTGTTTCTGAAATATTTCCACCTACAAGTGGCTTCACTCAAAAATTAAAATTCTGTCATCATTTAGTCACCTTTGAGTTGCTCCAAATCTGTTTACATTTCTTTGTTCTGATTAACACAGAGAAAGATATTTGAAAGAATGCTTGTGACCAAACAGTAGGTGGACCCCATTGACTACCATAGTAGAAAAATTACTTTATAATTTATTTTGTTCTGTTGAACACAAAATGAGATATTTTGAAGAATGTAGGACAGCAAAATGTTCGGGGGCTCCTTTGTCTACCATTGTTATTTTTCCTACTATGGTAGTCAATGGGGTCCACCTACTGTTTGGTCACAAGCATTCTTTCAAAAATATTTCTCTGTGTTTAACCAAACAAAGACATTTATACAGATTTGGAACAACTCGAGAGTGAGTAATTCATGACAGAATTTTTGGGTGAACTATCACTTTAAATGTTAGTTTTTCAACTGTTCAGTTTTAAGCACAAAGATTTTTTACCGTATCGCCACATGTCAGAATATGGTATTTAGCAACAAAATAAATATAAAATAATAAATAAAATTAAAAGTAAAATATACTAATAAAAACAAATAAATAAAATAAAACAATAGTAAAATAAAATGATACATTTAAAATGTATTACACAAACAACTTTGTCTGAACTAAGCTAACGTTACTACGTTAGCATCGACGCAGATCCAACGTTAGCACAGTTGGTAACGTTAATGGTATCAATCTTATCAATGGATATTTTAGCAAGTTCAAAATGTGTTTTAAGGATTTAGACATTGCTAATAGCAACAGTGTAGGCCTATAAGTTATTTATAATGTCCACTAACTTATGCAGTTTATTAAAAGAACGTTCAAGAAAAGACGGGCATTACTGCATTACGGTGACAAAAGCGCCAAAGATGAATGTAAGTAACGTTAGCTTAAAAAAAAGTGCTTTCAAGTTCATCGATCAATAAATATAGTTGTTAGTTACCGTAAACATTTCAATTGAAGCTGTTAATTACAATTAGGTCAACGATATGTGACACGAACGTGAGTGAGAAAAAATGTTATACATTTAAAGTACACTTGTCATAGTATAATGAATAAACAATCATCTATTTATGGGTTCAAGATGAGGCCGCCGGGAACAGTTTCACGTTTTCTTTCAAACTGATTCGTATAGGCTCGTTGGTCTAGGGGTATGATTCTCGCTTAGGGTGCGAGAGGTCCCGGGTTCAAATCCCGGACGAGCCCTCCTTTTTTTATTTTATGTTTTATGAATACAACCGAATAAATTTCAAATAACTTAAAAACATATTTATTTGTTGAGTTGACGCTGTTAAAATAAATTAAAATAAAAGACGATGATAAAATAATTGCTCTGTCAGCATGTGCCTCTCTGTGGTGCAATAAATACACAACATCCCGAACTATGTATAGTTGACAAATATTAAATATTATTTAGTATATTTACATTTAGTCTATTATCCAAAGCGACTTACAGAGAGATTAGGAAGCAATAAAGCGATATGTCGTACAAGGGGAATAATACAATAAGTGCTAACACCAAGTTATTAGTTTCCACGAAACCAGAACACCTATTGATAGAAAGAGAGAGAGGGTACGTATTTTTTATTTTTTACTTGTCAAGTATTCACAGAAGAGGTGTGTTTTAAGATGTTAAATCTTAAAACAGTAATATTTAGTAGACTTGTTATGTGCTGTTTATGCGTGGGGTGAATGCTAATTGAATATGCAAATTACTAGTTCGTAACACTGTTTCCAATGGGTTATGATGTGTATGTAAACACCTTAAGATGAAAAATATTTTTCGTTCTGCCGTTTTAATTATCAACCGTGTACATTAAGTTATTCTCATTGCTTTCTGAAACTAAAACCTCAAGTAAAAAGTTGTTATGAACTCTACTATATGAACGAACATCTGCTAAAAACAAAAAAAAGCAATAATTGTATTGACCCCGACGTGATTTGAACACGCAACCTTCTGATCTGGAGTCAGACGCGCTACCGTTGCGCCACGAGGTCAGTCGCTATAATGGGAAAACATTTTGCATATATTGTGACGGCGTACAGGTGGTATTGAAGTGGTCATAAATCCGTAAACCGATCGCAGCGTCGTGGCCGGTTAGCTCAGTTGGTTAGAGCGTGGTGCTAATAACGCCAAGGTCGCGGGTTCGATCCCCGTACTGGCCAACTTCCTTTTTGCCTTTTTTGCTTCGTGCATTATCAGTAGGCCACATTACTTAAATTGACATCAGATACGATTATAAACCATAACTGGAATTTAAGGTAGATGAAAATTTCAGTGTGAATCAATCTGAAGATTTTACAGGGTTATGCAGCAAACTTTTAGATGCTCAAGTCTGTTGCAGTTACGTGTAGCCTAGCACTACTAGTCAAGCAAGAGTTGTTTTACACAAAAACATTTTATTTTGATAAAAATAATGTGGATTTCAGTTTGTCACCGCCTCTCCTGATGATCTATTTTCTCACCGACAGAGGGCGACAAAGCTAAACATTTTCCTAAAGACATGGGGACATTTCATTTAAGCAGGAAAATATTAAAGACGCTGAATATCATTTCATGTGCAGTAAAGGTAATGCAGAAAGAATGAATCTGTGAATCAGCAGCACATACTTAGGCCTCTTGTGACAATAATGATGGTCACAGCTTGAGCTACAGTAACTGTCAGACATGTCATGTTTTACCCACTCTTGCTCTCTGTATCTGTGCACTTTGTGTGCTGGTAAGCGCTGTGTTTAGATTGACATCCTTTAAGGGGAGTGTAAAAGAGAGACGAGATGGGGATAAAACAAGAATGCATATCAGAATCAGAAAGAGCTTTATTGCCAAGTGCGCTTGCACACACATCCAACAAAAACAGAATAGCACACACAATATTAATAAAACAACATAAGGCTATGTCTGATTCACAATGTGCGTGGCCTGTCAAAGTCATGCAATCTGATATATAGTAGTGCATCAATGTTTTATCAACATGCGTTGTTTTCACAAACCTGTCTTCCCATCTCTTATGACAAAGCAATGTTCTTTTTCTCACACACACAATTGCAAGGGTCAAATGTCTGTCTCATATAACAAATGTCTTTGAGCAATTCAGAGCTGTGTAGTTGCACCCTGATCTCACGGGAAGTCGTAAGTATTTGACGAGGTGGCTAATTCGTATGAATTCATACGTTGTGAGTCGTACGAAAACGTACGATTAAGCAATGCTGAAGGCCCGCCCCTAACCCCGCCTAACACCTAACGTCACTGGCGCGATAGCATACGTCACTGGCGCGACAGCAAGTCGTACTAAAACGTACGACTGAGCTCGTAGGAATTCATACGATTTCGCCGTAAGATTGCGGTGGTATAAGTGGCTCTAGGACAATTGTGGGCTTTTCTTTTTTCAGTGGATTATGGTTGCAACGCAGGCTCTAAATATAAATAGACTCTCTAAATAGGCCACAAAACATTGTTTAATCGTCATTTGTTATTCTGGTAGCATGACTTTAACTTCAACTTTGCCTTAAACATAGCCGGTTAAATCCAACATCATTCTGTATGTGCAGTAATAAATACAAAAGATCATAAAGGAGTCAATTAAGTAAAGTATAAACTTGGAAAAACCAAAGAAAAAATATTCATCTAATTAATCCTAAATCTGGATATCTATTGGTCTGAATGCGTCCAGATGAGACGTGATCTGTAGCCTTATTGCCTTATAAAGCTGTCAATCCAGAACGGGGCGGTAGCTGCGGGAGAGGTAGCGAAACGCACGTCCGACACTGGAGGAGAAATTAACCGGCAGAGCTTTTATCCTCTTCAGCTTCCTTAAGCAATTTAACGTTGCATTAAAGCTGTTGCTTTGTATTAAAAAGATATACGTGGAATAATGCCGGACAGCAAAAAATTCATCGAAAACCTTTCCGGGGCTGGGAAGTGTATTGGCGTCCTGACAAGCGGCGGAGATGCTCAAGGTATTTCATTTCGGTAACGAACGGATTAGACACGCCGGTGTCGCGGTTCTTTGTTTACTTGACCATAAAAAGACGAACTGACCCTTGAATGTTTACATTTGTTGATTTATTTAACACAGATATGAGCAACAGATAATAACGCCAATGCCTGCCATCCAAACTACTGTTAACACTTTTTTTGAGTGGATATGCGGTGTCATAGCTGACGGACTCAAAAAACCAAACCTTATAATATGATGTCGAATGTATATGTTTTTGGAATAAATAAACATACGCCAGTCTTAAAATAGTTTTAATTGCATTAAATCAATGTAAACTTGTGTCGATGTGATGCATAATGATCTCGCGCTCCTTGACGATGCGCTCGAGCGTCATGACAACGCGTAGCCCTATAAATTGGGTGCGCTCGCGCCTTATAACAATAGCGCAACTGACATAAAACAGTGCAATACATTAAGCAATACATTAAGAAACAGAGAACGAAACTGCACTGATGTTATCATTATTATGATGTTTAAACTTGTGAAATAAGTCGTCATGGGTAAATATTCAGATCAGGTTGTTTTTTCACCGTTTGATGCGCACCTGTGGGATTTCGCATTCATTATCGTGTCATGATGCGCAAGAATGCGAGCGCGTGCCTACGTGATGGCAGGCAAGTAGCAGAGCGTGAGCTGCCTCTGACTCCCATGATGCCGTAGTCACGTGGGAAAATAACCCTAACCGCATCCCATATGGGTCAAAAGCCGGAGGATATACTTATTTCCGTCCAAAGCTCTATGATTTTTTTGAATGCGCGTCAAGCTTAATGCCTTTGTGCGTGTTTAAAAGTCATTATACTGCGCGTAGCTGTAGCCTAAAGAGGAGGAATGCGATACAACACAGTGTCGTGTGACTTTGTTTACATCCGACTCTCTTCGAAAATATTTTGGCATGTGACATGTTATATTGTTAAACAATTTTGTGGTATCAACTTAACAATGAATTAATCCAAAAACCGATAAAGAAAAAACGAAAAAAAACGAGTGATATTGTGAAGAATGACAAATGTGTATAAAATGTGAAAACTGGTGTTTCAGCAGGTGAACTTTATCAAAGGTATTTATATAAACAATTTACCGTGTGCGCTTTGATCTTATCACCTTTAGCCTTTTATCTTTTGTTTGTATATTTGATTGTTTAATTTTGTTTAACATACCACTACCACCTCAACAGCTGGTGTTTTGTTTTGCACACCCTTGGGCGATGGCATTTTGTTATTTCATGTGGGTTTGAAACTCTGAGATCTAATGCGAATGTCTTTTACCACAGAATAAACATATAAGGGAGTTCCTTTAATAACTTTGATTCTGTTTCAAAGCAGTTTTCATCGCAGATGTTGTGCTGTGTTTGACTCCTTTCCATTATTCAGTGCCGAAACCATTTTTTAAAAAGTGTTTTTTTTTAGTTGTTATTTAGAAGTATACAATAATGTGCTTGAATTGTTAAACAGACCAGCAAACATTGTGTTTTGTAAAGCGATTTGCCTGAATCGGTTATTCTCAGAGTCACTTTTGAGCCTGTTTTCATCTCTGCCTCTGGTGATGCTACGTCTCCTAGCAACGGTCTCCAGGCAGTAGCTCTTCCATCACTATGGCTTAGGCTGGACTCAGCCTCAGGGGAATTGATGCTTGATTCGACTTGTCGGGTCACAGCACTATAGGAACATACACACTTTGCATCACTGACCATTTATGTCACATGCAACTTCTGCAGTATAGCACTTTGTGAGCCTTTTTCTGTACTATTTTCTCCTTGTAGGTATGAATGCTGCTGTAAGGGCAGTTGTCAGAATGGGAATCTACGTAGAAGCTAAAGTTTATTTCATCCATGAGGTGATTTTCTAAGGCTTTATATGTATTGCAATCCAAGAAAGTGGACTGTTAAAATAATTTTTTTTTCATTATTAAGAGGTAGTTCACCCAAAAATTCTGTCATCATTTACTCACCCTCTTGTCATTTCAAACCTGTATAAAGTTCTGATTAACACAAAGGAAGATATTTGGAAGAATGTGAGTAACCAAACAGATCTCACCCCCCATTGACTCTTATAGTATAGGATCTGTTTGGTGACTGACATTCTTCCAATTATCTTCCTTTGTGTTCATCAGAACAAAGTAATGTATGAATGATAAGATGGTGAGCATTTTGGGGTAAACTATGACTTTAACTCACCCTCATGTCATTTAAGACTGGTGTGACTTTTTATCTTCTGCAAAACACAAAAGAAGATATTCTGAAGAACGTTGGTAACCAAACAACATCAGCCCGATTTCACTTCTTTTACATGGACACAAAACCATCAAGACATTTCTCAAAATATCTTCTTTTGTGTTCCACAGATGAAAGACTCATATACAGGTTTTGAATGACATGAGGGTGAATAAATGATGACAGAATGTTTATTTTTAGGTGAACCGTCTTTGTGAATTTCAATAAACATGCAAGCTTGTGACTGATATCCTGTTGTTGCCTTGGTAAAAAAAATAATGAATTCAGGTTTGTCGATGTTACAATGAGTGGATTGTCTCACAGGGTTACCAGGGCATGGTGGATGGAGGTGATAACATCAAAGAGGCATCATGGGAAAGTGTTTCCAGTATGTTGCAAGTGGTAAGCAATTCGCCTTGTTAAAATACAATTAAAAAGCATAACAAACAACACTGAGCAAATATACAAAAGAAATGCAAGAAATTATTGTTGTACCTGCATGAAAATTGAAATCATACAGGTAAACTTCTTACAAGACAACAGCATATGGCATGTACACAGCACAATGTTCAGTAAAGCTAATATTGTATTGTAAACATAGCATGACATTTTTCTTATTGGTACTGTGTGTGTAGGGTGGCACAGTGATTGGCAGTGCCCGTTGCAAGGATTTTCGTACCCGCGAGGGACGTTTGCGTGCGGCTTTAAACCTGGTGCAGCATGGCATCACCAACTTGTGTGTGATTGGTGGAGATGGCAGTTTGACCGGGGCTAACCTCTTCAGGGAGGAGTGGAGCGGCCTACTGGACGAGCTCGTCCAATCAGGTAACAGAGAAGGAGGAGCTTGTAAACGGGAGGAATTTTGTCATTTGTTTTACTGAACATTTGAACATCTTTCTTTTCCTATTTGTTATTTTGTCTTTGTTTTTCTGTCTCTCTCACGCAGGTCAAATCAGTGAAGAAGCTGCTCAGACTCATTCTGCGTTACATATTGTCGGGATGGTGGGCTCAATAGACAATGACTTCTGTGGGACAGATATGACCATTGGCACCGACTCAGCACTGCACAGGATCATAGAGGTGGTGGATGCGATAATGACCACGGCACAGAGGTATATACAGACACCACCCATCTATCATCTATCATCTCCATGTCTATACTAAACCCTATAACCTTCATCCTTTTCCAACCCAACATGACCCACCTCACCCTCTTCTTCATCCATATACGGATCCAAGCTATTCAAATCAAATTTGATTTGCAATCGTTTTGAATATCAAATGCACTGGACCACACAGATTTTCAATGCTGTTAAAGATATATTTTTAATGTGATGTCTCTTAGCCACCAGAGGACTTTTGTTCTGGAGGTCATGGGCAGACACTGCGGGTAAGACCCCACTTTAGTGCCACCTTGCAAAAAAAATCGATATAAAATACTTTAAAACACAACTTGTTTCTGTATGTAGGTATCTAGCATTAGTCAGTGCTCTTGCATGTGGGGCTGACTGGGTCCTGATTCCAGAAAAGCCTCCCAAAGATGGCTGGGAAGAACAGATGTGTCACAAGTTATCAGAGGTAACGCGCACACGCATACAATGGGATGTCCAACACATATGCACATTGTGAAAGTACACACATTATCGCACATATGCATGGGGCTAGCAACGCCAAGGTCATGGGTTCGATTCCACAAATTGCACATACTTGGAAACCAACCAATGTTTAGTAAAATGCAATGTAATAAAAGTGTCTGCAAAATACATACATGTAAATATGTAAATATGCGAATGCACACGCACGCAGTGTGTTTCAGTCCTGCAGTGTTTGTCCTGCTGTACAGAGTCGTTCACGAGGCTCTCGACTCAATATAATCATAGTGGCCGAGGGAGCCACAGACCGACATGGAAACCCCATCAGCTCTAATGCAGTAAAGGATGTGAGTATTTCCTCTCTGATCACACTGGTGTGTGTATGTGTGTGGCTGCTTCTTTCCCCCTGTAGAATCGTGCCGATAAGAAGCGGCTTAATATCATCATAGTAGCAGAAGGTGCAATAGACCAAAACAACAAACCCATAACCACAGACCGTATAAAGGACGTAAGTAATGCACACCCGCAAACCACATGATGTCTGCCGTCTGTACACTTGAGTTACCGTAACTCTGAACTATTAACGTAAAACAACAGCGAGCATGCTGGGAAACCATGTGTACTGTACCACATTATGTTGTAGCATCTTTATATATTTCGTTTTTTTATTTTGTCATTTTGTGATTTAAGTTGGTCAACAGGGTGTAAATATGTATGTGTGTTTGAATATTAATAGATGTGAGTTTTGTTATTAGTGCATAAAATGCATAAATGTCTTAAACGCATATTTTCTCTCATGTCTGTGGTTATGCTTGCTAAGAATGATTCCCTGTAGAATTATTGCTTTGTTTATTTATGTCTTCTTTATAAACTAATGGTGTTTTGATGGTTTCCAAGTTTAGTCTGACCTATAATACTACTATTAAATATATTTAGAGCTGCCATTAAAAAATGCAATGCATCTGGATAATGTCTGGGAAACATCAGTGCAAAACCTGCTTTGATTTGTTTTGCTGCAGCTGGTGGTGCACTGTTTGGGGTTTGACACGCGGGTCACCATCCTGGGTCACGTTCAGAGAGGAGGAACACCCTCTGCCTTCGACAGGATTTTGGTATGAGCCTCACTTAACGAAAGTCTTTTTCTGACATTGCGTTGTAATAGCAATTTTAAATCAGGAATAAAATCTGACAGCAATGATAAAATAATATTGCTTTTATAGCTTATACATTACATGTGCAATTGGCTGTTTATACTGTAAGGCGGGCTACCATTACATGTTTCACATATATCTATCTACTATTTTCTCTTCTTGAACACAATATAAATTTTATTCTTTCCAAAACTGCAGGCGAGTCGTATGGGTGTGGAAGCTGTGCTGGCCCTGTTAGAAGCGTCTCCCGGCACTCCTGCGTGTGTGGTGTCGCTATGTGGGAACCAGGCCGTCAGGGTTCCTCTGATGGAGTGCGTTCAGATGGTGAGAAGGCTTCTTATACTCTAAATCTGACGTTTTGATGCTCTGTTTAGATTTTGGTTTGCAATTCTCAGTTTGTTTGTTAAACTGCAGACTCAAGAGGTGCAGAAGGCTATGGATGAAAAACGATTTGAAGAGGCTGTAAAGCTACGTGGCAGGCAAGTCACACAAAAAAATGTATGCGACATGAAATATACCTAATGCTTTTCATATTCATCTTTTAATTTTGTCTGTAACATTTTAGAAGTTTTGAAAACAACCTGAACACCTACAAACTCTTGTCTCACCGCAAAACTGATGCTGAACTGCCTCATGTAAGTCAGTCACAATGATAGACTGATGCTCCTGTGCACATGATTTATCAGATAATGGTCAGCGTCATGTATGTACACAGAATAGATTAGAATATGCAAGATATTTCCCTCATAGGCATTAGACAGATGATTTCTTGTGTTTTGATAAAGTGACTGAATTTTGTTTTGTGTGTTTAATAATGCTCTCCTCTTCTCTCTAGAGTTCATTTAATGTAGCCGTGTTGAATGTCGGCGCTCCGGCAGCAGGAATGAATGCAGCGGTGCGCTCGGCTGTCAGGGTGGGCATCACAGAGGGTCACACTATTTTTGCGGTCAGTGATGGATTTGAGGGCTTCTACAAGGGACAGGTAACATTACATTACATCACACTGATTTTACTGCATTTACGTTTGTGTAAACCAGCTATGACCGGAGAAAGCAGAAATACAGAAATAAAGCTCTACGTTATACTGTATGTGTGTTTGTGTGTGTATGCAAATCAATCTCTTGCCAAATGAGATAAACAGTAATGCTTACGGTAAGCCCATTATTCCTACCCACAATCCCCTGTGGGATTGTGTTCAGTTCAGTATAGCATTACATGTAGCGGACCCCGTCCAAATGATGGCCAAAACTTTACTGATGTTTCTTGAAGCTTCATTGCACATATAACATTGTGGAAATATCCCTTTTTAACTTCAGAAATCACAGTAAGAGCTTATGCCTTTTTTGGGGGGTGCATAATAAGCTGATAAACCGTAAACGTCTCTCTTGCTAGCATCGTTATCACTCACAAGACCTGTCAAAATAAAAGTCCCTGTTTTGTAAGACAGGAAAAGTTGACTTTATACATAATTAAACCCAGCAAACATTTAAAAAAAAATACGTAGAAAAACAAATTAGAGAATGAATTGCAATGAAGTCTGTTACATTACAGATGCATTACATGATGCTTTTTTGGTGTTTTCTTTTTCTCTTTAAGTGTTATAAATGATCAGGAAGAAAAACACCATATTTATATAAGTGGTCTTAGTCTATTTAGCATACTTTATAAAGTGAAAAAGTGACTATATACTCTTACAAATAAAGCTGTTAAATAAAGGTTCTTCATAGTGATACCATAGAAAAATACATACTTACAAAATGAATTGCTTTCATACCTTTTTTATAGTCTGAATAGCACTTTTCCATTACTAAGAACTTTTAATCTGTTTTTGTTTTCTCTGCTAGATAAAAGAAATAAAATGGGGTGATGTTGGAGGCTGGACAGGTCAGGGTGGATCCCTGCTAGGGACAAAAAGGTGAGAATGCAAACCTAAAAGTCTAATGTTTATTACAAAAAACGTGTATTTTCACAATTTCTTTTGTCGTAGTAACAAATGATGTTTTTCTGAAACATCATTTCTAGAACCCTTCCAGCAAAACACGTCGATAAGATTGCAGAGCAGATGAGGATTCACAACATCAATGCTTTACTGGTTATTGGAGGATTTGAGGTATACAATATAAAACTTACAGTATCCACTTGTGTATATTGCAAAATAATGCAGCTTTATAGCATCACAGTGTTATAAGTGTCCTGTGTTTATAAACATGCTTTTTGGAAAATGTAACATTTTACATTTATGTTTATTGTAAATCTTCTGAAAAATCCAATCAACTTTTTTTCCAACACTATATATTTAATATGGTATCATTTATTTTAAATATGTGTTTTTACAGATCTGATATTACTCTGCAGTTCTAAGGAATTGAGCGTCTGTGTTAAACTGTAGGACTAAATTACTACGATTTTGATAATCAATATGAAAGCAATTCTGTTACGTTATGATACACAATATATTTATAAAATCATTGGATAGAAAGCAAATGATGTGTTTGACAGCGAGTAGGTCAGCTTCATCTCTCCAGTTTTACGTAAGGCTGAGCAAGGCTCGTATGAAATGTGTCACACACTCCGGAAACCTTTCCGCCTGGATACTAACCCATTTCCTTCTAGAGCGATATCACATTTCTGTCATTTCTTATTCTTACAGTAACAAATCAACTGAAAGACTAGAAATATAAATGGTGTCCTCTCAGTCTCATCTAATGGCATCTGATGGGGCCATGGCTCTCTGCACCTCTCCCCTTTTATGACTACTTATAATTCTGGTCATTTACCCATAAGCCCTTGCTCTGACCGCAGGCATATCTGGGGCTCATGGAGCTGCAAGCAGCTCGCTCTAAACACGAAGAGCTTTGCGTTCCCATGGTGATGGTTCCGGCCACTGTGTCCAACAATATTCCCGGCTCTGACCTGAGCATCGGGGCAGACACTGCCCTTAATGCCATCACGGACGTAAGACGTCACACACTTGTGTGGAAGTGTGTGTGTTGTGTGTGTGGTGGTGGGCATGTACTGTTGTTTGTCACGACCATTTTTTTTTTTTTATCTAAGAAATGCTGAGAAGTCGTGGCTGATGATGACCAACCTCCCCGTCCAGATAAACAGAAGGATAGCATCACCTTTTGAGAGTTAATGCATTTTATCTAGTTGTGTTTGTTTACATGAGGCGTGGATTTGGTTCGGTTAGATAGCTGTATTTCTTGAGAACAAAGGAATTATACTTTAAGGTATAGTTCAAGTATATTTAAACAGTACTTTATTTAGTGAGTATACTAATATCAATGCACTTGTAGTGTACTTAAATATTTACTAGTACAGTAATAAGTATTTGCTACTAGTAGTCGAATGTATAGTAGAAAATGCAATGTAAGTCGCTTTGGATAAAAGCATCTGCCAAATGCATAAATGTAAATGTACTATTTCAATACTACTTGGGATTAAATTGGACCACTTTTTAGTTTATAAACGTATACTTTTAAATGTACACAGCAACTCTGTTTAATGCAACTTCTACAAGGGAAATAGGTTTATTGATAGTTTTATACTTATAGCGCATATTTTAGTTTATGAAAGTTCACTTCTCAGTAAATGAATAGTTGAATAGTTTTGTTACTGTGTATACTTAATATAATATACTTTGACTTTTCTGTCAGTACAGTAATTCAGTGTTGAAAAGTGGACGAGATTCACTGGTGGAAATGTTTTATATTTTTAAACCATGGACGCAGATATTTGAAGCATATTACATGGATGAATGATGGATATTCTCTACATCCTGAAGTATACTTTCTTACCTTTGGTTTAAAGAAGTATGCTATTAGCATACTTGAATTCTTTCTATACTTCTTTGGTTAGGTTTTAGTATATGAGATGAGATATAGCTGGATTTGCTGGTGTGAGGTTGGTGGTCACTTCAGTCTGACTAAATCAGTGTGTCTAGAAAGAAAAGCATGTGGTCTCACAGCACAACCTGTTCCCAGTCTTGCACCTGTCTGTTTATGTGTTTGTGTTTATGTGTTTGTTTATATTGAAGGTCGGGTCCAAAACATATGATCACCATGAGAATCACAGTGTATGCTTGCACTATTATTTTTTAGATTTCCACTTTAGTATGTCAGTATTTTTCAGGTCAGCTTAGCTGTGCAAACTCTTATCTAAATGACTCGAGTATTGGCTTTGAATGTGTTGACATATTAAACAGAATCATGAACAACTAATATAAAAGTGTAGACATAAATCAACAAACCCATTTTTTATTCAATTTCTGGCAAATTCTGTTCAATTTGGAATAGCTGTGAATAGAAATGACATCCCTTAGCTCTAAATCTTTGATGCTACTTTAATAAATGACATGAATATGTTAAATTACAGTTGAAATTGATCATCTATACACAAAATTTGCAGGTTCATAGATATTAAGTTACATTCCTTTAATCTTCCATCATGTTTTATTTAAGATCAACTAACAGCATGTTGTTTTGGGCCTGGCCTGATATCTTGCTTCAATCTACATGCGGATATCTCGGTGTGCTGTTCAGGGTCTGGTTGTGCTGGTGCATTCAGAATGTCGCGCTTCATTTCGGTACATTGTGAGGTCTCCCGAAACGCCATGCCCACGTCACAAGTTAAAGCCCCCTTTGGTGGTTTACGCCATCTCGTCCTCCATGTGGCTACATTTACAATCCAACTGTATATGTAGTTGGGTCACCATCCTAATGCATTATCACTGCTGCAGGCATTTGAGAGTTTACTGCAGCTGGTGGATGCCCGTAGCAGCTATGAGGAGTTCTGTGTGCCCATGTGCATGCTGCCCGCCACCATCAGTAATAATGTAGCCGGCACTGATCTCAGCATCGGAGCCGACACCTCACTCAATGCCATAGTGGAGGTAAGACACCTCATCCGACCCATCCCTGAATGCCCAGAGGTTACCATGATGTAAGTTTCTTTAAGGGTGCACCAAGTACTTTGACAGTTCTTATTCTTCTAGACCAGTGGTTCTCAACAGGGGGCCCCAAGATGACTTCCAGGGGGGCTCAGGATGACTAATAACTTAAAATGAGCATTGAAATACATTAAAAACCAAGATATTTCTTATTATTTTATACTGAATACTTTTTAAGTTAATGTCAAGCTCTAAAATATTTTATCAGGTAGAAATGTGGAGTTTTTGTGAGCGGGAGGGGGGCCTTCGAATATTGTTGAATACAGTAGGGGGGTCTTGGAGTCAAAAAGGTTGAGAACCCCTGTTCGAGATTGCTTTTTTACAGACACTAATACAATCTTTCTAAACATATTTTACATTTATTTATTTAGCAGATGATTTTATGACTTTAAGTGGCTTACAGATTAATTTTAATTTAAGTGCAAACATGTCAATACATTACTAGAGATAAACAAAAATCACTTACAGAGTAAATATCCAAAGAATATTAAAATAAGTTTTTTATTTTATTTGATTATTGAGCGATTGAGTATGAGTTTGTGTGAAACGTCAGTTTGACTTCAACTCACATAAAGATAAGTACGTAAAAAAGTGCTTAGTGCACCTGTGGGATAAATCTAATTTCATAATTTGCACAATGTTTGTATAGCAAATGTCATTTTGTTACGATAAGCTTCAAGTATTTATAACGAATCTGAAATAATGTTTATGTTTTATTCTACAACTTTAAAGGTGCTGTGTGTAGTTTTTTGGAGGCTCTATTAATAGAAATGCAATATAGTATATAGAACTACGAGTTCAGAGGTGTATAAAGACTTTACATAATGAAGCGTTATGTTTTTCTTACTTTAGAATAAGCTATTTTTATCTACATACACCGCGGCTCACCTTACATAGAATTCTCCATGTTGTGACTACAGTATCCCTAAACAGACAAACTTCTCTACAGAGCGCGTTTCCTAAATACGTTATCTATTTTGGGAAAGAAGCGAAAACGTGACGACATCTTAATCCTCTAACGGCCTCTGTAGCGCTTAGAACCAGAGGGGGTGGAGTAAATGTGTGGTTGCAATTCGCAACCTCACCACTAGATGCCTTATAAACCCAGACAGCGCCTTTAATGTAATTGATTATCAGATTTTTAATACCAGTGCCAAAAGATGCCAAAAAAATGTAGAAATTCGAACTGAATATTACAAGTAATTTTGTACTTCAGTGAAGTCCTATCTTCTTGAGAGCTAATAAACTTACATTACATGTGCTTACATGACATGAGTGTTTGTCCACTACAAAAACAGACCCAAAGCTACATGGCGAACATGGCTGATCACAAATCAAAAATGACGAAAAACAGTTCAACCACATGCATGCTCTTTGTTGTAGTGAACTATATATTTTCCCTGCAGGAAAATTCAACATACGTTGATAGCTGTGCTTTAAAACATAAGCTGCTCTGGTTTAACCTGCTAGACCATCAAAGACCAGCTATTATTCTAAAACACAGCTACACTTTTCTTGCTATGTGTGTCTTGTACCGTCATGTCTTGTTTTCTTTGCTGTGTTTGAGTGTTTATGTGTGGCTGAGTTTGTGTATATGCTTGTGAAGGAGAGAGATGTTTCTTCCTTAAAGCATTACAATGTGTGTGCGTGTTAGACGTGCGACCGCATAAAGCAGTCGGCCAGCGGCACCAAGCGTCGTGTGTTCATCATTGAGACGATGGGAGGTTACTGTGGTTACCTAGCGACAGTGGGGGCACTGGCGGCTGGAGCCGATGCAGCCTACATCTACGAAGAACCCTTTGACATCCGTGACCTTCAGGTGAGAGTCGTTTTTACCTTTTCTGCAATGTATTACTAAATATAGCTTATGTGTCTATAGATTTGGTTTATATTCACACATACAAAAAAAGCTCCAATAAACACTGTTTACCATGCAGAATGGTAATACCATGGTATTCATTTTCAGGTTACTTTCTTCAATCAATATTTCATTGTTAACAAAGATATTTTACTGTAAAATTAGCACTCCGAACATCATAACTGGATGCCACTCGCTGACCATCATAAGTTCATGTCATAAAGTTTCTTCTTGCAGAATGCTTTGCATTTGCATCAGATACTATGCAGTGTTTCTTGTAACAGTTTGTATTGTATTTGATTTTGATCGTGGGGTCAAAGGTCATATCTGCCCCCTTCTGTGAGACACTACTGTCCTTCTCCGTCCTCTGTCTACACTGCCCTAAACGCACAGGAATATATAGCTGTGCGCTATTTAAGGAAGGAGAGAGAGCGTCTACATCACGGCAAGTGCTCTATTTTTCAGTCTAACGTGGAGCATTTGACTGAGAAGATGAAGACCAGCATCCAGAGGGGTTTAGTGATCAGGTATGAGTCTTATATATTCATTCATGGGATTTGCATCTTCCGGTGGATTGTAATGACGGATCATGTACATCTGCAGTATTAGTGTGTGTATAAACTGTGAGGATTGAATGGAAGAGTGTTTGTATCGCAGGAATGAGAACAGCAGTGAGAACTACACCACTGACTTCATCTATCAGCTGTACAGCGAAGAGGGCAAAGGAGTGTTTGACTGCAGGAAGAATGTCCTGGGACACATGCAGCAGGTACAACACACACTTTATCGATGACATTTGTTTCTCGTCTTTTATAAGCATGTGTTTTCTGCTCTCTTAACACTTCACAAGGGACAGATCACCCTAAAATGAAAATTTACTTACCCCCAAGTTGTTTCAAATCTGTAAACATTTCTTTGTTCTGATGAAGACAGAGAACAATTTTTGGACGAATGCTTGTAACCAAACAGATCTTGGCCACCATTGACTACCATAGTAGGAAAAATTGCTTTATAAATTTCTTTGTTCTGTTTAACACAAAATAAGATATTTTGAAGAATGTAGGAAAGCAAACAGTTCTGGGGCACTTTTGACTACCATTGTCATTTTTTCAAACAAGCATTCTTCCAGATGTGACTCATGTCTCTTTAAACCTCAAAAAAGGCATTGGCTGATCCGCACATCATTTTAGGTTTAAGTGACATTTGGATTTCACAGTTTGGAAAAACTGCACAACTGTAGTTGTGAATCGATCGTGTTTGAATATTGTAATTTATTGTGTATTGTGTCCTGCAGGGCGGCGCTCCATCCCCCTTTGACAGAAACTTTGGCACTAAAATTGCAGCTAAAGCTATGCAGTGGCTCTCAAAGAAGCTCAAAGAGTTTTACAGAGAGGGTAAACAGAAATCCTTACATAAGAAATATAATCTTTCTGAAGCTGCAAAGACAAATGACTATTTGGTTAACACTACAATAAACATTAGTTGTACTTCAAAAGTATTTATTCATCTTACAAATATTAACTTCAAATATTCATTAACAAATATGAACAATTGTGTAGTAATTAAATTCAAATGTATCTATATTGTGCAGATTTAATGTTAACAATAGAGATTTTGAACTCATTTTATTTTGCTTTACATGTTGCTTTCCTGGGCTCAGGGGAAGGTAAATTGACATCTACTACTTAAGTTTAAAATCACACGAATCTTGGTTATATTGTGCAATGCTGTTATACTTGTAACTTTTTTTGCCATTGCTTGAAAAGTGTGTCGTTTTGTGTGTATTGTGTAGGACGTGTTTTTGCCAACACAGAGGATTCTGCATGTTTGTTGGGAATGAGACGCAGGGCTCTTGTCTTCCAGCCTGTGATAAAACTCAAGGATGAGACGGATTTTGTGTAAGAACATATTGTCCACTTTTGAAAGATTTTAGTCATTTATGGTAATCAAGGATTCTTTCGCAAAACAAATGCACGAGTTGAAACAAATCCAGGAGAGGTTTGTCTGTAGTTGACATGAAGCTTTGTAAAATAAATTGATCAAGTCAAACAGCGTGGAAGTCAAGAATGAACCCAACACTATAATCTTAGCCTGACACATTTGCACTGTTTTTCAGTCACAGGATCCCAAAGGAACAGTGGTGGCTCAGACTCCGGCCACTCATGAAGATACTGGCCAAGTACAAAACCAGTTACGACGTGTCCGACGCTGGCCAGCTGGAACACATCGTCCGTCTGAGCGCTAAAGACAACTCTGCTATTTAAAATGAGCTGTGTAAAACCGTGTCATCCTGCAATTGATGTATTTAAACGTGGGAAGTGTGTTAGCATTCCACAGCAGATCTATAGAAATGATTTGTAACCTTAACACATAATCATATACAATGTTTCGGTTCACATTAAACTGTGACCATAGACATGCACAGCCAAGCAATATACTAGCTATGTTGTTACAGTCAGTTTAGGATACTGGGAAAATATTTTGTGAATAGTTCCTTGCTATATTATTCATAGTAAAGTTGTTCAGAGCTTATTTTTATTAAATATGGTGAATATGTCCTACTTGCTTGCAGTGATACGCCTTATGCACTTTCCACCTGTTGTCCTGGGTTTTGTTGGCACAGGCTGTTTGTACCAAAGCAGATGTTGTGTTAGTTTGTCCTCAAATTTATTGTGTGTGTGTGTGTGTGTAACCAACCAATGATGCATAAACTTCTTTAGCATGTATTAAGCGTGGCTTTATTTATTAGATCACAGTGGCTTAAGTCAAAATATAATAAAAGTTGCCCATGCTGTTATTACGAGCACAACTTGAATAACACTTTTTTTTGGTAAATATTGTTTAAAAGAACATTTTACTTAACATTTATTAAATTCTATACAGTACATAAATAATATTTTGTTTCACATCACAATCACTTGTACAAAGAGATGATTCGGGCAATATCAGTCCTTGAATAAATCTAGCAGTATTTGGAAATGCAGCAAACATGATGACATCTGTAATAAAGAACAATGAGAATCTGTGTGCATCTGGAGCCTCTTATAACGGAACAAGCATGATTTGTGCGTAATGAAGGAGCATGTGCGTCTTTTATCCCTAATAACATCTCTGAGGAACAACATCTATTTGACCACCCAGGACGGATCTTTTCTGACGGTTTCATTTTCTGGACCCAAAATCGCCACACCATGTGTCTGCTGGCCAACACCTAGATACCTGTTACAAGAAAAACAAAAGAAATTGTACATGACACATGCAAGACACCAAATTATTGACACCATTACATTTTTTGATAGTTTCTTTACCTGCCAGCGACATCAATAAGGTTTTTATCCGTGACAGCGAACAGTCTCTCTCTGTATGTTTGTTTCATCTCATCCGTAAAACCATTAAAAAATCTTGCCAAACCTGCAGCACAAAGATGAAATACTCATGAACCAGAATGCAAATTCTAACACTCAATATTAATGGCAAACATTAAAAAGACATTACATCCCAAAACCAAACAAACAACTGCGCAGAATTTTTTTTCAGCATTTCTAGATGTATTGTGGCCATTCCAGTGACTGTTGAATTTCAACATCAAACCTCTGGAGTGACAAAAAAAGTCATCCAACAGCAATGTGAAAAACTGACAGCATGACAAGACACATGTAAACTGTATAACAATTTAGGTTATCACATAAAATATATATTTTTTTTAATTTACATGTGCCAATATTACTGGTGTATTGCTTAAAAGATGATCTGTATTTTTTCAGAACTCGTTATTTTGATCATTTTCTGCAAATAAACGCAAATAGAAACAATATTTTTGTTTGAAATTTGGTAGAAATATTGTTAGTAGTTCACAGAATAAAACAAAGAATCATTTAACCCAAACACAATACCTATAAATTGTAAATTGAAAATGGTCTTTGAAATGGTCTCTTCCGTGGCTATATATGCGATAACTCATTGCAAAATTTGAAATGCAATACAAAAATGTTTCAACTTCATAAAATCATTTATATTATATTAACTATATTAAAATATTTAGTGTACTCTTCATTCTCCGACCTTTATCCGAAGGTGCGACAGGTGCATCAACAGCAGAGAAAACTGAGAGCTTCGCCTCGTCCACATCCTGCTGGGTAAACTTCCCAGCTCGTGCCCACTCGACACCGCCACGGAAAGCCGATAATGTCTGTGTGGAGTTTGGATCTCTGGGAGATGGCAATGACAACCCATGATTAACTTAAACAATATATAAACCAATAGAGCTTCATCGTATTTGTACTTGGAATGTGTTTGCCATACCTATAGGAATAAAAGGAGAACAGGCCGCCAGGTCCAAGTGTGACCCCACCTCCATATGCTCCACCCTTTTCTCTGATCTCTCCATGCAAGAACTTAGCCGTCATCATCCTAGCTAGAATACACAGACTGAGAGAGACACAACATTTAAAATGTATCCCCAAAATGAACATGCTTAACATTTGTAAGAACTGCATTTGCTTCTTGGTAAAAAAAACAAGGTTTAGCTGGATAATAACTTGACGCGTGTGGATGTCTCACCTGGCGAAATCATCGTGTGTGAACGGCACAGTGCGTACACACTCACTGACAAAGTTCACAGGAAAAGGAAGCTGGAAATAGGTCTTCATCTGACAAGGTTTAAAATGAGGCTCCTGGAAAGTGAGAGGGAGTTAAAATGAGAGAATGTTGTCAAGTACGCATTACAATACATACACAAAAAAGTCAAATATATAAGTATACTGCGTGGGTTTAATGTAAAATGTTTAAAGTTTTGTATGTAATATAGTGTAACAATGAAGGTTAATGTGCTTACTGAGATGAGTATTCGACTCCCAGCTGATCGAATTTGAGGATCCAGTGACCTCTACAGACAAAAACAAGAACAGTATTAGTAAGATTTTCAATGTCTATCTTTAAAGATTCTGGACTGCTTGAAGATTTCATTAAGATTTAAGAATCAAGAACATTTGCCACAATAAAAGCAATACAGTCAGTAATAAAAAGATGTCATTGTTGATGAACTGCTTAAAGGGATAGTTCACCCAAAAATGAACATTCTGCCATGAATGACCCTCAAACCTGTATACATTTCTTTGTTCTGCTGAACACAAATAAAGATATTTGGAAGAATGTTAGCAAATGACATTTCTGGGGCACCATTGACTACCATTGTAGAAAGAATTCTTCAACAGTGCCCCAGAAATGTCAGTTGGTAACATTCTTCTAAATATCTTTATTTTCTTGTATCTTTAGTAATTGACAACAATAATTCCTGACAGAATTTTAGTTTTTGGGTAAAGTGCGTTCTCACCTCAACAACGCTCGGTCTGACGGGTTTGCGCTCTTTCCTGTTGCCTGCTACATTACTGATAAATCTCTCCATTTCATTGGCAGCATCAGATATTTTCTGCGGTGTGGCGTTCACTGCACATCTGGAATGTGATATTGGGATTTATCCCATTTAAAAGGTGAGAAATCGATGGCTGTTTGCAGTTCAATACTGGAGTACTGCTTACAGCCTAGTAAACATACTGCCTATATTTGTACTAAATACACATTATTGTATCAACTTCATATTTGATTTAACAGTGTCCTCCAATCTAGAAATAAAATAGTACATTTTTATGTGATTATTTTAATTCACAAAGACTTGTTTATCTTTTGTTGTATGTTTGTTGTTTACCTCATGTTTTCCAGATTAAACAAGTGTCTCTTTATTCTGGGAAGTTTCCTCAAAACTGACGTCAGATCAGTCATCTCAGCTATCCGCTTCATGAACTTCACCTAAAAATAAAATTTCATTTTTAAATTCTGCAGTTGTTCTCATGTGAGCCCTCAATGACATCATGAGTAACACTTGCCTGGTCCATCCCACCGAAGGTCTCCTGCAGGTCTGCTGTGGGCGTGAGGGACCGAGCAGCACGTGTTATCGCATACATGTGACCGGAGTATGATATCCCATTGGCCAGCTCTTGAGCTGACATCATGACCAGCACCCGCAGACGCTCCTCATCATTAAAATTGGGCCTACACATGTAGAATGCAAATGTCACTACACAAGAGACCCAAAGACTAGCAGTAAAGTTGTTTTATATTTATGTTTTAAAATTATGTTCATGATGTCACTTTGCTGGTAAGTTTATTAAAGGAATAGCCCCAAAATGTCAATTCTCATCATTTATTCCCTATTTGTAGTTACTTTAGTTTTATTAATATTTTGAATTAGATTTGTAATTTTTTTTTAATTCATTTTAGTTCAACTTTTAAGAAATTTGTTGTGCTTTTGTCATTCTATTATTCATTTGCGATATTGCCATTTAAGTTTAATTTAATTAAACTAACAAAAATGTTTTAAGAATTGTAGTTTTGGTTAATGCAATAACGCTGTCCATTTGTTGTCAAAGAAGACGAAGGTTAGTGACTGACAGCCTTAAGTCACCATTCATTTTCATTGCATAGAAGAAAGGCATCAACATCCAAAACTTTAAACTTTCAAATTTGGAAAGACACAAGGCTAAGTAAATAATGACATGATGAGAAAATATAAATAAAAAAGTGACATTAAAAAGTTCATGTGAACTAACCTGTTGAATATGTCACTCCACAGCTGAAACATGTCAGGTAAATTTCTTTCCAGGCAAGATGAAGAAAGTACAATACCCTACACAACATATAAACACAAATGCATATAAGACTTTGCAAGCTTCTAAAACATTTTCTTCACATGTGCATTTGCAAACAGAGTAGCATGATGTAAATGATGACTGACAGATACCTGCTCGTATAGATCGAGGTCATCAGTGTCTGGTATGACCTGTGGAGAGACCGACATGCCTCCGGTTTTCAGTTCAATACGCTGGGCCTGCTGACGATAATCCAGCCCACCGCTACCCAACCTGAAATGAAATAAAAGAACAAATGTCTGTACAGTCACACGTTGTTTCTTTTATATTTGAAGGTCATATTTAACATAAGTTCTTTAAATAAATATATGTCCTGGATCAAGATATTATACACAAAGCTTATACTTGGTGATGACGTTGCAGAACAAGGGCACAAAGATCTTCAGGTCTTCGGGGAGGGAGTTGAGGTTACACACAGCTCTGAAATACACCATCCCATTGGTGGGCTGCTCGCAGTACTGCACAGGCACACCACCTTCACAAAGACAACAGAGAGATTGCTATTGGTTGTGCTGTATGTTTATATTTTCATCACTGGTTTTCTATTATTGCATGTGCATTTTTACCTGCGGTACTCAGCTGTACAGGTGTGTGGGGAATGATCGGCTCAATGTCGGACACCTTCAACGCAGGGAGACAAGAAGCATCCTGAGTTGTGTTCTGAGCATCCAACAGCTGTAAACCTAAAACAAAGAAAACACAAAAAATAAACTACACTGCAGTGAACAGTAAAGACCGTAACATTCTCAAGTCCATTCTGCACCTTTCTCATAGATGTCTTTTAGGTCTAAATCGGTGAGGTTTTGTATCTTGTGCTGTAGTTTGTGTTCTTCAGCTTCGGCCTGTTTCTCAATGTACTTCTCATCAGGACTCATGGAAAGGGTCAGTCGATGCGTGTTATCCTGAAACGCACACAAGCACAAATGCGCATTTTAATGTAGCCACACAAACGACTACTCATGGGTCTCAAAATTCATTCATAGCAAGAATAATATTTTGTTTGAATTGCCTGAATGAAGGAAAACCTTAAAGTAGTGCTGGACTTGGTCCTGTAGGAAGCGAGGATTGTCCTTCAGACACTGTCGGAAGCGGGACACATTTTCACTGATCTTAAGGAGCTCCAACGGATCACCGCCATGATTCCAACAAGATGCAATATACTGAAGAGACAGACAGAGATTTATACAATGTAAATATTTCGGCTTCATTATTTCCTGAGGTCTTCACAAGTGTGTTTACTCACTGTAGCGAGAGCCAAACCAAAACTGGTGGATTGATGTTTTATCTGAATTTCAATCTTATGTAGAAGAGCTTCAACCTGCTCCTCTTCAAAACCGGTTCTGAAACCATTCAAATTCACACACGTGAATAATTCAGATTTTCGCAATTTAACCTAAATATTTGTTTACAAATGATTTGATTTGAATTACATTTCCAGTGAATACTCACGTAATGATGTCATCGATGGTTTGGGCTATGACGTGTTTGACTTTGTCAGTGTCGGCCTCTGCCATGCCCTGAAGACCAATAGTGAAAGATGCTTGTCTGGTGCTGCTATCAAACCTGTTAAATCACACTATATTTACAGTCCCCATCATATTGTCATGATAGTAGAACCACAAAGATAATAAAACTGATTTCACAACATCAATCTATCCTATTTGATCAGACAAGTCATGTAAAAAAGCATCATATTTTGGCTTGTCGTACCCTACTGAGGAAGAGAAGTCAGAACCGATTTTGGGCTCGAGCAGAGCTTTGTAGAACGGAGAGTTCGGACCAGAGATCATCAAAGTCGAGAGAAGGTTCAGGGTAAACGTCTCAAACGTGTTGGTAATGCTGTAGACACAGAGACAAACACAAACAATGTTCTTGAACTTTAATTCAAGAAGCAACATAATTCTCTAGATTAACAATATTTTTATTATGGAGTTACTCATTTAATATTCGCTTTAAATTTTCTATGTTCTCTCTCTATATACATGTTCGTTGTCCTTCATAACAAAAAAATGTATTCAATAAAAAAACTTTTGAAGTGGATGAAAATGAAAGCAGCAGCCAATAAGAACCCATCGTAATGGAATATCCTTCAAAATTGTATATAAAGCAAGTTGGTTTATAGATGTCACAAAAAGATTTCTGCAAATTCTAGGCATATGGAAACAATATTTACATTCATGTTTCCATAGTTTTAATCAATCTAAAACATACAAAGATAAATTAATAAGCAAGCAGGAAAACCAAACATTTTTGAAAGTTAATGTATGTCATCATGCATCACAGTCTGTAAACAGAAGTGTATGAAATGTGTGTTAAAAGCTTGCACAGATTAGCACATGCATGTTTATGTGCACTCACTCTCCGAGCAGATAGCTTATGCAGAGCGAGTTTTGTTTTGTGGGGTCTGGAGCCAGAGAATCCGGGCTGCACATCACATCAGCCGCCCTCTAAACGACAACACAAACAAAACATGAGTGTGTACGCGTTACAGGTGTTGCTACTGTTTTCTATGTCTTTGTGCAACATACAGGTTTGTCCCAGAGCGCTTGGGGTGGAACTGCTGTGTTGGGTTGTGTTCTTTCAAACTTAGACAGGGCTTCTCTCTCTATCTGCTCCAGATGCTGTTCCAACGGCAAGTCCCCGTAAGTAAAGAACCTGCAAACACACGATAATGAGCATTGCATACTTTTTGCTTAGACTCTAATATTAAATAAACTTTTATTGTGTCTGTCCCAGCATCAGAAATTGTAACTGGAGTGTTTATTACCTTGCGTTGCTGGGGTGGTAGTGTGTGGAGTGAAACTGTTTGAGCTGTTCCCAGGTCAGATCAGGGATCGCTAGCGGCTCCCCTCCAGAAACAACAGAATACGTGTGATCTGGTAGAAGTTTATTCTGCAGGTGCTGTGCGTACAGGCGCTCATTATCTGACTGCAACAAAACAAAGGGTGGAGTCCGTTTATCATATGAAACTCAGTTCACTAAATTACATATAAATACATGTTTGAGTCATTTCCGTACAAACACTCCTTTCATCTCATTGAAGACCACACCCTTAAACACAAGACGACTCGAGGGGTCTGTGGGGGTCTCGTGTTCCAGTCTCCAACCCTCCTGCCTGAAAAACACACGAACGTTTAGATTGAAAATAATGACAATATCTGGTTAAACGATTCCTTTAAGGTTTGTGATTATGTTCCAGTTATGGTCTTCACCAGAAGTCCAGTTCTCTGAGACAGGGGAAGAAAACCGCATCCAGATAGACAGACAGAAGGTTCTGGAAGTCTTTGGCATTCTGGGTCGAGAACGGATACATTGTGTAATCACTTGCTGCGGAGAGAGATTTATATAATCAGATGCACAAACACTTAAACACAGTCAAAAATACAGAGAGACGAACCTGTGAATGCGTTCATGAAGGTGGAGAGAGAGCGATTGAGCATTTTAAAGAAGGGATCTCTACAGGGGAACCTCTGAGAACCACATAGAACCGTGTGTTCCAGAATATGGGGGACACCCGTGCTGTCCATGGGTGTGGTACGGAATTGCACGCTATAGAAAAACAAAATCAAAAGGAATATATATTTTTTAATTGAATTAATATGAGAAACCAATGAACATCACATACACTTGCTCTCTTTACCTGAAAAGATTATTGGAATCATCCCGGGCAGCATGTAGATATTGAGCTCCTGTAGTATCGTGAGTGAGTTTAACTGCCGTCAGGAACAAATCTGGAACTGCAGTTACCTACACAATCGTAACAAGAAATATTAATAGAGACGGTTTCAAAGCAACAACATAAACAAACGTCACTGCGTGTGCACGCAAACGTAACTTCAGGTACACAGCCACAAAGAATAAAGTCCCTGCAGATTATTTCTGATAACAAGCAAAGGAAATAACAAGTAAATGACATCAGTTAGCAAGTTAAAAGTATGTCTAGTCAGTATTATTTTGGGTTACCAGTAGATGAACTAAACTTATTTGTAAATTGGCTAAACTTAAATGCGAAAGTTACACAAGCCACTGAACAAATTATTTATTTAATAAAATGAATATACAATAAAATTCAACAAATTGTTTATTCAATACAATTGTTTTACGTGTTGCGGGATTTGAACCTTTGTTCTGCTAAATAAAAAGTGCGACCAGTAAAAATGTAAAAAACTGTAATTGTTACATTTAGCAATATCATAATATTTACAATAATGAATTCTTCCACCATGCAATTTATAGTTTATTAGCCACACTACAATTTTGTTTTAAGCATTATTTTAAATAATAGAAAATATTTTAATAAAATTAAAATGATGTGTTTATCGTCATTTTTACACCTGCTTCAAACACTTCCAATCTGCCTCCAGTTTAGAGTTGGAAATTAAAGTATAAATAATACAACTATAATCAAAAGTGGATTTTGGTAAGAGCAGTAACTTTCTTCTGGCGTAACGTGCAGTTTCCACGGTAACTCTACGCATTTGACACGTTAAAGGTCGGGTGACAAATTAAAAGTCGAGTGTGTATTTCCACGTTTTGTTCTTGATCTTGTCTTTACCTCTTTCACAGTAAATCCGTGGATCTTCTTTCCCACTCTGTACTGCAGTGCTTTCTCGACAGCAGAGCTTCCTCTCGACCTCCATGAACCCTGGAAACTACAAGCACCTCATTTATCAGACAGACATGCCTGAGCGGATTACATCAGACACACGACGAAATACTCTTTAAAATGTACCCATAAACATATTACAATAACTATGAAAAACATCCCGGATGATCACATTTTGTGATGTCAATAGACCCAATACCACGTACCTTTTTTAAAAAAAAAATCCTATTTTTTTTATATACTTTTTTCAATACTGTGTTTCTACTGTCTGTGATAAAATGTTCCTGTAAAGCTACTCTGCAAAACTGCGACCAGCGCTATAGAAATGAAATAAATCGAATTAAAATAATAAAGGTCTAAATCAGCCCACGCAGTGTTTTAAACCGGTGGACTGAAGTTTAACAGAGATGCTGAGATGTAAATATTACTCACCTCAAATTTCTTAGTTTTGTGACGATTGTCCTAGTTTGCCGAAACATTGTAAATGTTGTGACCTAACGTATCTGATAACTGCTCCAGTTATCGTAAAGATTTAAACGTAAAAACACATAATACGTGTGTTTATAGAATCATAACTGTTTCATGACTTGCTCTGCCCTTCTGTGCCCCATGCTGTACTTAACGCATGCGCATTGAACGTACCATTAGACGCAAACAACGATACTTTCATTGGCTGCAACTAAAGAACAGCATCGTTGATTGGTTAATACAGTGCATGGTAGGGACATAATAAAACCATGACAAAAATATGTTTTAAAATTATAATCTAAATATTTAACACTTAAATGTGTTTTTTATATTTATACCAAATTCGAAGATGACGACCGGTGTTAGGGTGTTTATAATTTGATACGTTACAATGCACTTCCTCAAATGACAGGTAGATGTCAGACGATGATAAAGTTTATAATCATATTATTTTAGTGTATACATTTTTTTTAGTGTATAAGTTTTTTTGTCTAATGTCTTGCTCCTTTTTGTAATTTACTTTTTCATACCTTACTGTGTTATTTGTGATGTTCCCTGTCTTGTATTGTACATTTGAGTTTATAATCATTCGCCTACAAGAGTCAAAACAATATAGACAAAAATAAAACACGAGAGACAATATAAAATGGAGAGATAGTGTATTAACACTAGACAAGTCAAACAAATATAATTAAAAGTAAATAACTGGCATTCTGTCCGTAATGTAAATAGTAAAAAACAAAGTTATGCTTATGTTCCTTTTTGATTATTATAAAAATAGTGCTCTATCAAGATCAGGCAAGGCAATACATTGACACACATTTTCTGGTGCTATCTAAATGAGAGATGTTGTATGGGTCTTTCCCTGCTGTGTTTTAGGTTTATGTAGAGATAAAAGTCAGTAAAACATTCAGATGAACTTAAAGACACACAGAATACTTCTTTGTTGTAATTTTGAAAAAATATTGAATATTTTTGTCCAATGCACCACGCTCCTGAAGTATCTATGTTTATTGGTTATCTTTGTTGACAGAATAACACTTTCATATCTGATGCAGGAGATGTGAATCATAAGTGTGATCTCAGATTTTTCTATATCATATACAGAAACCACAAAACAGTTTTCCAAGTTTTATAACAAGTATTGTTGTGCTTTAAATGTATACTATGACAATATTTTTTTTACCTGTTTTAAGATATAAAATCAGTAGAAAACACAAACAAAATCGTTTTGAAAAGAATTTTTAACACATTCTCTTGATGAATCAAATAGCAAATGTTAATGACTGTAAACCCCCCCACAAGAATAATAGTTGTATGAGATGTGTACTGGGAAATGTTAAAGACAAATTCAGTTTTTTCTTGTTCCTTCTATCACTTTACAAAAATAAATCATTATACACAAGGCACTTAGAATCTCAATGTAAACATTTTTTCTCAGAACTATGTTGTCTATATGTAGAACCCGCTGAACATCTGGACAACAAAATAATTGGGCTTCATCAAAGTTGCCTGTCATCTGTGTCTGCAGTAACTTAAATTCTGCTTATGTTCTGCATTTTTAAACATTTAAACTGCAAATAGTTTCACAGCATCAAATCTCTTTCTTTAAGTAACAATTTAGTCATTTCAGTTTTCATGACACTTAGGATTTTTCAGTTTTGCCCTAAAATAAATGCTTAAGTTTAATGTGCGACAATGATTTTCATATTGAAAACCAGTTTTAGGCACCAATACAGTCAGTCAAAAATCAAAAGGGGAAAAACAGGAACTCTGTTAAACAATCTTTGTAAGTAATATAAACCATTGCAAGTAATATCAGCATGCTGACAATAATGTATTCTCATAAAATCACATACTCACGTACTCAAAGCTGCTCAGAATATAATTTGTCTGCATAAAACAGTGTTTCTTTAGCTTTTAAAGTTGATCAAAATGAAAATAAAATAGCATATATTTACTCTTCAGAATCTGTACCACACTTTTGTTGGGTTCAAATACAAACATGCACACTCTCTTTGGCATATAGATTAACACTGTACAACAAAAACGTCACAATTGTTTTTTTCATTGATCCACAGACACTCTCATTCATTTCGTTTGAGTCCTAAAACAGAGAAATATGTATACATTGTGCTGGTGATGTAATGAGTCTGCACAAAAGTGGTGATACAGACAAATACTACAATAAGCACCAAATGTTTAGCATTTTAAATAAACTTTTATATTCAGCTTTAATAACTCAAAGCCACCAGCATTGTAAAAATACAGTTCCCAAATTTGGCAAAAAAAATAAAAATGCAGTAAAAGGGTGCAATAATCGCAAAAAATGTCCGAAAATAATCGCAAAAAATTACACAAACATTATTGAATTTAAAGGTATAGTTCACCCCAAAATAACATGTTTTTGATCATTTACTCATCCTCATGCCATTACAAACCTGTATGACTTTCTTAGAATGTTAGTAAACAAATATAACCGGCCCTCATCAACTTCCATTGTATGGAAACAAAACCACAAAGACATTTTTCTAATTGTTTTCTCTGTTAAGTCATATACAGGTTATGCATGACATGAAGGTGAATAAATGATGACAAAATTTTTATTTTGGGGCAAACTATCCCTAAAATACTAGAATATAGTAGCATGCACCACCTAAAATGTCTTCACAAATCAGTTTTTGTGAGGACATTTTTAAGAACTCAAGACAAACAAACATACAAAACCAGCTAAACAAATGTACGAAACTAGAAATCAGTCTTACACACAAACACACACGCATTCTATTCATTCTTGTGCGCTTTTTCATTTCTTTTTTGGCCTTGACTCTCTCCCACAGACAGAGCTCGACTCCATCTTCCCTGTTTCTGAATCTTATTCACATGTGTCGTTTCATGTGCAGGGCCAGGTGATCAGAACGAGAGAAACATCTGCAGAGAAGAAAAGAACTGGTTACTGTACAGCACAACTCAACAAAACTCTGTTTGGTCACATGTTCTAATGGTCACCTGTCACAGTGGCTGCATTTGAAGGGTTTCGCTCCTGTGTGTTTTCTGAAGTGTCGCGTCAGTTCGTCGCTCCGAGCGAAGCGCCACTCACAACCGTCCCATGAACACTTGTACGGCTTCTCACCTGCAGAGACCAAACACACACACACACACACACCATTAAACTCATTATTAAGCGATATCGATCTTAAATCCACATAATGCCACACATAAAGCAAATATAAATGTTCTACATTCAAACTAAAGTGAACGGTGTCAGAAAAGGGCACAAACACGCAGCAAGACTAATCTGTGTTCCTGGACTACGACACCACCACAAATGAGGAGCTTTTCAAGAATGCAGGGAGTCAACAAACCACACGCTTTTCAAACATTCGCCTGCAGAGAAAGATACATGTACGAAAATATTGAAACAATGAGCGTGATGCAACAGCCGCAGCGCGTGTGAATGAACTCATACTGCTGGATTTGTGTGCACTTGTGTTAGGGAGTGTAATGAAACTGAGAAGAGGAAATGTTTCACTTCTGCCAGTCAGTTAACCTCAGTGAAGGTTATATGAGGGATTTTAAAAAAGTGCTTAACAGGGCTTTTTTGTATCCCGTGCAACAATGTTTGTTTGTTTGTTGACTTCTCCCGTTGTCTAAACTGTTGTGGCAATAGTTAGTCAAAATACAGGCGTACACACAAACTGCTTACCGGTGTGTGTGCGTTGATGTGCTTTCAGGTGGGAGCTCTTGGTGTACACCTTCCTGCAACCGTTAAAGTAACAGTGATGAGTTCTCCTTCGTCCTTCAGGTGACTCTTCACTTTTGATCCCCTCCTCACTCTTCACATCTTCTTGCAGCTCTGCGGCAGGTATTACAGAGAGTGATGCTATGTCCATGATCTCTTTGGATGACAGGGGAGAGTAGGGCAGCGTTGGGGGAGTATTTGTGACCGCATGCTCCTGCTCAGATACGCTGGGGCCCGGTGGGTGTGTATGTACATCAGCAGATGGAATGAGATGGCTGTCTGATGTCTCGCTGCTGGTGAAACATTCTTTAAGTTCTGGGTGCGGAGGGGTCCTGTGGACCCTGTCCTGTTTGGAAACGAGAGCTCTCTGCGGGGGCGTGTTTGCTCCAGCTGTCCCGCAGCATCGCAGAAACTGATTCCACAAATTGTCGGATCTCAGATCTGCCGCAGAGACGTAGGGCTCGTTCTGTAGATAGCGTTCAAGCTCAAGACATGTCTGAGGAAAGATCAACCAGTGGGAAACCAGTTAAAGAGACTATTCACAATAATTCAAATATAAAAATAAAAAATTAAATAAGTTATGTTTGCGTTTTTAGCAAAACGGAAATGCAATGATAGGATTTTTTCCTGTTTTAATGAGTGCAAATCTCACTTTAATCTTTCTAAAACCACTTAATCTGTGACAGGTCTTCACCAATATAGGTTTTAAAAGATGTGTGGTTGAATGTTTCGGCAATATAAAGATTTTTACCATGTCAACGAACCTCAAACCTTAAATGAAGGTGGGAATTAAATTTACATAAACTTTAGTTAAAAATTTTAGTTTACATTGTGACTCTGGCATCTGTCAACTGATAATGTAAGGTTAAATAAAAAAACAATAAATAAATCAAAAATAAAATAAAACCTTCATTCGACAAATGAAAAAATGCGTAATTGTGACATGCGCAGTACATGCGCATCTGTCAACTGATCCAAACACCGCATACAGATACAGTACAAGAAAAAGAAACGATCAGTTTGTACATAAAATAAAGTAAATAAAAAATAAACAATAACAAAAACTGAAAGAGAGAAAGCCACCACGTAAAAAAAAGTTACTTAAATAAAGGGGAAAGGAATCATTATTCTTTTCTGCTTTCAAAAACACGGTATATAACGTTTTATAAAGACAGGTTATTACGGTAGGTTACCTGCTGCCAGTACTCTTCTAAAGACGGTAATTCAGACAGATATCCCGTATCAAGGACGCTCTGCAGCTCCTGAAAAATACTGCACATGGGAATAACATCCATAGTCCAACCGATTACACGCCGTGCTTCATGCGAAGTCGTAAGGCGAAAGTTTGTTATTTGCGCGCCCCGTGAATGATCTAGATCTACTTCACCGACAGCGCGCAAACCCGCTGCAAACTTCTTTTTAAAACACACTAAACACATCTACTGACACGCCCACCACAGTACGTCTCTTGTAGAAAAGTCTCCGCCCTCGGTAGCCATATATGCAACGGCCGGTGCAGATGAAGCGCACATAAGCCTACGCCCTATCTATTTAAACGGGGGAAATGGATATTTTTAAAACCGCGGGCTAAGATTACAATAAACAACAAATATCCGATCAAAAATGATACTTAACATGAACTGTAGTAAAAAGCGCAGCTGCTCAGAGAAACTTTAACGATTGGCTCTTTTACTGGAAGGCGGGGCTTCTTTCAAAGCGTTGCACTTTACCTCATATATAGTAATAGCACTGCGGCGTCTTGATATTATCTATAGTCTTTGGTATTTGTTTGCGATTTTGCCTCTCTGTGATGATTGGCGAGTTGAAGTTGGCGCTATTTCTGGGACGGTATATAAACGTTCCACCTTCCGTACATTTGCGGAAGTGTTTGTGGTACTTCCACGTATTTCAAAACGAGTAAGACAAGTTGTACAAAAGGCACCAAAATAAAAGCTTGCCGTTAAAGTATGGTTGCGAAAAATAAAATGCATATACAATGTGAAACAGAAAATAAGTGGTTTACAAACCGTAGGCTATAATTATTCAATGACTCTCTCTCTCAAAATTCATGTCGGTTCATGAAATATTATTTTCGAGCTGTTAAATACATGTAAAATATTTGTATTTTGTTGTAAATAACAACAACCTTAAAACACCCTTTTCTTGCACTATTCGAAGTGTCTAAAAAAACATTTTTTGTTATTTTGACGAGTTTTCTTTTTCTGCAAATAAATATACTTCTTTCTGCATATATACTTTGTGTCTGTGTGTGTTTTCCATGAAAACCTTGGATTAACAACATTGCGATGAGATTCGAAGCATGTTCACACTAATGCTGGGGCTTGTGAATTGTTTACCTAAAACCTCTGTCCTTCATTCTTTCTTATAAAGGCTGTGTGAATGAATCTCTCTCTCTCTCTCTCTCTCTCTCTCTCTCTCTCTCTCTCTCTCTCTCTCTCTCTCTCTCTCACACACACACACACACACACACTTGCACCGACATGCACAAGTGTGTATACAGAGGCGATGAGATGACTCATATTTTCGCTTGATCATGCTATTTGTGTTTTTTGGTCTTCTGAATGAGTCATAGTTTACCACAGGCCCACACTCATTCTTGAGATGGTCATTCATCTGAAACTATAGCGATTGTTTTCATGGTCATTTAACACAACGCATCAGTTGCTTAACAATGAGAAAAACCACAAACACAAATAGCCTAAATAAACAGTAGCCTACCTACAAATTTACAGTAGCCTACATGGATAAAACAAATAATTCAAATTGTAATATGAGTTTTAGGCACATTGGGTGAAATTGTAAGAAAATGTGTATAGTCTACATTTCCACACACCAAATTCCAACAATTGGTGTGTTTTGATGAATCAGTGTGTTAACCCTGTTATTGTTTGTTGGATTAGATGACGGCTATGTTTTCCAACAGTCTCACAAGCAGCTTTTAAAACGTTGCCGTTTGTTGGGGTTGTGTGAATCAGACAGTATGAATAAAGACTATTGGTGACTATCTGACAAACAATTGTAGTTTTATGTGTTACTGTGCTGTTTCCCATGATCCCCTGCATCCAAGACTGACACAATGCTAATAGGATCAAACAAAGTAAAACAAAAGGACAAGATTGAACAAGTGTGAATGCTTGGTCAGTGTGTATGTGTTGGTAATAAGTACGTTGTTATTAAAAGCTTAAATGACTGAAAGGTTAGGCCATCAACACTGCAAAATTAATGACATTTTGAATATACATTTACATACATTTAATGCAAAAAAATGAAATAACTATTTGCAATATATGTTTAAAACACGCTGACATGTGTCAAATCCAACCAATTCATTACACACTTGATCAGACTTGTTCTGCTTGACAGATTCTTTCTGTTATTGTTCTAGTCATTATTAGCACATCAGCTATTATTATAATAAACATGATTCTTGTCTAGACTCGCCATCACACATCATCATCACAGAACCAGTTATACTGGATTAAAAGGCCTGACATCTGCAGCGGCGGATTTCATGGATGCCTGCGAGTTAGACGTAGCCTAAGTAAAGATGCCTGGAGGACAGTTACAAAAAAATGGCAGATTCTCGCATGTCATTTTGGATGTGTGGCAGCAGTCACAAACAATCTGAAATGACCCGTGAAAGTAAAACATCCCTGATCAGATCTTTCTTGGATTCTGCTTTAAATGCAACTACTTCAGATCATTTCCCCTTTTTAAATGCAAACCATGATGAAACAGATTTTTATTAAATATACTTGTGTTTTATTAACATGAGTACCTAGAACATTTAGTTTGCCCTCAATTCGAAATCATGTTTAAGTGAAAGTGCATATTTTGGTTGCTGTGACACCTTTGATATGTTTCATCTATTTTAATGACCTTTAGCAGATTGCTTAAACACTCATGTGATGTGACAAAGTAATTTAATGAAATGCACATTTTTTACTTAATATGAGGTCATAAAACTTCATGTATAAAATAATTGAAAAGTGATTAGAGATATTAACTCTAAATGGTTTTATGTATGAAGTGTGACAATTCATCTCTACAGACCAAATACAGACACATAATGAAATATCTTCTTACATTATGTACTTTTCTGTCAAAAAAATCAAAAAGAGAATATAAATATTTCCTCTGGAAATAAAATGTACTTTGAGCAACATGCATTAAAGTTGTACAGTATAGACACGGGCATGAATTGCACTGCACAATAAAATGTGTTTATTTTTCCTGGAAATCTATCAGAAAATGTTTGTCCTTAATTTTTCAGTTCCCTGACTTTAAAAACAAGACCATTGTACGATTTTCTCAGGAAATTTCCAGCATTACCAAAAATCAGATATACCCTCATGCCTTTGGCATGAAAGGTTTTCTGCTTCCTCTAACATCCCGAAATTCTTAGAATATACGCCATCTCAGTGTATCATTTTGTCTAGCTGACCTGTGCAGACTCGCCCACAGCTCCGGGAAACTCTCTGAAGTGCTGATAAGTTTACTGAACATTACCAAAGGTGTAACCGGGCTGGGTGTTCACTGGCAAGTGTTTGGATGAAGGCTTCGATCAAGAGTTAAAGCGACTGACAAAGTTGATAAAATCCATGTTACTTGTATTCTATTCTATTTCTATTTTTAATCTTTTCCTTTTTTATTCTTTTAAATAAAAAGGGATTAAAGGGAAAGTTCACAAAAAAAATTAAAATTCTGTCAAGAATTACTCACTAGTTGTTCCATTTCTTCATTTGGTTGAACACAGAGAAAAATATTTGGACGAATGCTTGTAACCAAACAGTTCTTGGATTCCATTGACTAGTAGGAAAAATTACAGTAGTAGATAGTAGTGCAATTTTTTTGGGGGGGTAAACTATCCCTTTAACGGTACAGAAGGCATCTTTTCTAATGAAAACCATATAAAAACCATAAAATAATATATTCAAGTGTTTTATATAAGGGGGACATCTAAAACATTCTGGGGGGGAGGACTGGAGTTGAGAAACCCTGGGAAACCAATGAAGACTTCAGAGAATTGAAAGCTGGCGCCATCTAGTGAGTCACTAACTTCTAAGCCTTTTGTCACTAACAGTCTCACATGTTTATTAACCTCTGAAAAGACACTAGAAACACATCCAAAATAATTTCTCAAAATTTTGCCATTTTTTGCCAAACGATCAGACATAACATTATGACCTTCTTCATATGTGCAGCCCCATACACAACAAACTGTCATGAACTATGTATTATGACACCTTTCTATCAGAAGCAGCATTAACTTCTTCATTAGTTTGAGCTTCAGGAGCTCGTGACCCTGTTGCTGGTTCACTACTGTTCCTTCCTTGGACCACTTTTGATAGATACTGACCACTGCACACAGAACATCCACAAGAGCTGCAGTTTTGGAGATGCACTGACCCAGTCGTCTAGCCATCACAATTTGGCTCTTGTCAAACTCACTCTAATCCTTATGCTTGACCAATTGTTCATGCTTCTAACATATCAACTTTCAGGACAAAATGTTCACTTCCTGCCTAATATATCCCACCCACTATAGGTGCCGTGAACTTTCATGTTTATGGGGGGTAAATGCAAATTTGCAATGCTGGGCAATAAGAGTGAAAATCTCACTACTGTTTTTGCATGTTAAAAACTAATATATGAAAGTACTTAAATCAATGAATATTCCTAAAAGATCATGACTTACTATAGCACAAAAAAATAACCATGGCAGTGTTTGATATCTAAATTTAAGTGGTTGTGTGAGGTTTAAAAAGGCACTTTTTAATCCCCTTTTTTTTTACTTTGTAAAACTCCAAGATTACAAATATACCATTTTTAGAATGATCCAATCTCATTGGACGATATGCGACAGATCTGTCAAATCACAGCATTGCAACACCTCACTTCTCTATAAAAGTGCTGCATTGTAGCAGTCCACACATAACCACTGTACATGAGTTTAAAAAGGACAAGAGCACTAAAAACTGCTATCAAGAATTAGGTATGTTGCTTTTAGACTTACATTAGCAATAACAATTAATGACATTTTATATTAGTAGGGTCATGAACAACAATAACATAGGCAACAGATTCACATAGACTCAAATATGAAAACCTTAAGGATTTAAATTATTAAGATATTAAATTATCTGTAAGATTTAGGTCATGTGAACTAAAGTTGTTTGTTTGTCACTTCAGTATGTTTAAATAATCAGAAACATGTATTTGTCTTCTCGAAAATACAATCAAATGTTAAATTCAGCATTTAACCAGGATATTTTTCTATTTATACACAGGTATCAGTGTCTCTTTCAGGATACTGAACACGAGAGTCTGTGCAAGGAAACGGTAACATCCTAAAGTTAAAATACCCTAACCATAATAAGCATGTAGTGGTTAGATTACTGTTTGATTGTTGCATGCTTTTAGGTGTTAAACTGAAATGAAAAACAAACACATTTACTTGCAGGCTTTTTTTTGGTTCTTGGCTATGCTTTAACTTTAAACTTAAAATGTGTTATTACATGTCTTCCAAGCCACAGTATATGTAAAATGCTGGCTCATGAGATTCCTTTTAGTGTCAACTTATTTCTTATTATAACATTTCACATTTAACTTGGTAAAACATATTTAGGGACAGAAGAGAAAGCTGTAAATTGTAAATGTGCATATATGCACACATTAATTTAATGTAGGTCATTCTAGATCAACATTTAAGTTCAACGTAGAAAGAGGGCTTAAAGCTAATAAACATGGACTTTAGATTCTATAGGGTCCTTAAAGGTGTTGTGTCTAATTTTTTAGCGACATCTAGTGGTGAGGTTGCGCATTGGAACCCACCAGCTAACTCCAGCCCTCCTCCAGCTCGAAGCAATACGGGAGGCTTGAGAGGATTTAGGTGTCTTCACGTTTTCGCTTCTTTCCCAAAAGAGATAACATATTTACGAAATACTAGTATTAACTTGTCTGGATACTGTAGAATTAAAATGACAAATTCAATATAAGGTGACCCTGCGCTGTATGTAGATAAAAATAGCTAATTCGAAGGTAAGAAAAACATAGCGCTTCATTATGTAAGGTCTTTATACACCTCATAGTTATTATAGATAATATATTGCATTTCTGTCAATAGATCATACCAAAAAAATCCGGTGTTGTTCCTTTAAATTTAAGTTCATGGAGCCATTTTTCTGTGATTTCATTTTCATGAGTTAACCAAATGGAATTTTTTACATTGTTTAATAACTAGCAAATTAAAAAGGTCACCTCACCTTACATGAGATTTGTAGTACTTTAGTAGTAGACTTTTCTGTCTCTCTCTTACTCATGGCAGAACACAAGTGGCAGAATTTATTTCAATCAAAAGGAAAACACTGAAAATGGGGAGTGGTAGCAGTCAGGACACTGAAAGAGCTGAGAAAGCTGAGCGGGAATGCCACAGTGCTGATCAGAAACGTCAGCGAGCTGAGCAAGAACGCTACCAGGCTGAGCAGGAACGACAACAACTCCAGGAACAATTTTATGGATTACAACTTGAAAGAGAAACACAGAGAATGAGAGAAGAAGAAAAGAGGAAAATGACTGAAGTGAACAGGTCTAGAGAACAACAAGAAAAGAACAGAATTCAAGCTATTAATTAATATTACAACTAACATCATTTTTATGATCAAAACTTGGTTTATGAATTAGAAATATGACATTGGCACAGTTTATAATCTGCAATGGAAAATGAATTATTGAGGAACTTCACAAATAAAGGCAATATTATGTCTTAAAAATGGTCCTTGTACTTTGTGAGATGAAAAACTGCACAACATGTAACATCGCGGTGTTTTAGGCTGCATTTACACAGCAATATACTGACACATAAAACTGTATTTACAGTATTGAAACCTGTTCACAGAGCATCTACACACAGAAAGTAATAATTTCAAATATTTCTTAGAACCTTCAGCTTCTTTTTAACCTCAAGCATTTTCTGTTCTACTTTTTATTTTCAATATTCAATAATTTCGTAACACAAGGTAGAATGAGCAATATAGTTTTGCATCATTTATTAATCTTGGTTACTGATCACCAATACAATTGTTCATGCTATTTCTCTGTGCATTCACTTCTGTGCATTTAACAGTAAACAGTAAACACATGTTTAAGGTTTGAGAAATGTCTGAGAATTTTGCAGAAGTTTGCAGAAAGCATTTGAAATAATGAAACCAGGCAGAGTCTGGGGGGGGCAGATATATAATCAAAGTTCATTGCATGCATACATTTTACACTTTTTTGTGATTAAATTGACAGATCATTATTTAAAAAATTATTCAAAAGCATTTAATAATAAGTATTTCAATTTTAGTTATTTTTATTGTCAGCTGGATATTTTTGGAGGGGCCCAAGAAAAAACCAGAGTGCTCCCCCAGACTCTGCCTGGTTTCATTATTTCAAATGCTTTCTGCAAACTTCAGCAAAATTCTCAGACATTTCTCAAATCTTAAACCCACTGAAGACACCACAAAGACGACAGAAGTTATGTTTGCACCAAAATAGGAAGTGTTGTAAGTTGTTTTTAACAGAGAACTTTTATGTCAAGAGGTCAAGGTAAAGTCAGCTTCATGACCTCATGTCATGACCCCTTAAAATACTTGAGTTACAAGAACCTTTTTACTCTGCTGATCTCCTAATCTTTATTAAGGTTTTGCAAGATGGCCATAAATTAGTATTTGTTTGCCAGACTTTATATATAAAAAACTTATCAAAAAATTCTAATCCCTGTCCAGGAACCCACCCAAAAATGTTTTGAAAAGTCAAATAAACTCCAACATTGTCTTACATGTCTTTGCACTGGCAATACTTTGTTTTGAATTATATGTGACCCTGGACAACAAAACTTAAGTGTCAATTTTATGAAATTGAGATTTTTACATCACCCAAAAGCTGAATAAATAAGCTTTCCATTGATATATGGTTTGTTATGATAGGAAGATATTTGGCCGAGATATAACTATTTAAATCTCTGAAATCTGAGGGTGCAAAAAAATCTAAATAATGAGAAAATCGCCTTTACATTTGTCCAAATGAAGTACTTAGCATAGCATATTACTCAAAAACATAAAGATTTTATATATTTACGCTAGGAAATTTACAAAATATCTTCATGAAACATGATCTTTCATATCCTAATGATTTTTGGCATAAAAGAAAAATCTATAATTTTAACCCATGCAATGTATTTGGGCTATTACTACAAATGTTTTTGTGCTACTTAAGACTGTTTTTGTGATCCAGGGTCACATATGAACCATTGGCCTGGCAGTCTGAGGCTTGGTGATTTAGGTGAAAAACATGTAAGTGAAAATCTATTTAATAAAATACAGAGAAAATACTATAACTATTTATCTGCTCTAATAACATCCTGGTGATCTTTACTGATTAATTTAAGAATGAAAATGCTAATAGAAGTAAAGGAGGATTTACTTTAAATGCACTTGTAAATAAAAAGAATTGAGAACCTGAAACTTTAACAAGGAACCAAAACCTACTTACATAATGAAAACCAAGAGGATCTGAATTTGGCCAGAATGTGAAGAATACAGAACGAAACAAGGAACCAACATTCACCAAAAGTAATTTTAGGATAAGACCTAATAACTAATGTTTATTCCAGTACAAAATCAAATTTTTTGAGTCACACAACCTAAAGTTTAAATGCATTATTTTAATGTATTAAAAGGGAAGCAAACATGGCCGTTGCTCTTTGCATGGCATTTTTGCTTATGGGCACTCAGATCTGTGCATAAACAATCATAAACATAATCCCCTGAGTATGTAATTGATTTTATTGGACCTACACAAAAATGACACCACAGTTTTTCTAGTTCACACAGACCCAAGAAAGGGAGTGGTAAGGAAAAACATAACATTTATTTTTAAAGCATGAAGAAAGAAAATCATTGTCAACACTACTACAATATCTACTATAATGCCTTGTGGGCAGTGCTCTGACGCATGGTGCGATTGCGTTCCGGGCGACCCGAGTTAGATTCCCGGCTAGTGGCAATTTCATACAAAGTCATACAGGTTTAAAATGGTGAGTAAATAATAACAAAATTTAAGTTAAGCCTTCTCTGTGAAACTGGGCTGTTCTATATATATTAAATATTAAGTATTAATAAAAGAGCTACATTTTTAGCACTGCCCTTTGCACACATTTGCCAAAAAAACAAAACAATAACAATTCACTTATTCCGTTTAAAAGTTTGCATCCTCTTGATTGCCCAGAGTATTGGTTTCTTAAGAAATTAGTGAAAGTTTGTATTCCTCTTTAATAGTTAAGTGTTAAATGAATTCATGGGACAGGACAGTGGGGAAAGGATTCAAACTTGGATAACATGCACATAAGCGCCCCCAAGCAACATGTTAAAGCACAGGTTTGAATAAGAGACACTTGCCCAATCACAGTGTTGTAAGGAGTGGCCTTACTGAGCTCTATAAAACCACAATGTCAAAGATCAGTGTTTGAATCACAAATCACCCTGAAACAGACAACAAAAGGTAAGTTTTTTAAATGTAGCAAATTATTTGTAGCAATTTATATACAAGATGCACTAAGGTTCAGAATTAATGCATTAATGAAATGCTGACATTAGGTGTGATTCATGAGACACTGCAATAATTCTTCATTATTAAATAAACAGGCGATTTGAGACACCTCATTATACAATTATTACATTTTTGTGTTATAAATAAAAACAAACTGTTTACTTGCAACATAAACAGTTGCATATTACTAATGTCCTTATGAAACTATTTATCTGCATTTTTGTGTGTGCCATAAATCATTATTATTAGTTACTCATTTTGTCTGTCACTAGGTTTTTCAAATATCTCATCAATAAAAAGTTTTAAAAAGTGCTTGTCAATTTTGACAACACAATATTAAAAAAATAATTAAATACAGTGTTTTTTAAATTTCCTCAAAAACCGTGAATTTGAACATCCAAGATTTCAGAAGGACAGCAACGATATACTAATTGTGTTTGACTTAATCATAAATTTTGTTTGACTTTACATCACAAATGTATCACTCACTGATGTGCATTAAATAAATAGATATTGCGTTTGCTCTAAAAAACCTAAAGTGTTTAATTTGGGCATCAAATAGGTTTATAAAACAGCTCACTTGAGGTTAATTCACACACTGTAAAGTCATTTTAACTTACTATTACCACTTTTTATGTTTTTTTACATTAATGCAACTAATCAAAAAAGTTAAGCGATTTTAACTTATTTTTCTTTGTAACTCACCACTAGTCAAAGTGTAAATCATATGTTAAAATTACTTTTAAAATTTGATCGAACTTAAAAACTTTTTGTGAGCAATTTCTTCCAGTTTATCTGACTCAACATTAATATTTTTGCAAAAATGAAAATTTTTTGGTGTCAGAATTTTATACCTATATGCTAAAGATAAAAATAATTTACCTGGATATTCTCAATAAAATGCTACTAAGCAAGTAAGTAATAAATGAATTCATATTTTAGGAAAAACATCAATTGAAATACCTGAAACATGTCTGATTCTGGGACCATTGAACTGGTGTGTCTTGGTCGACCGTTTCAGTTGGGAATGCTGTATGACTGTCGAAGAGATGTCCTTATTCCAGGTAATAAATCTTCACCATTTGAGGTTTCTTAATGGAATCATCTAAGATTTAAATTGAAATTGTTACTTAATATACTTAATATAATTGTAGCATTTTTTTTAAAGTGCATGGCTAAATTGAAAAAACAACAACTTTTTATACATTTTTGAAGGAATAACTCTCTGGGATGCAGAGATGTTACAGAAGAATATTAACGTACGACCACAGCCAAACACAGACTTTAAAATCATTGCCTCAGATTCAAGTGAAGACAAAGTAGAAGCTCTAAATGTTTCTGCGTCTCTTGAAGCCAGCTTTCTGAGTGGATTAGTCAGTGTGAAAGGGTCAGCCGAGTTTTTAAGTAACAAGAAGAAATCCAAACATCAATCTCGAGTCACCTTACAGTATCGAACAACCACACGTTTCGAGCAGCTAACTATGGAGCATCTTGGAGCAGGAAACTTTCAACACTGTAATGTGTTTGAGGAAGGCTCTGCCACACATGTTGTTACAGCTTTGCTGTATGGAGCTCAAGCGTTCTTTATTTTTGACCGTGAGGTTTCGTCCAATGAAAACTACCAAGACATAAAAGGTGACCTCCAAGCATCAATCAAAAAGATACCTTTAATATCAATTGAGGGTCAGGCATCTTTGAAAATGAGCGAATCAGAACAAGAGAAAACCAACAAGTTCAGCTGCACATTTCATGGAGATTTTGCCCTAGAAAACAATCCGGTTAGCTATTCAGATGCTATCAAAGTGTACTCAGAGCTTCCAAAACTGTTGGGAGAAAATGCAGAACATGCTGTGCCCATGACCGTGTGGCTTTATCCACTGAAGAAACTAGATTCTGCAGCCGCTCAGTTAGTCAGGGAGATCAGTGTCAGTCTAGTACGACGTGCCCAACGCATCATAGATGAACTGGATGACTGTGACATACAGTGTCAAGATCTGATAAGGGACAATATTGCCATTCAATTCCCTGAAATCAAATCCAAGCTCAGAAAATTTAAAGACCTTTGCTCAGAATACAAACTTGTTTTTCAAAAACAGCTCTGTCAGCTTCTTCCATCTATACGGGGTGGAGGAAAAGAGGAACAGGAACTTGTGGATGTCTTGAACAGCAAAGAAAGATCTCCATTTCAAGGTGCTCTGATAACAGATTATCTAAAAGACAGACAGCGAGAGATTAATGTTGTTAGATCTTATCTGGAGATCATGAAAGATGTTCCTGCTCTTTCATCCAGCAATGACCTGGACAAGATTGTTCTGAAAGCAACCAATGACTATGTGATCATTTTTGCACTCTCTTCTTTGAAAGAAAAGGACCCATACCTTACAGACATGGAGAATTACCTCAAGACACAACCATATAACAATGCAGATCAATTACATCTTGACCCAACCTCGACATTGGGGGCTGAGAAATGGTTTACCTCAGGAGATGTAACTGCGCTGACCAGGGAAAATATACAGGCATTCCTAGATTTCAAGCAGGCCAATGATGGAAGAAAAAATATAGAATTTTGCATTGCATCAATCCCAGACAAGCTCAACACTGCCTCCTCGATTCATGTTTATGAAAGAGGGAGATGTCTGAGCTCACAGTATGAGCTCCCCTCAAAACCCTCAACACCAACCATCCTGAGTATTGAACATGATTCTGTGGTTCTGCAACTCAAACACCTCGAGCATGGTGCCAGTTATGTGAAATCACACTGTATTCTATATCAGTCTGCTCAAAGCTCTGAATGGACAGACATGTATACAGATAAGGTTTCAGATCATGTCACTGTAAAGCTGTTAGAACCACATAAAGAGTATCGGTTCAGCTGCAAGGCTGTGTGTCGTCCCGGGGTAAGTCTGTCTAGTGATGCAACATCATTGTTCAGGACCCGTCCATGTGCTCCTCCTGGAACACCTATAGTCAAAAAAGTAGAAGCTGAGTCTGCAACTGTGACCTGGGATGTTCCTACATCTGTCGGTGAAGATGTCCTGGTCACTGAATATGTGTTGGAATATAGAGAACACACAAAGGATCAAGAAAATGAAATGCCTTGGAAGTCAGTGAAATCTGCAAACAAAGAGTGCACGCTTCAGAGACTTAAAGCAAATACAGGTTACACAATCAGAGTTTTGGCAAACTGTGGTAATGATGGAATGAGCCTCCCCAGTCCTGAAACTGTGTTTTCCACCAGTTTTCAAGGCAAACAGTCAAGTCAGCATGGAAGTGAGTTGTTCCTAAAGCAATCCACTCGTATACAGAAAGGGAATCCTTCAATTCATGCACTGATGCTACATAAAAAAATGGAAGAGAATGTAGATTTCAGTCAGTTTGTCTTTGGAAAAAAGGTGGAGGATGTGAAAAACAAAGTTATTCTTTTGTTGGGATCGACAGGTGCTGGAAAAACCACGCTGGTCAATGTCATGATCAACTACATTCTGGGGACAAAGTGGCAGGACGGATATCGCTTCAAACTGATCAATGAAGTTACAAATCGCACACAAGCAGAGAGTCAGACATCTAGTGTCTCATCTTATGAGTTGTACAATCAGCCCGGCTTCAAAATTCCCTATTCTCTAACAATCGTAGATACACCAGGATTTGGGGATACGAGAGGAATGAAACATGATAAACTAATAACAGAGCAGATGAAAAGCTTTCTTTGTAGCCCGCTGGGAATCGATCATATTGACGCTGTCTGTTTTGTTGTTCAGGCCTCTCTTGCTCGCCTTAGTGCCAACCAAAAGTACATCTTTGATTCAATCTTGTCAATTTTTGGCAAAGACATTGCAGAAAACATAATGATATTGGTGACATTTGCAGATGGCAAAAACATCCCAGTTCTGGAAGCCATCAAAGCAGCTGATCTGCCTTGTCATAAAGATGCAAAGGGACAACCCACCCACTTCAAGTTCAACAACTCAGCTGTGTTTGCAGACAAAATAGAAGAAGAATCTGCAACATCTGATGATTCAGATGATGAAGGCAATGATCAGAAACTTAGTGAGATTGTCTGGACATCAACCTTCAAACAGATGAAAGCTTTTTTTAAAGAACTGGGGAACACAGAGAGTAAAGATCTGACACTTACTAGAAAGGTCTTGGAGGAACGCGAGCATCTTCAAAAAGCCATGGCAAGTCTGACCCCTCAGATAACGGCTGGCCTTTCTAAACTGAGTGAGATTAAAAAAATAAAACAATGTTTGGAAAATGAGAGCAAGAACATGGCACAAAATGAAGATTTTATGCAAGATGTAGAGGTGGTGAAAGCAATTAGAACTCCTGTCAACTGTTTCACCATGAACTGCAACAAATGCTTCTTCACTTGTCACTCCAACTGCTTCCTCCCTGCAGAAGATGATGTGAGCACTTGTGCTGTGATGAATGATAATGGCTACTGTGTCATCTGTCCTGGAAACTGCAATTTTTCTGAACATTCAAAAGAAAAAACCATGTGGACATATGAAACAAAAACAGAGAAAAAAACTATTAAAGAATTGATGGACAACTTCATGAAGGCAAAGGGAAATTTTTTGGGATCCAAGCAAATGCTTGATGTACTTGAAGATGAGTTCCATTTAATTGAAGAAAAACTAATGAAACTAATCAAAATGTCCTCTGAATGCATAAGAAGACTGGATGAAATGGCACTGAAGCCGAAATCTCTCTCCACGACTGAATACCTTGAAATCTTGATCAAAACAGAGGAGGAGGAGAAGAAACCTGGCTTTGAGGACCGCATCATTGGACTTCAGAAAATAAAACAAGAATCTCTTATTCTTGAAAAGATTGCAAGGGGAGAAAGTCTGCTTGATAAAGAGCGCCGCGTCATGGCGGCGAGAGAGAAGAGAATGAAGACGGTTGCATCGAAAATTATGAAAATAAGAAAATTGGTTAGTGCTTCATGTTCACAAAACAAACAGGAAGCACCCAAACAATAAGATGAAGAAACACTGATACCAAATGCTTTAGAATTTGTAACTCCTTATGTTAACATTTTACACTTCCATTTTTAACCAGAATATGCAAATACTTTGTTTATTTACCTTTGTATTAATTATTTCACAAGTTAGTCCTAATTTAAATTAATAATACAGATACAAGTTAAGATCAATTTACAGCATTTATTGAATGATGTTGGTTACCACAAATAATCATGATATGTATTAAATAATTCTAACCATACCTTTAGTTCCTCAACATATTTCTCCTTTAACATGTCAGCATTTTGTGAGAACTGTAAAGTCCACTGTGCACACTGTTAAATAAAATAAAAGCAATATTGAAGAAAACATATTTGGCCTGTAATTTGCATCAGTATTTGATTTTGCATCATTTTGAAAAATATTAAACATAATGAATATGACATATTTTTTACCTTGTAGTACTTGAACACTTCAAAAACAGAATTTTCAACAGTTGTTCTTTTCATTTTACAATTATTGTAATTTAAATTCACAAAAATTACAGTATTTTTATATAAACCCCAATAACATGCTTCAAATAACATTGTTTTGTTATCGACTGAACACCTACTGATGTAAAATGTAAAGAACATAAATGTCTAATACATAAAATGTGTGATAACATTGACGATCATATCAAAGTTAAAAATGTAACTAGACAGTTTCATCATTTACTGTAACTTTACCTCAGAGTTCAACTGTTATACCGTTTACACACGTATGCAAACAAATGACAGTTACGAAGCAGTAAAATATAAACGGCTTTAAATTATAAAAACATTACACTACTAAAGTTTCATAAGCACCGGCTGTGAAAACCGCTGTTTTAAAACAACAAAAAATAAGGTTTTGCTAACATTTACCTCAACGTTTGGCCTTCAAGATCCATGCGCATGCGCCGTATTTCGTTTGCGTTCTGATAACCAACCAATTAATGTTGATGTTTATTGCTGTGTGGAGAGTGTGTTTTAGTCTACATAAAAAAATAAAAATATTAATATTAAATAATTTAAATAAAAATAATTTAAAAATAAAACGTCATTAAACTCGTACCAAAAACGTACAGGTTTGAATAGCCTACATGATGCAAGAAGTTTTATTTTGTGTGAATTAATTATTCTAATTTGCAATCTACGTGTATATATATATAAAAGCCACTTAGCAATATTAACCATGGTCCATGGTTTTATTATAGCAAAAGTGTAAACCATGATTTTGTGCATTTGTTTTACCATAGTTTTACCAGATACCATGGTTAAACTATGGATATTGTGGTGATACCAGACTTGTTTACTATAGCTTTACTACAAATAATATTACAAAAAAATGCATGTTTAAATGAATTTATCTAAATGTGTTGCCAAAAATGAACACATGTATGTCTTTTTTTATACATTTATATTATCCACATTTTATGTCTCCCCATCCTCGCATTTTACAAAGCCTAGGCTATTTATATAAGTTGGGGTACACATCAATAAACATTTTATTAGAACACAAAAAACAGAACTGAAAATCAAGATGAGTGAACCAGAGTACACAAATACAAATCATTCCGACAACTATTACTGCCACCTAGTGGCGGACACTGTTTTGGTAAATCTTCTGTCACCACAAGCAAAAACCAGGGATGGACACTGTTGCCCTCAGACTATTCTGACTTCCATATTTTTGTGCTTATGCTTATATTTACTTATAAAGGGTCTCTTGTGGTAAATCTCGTCAGTCAGTCACTTCAACTTACTAAATAAAACCACCAAAGACAGGAAACTTACAGTGTAAACTCCCTCATTACCATACCAACAGGGAAACAGGGCCGGAAATGTCTCATGAAGTTTATTCCCAGTCAGTTGGGAGGGTTTGGTTATACTGACCATGATGCCAATTTAAGTAGTTCCTGATCTGGATTATGTAGGCCTACTGTATAACAAGTTATAAAAGTATTGAACAAAATTGTTAATAGTTGTTAATAGAAAGTGGCACATAAAAACAAATCCAAACGGAGATCTCCTGAAATGTTCGTGACAGGATAAAGATGCTTGGTGCCATTTCACGGGAGATGAACAATTCGACAGGATATCTCAGAGATGGAATTCACAAAAAGAAAACAAACAAATGCAAAACTCATTGAACTGAAAAACCCAATGGAGAGAGACTAAATGGTCCGTTTGAAACTGTTTGAGATTTTGCAGGAGTATTTATTATGGTTGGTTCAGGTCATTTTTGTTCGTTTTCCTGTTATCCGTTTCCTGACGTGTTTATTAACTCAGAAAACTAACTTCTAGAAGACATAAAACAATGGGATAACTAAAAAATGTCCAGTCTATGTTGTAGCACGAGACTTTTTTAATCTATGACATACATTAGTTTACATTAGTTCACCTGTCAAAATGTTCGGTCTTCTCTTTATCTTTTAAATTGGACTGAGAATCTTTGGTCTGCATCTCTGGTTGGTCTGAATCCTGCAGCAGACGGAAGACAGGGAACAGTTTAAAAACGATGCTTATCTGGTACATATGTGCTGTAGAGATTTGTAACTCCTTACAAATAGGGAAGTCTAACAGGTGCAAATTTCTTGCACATTTGGTAGTAGACTAACAATATGCACTCTGTAATGAACATGTCGCAACATTTAGTTGAACTGATAGATTTGATAAATCCAATGAAAAGGTGTTAAAGAATGCAGCCATACTACTATACTATACAACCATACTACTGAGTATCTAAACAAGCTCAGGAAACCAAGGTAAGGTTAGGTTTAAGGTCTGTGTGTGTGTGTGTTCCTCATAACACATATTTGAGAAGAACAGATTCAGAGGTGTGTGAGAAGTGATGGGAATTGAAACCCAACCCATCAAATTTTACAGTGTGTTGTTAAAACATACACTGCGTAAGAAACAGAAGTGTTAACACATGCATACAGACACAAGCTAACCTCAACACAATATCTTCACCAGAAGAGTTTGTCTGGAATGTTCTCCAAACTCTTTTATTTGCTTTAACGTATACTTACATATACATTTAGTAGATGCATTTATTCAAAGCAATATAGAAATCAGGAAACAGAACTAGTATATTAGGCTATGTGTATCCTGCTATTCATGGCAACATACACCACATGTCATCAGCAGTCTAAACCATTTACTATGACATGTAGTCATCAGATTTATAGTTTTAATGTGGCACACATCTCACAAAGAGCTTCCTCTATTGTTACTATGCTGTGCATACATTCATATAGCTATCATCACAGTCATTACTGCCAGGACAACTTAATGTATGTATTCAATGCCATCCAGGAGTACTGTGTCTACTTCGGTTCAGCAGTTTGAAGAGGGCTGTTATCTTTTCATGACAATGTCTGTGTACAAAAGTAAGATTCATAAAAGGTTTATTGTGTCTAGTGTACAGGAATTTGAATGCACAAAGCCCTGTGTATGTGTGTGTGTAGTTGTATGTTAACATTATAGTCATAAAATCATTAAATATAAGGACTTTGACATTTGGTCTTCAATGTTTCCTTTTTTAACCATTGGACTTGCAGTAAACATGTAATTACTAATGTAATGCTTAACAGACCAACAGTTTGTGTAGCTACATTGAAACCAGAAATATCCAAAACAAAAGTAATGTAAAGATGTAGTACAATATTAAGTTGTTTGATTCTGACAAGACTGTTTAAGAAAAGAAAGCTTTACTATGAAAAAGAATAATATCCTTTGGTCAGAACATTTTGGCACCGGTCTTACACAACATTACAATCCTATTGGCCCAGTCTGTGACTGACTTGTCACCTGTCAAATCACAGCATTGCAACCCCACTTCACTCTATAAAAGTGTTGTGCTCTAGTAGTCTCTATCGCTGAATCTGTCTGGAAGGAGCCAGGACAATAGAAAACAACTAAAGTACCAAGAAGAACTGGGTAGGTGTTTATTTAAGTTGTGTACTTTTGTCTTTTAGAAACTGGTCTTACTAACCAGTAAACATTTTATTACTAACTCATTTGCAGCACCAATGTAGTGCTTAACAGACCAACAGTTTATGTACATTGAAACCAGAAATATCCAAAACAAAAGTAATGTTTCTAACTGTTCTAACTATTAGTCTGTATTATTGTATTGTGGCTTAAGGGGAGACATGGCAGGCAAAAAACTTATTTTTGTGCATACTGGTCGATTTTCAGATTTTGGTATATTTTGCTTCTATAACATGTCTTCTTTAACAGTGATACTATAAAAATGACAAAGACCACAATTTTTTGAGGTGTTTTATTACTCCTATCCTCTATTTGTCCTCATCTAATTGCGTATCTTTAGCAGCCGTTTTCTCAAAATGAGTTTTTTTCAACATTCAGAACCAAAAATGTCAACTTGTGTAGCACTTACCTAAGCCATACTTTCCAAATTCATTCTTAGTTATATTTTGAAGGTTATTACAGAAGGAATTATTAACACAATGTTTTTTAGCTGATTTACATAATTTTGGGATATTTACAAATCAATGAGATATCATCTAATTTGCATATCAAAACATGTTTTGTCAGAAAACTTGCGATGCACATTTTTTTACTAATAATGTATTTTATTTATTGGTAATATTTCAAGTTAATATGTTTAAATTAAAAAATAAAATCCTATTCACCTGCAGTGTCTTCCCTTAAGAAGTCAAATTAAGTCTATGGGGAAAACGGGGTCATGAGAGCAAGTTACACTGCATGAAAAGAGGCGTATCTGTACTAGGAAACTCCTGTATACACCACAAATTGTTGTCTGAAACAAACCGAATAGAAAATGAAATTAACACATATGAATAGTGGCCTATTTGCGAAAAAAATACATATAAACACAGTGATTTAGAAATCAATTCATAATTCAAGCTCTACTTTTACTTGTAACATTAACAAATTACATTAAAAACATGAAAGAAATCTGAAATTGTGTGGATTGTGGAAAGATGATCCTTTTTTGTATTCTAATAGAAAAGTATTCCTTTTCTGTCTCTTTTATGACATTATATGGTAAAATCCATACATCAGTTCACAGAGAGATTAACAATGGGGAACAACGAAGCACGAAGACTTGAAAAAGCAGAAAGGGAGCGCAATGAAGCTGAAGCTGATAAACGAAGACTCGAGGAACAAAATTATGCATTACGACAAGAAAGTGATAAGCAGAAAATGAAAGAAGAAGAAAAGCGCAAAATTGATGAGAATAACAGATCTAAAGAAAAAGAAGAAAGGAAACGAATTCATCTAGAAAAGCAAATCTCATGAAAAGAAAGACATTTGTATGCTACATAAGAGTTCTATAAACACAGAAAATTATGACATCATTGTCAGATGTTTAGATGTGTTAAGCTTAAGTTTATGAATCAATATATATTAAGCGTTTTCTTATACTTCTGTTATCATTGAGAATGTTTCAAGAATCAACTTCACAGAACTGTGCTCATCACTTCAAAAAGTCTCAAAATAAATCAAACATTGACTATTGAGTGAGCACAAGGGTTCGTTCTTCTTGAATAGAACCTTTTTGGCATAAAGAACCCTACAGTTCTATATAGAACCCTAAAGAACGTTTTTTCTAAGAGTGTAGTGCATGTAACCTGATGAGATATTTCTTGATCAAAGACTTCACCGACCAAAAGTGCAACTACAACCTTTGTCACAAATTGTTATCTGTGTGTTTTATGAAAGCTATAAATGTAGTTATTGACATTGAGCTTTCGCTTCATAAATGGGCTTATTTCTAAGTAAGGTTAAAGTCTCAGGGCCCTAACTATAAAACCTGTAAAACAAGATAAAAAGGTTTTATAAGGATGTTGACCCAGGACTGTGTCCTACTTGTACAAATCATGTTTGACCATATTTACACTGGGGAGTGGCTTTACATTTTTCTATAAACCTGCAGTTTTTAGATTCCATGTTAAACGCCTCTATACCTGAAAGTGACAAATCATTCTGGAGTAATATAGTGGTGGGAAAAAGGTATGTTGCTTGTGGTTTCAAAAAATAAAATTCAAATGAAAAGTGTCTTTGCTTAAATGCTTGCTTTAGGAGTGTTTTACATATTTTATGTCATAGATTCTATGTCAGTATTGTATTTAAAAAAATGCAAGATTTGGTAGCATGACAGTGTCAAATATTCTTATCACAATCATTGCTGGGGTTTTATCATGGTTTACTGTATTATCACGGTGTTGGGTTGTATTACAAAAACAGATAACGTTTTAACTCAATTTAAATGAAGTCAAATAAATTAAACATTTTAAAGTAAAGAAATCAACTATAAAGAACATTAATAAAGAATCAGAGCTTTTCAAACAGTATTTTGTGGGCTGGCATGTGATCTCATTTTTTAACTTTCGAAAAGTATTAGAAAGCATGCAAAATGGAAAATAGAGACCATGATTGATATATTCTTTAGTCACTCTCATGTAATGTCTGTTTCATTCATACTTGAGGCCAGAAACATTTTCATACACAGCACACATGTATACATAATATAATCCTCTTAAATAGCAACCGAAAAAGAAAAAACCCGAAGTTTTGAAAATATTTTTCACAAAGCATACAGAATACAGAGTCTTCAACAAATTTGAACTGTACAGTATTTTTGATAGAGATATCAGAGCTGATAAAATAGTATTCTGATGCTGCATTTACAAATGTTGGTTTGGTCTTACACTATATGGACAAAAGTATTGGGATACTTTCTAATGAACACTACTTTAGTCATTTCTGTGAGCACAAATCCTAATGCTATAGCATGTTATGACATACATAGAGAATTCTCTAGCTTTAGAGCAACAGTTTTGAACAGTTGGTACACGAGTACAGTTATTTCGGAACAGAAAAGGGCCTTTCCAAAACTTGCAATAATGACTAAAACAAAATTATTTATGGTATAGCATTAAGATTTGGAATTACTGGAACAGATGAACATGTTTATTAGAAGGGGCATCCCAATCCTTTTGTCCATAATGTGTATGTCACCTGCAAATGGGAAATTTCCTAAAAAGGTCACAAAAAAATGTCACGTTACATTACAAACTGTCATATTTTTCAACCTCTGTGATCTCATTTTTTAGGGTAACCTTTACAAAAAGTAATGCAGATTCTTTTCTAACAGAAAGATGTCTGACTTTGGCACAATTGAACTGGCATGTCTTGGCCGACCTTTTCAGTTGGGAATGTTGTATGACTGCCGCAGAGATGTCCTCATTCCAGGTAATTACAAGCACACTAATAGAAAGGTCAACACTTTACAAAAAGGTCTAAATAGAACTCCCTTTTAGATATGGTTTGAAGAATGTCAAATCACATGCTAAAAACGCTATATAGGCCTATATATATACAGTTGGGGACAAAAATATTAGCCCCCTTAGTAAATATGAGCAAAGTAAATATGAGTATAAAGGGCTCTTCCCAAACTGATGTTATTAAATTAGAAGCACACAGTTCCATAGAATATCATGATATGCTGCAGCATTATTATTATTGTACTGAAAATTACTAAAGTCATTAAACCTGTTTATTAGATAGGGTGACCCAATATTTTTGGCAATTTAACAGTGTTTTCTACCAGTTAAATGTACATAGTCAGACAAAAATGGAAATTTGTTATTTTTAAAGCAATCCAATTGTAAAAAAATTAAAAACACTACATTAAAAAATAAGAGAATGTGGATTTTAGGTGGAGGATGTAGTCATTCTTCATTCGGGATGAACAGGTGCTGGAAAACCCATTTTAGTCAATGTCATTAACAGTTACAAAGTGGCAGGATGCATATCGTCAATGAATTGATGAAACTCATCAATGAATTTACCAATCGCACACAGGTGTATTATATAATAAAATTATTGATAGTAAATCAGTTTATATAACTTTATAAATCATATATTGTAAAAAAAAAAAATATTTAAACAAAATTTTCCGCTAAACCTATCAAAATCTCAAATTTAAATAAATGCTATTTGCTTCTTGATAAGCTAGCAACATAGTTTTTTCTAGCTTAATGTATGTATTTATTTTTTCAAGGAATAACTCTCTGGGATGCTGAGATGTTACAAAAGAATATTAACGTACGACCACAGCCAAACACAGACTTTAAAGTCATTGCCTCAGATTCAAGTGAAGACAAAGTAGAAGCTCTAAATGTTTCTGCGTCTCTTGAAGCCAGCTTTCTGAGTGGATTAGTCAGTGTGAAAGGGTCAGCCGAGTTTTTAAGTAACAAGAAGAAATCCAAACATCAATCTCGAGTCACCTTACAGTATCGAACAACCACACGTTTCGAGCAGCTAACTATGGAGCATCTTGGAGCAGGAAACTTTCAACACTGTAATGTGTTTGAGGAAGGCTCTGCCACACATGTTGTTACAGCTTTGCTGTATGGAGCTCAAGCGTTCTTTATTTTTGACCGTGAGCTTTCGTCCAATGAAAACTACCAAGACATAAAAGGTGACCTCCAAGCATCAATCAAAAAGATACCTTTAATATCAATTGAGGGTCAGGCATCTTTGAAAATGAGCGAATCAGAACAAGAGAAAACCAACAAGTTCAGCTGCACATTTCATGGAGATTTTGCCCTAGAAAACAATCCGGTTAGCTATTCAGATGCTATCAAAGTGTACTCAGAGCTTCCAAAACTGTTGGGAGAAAATGCAGAACATGCTGTGCCCATGACCGTGTGGCTTTATCCACTGAAGAAACTAGATTCTGCAGCCGCTCAGTTAGTCAGGGAGATCAGTGTCAGTCTAGTACGACGTGCCCAACGCATCATAGATGAACTGGATGACTGTGACATACAGTGTCAAGATCTGATAAGGGACAATATTGCCATTCAATTCCCTGAAATCAAATCCAAGCTCAGAAAATTTAAAGACCTTTGCTCAGAATACAAACTTGTTTTTCAAAAACAGCTCTGTCAGCTTCTTCCATCTATACGGGGTGGAGGAAAAGAGGAACAGGAACTTGTGGATGTCTTGAACAGCAAAGAAAGATCTCCATTTCAAGGTGCTCTGATAACAGATTATCTAAAAGACAGACAGCGAGAGATTAATGTTGTTAGATCTTATCTGGAGATCATGAAAGATGTTCCTGCTCTTTCATCCAGCAATGACCTGGACAAGATTGTTCTGAAAGCAACCAATGACTATGTGATCATTTTTGCACTCTCTTCTTTGAAAGAAAAGGACCCATACCTTACAGACATGGAGAATTACCTCAAGACACAACCATATAACAATGCAGATCAATTACATCTTGACCCAACCTCGACATTGGGGGCTGAGAAATGGTTTACCTCAGGAGATGTAACTGCGCTGACCAGGGAAAATATACAGGCATTCCTAGATTTCAAGCAGGCCAATGATGGAAGAAAAAATATAGAATTTTGCATTGCATCAATCCCAGACAAGCTCAACACTGCCTCCTCGATTCATGTTTATGAAAGAGGGAGATGTCTGAGCTCACAGTATGAGCTCCCCTCAAAACCCTCAACACCAACCATCCTGAGTATTGAACATGATTCTGTGGTTCTGCAACTCAAACACCTCGAGCATGGTGCCAGTTATGTGAAATCACACTGTATTCTATACCAGTCTGCTCAAAGCTCTGAATGGACAGACATGTATACAGATAAGGTTTCAGATCATGTCACTGTAAAGCAGTTAGAACCACATAAAGAGTATCGGTTCAGCTGCAAGGCTGTGTGTCGTCCCGGGGTAAGTCTGTCTAGTGATGCAACATCATTGTTCAGGACCCGTCCATGTGCTCCTCCTGGAACACCTATAGTCAAAAAAGTAGAAGCTGAGTCTGCAACTGTGACCTGGGATGTTCCTACATCTGTCGGTGAAGATGTCCTGGTCACTGAATATGTGTTGGAATATAGAGAACACACAAAGGATCAAGAAAATGAAATGCCTTGGAAGTCAGTGAAATCTGCAAACAAAGAGTGCACGCTTCAGAGACTTAAAGCAAATACAGGTTACACAATCAGAGTTTTGGCAAACTGTGGTAATGATGGAATGAGCCTCCCCAGTCCTGAAACTGTGTTTTCCACCAGTTTTCAAGGCAAACAGTCAAGTCAGCATGGAAGTGAGTTGTTCCTAAAGCAATCCACTCGTATACAGAAAGGGAATCCTTCAATTCATGCACTGATGCTACATAAAAAAATTGGAGAGAATGTAGATTTCAGTCAGTTTGTCTTTGGAAAAAAGGTGGAGGATGTGAAAAACAAAGTTATTATTTTGTTGGGATCGACAGGTGCTGGAAAAACCACGCTGGTCAATGTCATGATCAACTACATTCTGGGGACAAAGTGGCAGGACGGATATCGCTTCAAACTGATCAATGAAGTTACAAATCGCACACAAGCAGAGAGTCAAACATCTAGTGTCTCATCTTATGAGTTGTACAATCAGCCCGGCTTCAAAATTCCCTATTCTCTAACAATCGTAGATACACCAGGATTTGGGGATACGAGAGGAATGAAACATGATAAACTAATAACAGAGCAGATGAAAAGCTTTCTTTGTAGCCCGCTGGGAATCGATCATATTGACGCTGTCTGTTTTGTTGTTCAGGCCTCTCTTGCTCGCCTTAGTGCCAACCAAAAGTACATCTTTGATTCAATCTTGTCCATTTTTGGCAAAGACATTGCAGAAAACATAATGATATTGGTGACATTTGCAGATGGCAAAAACATCCCAGTTCTGGAAGCCATCAAAGCAGCTGATCTGCCTTGTCATAAAAATAAAAAGGGACAACCCACTCACTTCAAGTTTAACAACTCAGCTGTGTTTGCAGACAAGAAAGCAGAAGAATCTACAATCTCTGACAATGATTCAGATGAAGAAGAGGATGATAATAAACTTGGCGAGATTGTCTGGAGATCAACCTTCAAACAGATGAATGCTTTTTTTAAAGCACTGGGGGCCATTGAAAGTAAAAATCTGACACTGACTATAAAGGTCTTGGAGGAACGCGAGCGTCTTCAAAAAGCCATGACAAATCTGACACCTCAGATAACAGCTGGCCTTTCCAAACTGAGTGAGATAAAAAAATTCAAGCAATGTTTGAATAATGAGAGTGAGAACATGGCACAAAATGAGAATTTTGAGCAAGATGTAGAGGTAATGAATGCAGTCAGAACTCCTGTCAACTGTTTCACCATGAACTGCAACAAATGCTTCTTCACTTGTCACTCCAGCTGCTTTCTCCCTGCAGAAGATGCTGTGAGCACTTGTGCTGCGATGGGCGATAATGGCTATTGCATTGTGTGTCCTGAAAACTGTCATTACTCTCAACACCTAAGGGAAAAAGTCATGTGGTCATATGAAACAAAAATCGAGAAAAAAACTGTTAATGAGCTGAAGGACAACTTTATGAAGGCAAAAGGGAAATTCATGAATTCCAAGCAAATTCTTGATGCACTTGAAAATGAGTTCCATGTAATTGAACACAAACTAATGAATTTGATCAAAATGTCCTCTGAATGCTTAAGAAGACTGGATGAAATGGCACTGAAGTCGAAATCTCTCTCCACGGCTGAATACCTTGAAATCCTGATCAAAACAGAGGAGGAGGAGAAAAAACCTGGCTTTGAGGACCGCATCATTGGACTTGAGAAAATGAAACAAGAAGCTCTTATTATGGAAAAGATTGGAAGGGGTGAGAATCTGCTTGAAAAAGATCACCAAATCATGGCGGAAAGAAAGAAGAGAATGAAAACTGTTGGACTCAAAATTATGAAAATGAATGCAATTGTTAGTGCTTTACAACAAAACAACCAGGAAACACAAAAAGAGAAAGAAAATTCTAGCCTTGATGGTTAAGAAATGCTCTAATCAAAATGGAGACTGATACAAAATTAAATTACACTTAATTTCTTGAATTAGTAAAACAATTGTAGTCAAATACAGCTACAAAAATTAGTGCTTTATTGAAATCTGGATCAAATCTAGATCAAAACTGTTCTCTTGTTTTCACAATCTGACAAAATTATACTATTATTAATAACTAAATATTTTAAAGAGGAATGGATTCTTCTAATTGTACAATAGATTTAAATAAAGCCTTATCTAAAGCCTTATGAGTGTTTGTGGTTAGATGGATGGAGGGTTGGACATCGATGGATATTTAGAAATCCCATGTGGGGAAACAGGAGTCATTTGTAGCCAGTTAACAACACTATACAGTATGCAGAAAGTATCACATAAAACATCAAACAATACAGAACATTATACATTACGTTAAATACAAAATAATATTTACACATTTGGTACACATCCACAAAAAATTCATTCCCTGCTAATTATTTCCAATAACAAGCTAAATAAATAACAAGTAAATAACATTAGCTAGCAAGATAAAAGCCAATATTATTTTGGGTTACCCGTAGAGGAACTATTACTTGGCTAAACTTAAATGCGACAAAGTTACATGACACATTCAACAATAAATAAATAAAATATAAATAGTTATATTATTAGCTAGCCAGACCGATCAACAAACACAGACCGAAAGTTAACTTTGGGCCAGGTGCATGCGTCTGATAAAACGGTCTATATTATTATTAATATTTGTATTGTATGTATAATAGAGAACACTTTGCCACCACACCACACATTTACACATTTATTTGTCAACTACCCACATACATATAGGCATATGTAAGCATAATGCAATTTTACTGAAATCTAAATGTGAATACAAAAACATTTTCTGAGGCAACCGTACATAAATGCAGTAATTGAAATAGAAATAAATCCAAATTTATAATAACATTTATGAAGATCATAAAGTGATAACTGTAACAGCACATGAGCTATATATGCAAACAATCTTTTACAAAAACATATGACATGCATACGTTCGCTATTTACCAACATTTCGAATGAACACATTTAAGGGAAAACTGTAGGCAACCTTATCACTTTACTTTTTTTTTTTTTACCGTCTAACGTTAAATACTCCTTTTAACATTTACGACGAATCAAATCATGGCAAACCTTAAATTTAAACATGAAATTTGCCGAAAGTCCTTTTTTACCTTGACTCTGTGGAGAGGATGCGCGCCAATATCCATTCTCTGCATGTATTCTGACTGCGTTCACGAAAATCAACCATGCGCAAGCAAAGACGCAGAAAAACCCTGTGTGTACGATCGAACAGCTTTCGCAAGCTACTGTGTGGAACCGAGCCAAGGTATAAATCCTTAGTATTTCCTATAAAAAACAATTAGTGCCTATGATTGTTGATGATTTTAACTTCTTAACTAATCTCTCGCTAGGCCTATTAAACCCACACTTTGTGCAACTTCTTAATATATCTCTGAACATTCATAACACTATTGACAATAAGCACATGTATTAACAAATAAATATTGATAAATAAAACATTCATAAATACAAATTTACCACACAGTGCAGTTTGATATATTATAATTTACAGACCAGAAAGACCAACATGGCAAGATCCGGCTGTCTGAGAATTAAACAGGTACACACAATCAGATAAGACACAACTCCTGACCACATTTTATATTCACACATACAGAATACTTTCTAAACATTTTGGTATGTGCATGTTAATGTAATCCTTAATAGAGAGCAGATAAATATCGTAGACTAGTTATAATAAAGCCTTAAGCACCATGACTCAAACTCAAGCTTAAAGAGCCAACCTGGACATGTAGGAGGTAGCTTTACTCACAACCTTTTGTTAAGATTTTTATTTAAAGTAACAGCATTTGCATTCATACTTGTTTAAGTCTCTTCAATTCTGCATTAAGAAAGAAAGCAAGTGTCTTTGTTTAAAATAGTAAATACATCAACAGCAAAGAGCACTGAAACAGAATAAACATTTCCTGTTTTATTATTGGATAAATAAATGAATTAAAAAAAGGTTGTTTCGGTTTTTGAACTTTAAGACAACAACAACTATGAACAAAAAATTATTTTGTTCCCGAAGTGAACATCTCAGAAGTATTTTAAGTTGTTGCTATCATTACTCAAATCACTTCAACCTTTATCACTAAACACAACCGTCTTCAGTAGGCCGTGGTTATGTGTGTGTGAGAGCGTGTTTGTGTTAGCCAAGTGCCAGATAACTAGTGCTTGTCTATCTCTTGGTTTACATTAGGTTAACATTAGTCCTCATTAGCACCACAATACAACTTTACAAATACACAAACATCTGTTAACAATTACTGAGGTGGTGGTCAACTAGTGATTATGGGCCTCATTAGAAGAGGAGGTGAATCTCATTATCTGTGTTTTGAGTCCTGACCATATAGATTAGTGTTGAGCAATGTGACTCATGCCTTGCCCCTCAAACACACACACTAACACACAGACCACACAGGGGGTTAATGAGTCCTCAATACACAACTCTATTGGTCAATACGTCAAGCAAACATCCATATCATTACATAATGGGCTAATTTCATTATTCTAATGTCTTTAAATGTTTTTCACTTCTTGGGTACTTGGCACATAACATGTCCATGGACCTTTTTGATCAGCATCGAAGGTTTAGATTGAAATTCCTATGAATCAGTAAAGGAATGTGTATATTAGGACCTGTGAATGGTCACAGGTGAATCTTTTTCATTCAATAGTTCCTTTTGAATGCCACTGATGTAATACAAATAGAGAAATACAATAGGTTTTTTTTCAAATAAGGAGGTTTAAGAATTGCAGTGTGTTTTTTATGTATTGGTACAGCGGTTATATGACATTAAAAAGTTTATGAACTTTTACAATTTATCAAACACATTGACATACAAAAATGTAGTGACGATATTTCTAGCTGTGTGTATTTAGATATGCAATATATACATATTGGTGATATTATATTTACCATAACATGTACTCCCAGTTTACAGTTTATTTATTAAGTCAATTATTATTATATTTATCTTTTTATTAACAATCACTTGTTACAAATCTTTTTATGCATTTATATTTGAAAAAAATCCATTAATTATGTAAAGAAATCAATCCTAGAGTCAATGCTTAGAAAAAAATATGAAATAATTTAAAATGGAAAGACTGGAAAAATTTAGCACCTAATTATCACTTCCAGTTATTTCCGGTCTCATTAGCAACTGTTAAAACTTTGTTTAGCACTTCCTGTATTATTGTCTCCTTAAGAATCACTTTGTTTTTCTCACTTTTCTAAGTCGCTTTGAATAAAAGCATCTGTCAAACTCTTTGTAAATGTATTACAATGATTTTGTGTGAATGTGTGTGTGTGTGTGTGGGGGGGGGGTGTATGTTTGGGATTTCGGGGTTGATTCGGGGTTTAAGTGTGTTTTGGCTGACCATTTCTGTTTATATTTGCCTAAAAACAGTATTACATTACCCTGTCCAGTTTAAACCATACACACCCTCATGCAGAAAAGTGTTCTTATCCTCATGCTATTTTGACATTATTATTAGACACCTTTACCAAATTACTAATTTGTCCATAGTGTATAATGCAATGTAAGTTGCTTTTAATAAAAGCATCTGCCAAATGCATAAATGTAACTGTAAGGCACATTGTCTGACAGATTGATAAATGTACTAAGATGTGTTTGACTGGGTGACAAATCAAAGACACACATCATACAGAAAATGGACATGCATTTAATGTAAAGAAGAAGCTATCACTCCGGACACCAAAACAACCCAAATAATCTATATTAAATCTTTAAATGTTGGTATTGAATCAATAAAACCAAAGCTTTAGTATTTACCTTTATGAGTTCTTTTCTGTTTTATGTAACTATAGGGAACTGGACCAGCTGGTAGTATGTACAACAATATCACATATTAGATTCCCATGTGATCGAAATTGTACTGACATAATCAGAACAGGTCAAAAGATCAATCAGTCTATGCAAATGATTTCTAATGAGCTCAATCTGGAGTAATCGACAACCCCCTTCATGTCAATGTTGGGTATGTTTGAAATGACATCCTTGCAGTAGACATTGTACATCACTTTTCTATATACATGTATTATCTGGATAGCCTACATTTACCAAAATGTGTGATAGAGATTTAACAATACACCCAATAAAACACAATACTAGGTTCAGGATATAATTATGTTGAATTATTTTGAACAAAATTGATTTTTTTTACATATATATATTTTATATATATTTATTGACATGCATGCCTATATATATATATATGTTTAATATAAAAAAGTATATTTGTATATATGTTGGCTGCTCAGGTTAACAGCTGAACAAATAGCCTTAAATAAACATCATATTGTATAAAACACACCCCTAATGTATTCCACTGTGCAATTTGTTCAAGCTAACTTTCCATTTCTAAGCAAATATTTAAATTTGAGCTATGTGTAACACATGCACAATAAACAATAATAGTGATTATATTAATAATAATATGGTTGGAAAATATGAAGCTAGCACACCAGGACACATTGGACAAGAGTCATTATACAAAAATACCTGCTGAGATTAACCAATCAGAATAAAGCATTAGGCCTACATATTATAACATCCTATGCAGGTCACAAAGTGCACTTTTAGACTATTAACTGCACTGTTAAAGACACTTTAAAATGTCCCTGAACACACGTTCTCTTCTCTCTTTTATCTAAAAGGGGCAATAATGATGTAAGATGTTTATTGCTCTGATTAAGCAGACACATTCACAGATTCTCCATGCATTTAACAGGCTTTTGAAAGAGAGGAAGAGAGACTGAGACCGAACGCATAAAAACTATTGTGTTAATTGTCTGAATCTGGTGCCTAATTGTGTCTTTTGAGACCAGGGCAAGAGGAGAGAGACTGAAGGAGGGAAAGCAGGAAGAGAAAGAGAAAGAATACTGGAGATGGAAAGTCTCGAGGAGTCTGAGAGACAGAGGTCTTAAGCCAGAGCTGAATGAAAGAAAAACCAAACAGACGTAGAATGGAGTGTGGGGGGGAGGGACAAACAAAACGAGTAAGAAAAGCCACTGAGAGGAAAGAATGAAGACTAAATACACAAGAGAAGACAAGAGGCATTTCAGTCAGTTGTTTTGTTTTAAAGCTGAGAAACTGTATTACTTGACAAAGAGACGCACAATGCACATGTCTGAATGTGGCATTTAGAGGTTAAGTGTGAATGCAACGATTATTTGAAAAGATATTTACATTTCTTTATACATTTACGAGATGCTTTTATCCAAAGAAAAGTCCAAAATGATGAAGCACATGCAGCATTCACAGTGGTAAGCAGTATGCAGGTATTCCATAAAGTTTCTGTCCGTCTTGGCTAAACTTGCAATGTTTACCGGCTGATCGGATTTCTCTCCTCAGACCTCCATAAATGCCAAACCTTCATGAGTGGTCCATGTCATGCCTCCGTGGGTCGCGGACAGACTGAGCCCCTGGTTCACCAAGTTCAGCCGTCTGGAGTTCTGCAGTTGTACAAACACAGTACAGCACAAACAGAAGGGTTGACGCAGATCCAAATAATGTCTAATGATGAGATGTCCTCTGTAATAAAAGATACAGAAATACATTTAACAAAACAATGAAATTGCGCTATCGCTCGACAATGCTACAATCTTTTCATTGTATTATATAAATAGATGTCAAGTCGTTTAAATACATTCCACTGCAGGCTTTGTTTGTATTTTCTCAGGATGTTTAGGGTCCCTGCGCGTTGTGGTCGGGTCAAAAGTGGAAGCAGCAATTTTGAGTTCCGCTCGGATTGAATGAAGAGGACAAAACAGACCAGAGTGATAAGAAAATGAGACGGAGTCAAAGATCACAATCGAAGTGTTAGGAAACTTCAGACTTTTCATGTTCGACCTTTTCTGTTTGGAAAAATAATAACAGTGTGTGCATGTGACTCAGACTAGACTGCCAGGTGCCGTCTGGGTGGGCTTGTTGCCATGGTGAGGAATCCGGTGAATGCATTTGAGAAAGGTGAAGGGGTGTATGAAGACTCTGACAGGGGCAAACATAATGCTGGATCACTGGTGCTGAATGGATTTGAGCCAAAGGTTGTGTGTGCGAAAGTTGTGGGCTGGTTTACAGTCTAAAATAAAGATGTTGCATAGGTGTCATTTTGCCTGGCTTTTAGGCCAGATTTGACTTGACACATATTCATGTACACTCTTAAAAATAAAGGTGATGCCATAGAAGGGATGCTATAGAAGAACCTTTTTTGGTTCCACAAAGAACCATTCAGCCTAAGGTTCTTTAAAGAACCATCTCTTTCTTACTTTTTTATAATCATTCTGAAGAACCTTTTTTCATCACAAAGAACCTTTTGTGAAACAGAAAGGTTCTTCAGATGTTAAAGGTTCTTTATAGAACCAAAAGGTTCTTCTATGGCATCAAAGAACCTTTTGAAGCACCTTTATTTTTTAAGAGTGTAACGACAATCATCAAAATGGTTGTCTTTTTTGCAAAAATGGTGTGCCATCATGAATATCTAAAATGGGTTTTCATATAGAATGTGATGTGTAAAGAGAATGACCTTCTCTTCTACAAGCATAAATGCGGATACATGGAAACTTCAAAACAACCTGTTTTATACTAATATGGTAATCAAGTATTCCTTTCGATGGCTTAAAACATTTAGCAATCTTTTACATATTTATATTTATATTTACATGTTTTCTGTTTTATAATGTTTATATAATTTAAGCTGAAAAGGCCATAAAAGTGTATTTATTGTCAGAGTGCCCTTACATCTTAGTGTGACAACATGCACCACAAAAGATCAGTGTGTTAGCTCTTTATCTTAGTCAAAAGCTCAAGATTACATTCAACAGCCATGACAATGTTTAATAGCTTAAAGTGCAATACTTGCAGTTTTTGTAAATCCAAAAAATGAAGCAATAAACCCCGAGAAAAATTCAGTGGAATATTTTTTTTATTGCTTTATTGTCTTCAACTAAAAATCAACTAATGGCACATATCTAATAAACGAGTCAACTGTGCGTTTGTAAACTGTATCCGCAGTCTCTCACAAAGGAAAAGCAATGCACACACCACCCAGCCTGTGGCAGTCTGTACTGTAATTGCCCCCTGACGAGCACATCCCGCTGAGGCGCTAAACGGAACATCAGCGTCAAACAGAGCGAACAAGCGCACAACAGCGCACTGCTCCCCACGCATGCGTAGCAACAGCGCTCAGCTTTCCAGGCATCCTGTGCTTCTGCATTGAAACGAATTTTGGACATTCCCTTTAAAACTTAAAAAAACAAACAAACACCGTTTTGTGTCATGTTTTGTTTGCAGTATCTTGCTAAACAGTGGCTTTAACGCCTCATATATATTTTAGGGCCAGCCTGGACATGTATTTTAAACTGCTGCTTGGATTTGGGTAACTGGAAAAGCTTGCATTTTATTGGTTGCTTTAGTTGCCTACAGCTCCTACATTTCTGATGTACAGTTATGTTTTCCTTTTTAATCAATTCAAATGTGGCCAAAATATGCAATAATTACATTACTCTCACAAAACAGTGTAACGTAAATGTAAACAGATATTCTGGAGAAATCAAAACAATCTAAACATGCCGTGATACTTGTTTACGGCTATAATCTCAATGTTTAGACATAGGGTGGGAGGTGAACACAAATAAATTATTTAAGATATACAAACTGTAGGCAGCGCAAACATTTACGCAAGGCAACCCGGGGGATGCTTGATTAAATTATGACGAGGCCCCGCCCCTAACGTGATACGATTGGGCAGTGTGAGAAGGGGGCGTGGCACGAAGACCCTCTGTATATATATACATAGGCTCTCAACTATTTGACAGTCGCGCCAATTTATGAGTAAAACAAACTGGTGCAAGCCAATGTTTTTGTCAGCTTGTAAGCTATACACAGTAGGTCGTTTAAAAGTTAAATGATTTAGTTAAGGCACTAAAAGTTAGTGCAGACATAAGATCTAGGCAAGCATGCACCTGTTTAGGACCAAACAATGCTAAACGAATCCAACAGAGGATGACTGCGTTTAAACACGAATGCTCACATGCTTGCGAATCCTGCTTTATTTAGAGGACCGGGGGGGTGCGCGCAACTGTGACCAAGGATGCCTGCGCAGATATCCTACTGGCTTTCTTTCGCCATCTGCGCCCTACTATCATGGAGCTTCGTGCGCGCTCGAGAGCCTGTCTGTCAGAAGATTTCGGTGCCGTTATGTAGAGGGATCGGCTACAACTACACGTACATGCCCAACCAGTTCAACCACGGCACACAGGACGAGGCTGGACTGGAGGTGCACCAGTTCTGGCCGCTCGTGGAGATCCAGTGTTCCCCGGACCTGCGCTTCTTTCTTTGCAGCCTGTACACGCCCATCTGCCTTGAGGACTACAAGAAGCCCCTGCTGCCGTGCAGGAGCGTTTGTGAACGGGCGAAAGCGGGGTGCGCGCCTTTAATGCGCCAGTACGGTTTCCCGTGGCCGGATCGAATGAGGTGCGACTTACTGCCCGTGCAAGGGGATCAAAATACTTTGTGCATGGACTACAACAAGACTGATGTTACTACCGCGTCACCGGCTGCTGCAAAGCCAACGAGGCACCCGGGGAAATTAAACAACAGGAGGAATAAAAGCAATGATGGACGCGCACCGGGTGGCAAATACAAATCAGGGTCGTCTACATGTGACCCGGAGTGTCACTGTCGGGCACCTATGGTGACGGTGAGCAGTGACCGGCATCCTCTGTTCAACCGGGTGAAAACGGGACAGATTCCGAATTGCGCCATGCCGTGTCACAACCCGTACTTTTCTCAAGAGGAGAGGACCTTCGCCACATTTTGGATAGGAGTGTGGTCGGTTCTGTGTTTCGCGTCCACGTTTGCCACCGTGGCCACATTCCTGATCGACATGGAGAGGTTTAAATATCCCGAGCGTCCCATAATCTTCCTGTCCACCTGCTATATGTTCGTGTCCGCTGGTTACATCATCAGACTCATCGCGGGACACGAAAGAGTCGCGTGCAACCAAGACTACGAGGTGAATCACATTCACTACGAAACAACGGGTCCCGCGTTGTGCACGCTGGTGTTTCTGTTAATCTACTTCTTCGGGATGGCGAGTTCCATCTGGTGGGTCATTCTCACATTTACGTGGTTCCTCGCGGCTGGGATGAAGTGGGGAAACGAAGCCATTGCGCGGTACTCGCAGTATTTCCACTTGGCGGCGTGGCTCATTCCGAGCGTGAAGTGCATCACTGCGCTTGCGCTGAGCTCGGTGGACGGGGACTCGGTAGCGGGTGTGTGCTACGTAGGCAATCAAAATTTGGATAACTTGCGGGGATTTGTGCTTGCGCCACTTGTGGTTTATCTTTTGATGGGAACCGTGTTTTTACTGGCCGGGTTCGTGTCTATGTTTCGGATACGGAGTGTCATTAAACAGGGAGGCACGAAGACGGACAAACTGGAGAGACTGATGGTCAGGATAGGCATTTTTACGGTGCTGTACACGGTCCTCGCCTCTGTAATCGTGTCATGTTATGTTTACGAACTGTACAATCGGGAGGCGTGGGAAAACGCGCATGCGTGTTCCTGTACGTCGGAGAAAAGCGCCCAGAGGCCGGATTATGCCGTATTTATGCTTAAATACTTCATGTGCCTTTTGGTCGGCATCACGTCAGGTGCGTGGACGTGGTCCGGTAAAACTCTCGACTCGTGGCGCGCTTTATGTGCGCGCCGCTGCGACGGCACTAAGGGCACGAACGGATCGGTTTACAGTGAGGCGAGCACCAGACTCACTTGGAGGTCGGGCACCGCAAGCTCGGTTTTGTGCCCTCCAAAACAAATGCCACTGTCACGGGTGTAATGAGAGCAGAACAAATGCTTTTTTTTCTTTACAGAGGAATACATTTTTTATATAATTTGCCATCATACAGCTCATAATGCTCATATGATGCATTTAAGGATGTGCCTTATAAAGTCATACGGGTTTTTATATTTTTATGTATTTATAAACGTGTTGTAATTATTATTATAGTGTTTACATTTGTATAATATTTTGTGTATTTATCGCTTACTTTGAGAAATACTATTTTAACAATAAAACACTACTTGAAATATTACTCAAGGCGTTTTCTATGAAAGATCTTTCTATGAAACAGCTGGGTTAAAGAATCTGAGATCACATTGTTTTGTCATCACGATACAAGGTTTGAATAGATTTGCCAGCTGGACAGGATTCTGTCAATACAGCAAAGGAATTTAATTTTTTAGACAGATTGTTAAACAGAAATACAAAGCAGATTATCACAGATTTCTGTACACCAACCACAGTGTATAACACTGAAAAGAAATACGTTATGGCAAGAACATACATCTACGCCTATATAAAATGTTATAAAGCTTATGAGCTAGGGAACTTTTTAGCAGTAAAGTATCTATGATGGGATAATATGAAGACAATATCAAGTTTCAAGAGATAACATGTAGCTAAAATCTAACTAGTTTAAATAATGGAAGTTCACATTAATATTTTACAAAAAACATAAGATTTATTTACATTTCAAATATGTGACAATGCCTGTGAAAACATAGCTTAAGTATTTTTTATTTTACTGCTTTCTACAAAGAACATTCTGTGAAAATATAACACTATTATTGACTGGGTAAAAATGATTAAAATCATAGTGAAATTACTGATTGAAATCAAACTTATCTCATAATGAGATTATGAGACTTTAGCCTGGTTTTCACAAGACAGGGTCACATATTTATATTTTTCATAATTGAAATCCAGAGATTTATCAGGGACTAAAAGGGTCTTTTGTATACATACAATATAGGACGATGGCAAATCAAGCTAAAAAATAAATAAGAATGTTATAAATCTTTCATAAAGCTTATATATGGAGAATTTAACTTGATATTATTGCTTAATATGACATATATATATATATATATATATATATATATATATATATATATATAAATAAAAACATGCAAAACATATGACCTATCCTGTACAGATGTTTTTTTTATATGTATACTTATTTCAGTAAAATTTTAATCTCTAGTTTTACTGTATTACATGTGTATTGATTGCAAAACAGAAAAAAGCTGTGATATACAATATTATATCTATATGTATTCTCTATGTTGGTACATAACACAGTTTAACTGATGAGTCCTTATTTATCCCAAATCCAGGATAGAGAGGTTGAGTAAATGTGGTCTTGACTCTGTGGATGAGGGTCATTGTGTCAGAGACGCTGTAGAAGGACAGAATTCCTGCACTGTGATCCACATACACTCCTATTCTAGAAGAACTGGACACTACTGGGACATTAGCATTTTTGTTATTGTGACTGAATATGTATCCCGAGGGAGAACAGAAGAATCTCCAGGAATGATCATTATATCCAAATTTACACTCTTGGCCGCTTCCCTTTCTGTTGATATCCTTATATGACATTGCTATACCCACCCCTGCATTCCCACTCCACTCAACCTCCCAGTAACAGCGTCCACACACACTCTCTCTACACAACACCTGAGGCCAGCAGTTAAATCTTTCTGGATGATCAGGATACAGCTGGACTGTGTCAGTGCATATAGCCACTGTGTTTCCATCAGACAGACAGAGATGTTTATGCACTGCGTCTGAATCCAGAGTAAACGAATGAAAATCTGAGAGAAATGAAACATGCAATTTGGGTTTTAGTGATAAAACCTGGAACTGAAATTCTTTCACGGCATTAATGCTGAATTGTATAATTTCTGCACCAGTAGCATTTTCAAACAAGAATTCCCAAAATATTGTGTTATTCATTAAAATCATTAAATCACTAAACAGGAGGAAGTTTAAAGTGAAAGTTCACACAAACATGAAAGTTCTGTCATTATATAGTCACCCTCTTGTCATTTCAAACCTGTTTGACTTTCTTTCTTCGGCAAAACACAAAAGAAGATATTTTAAAGAAAGCTGTTAACTGGCATGGGTACCACTGCTGTTCAGTTTCCGACATTCTTCAAAATATCTTCTTTTGGATTTTGCAGAAGACAGTAGGTAAACAATGACAAAATTTTCATTTTTGTGTGAACTATCCCTTGTGTAAGTTACTAAGTAACTTAAAATTATTATCTTGGTAGTTTACAGACATGGTCACTATAACTTAATGTATTTGATAAAATCACTTTAGCAAACGTATATTTTACAGAATTATGTCCCCATTCTTTCAATTTATAAATATAATATTCAACACTTACACTGTAAGAACTCGTCCCTGGTGTTTGGTTCAGCAGAGAGAATGATTCTGAATGACTTCACTAAAGAAAACAACATGTATTCAACATTCATTTTCAAGACAAACAAACACATCTCATTTTAATTTATCTCCATTCATTTACCTCTGGCAGACATCTTCAACTCTTTATAAAAATCCTCAAATCTCTCTCGTAAAAGAGAGACAGATTTTTCCATGTCATCAAAAAAGAGGAGAGAACTGGAAGTGCTGATGTATGACGATTCAGGGGGTGCAGATAGAGATTGGAAACTCTGAACATACAAAAAGTTAGATCTTCAGACATATGAATTAAAAATGCATAAATAATTACAAATAAATTTGGTCATATGTAATAGTGTCTCATACAAAATGTGTATTAATCAAAGAACCTGCGATAGAAGGTATAAATTATAAGAACAGTTGTTACCTGGAGGAAACTGATGTGATCTTCTGTGTGTGAAAGCTGCTCCATCTCATCATGTCTCCTCCTCAGATCATCAATCTCCTGCTCCAGTTCCTTCAAGACTCCTTCAGCTCGACTAACTTCAGTCTTTTCCTGATCTCTGATCAGCTTTATCACCTCAGAGCGTCTTCTCTCAATGGAGCGGATCAGTTCAGTAAAGATCCTCTCAGTATCATCTACTGCTGTCTGTGCAGAGCTCTGTTACCACACACAGAGAGAATCAGTAGAATAAGAACATTCACTCATATCTTACTGGTACTAAAACGTGGTTTATCACAACACACCTTGTGAGTGTCCACAGCCTCTCTAAGCTCCTGAAGCTCCTTCTGCTTCCTTTGGATTCTCTTCTGGAATTTTTTGTGCATCTCTCCATTCTGCTTCTGATAAATAAACAAAGATAAATTAAGTAAACAAGAACTAGACCTAGAAATACCTATAGTGAACTAAGCGGCAATAAAACAAAAAACTTAATAAAAACATAATTAATAAAAAAATATATTTAATCAACCTCTTTGTCTGCTCTCTCTGCTGCAGCTGGTACAGTGTCATGGTTTTTGTGCTCATCCATCGTACACATCATACAAATACATTTCTGATCAGTGCGACAGAAAACCTCTAGAAGTCTGTCATGTTGAGAGCAAATCATCTCCTGAAGTCTTCCAGTGGCATCGGTCACTTTATGCCGCTTACTGGAGCGGAAAACCTCATGACACTCGAAATGAGTTTGACAGTAAGATTCCAGACACACCAGACAAGATTTGACAGCTTTGCGTTTCCTCCCAATGCAAACGTCACACTCCACATCTCTGGGTTCTCTACACACATCTGTGGTATTTAGCTTCTCCAATGTTTCAGCAAGCACGACGTTCTTATTTAAAGCAGGTCTTGGAGTGAAGGTCTGTCTGCACTGAGGGCAGCTATAAACTCTCTTCTCATCATCCTGATTCCAGCAGTTTGTAATACAGCTCATACAGTAACTGTGTCCACAGGGAATCGTCACTGGATCCTTCAGTAGATCCAGACAGATTGAACAGGTAAACTGATCCTGAGTCACTGAAATACTAGTTTCTGCCATTTTACTGTGTGCTATGTACAAGGAGACAGAAACCCGTTTATCAACAATTCGATTTTATTTCGTAGCTCAGACTGGTTTACATGGTTAACAGGTTATCTTGAGCCATTTGCTCGCTTGTGACTTCCAACTTGGTACACAAAAAACCTCTGCAGGATTATATTACGCTAAAATAATTAGAAAAACAAAATAAAACTAAAGACCAGAGGACGCTCATGTCGCAAAGCCGACAAGCTAACACAAAGTGCCGATAACTCACTGTATTATCCACCGTGCAAATTCTGTCATATTTTGATTTAATGTCAAACTCTAAGTCAACTGTCGATCACAACGATTTGTAACAACATATCAATATTATTAACTTCAGTAGACGTGTTATATTAAAGTAAATAAGTTAGATTAAAACATTAAGTAACGTTTTAGTAATGCTTTAAATACCTTGTGCCGTAGTGGTCTCTCGTGATTATTGTGTCCCGTTGTGTGAATATGCAAACCTGTAAATATATAAACGACTCTCTTACATCGTTTCCACCACTGTAATGTAAACGTAAATGTAAATAAAAACGTCTAGTAATGGCCGTTTACAGTCACCTACTGCGTAATGCAGGTAATTCCGGTTTGTGACACATTACAGAATAAAAGTCTCCAACGTTTCAGGCTTGTTTAGATGCATTTTGTGGCAGCAGAATAAACTTACGTGTAGGAATTTAAACATTGTGAACTTATGTGGCTTCTAGGTTTAAGTTATATACACGGCTATAGACCGTTTCATCGGACGCGCGCGCGCATGTCCATGTTATGAAAGAAATAAAGCATTTAACGAGAAAACAGAACTATTTGAAGGCTCCATGAATCACGTGACACGCGAAAAATTTTAACTTCCGTTGGCGCAACTCTCTCTCAATGGCTCTGGCGAGCGTCTAATAATAGAACTATTTATATTTTATTTGATTTAATTCATGTTAATATTATTTATATTATTAAGTGTGAAGTTGCATCTGTGTAATCGGACCTTCTCTCCTACTCATCTTAATTGAAAATGTGGTGGTGGCTGAAACAGTGGAGAAACTGAATCAGGTGGAGCCACATCAGTCAGAACTCTCTTTTGCTGGGCGTACGGATGTGGAGTGTATCGTCTGTATTGGGGGAAAATACATAGCTTTCAAGTCCTGTCTGTGCTCCTATTGTCAGCCTCATTTTGATCAGCATGAGAATGTCTTCAGCAGTGAGAAACACAAAATGATTGATGTGACTGGACATCTCCATGAGAGCTTTTGTCATTTACATCACAAACCACTGGAAATGTATTGCTATTCTGACAAGCAGTTTATTTGCTATTTCATTTTATATCACTGCAGCGCCCGGGGAGCAAGTGGTAAGGTGCCTTGCTCAAGAGATCCTGAGAATCGAACCGGCTCTGCAACCACTGGGCCACGACTGCTGTTCATATGTATAGCCTATGTTACAGACATGATAAAACAGACCTAAAAAGAATTTTGAAATCATAAACATGAAAACATAAATGTCAAATTTTATGTGAGATACTGCACTCTTTCAGTGTTTAAATTATACAAAAATTAAATTAAGACAACAAACATCTTGATCTCACTCTTATGTCTAAAACATATGTTCGTCAGTATTGTGGTCTGCTGGGTTCAGACCAAATCATCTACTACATGAGGTTCAGTATCTTTCAGCAGTTTGTAGAATTCTTCCTTTACAGAAGTTCCTCCGGAGTCAAGGACATCCAACAAGAGTCTCATTTTCTCCTGTCTCGGTTCTGCAGCATGAATTTTACTGTACATTTCTCTATTAATAATGTTCTTGCTCTTGAGACCATCAGCAATCACCATCACTGAGAAAACTCTCTGAATGAGTTTATCTCCGTGTCTGTTCAAAAATTCTGATCGAAACAAAAGTTATGCCTGAGACAGAATCAAAATAATAAATATCAAATTGTTGTGCATTCAGTGCATTGAAGTCAAACCTGTGATTCCACTGTGGGCAGGAGGTTCGACAACTTGAATTGGCGCTAAAAATAAAAAAAATACATATATATTTTAAAGTAATTTCAGAAGCTTTTTTCTTTTTTATCACAGCTAGTTTCATGCCTACCTGTAAGAAGGATTCGCCGCCTGTTCCACACTTCCTTCTTGCCTTCAGTTTTGTCTAAAATACCCAGTCTGACCTCCTTAATGTTGACATCCAAAAACACTTCAAACATGGGATGATAATTTTCGCTGAAATTATTACGCTCAAACATCTCACTCTGAAAAAAATAACACCACACAGAAGACAACATGGTGATGACACCATAAAATGAAATAGTGAAATGCCACCCATCAGCAGCTACGTCGCCTACGTGGCATGGCATCTGTTGGCAAGCCACAGTTAGGATATTGAAAATTAATAAAAAGTATTCTGATAATTATTAATAATCAACTTAACTCTTTATTGAATATTGGTGTCTTTTTTCATAGTACATCACCAGGGCCACATACAGTGACTTGAATACTTTAAATACTTTTGCAAGCCACTTTATATGCAAAGGCACATTGAGCAGATTAGAGCTTGATTTCAATTTACACAGAGGTTGTAATTGTAGTGTTTATTATTATATCTTAAAATAAATTGCAATTAAATGTTGTAGTTGTACCGTTAATTTAAACCTTAATATTATAATTAAGTACCAAATGACAGCGTTGCCTGAATTACTTTCCTTTAAAAATGAACACTATCATAAATGATTTTTAATCAAATTTAGATCATAATAGACTTAAATCGTGGGCTGGAATCAAATCTATTCATTAAATGTCAATACCAGCCCTAACATACATCAACTATCTGCTTTTACTGTGCTAACTACTAATAGCACACTAAAACCAGCAGTATAAATGATATGATTTATGCATGAAGTGTTACCTCTGGTTGCACTTCACATTCATCTGGCTGACAACACAGACTGTATTCTCTGCCGGGAAACAGATGACATTTTGAACTTGTCTCAATGTATTTTTTATCCTGATGCCAGTGTTGGACCTTGGGGTCATGGTGGGGGGAATAAAAAAAAGTTAATTGAATTCAACCACATTTACTTTAACTGTTGTGCTACTTTGACACAGTATTTCAACACAAAATCATATTCACTAACAATACAATACAATACAATACAATACACACAAGACAATGATTGAGGAAAAGAAAGAGCACACTGAAATAATGCATTCAGATAGTAGTACCTCTGATACTGGAACATTTCCTGGAAGCAAGTGAACATGAAGCATTTTCTCTTTCTGTTCAACAGTTACAGGTCGAAGGAACAGCAACACTTGGGCAGCAATGGGGGAACCAAAAAATATATTTTTTATGAGTCCATAGAGGGAAAGGTCTCTGATGTCAATGATCGCATGAGTGCCGGTCACGTTTAATGGCTGTATCATTTCTATATTACCCCCACTGAAATGTGCTACAGCCAAACCATCCTTGTTTTCCTCTAAAATAAAAGAATACATTCAAATGGATTTTTCTACAGTCATGAGCATTCATGACCAATGTACATTAAAGTTTGATGGACAGGCGATCTGACCAAACATATATCATAACACCAATATTATGTGCCCCCGTGACTGACCGCCAATTTGTTTGACAAACCTGGCGTAGTAGAGCATCAGCGAATAATATAAAAAAACGCTTTTTAATGACTGTAATAGTAAAAAGAGAGATATATACCCAGCTTTAAGGGACGTTCACAATATTTAAAAGTTTACACAAAGAAGGATCACGGCCGACCAAAACTCTGCCCGAAGTTACACTCTCTCTAAAATGTATCATTACTACAAATTTTGGAGTAAATATAAATACTTAATGCACCACATTTAGCTTATACATCCATTTGTGTGACAGTAGTACTGTCCGTGGAGGCAAATATAGGTAGAATAATTTTTACATTTATCTCAAATCCTGAATGTATCCCTCGAATGCATATCGCAGACCTTTCTGTCTGAAATCAGCATGTCATTTTTTCATAAATTCTTCACTTTTTCCCCAGGGAGTGCACAAAAGTACATGGAGCGCATGGATGATACCGAAGCTTGACGGACATAACAACAGGGGTGAAGGGGGGCGGGGTTTTGCGAAGGGTCAATTGCAGTTTCAAATAATTTGATATGTACATTATCAACCACTGTGAAACATTAGTGTTTTATTTAGGATTTACAAATAAACATACCAGAGAATAGCTCACAGTGTGGAAGATGCAGTTGTGAGACTGAACCTGTAGAACACTCAATGTTGTATAAGGGTCCTGCGGGCTGCATCTGACCCAAACCATCTAACAGATGGGGATCCCATGAGACAATGTTATACTGCATTTTTCCTTCACCCTCCATCACAAACACAAGGTTGGTCAAACTGCAGCGAAACCGACCAGCATGTGGACACAAAAATCTGGAGGCCAGAAAAATCATCAAGTCATAACCTATATCTTTTATTATGTGATTTGACAGTTTCTGCTCATAAACGTAACCCCTTACTTTCTATTCTTAGTGTCATAAAATATGAACAACAACATGTATCAATACCTGTATGTATTTTTGTGTTTGTCCTCATCTCTGTGAATGAGTTCAGGTGTGAACATTTCAGCATTATCTGAGACCTGAAGGTAATAGTTTATCATCCAAATACTGTATATGTATTTTATGTTTATGTAGTTTATGTCAACTTTACATTTCTGCAAACATTTTGAGTAGCAAGAAAGAAATGCTCTTAATGACACAGCTGCTACTCACTGATTGTGCTGAAGATGATTCAGATTTTAATGATGAATCAGATGATGATCCAGATTTTAATGATGAATCAGAACTCTCTACGGTCAGACAAAACAATTCAAACATAAGACAAGATACCACAGACAACATCTGTCACCACTTGTGGATCAATGGACATGAGAGGATTATTAAAAAAAGCTTACTTTTGCTGTCACTTTTTTGTCTCTTTATCTTAAGTACCTTCTTTGTAAATCTCTCTACATCTGGCTGAATAAACACAGATTTCCACCAGCTAATGAAAATAACAATCAACACAGCTGATGACTATCCTGCAATATTACGTTTTGTATACAGAAAATAAAAATGAAAGACTAAAGAAATATATGATAAAATCTTACACAGTCATAATCCAACCCATCTGCGTCAATGACTCCTTTAGGGGCTGGATTTTCTCTTCCTTCAACTCATCTCTGATATTTATGCTGAAATAATTTTTTTAAATGTACTTCAATTCACTTCTAAATGTGCAATGGCTAGGAAAATTCTAAGCTTATAATGATAATTAATATCAGCAATCAAGTGGAAAAAAGTTATGTTTTTACAAGTAATAAGAAAACCGCACAAAACCTTTACATTGAAATAGCCAGATATTGAGTTACCTGAGTACAGTCAGGCTGGGGCAGCTCTGAATAAGGCACAGGATATGGGAGGCCAATATGTTTGACAGATTTGAAACCTGAAGACAAACTTTCTTCAGGTCAGACACAGATTGCAGGTGCATCAACAGACAAACTTCCTCTTCTCCACGATCACTAAACAACAACAAAAACACATTAATTTGTATTTGTGTCATGCTGGTCCCCAAACACAAACCTTGAGATCTAGTTTTCTAAAATTTCTCTGCATTTTTATAGTGCATAATGGTAAATGACAGGAATATATCTGAGAAAAGAATGAAGCATCCACTCACAAATATCTGTACCTGTACACTGCCCACTGATTCTGCGATTTTACCCACTTGATGGTGGAAATCAATGAGTCTGGACAGGTTAGAGTTAATTCTGTATTTAATGATGCTTCTGTGGGCATTGATGAGCAAACAGACAACCTGAATATGAACAAACCAGAGATGAACAAACATTAGTAGACTGTGCTTTATTTAATATGTGGCAGGTGAGATAAATGTTTCTGGTCATGAGCTTCTTACGTGATGTCTCCATCTCTGACTGACACACTCTCCGGACAGAATAAACTTCTATTGTTTTCAAGAAACTTTACACTGGCGATTAAAATAAAGGTATATAAAATGAATTACTGCATTTGGTAATTTAATGAAATGTTACATAAATCTCATGAAATATACTGAATATCTGGTTTATTTTGTTTATTGTTATTCTGAAATTAAATTTTTTTACACCAGTGTATTCTTTCTTTTTCCAGCAGCTGAGATCAAACCAACATCATTGTCTGAAATGTGATTCATCATTAACCTTTAAAAGCAGAAACAACACAGAAAGAAGAATAAGAAAGCAGAAAGAACTATATCAGATATATAAAACTAAAAGCAGAATGGGGTTCAGTTCATGTGTTGCTTGGTGACATGATATGCTTAAGTTTGGCTTCTTTTGGATCTATTTTTGATGGCAGAGAAAAGTGTGTGCTAACTGGCCAAATTTCCACTAAAACGGCAAGTAATATACTATTTATATATATATATACTATATATTTTTTAATGTATGTATATTTTCGATGCATTGCTGAGTACAAATTCGACCAGCTGTTTATTTATTTATGCACTGAATTATATGTATGTACATACAGAATATATATGTGACCCTGGACCACAAAACCAGTCTTAAATAGCAATAGAACATTTTGTAGTAATAGCCAAAAATGCATTGTGTGGGCCAAAATGATTGATTTTTCAATAATCATTAGGATATTAAGTAAAGATCATGTTCCATGAAGATATTTTGTACATTTCCCACCGTAAATATATCAAAACTTTATTTTTGTGAGTGGATGCAGCAAAATCGTGAACAAAAATGCCCGTAAACACGTCTACAAACTTCACTCGCTGCTGTCCGCTCTTTGGGAATTACTCACTCAAGTTTGGTATCAATGTAAAGGTTAGAATTTCAGCTTTCAAGTTCATCTATTGTCCACAACGTCATTATCGCGATAAGCCAATAGAGAGCATTAAAACAAACCTGTTTCTTCTTAGCAGCAGCCTGCTACAGTACCTCTGATTAACAATTTTAAAGGTGATTTTCTCAATACTATTTTTTTGTCATCCTCAGATTCTAGATTTTTAAATAGTTGTATCTTGACCAAATATTGTCCTATCCTGGATGATGTATAAATCTCAATTTCAAAAAACTTGACCCTTATGACTGGTTTTGTGGTTCAGGGCCACATATGTATGTACAAACATATGTAAGTGTATGTAATTTACGATGAGCTGACAAAACCATATAATATAGTTTTTTTCTAGTGTGAAATGGTACATTTCAAGGTGATTATTTAAAAAACTTTGATGACTCAGAGAAACTGTCTGAATGAGTGGAATTCAAGAATTTGACTAAAGATTTCAGATACCATTAATAATACTGATAATTATATTTATCAATATAATTATCGATTCATCAATATAATTATTAAAGATAAGATTGCCCTTTTTAAAGTGAAACATTTATAATTCTAATGTTGCCATAATATTAATAGTCTTTGGTACACATCTCTGGCTTATTGATGATGAAGTTTTTTTAAGTTTAGGAAACTCACTCACCACAGCTCTTTGCAGCGGTACAGCTCAGGCTGCAGCATTTTCAGATTATCAGATGTTACCTGGAGTTTAAGGTTTCGTATGTGTTCACAGCACTGTAAACAGTACTTTAACACCCAACAGTCTGTCATTTTCAGTGGTATTTTAGACAGATCTATCAAAATCAAACCTTCCAAAATTCTCCCAACAAAGCTCTTGTCATGGAGCTCATAGAGACAATGGAGGATGAGCAGCATGTGTTCATTTTGATATCTCTGTGAGAACTGACTGATCCATTCCTTAAGCTGGGTTTCTCTGCCGATAGAGACTGCCATGTTGTGCTTTTCAAAGACCGTGCTGATCCATTCCGTTTTACAGAGACCGCAGAGGAATGGAATCACAGCCTGAAACCTCTTTGAAGTACTTATTTCTGAATCTGCAACCGAAACGTCTCTATCAGTCCAAGAGGTCAAAGCCCATCCTCTTTCAACAGTGTGAAGCAGCCCTCGTACTTTCTTCTGGGACTCTTCTTCATCCAGAAGGATGTAGTGCAGAGCGGTGAAGAACTCCTGGAAACTAAGATGCATGAAACTGAACATTGTCTCCTTATGGATTCTTCTCTTAAAGAGGAACTTGCGAAGGAATGGACTGCCAGCAGGGTCTGAAACGGTTTCATAAACAGTTTTCTCATCAAACAGGACTTGCTGTTCCAGCATCCCTCTCTCTGCCAGACGACCCAGGCTTATCAGCAGGGTTGGCACGGACTTACTCAATCCCTGGCAGTGATGCTCGAGTAGAGTGCACACAAAGTCAATGTAGATGGAAGTGGTCACTTCTAGCCTGTTTGTTACTGCACCAAATTTGACCCTCTCACTGATGATCCGGCAAATAACAGGAATGGAGCAGGCAGTGAAAAGGCTTTCATTTGCTATCACAGAATAATATGCTTTAATGAGAAAGAACTTCTGGAAGTACCTCTCCACTTCATTCTCATAAAATCCTAGGATCTCAGTAAAATACGATTGTCCTTTCAGCAGCTTGTTCACCGTGTCCTCAGTTCTGGTTGTGACCAACAGGAAAGACTCTGGCAGGATTCGACCCCTCAGCAGGGCACAAATAATGACCTCAGGTGGGGCTTTCTGGAGAGGATCCGCATATGGTGACATATGGTGACAAATGTCTTGTGTGAGTTTTAGCTCATCAAATCCATCAATGATGAAAAGGACATCATTGTCCCTTGGTGACATCATTGTCCTCTGTAAAATTTGTGAGATCTCATCTGTTGTTAAACTACAACTGCAGCTCAGGAGCTCAATGAAGTTCATCTCTTCAGAAAAACACATCAGTTCTTCGCACCTCAGATAGAAAACTAAATCAAAACGTTTAGCAGGAACTGCTTCAGATGCCCAGTCCAGCATTATCTTCTGTGCTATGATGGATTTACCACCGCCAGAGTTGCCTCGCAGAACGACGGTTATCGGCTCAAACAACATAAACAAGTCTAACACACAAATCTTCTTAAAACTGCCATTTGCATTTTTCTGCACGATCACTGGTTCAGTGTACAGGGCAGAAAATGACTCTTGTTCACCACACAGAAAGCTCAACACACTCTCATACTTCCTTTTGACTGACAGCCTATACTGATGTACGATATTCTGAGCACCTAAAGGAAAATCGGTTGATTAGCCAACAGTATAATCGCGCCGATATTATTTAATATTGCTGATTATTGTTTTCAGAAAATGATAATTGTAAACCAGATCAAGTTCAAAGAAGTGTCCATACCAAAGTCTTGTCTTTTACAGATTTCCCTTGATCTCTTCATATATTTTGGTTTAGAAGTGCCACTGGATTTAACATCAGCGCCTGATGTTTGTGCAATAGGCACTGCAAAATAAAAAAAACATGTCAGATGAATTGAGAACAGCAGTGAAAAACGTCAAGCTAGAGCAGAGATGCCCAACCTAGGGCCCGGGGGCCAAAGTTGGTCCATGGTGACCATTGATTTGTCCTGCCTTGTCATTCATGAAAAGAGGAAAAAAGCTTTATTTGAGTTTATAAAATGTAAAATTAGATATAATACAGAGAATTGTATGTTACAATGTGCTTTGTGACACACAATGAACAATAATGGAGAGATTCTTAAATATAGTTTGGTATAATTTAACATTACTTTCGGCCCACAGCCCTCATTCAAGTTTCATTTTTAACCCTTCATAGGAAATACTTTGGGCATCTCTGAGCTAGAGCATAACAGCTTTATGATGAAGATATTTCAGAGTATCAGGTGTGATTGAGGTGTACTGACACTACTTATTTGCCCTAAATACTGGTGAGATGTGTCCTTTTCAAATGTTAAAAACTTTCTTACTAGTTTTCCAGTTTAATTTGCACATAAAGTTAATGAGCCACATAAAGTTCAAATTGTCATTGTGGCATTCAGAACACATGCATGTAACATCGTTCAAATTAGTGTAAGATACTGTCAGAAGCTGTGTCCAAACACACTCATTTCAGCTCGCTGTTTGCTCATAAAGTGAATTGTGACATTGAGCCGTAAATAGTAAATGAGTATTTTAGACACAGTAAAATTTATCTCCCTATTACACTTATTGTATCATGAGTCAGTTGATGTAATGACGAGAAGCCAGTTTTCCATCATGATTTTAAATATTGATGCATACTCACAGTTGTATGATCATGTGTTACCTCATGTGGTCATGATCAATAACAAATTTCATCACAGTAGGAACAGTAAATCCTACTTTTCAATGCAGCAAACTTAAGTCTTCAGGTTTCCTGTGTTCTTCTGCTGATCTACTATTGCTATTCAACTGGTACTGATCTACAATCAGTAGATACATGGGGTTAATTTTTTAACTAAAAATATGCACCTACTTGTCATCCATGGCAGGCTGTGTGGAATTTCTTGGAATGTTGGCAAGATTTTTTCGCAGCCATGAGAAATCTTAAAAAAAGGATGAGTGTGTTAAAGGGGTAGTTCACCCAAAAATTAAAATATGATGCATCAATGTTGCGCTGTACTTTGTGCTGTACCCTTGTTACCTACCTGGTGTCTTCCCACATGCACGCACGCATGTACATACACACGTGTGCGATTCGACTATCAGTTGACTATAGGCAAGACGTGACAATTCTGATTCGACTATGTAAATCCTTAGATTATTGTAACAAAAAATCAGTAAACTTGAGGGTAATTAAATTATTGCAGAATTTACATTATCCCCATTACTGTGCGTTCACACCGCCACCGTCAAGAGCGGCCGGAAGTCATTCATTTTCAACATGAGCCGGCAGTGAGCAGCAGCGCGGCACGTCTTGGCTCACACTCGAATGCTATTGGCTAATTTCTCTTTTAAGAGAAGAGCTGTATCTGCGTACCATTTTACGCTTCAATGTCTTGCTCGAGATTCAATGCATTCAGTGAACTCCAATAAATCTATCAAAAAGACATTTTGTATCTAACTCAGTTTCATCACTTCTTTAAACAGAGAAGGACAGCGCTGGTTTCGTTTGGCTTATGTTTCATTTCACGTTATGCATCACCTTGATATAACAGAATTCGTGTTACCATTTTTGTCAACAATTTAATCATTTTTCGAAGACAACTCAACGTTAGTTTCACTTTCATTTGCACCTCCGCTAATGTTTTAACTCCGCTCGTACTTTAACGCGCATGCTAAAAGCTGTTGTATTTATTTTTGCTGTATTGTTGTAAGATTAATCCATATTGAGTTCAAATGTCAATTATCAACATTATCATCATTTTATAGCGATTTGATATAATATTGTTTATTGGTCCAGTAACCTTCCATTACACAGATAGGAATTCTGCATAGGAATGGTTACAAATTTGGCAGAAGCCAAAGAGTCCAACACTCATTACAGTAAGGGTGTGCTTATTCGTTCACACAGAAGACAAATTAATTTCTCTGGATAATTTTTGATAGAGATATCATAAGAATAAAAGTCAGATTCTCATCCATCAATAAAGTTACAGTACTGATCTCCTCACAGGTTGAAAAAGAACAAATAACATTTAAAGTGTGAGAGAAATCTTACTTACTTTAATAGGGACTGTAGGTGGCAACAAGTGATCTTTCAGTGCTGAAAAGAATTATGCACACGAGTTCATGTCAGGAAAACTGAGGATTAAGTATAAAGCTGTATAAAGACTAGGGCTGCGTTTTGACCAATTTGGCAATTCAATTCAATTCAATTCTTATTTGTATGGTTTCGATTCCATTCCTATTCGATTCGATTATTTATCAACATTTCATTAATAATTTTATTTTTGCAGACATGGAATCCATATATACACTTCAGATTTCCAGCTCCATGTTTGTTCTTCTCTCCAATCATTTTCTATAGGTCTGAAAACGGGAATGGCCATGGCAGAAGCCTGATATTTTGCTTAGTGACCCATTTTTGTTTAAATTTTTATGTTTGTTTTCAGATCATTGTCCTATTATAAAGATTCAACTTTGGCCCATTTTATGACTATTACACTCTCAAAAATGATGTTAATAATTAACTATTTTTATGTCATTTCGTTTTAAATAAATGAAAGGGACACCGCAAGCTGAGTTTAAAATAACACAAAATGTGTTGTCTCAAAAATAACACAGAGATGTGTTCAGTTTTTTTCACATTTTGTGTGTTGTCCTTACCTTAAAACAAAATGTGTTGTTCTAACACAACTGTTTTTGGAGTGTAGCAGGGACAGTCAGGTTTTTATATTTTGTTTTAACACATGGGGTACTTTTTATCCCTGTGTATAACAAACCCATCTTGAGTGTTTGCTGCTAAAAGGCTCATTTTCAAAATTCAGTAACTGACACTACTTAAACAGGACGGGTTCTTTGGTCAGAAGAAACTGAGCCTTTTGGCACCATGGATTCTAGCTAATATCAAGAGATAAAAAATCTAAACCTGACTGCCCCTGCTTGAAGTCAATAACGGGGCCAAGGATGATTTATTTCAATAGGACAATGGCCTGAAAACAAACACCAAAAATAAATGGGTCACTGAGCAAAAGACAGAGCTTCTGCCATGGCCATCCCAGTTTCCAGACCTGAACACTACAGAAAATGACTGGAGAGAATTGAAGGGAAGAACATTTTACATTTACATTTATTCATTTGGCAGACGCTTTTATCCAAAGCGACTTACAATTGAGGAAAACAGCAAGCGATTCGTCTAAGTAAGCAATATTCACGAGAGGTGCTAGTAATACAGAAGAAGCACCAACATAGAGAAATCTAAATGGTCTCTAGAGCAATTCTCCATAAAAGCATTGTCTCGATCTTTTGTCAGGTGTTCTTCAAACTCATTAGGCATTAAAGGTGAAGACTAAGAGCTGTTTTCTTTGTAAATAAGAGGTTGCAAAAATGGGTTGAGCAATGTGTATTAGAGAGAAAAAAATCATAATGACATCATCTCATTTAAAATTCTTTTTAAGGTTAGATTTTTGTAAGAAAATGCAGATTTATTTTCACTGCCTTCCTTGCTCCTTTATCCTCTGACACAGAAAACTATTGAGTTCAGCCATCTTTTAGGATATCTCAATTCTGTAATTGCACTGGGAGGAGGCGAGGATTGAGGAGGCTTCCTAAGGATACACCTGTGTTATGGTCAGCTCCTTTGTGCTCATCCTCTGAGGTAAAGCACATATCATTCTATTAAATTGAAGATCAATTAAAAACATTTTTTATCCAGCCCTGATGAAGACATTCTGAAGCAAATGTAAAAAAACTTAATGTGAAAACTTAATGATTACATTCTACATTTACGCATTTGGCAGACGCTTTTATCTAAAGCGACTTACATTGCTTTATACATTTTATATTTGTATCTGAGTATGTGCAATCCTGGGATCGAACCCATGACCTTAGTATTGCTAGTAGGCTACCAATAATAAATAGCATAGTTGAAATAGAAAACTTTTTTCAAATGGACTTTAAATATATAGCTCTACAGATGCACTTTTAAAAACAAGAATCAATAGGCCTACCATCAGTTGGCTTCTCAAATTCTGCATATTTTCTCCTCTTAAATTCTGGGCTGTCCGCAAGGTCACTAAAATTAAAATCTAAAATAAAAGTAAGTCAAGATCAAAACAAATGCAAGTTCAAAATACGGTAACAATCCGCATATAAATTCAGGGATGCAAAAGCGGGAAGCTTCAAAATGTACCAACACATTTAACTGTCTACTCACCATCAGGAACCTCCATCTCTACGCGCTGTGCTTGAACTGAACAAAATGTAGCTGCTGAATTAACTTAGAATCAGAACATTTTATATTATTTCAATTTGATCTGTTGCAAGGTCTAAATGTGTTATCGGACATACTGTTTACCCCTTATTACATTGCGGAAGCATAAAAACAACCCCGTCTGCATCCTGTAACGTCTCATTCACATTTCATTTGAATACTGAATATGTAGTGACAGATGCTGGGTGACATATATTGAAAATCAGCAGAGGGCAGCAGACTCCACCTTACCATTAAACTAGACTTTTAAATGACTGTTTCCTCTTTAAATTCATGACTAAAGTTCAGTTGTGGGTTTGATGACTATTGTGGTAAACCGCAGAATATATACAAACATTTATTTGAAGTTACATTACCACCCACTTGCTTATTACAGTTTTTCTCGATTGCTAAAACACTATAACCAGGCTTTTGAATTAAAAATTCAAAACCATAAAGCACAAAGCACACTTAATTCCCTAAACACTACTCCCCTGTTTTGACACATGGGTCAAATTTGTTGAGCTGTCACTGCAGAACTCACAAATACCCTAATTTCTTATTGTGTATGTACTACACCAATGTGGTCATTTTGAAAACACTAGCATTCAATACCGGCTGTGTCTTGTTTCGTAAGGCTGCGTCCTCGTGTCCTCTGGAGGTCTCATCCTGAGTCTAAAGGATTCGTATACGGAGGGTCCTCAACTTAAATGAGACTGACAGTCGAGGAGGTGGAGGGGTTGCTCTCCCTGTCTAAACCCAATTGCAATGCATGCTCTCCTTCCAGATTCTCATTCTGTGCTGATAACAAAGACATTAAACTCAATGTAAACTACAAGTCTTCTAATATAGGGGTGTATGTTGATTGTGATGCAGGAATTGTGCAGTACTTTAAAATCTCGGACAAAATGAAACTCATCTACGTGTTCCAGACAAAGTTTTCTCAATCTCTCTATGCTGGATTTATGTTCGGCAGTGAAACTGTGTGATCCAGCTCCATACTGTACATCATTTTAATTATATTAATATTATAAATCATTTATTGCTTTAGGCAACAAGTAAGATGTCCTACATTAAAGTAACAGTTCACCCAAAAATGATTTTCTTCGACAGAACACACAAGAAGATATTTTGGTAACAGAACAGCAGTGGCACCCATTCACTTCTATTGTATGAACACAAAACCAATGCAAGTGAATTGGTGTCAGCTACCAACATTCTTCAAAATATCTTCTCTTGTGTTCTGCAGAAGAATGAAAGTCATACAGGTTTAAAATGTCAAGAGGATGAGCAAATGATGACAGCATTTTTTTATTTTTGGGTGAACTTTCACTTTAATAATATATTGTAATCAAAGATAATTAATCATAGTCAATACAAATAGCAAATAAAATAAAATAACAATAAATGAAAAGTAAAGTTTAGAGTGGACATAGTTTTGTGGATCTATAGTGCTTAAACTTTTCTTTGACAGCATTTACACATTGTTTTGATATTTCAAACCATTCTATAGTGGAATAATGAAAGTAACCACTGACTTATGCTTTCAGTTGCTAAATGTTACTATTTTATATAAAATATCTAAAAACATAATTAATGGACTATTTAAAGTTTGATAGCAGCTACTGTACACAATTTGTTGACAGAAAAGGACCTTTATATAAATATATATGGAATAATATAAAATAAACATGTTTATTAAATAATTGGAAAAACAGCTTTAAATAACATGCTTTTTATTGACTTGTTTCAGTCTGTGTGTGCACATGTGGATATATTTTAAACATGAAATGGCTGTATTTTATGGCCATTGTTTGTAAAGGTATATGACTGTAAATAGATGTTTGGATACATATTTGGAGAAAGTGAAACTATAATGTTGTTGGACTGCTGTGTATTTTTGCACACGTCTCTTGAACAAAGAACCAGGAAGCACTATCAGTTCAGAGAAAACGAAACTTAACAACATCAAGCTGTTGTTTGTCAGTGCAAATGAAGTAAAATGGCAGAAGCCAATATTTCAGTGTTTCAGGATCAGTTCAGCTGTTCAATCTGTCTGGATCTACTAAAGGATCCAGTTTCCATTCCCTGTGGACACAGTTTTTGTATGAGCTGTATTACAAACTGCTGGAATCAGGATGATGAGAAGAGAGTTTATAGCTGCCCTCAGTGCAGACAGACCTTCACTCCAAGACCTGCTTTAGGAAAGAATGTGATTCTTGCTGAGATGATGGAGAAACTGAAGACTAAACTTCAGACTGATGGATCTGCTCCCAGTTATGCTGGACCTGAAGATGTGGAGTGTGACGTCTGTACTGGGAGAAAACGCAAAGCTGTCAAGTCATGTCTGGTGTGTTTTGAGTCTTACTGTCAAACTCACTTTGAACGACATGAGGAATTTCGCTCTGGTAAACGACACAAAGTGATCGATGCCACTGGAAGACTCAAGCAGATGATCTGCTCTCAACATGATAAACAACTAGAAATCTACTGTCGCACTGACCATCAGTGCATTTGTTATCTGTGTACGATGGATGAACATAGAAATCATGACACTGTTGCAGCTGTAGTAGAGAGGAGAGAGAAACAGGTATGAACTATAACACACACACACAGCTTAATGAAAATACCAATAAACAATAATATTATTATACATTTTAAATGTCAATGTTAGAATGATTAAGTCCTTCTGCAACCATATGTGTCCTGTTACAGACAAGGTGAGTATCAGACAGCGTAGTGTTTGAACTAACAAAGAAGTGATTTCAATATGAATATAACTTTAAAACAATAATACATATTTTCAAAAGGCATTGAATATTAAGTATTTTTTAAGAGTTTCATTATTAAAGTTACATGAAAAGTTGATTAACTTGGGCAGATAGTAGTCTAATTAAAAAGCAGAACTGGAGTAGGATCACATGACCTTTCCGTTATTGTTCCATACTTGATTATTTTGTTTCAGACTGTAAAGGTTTACAAAATGTTTCAGTTATTTGATATTCACATAGACAATTTGGGAAGCAACACAGAGAAAATTCCAGCAGAGAATCCAGGAGAGACAGAAGGAGCTTCAGGATGTCAAAGAGGCTGTGAAGACATACAAAGTGAGTTTTTATCAGATTAACAACAGGTACTGTATATAATAAAAGCAAACTGTTTCAGAATTAAAACTTTTCCCAGTCAGTCTGTGAAAAGTCTAATGATTGTGTGTGCGTGCGTGTGTGTGTGTGTGTGTGTGTGTGTGGTAACAGAGCTCTGCACAGACAGCAGTAGATGATACTGAGAGGATCTTTACTGAACTGATCTGCTCCATTGAGAGAAGACGCTCTGAGATGAGAAAGCTGATCAGAGATCAGGAAAAGACTGCAGTAAGTCGAGCTAAAGAAGTCTTGAAGGAACTGGAGCAGGAGATTGATGATCTGAGAAGGAGACATTATGAGATGGAGCAGCTTTCATCCACAGAGGATCACATTACTTTTCTCAAGGTAACAGAGATCTGTAGAATATGACTGTGGTTATTGGAAAGGTGTTATTATTAAAGGGAGTTTTCTTCTTAAGTTGTTTTAACCTAATTCTTATTAAAATGAACAAAACTGAAAAACCCCCACCTATAGTCAAAAGTGTGACAGCTAGCTCTGGTGCTATTGGCAAATACCACTGAGGTCGAAAACATCAAGAAACGAGACAAGAACGAGTAACAAAACACAAATACAGAATTATTGAAAATAGACACAGATACTTGGTTATAAATATTTTTTTATTTAATTGTGTTTCATAACAGAGCCATTGTTTCAATGGCAACAACACAAAAAACATTATGTGGCCCAAACTTAACTTCCGGCAGACCTCCACAAAGAATCGATAACTGTTGAGTAGTTTTATTTAATTTAATAATATACAATAACATATTAATATCAATTAATATTATAAATATAATTAAATATAGAATAAATTCTTATATCATAAGCAAACACAGACCTGGGCCAGCACGTTCTTAAACCGTCTTTTTTTTAACGTATTCATTTAAATCAGAAAATAAGATGTCATTGACAAAACTATTGACATCCTACACTTATAAAAAGCAATTAGACCAGGGAAGCTGTGTTTTACAGTGAATGTAAAACAGCTAAGGGGGTTTTAGGCTCAGCATTGTGTCAAATCTACAGAGGTCCTTTAGAGCCAGTGTTCCGAATAAAACTTCAGAAACCTATGATATACTAAGGGGATAGATTATAGGTGTCAGAAATGTACCAAATTTTTTTGGCTTTTTTCATAGAACTTCCAGTTCCTTTCTACACCTCCTGAACCTACAGACAACTTCATTGTCAGTTCTGTTCTCTCTTTTGATGATGTGAGAAAATCTGTCTCTCAGCTGAAAGATTTCTGTGAAGAGGAAATAGAAAAGATATCTGCTAGAGGTAAACAACAAGCATAATATATTTCTTACAAAATCTCAAGTGTATCCAACCTGATCTCACAGGAATTCTTAAGTATTTTACGAGGTGGCTAATTCGTATGAGTTTACACGTTGTGAGTCGTACAAAAACATACAATATTGAAGGCCCACCCCTTACCCCGCACCTACTGTACACTAACATCACTGGCACGAAAGCAAACGTCACTGCCGCGAAAGCAAAACGTACAAAACGTACGACCGAGATTGTACAAATTCAGCCAAAATTAGCCACCTTGTAAAAAACTTACGATTTCACCGTGAGATTACGTTGGTGTATCAGAAAAGAACATTCAAATTATTTATTTTAATAATGATAACTACTCTGTTTGTGTCTGTTTATATCCACAGCAAGATGCAACAAAATTGTGCTTTCCAAAGAACCAGAGACCAAGGAAGAGTTCCTTCATTGTAAGTTACTATAAAAAAAGTAATTTAGCAAAAAGTTGACAATGTCAGTTTTTTGAAGCCATTTGATATTTGTGTAATGACATGAAAATGGCAGCCGGTTGTTATCGCAGAAATAAGTCCCAACAGTGACTTAGTGTGATACAAGACAGAGGGTCTTGTATCACACTGAAGGGAATTATTTCACGATAACAGCCGGCTGCTTGTATATTATTCTGCTTATTACACGGCTTCTTGCCACATGAGAAAATAACTGGATATGAAATATGAATTTTAAATGAGCTCATTTTTACCGAATGCAGAAATGAGCTAAGAAAAAGTCTGCAATAACAAGTCATTTACTTTCGATATCAAGGTAAGAAATGACGTTCAAATGCAATTTGGTTTAATCATTTGTAAATATAATGTCACATAAGACATATTTTTTGTGTAATATTAAACTGTACCTGTCAAAATGATTTACAGCATCTGGGCTGCGGTGTGTTATTAGTTTTGAGCAGTTGTTATCTGGGAATAACGAACCTACAAATGACTGGCCAATCAGAATTAAGCATTTCAACAAGTTGTGTAATAAATGTATTTACAGTTTTTCTCAAAACACTATAACCAGGCTTTTGAGTATCTAGGATCTAGCCTGCCCAAGCAAACATATAGCAACATGCCACATACAGTAGAGACTTTGAGTTGGGCACTTTTTATTTGTCTCACTCAACTGGTGTCAGTGGATGGCTCTGTGAGACATGGGGGTGGGCTTTTCTGTGCCTACCAACTGCTTTGCAACCACCAAACAATGCCGTAGCCTAACAAAGTATGAAAGAACTGAACCAGTAGTGTAGGTTATTATAAGTTAAATAAATTAACTACTTTAAAATATGTTTGTTTGTTCACCAGATTCCCATCACCCCACCTTTGATGCAAACACAGTACAAAACAACATCAGTCTGTCTGAGGAGAACAGATCAGCTGCTTGTGCTAAAACAGTCCAGCAGTATCCTGATCATCCAGACAGATTTGACTCTTGGTATCAAGTGTTGTGTAGAGAGAGTGTGTGTGGACGCTGTTACTGGGAAGTTCAGTGGAGTGGGAGTGCAGGGGTGTGTATTTCAGTGTCATATAAGAGCATCAGCAGGAAGGGAAAAACAGATAAGTGTGCATTTGGGAAAAATACTCAGTCCTGGAGATTGTTCTGCTCTACTTCCAAATGCTCGTTCTGGCACAATAAAACGGGGAGGATTCTCCCTGTACCATGTAGTTCTTCTAGAATAGGAGTTTATGTGGATCACAGTGCAGGAATTCTGTCCTTCTACAACGTCTCTGACACAATGACCCTCATCCACAGAGTCAAGACCACATTCACTCAACCTCTATATCCTGGATTTGGGTTTAATCTAAACACAACAGTGAAACTTTTTTAGCGTGTTAACCTGAATTAAATTCTACAAAATGTTGTCATCACAGGTGTGAGCTGTAAAATAATAAAATAACAATAATTTATTTTCTACTCAACTCTTGCATAGCATGTTTGTTATTTGTAACTATTTTTATTTGTAACTATTTCATTGTATTTGTATTCATTTGATTCAATACAGTGATGTTAATAAACCTTTTCTCTAAACTTTTAAACAGTAAAGTGATATACGACTAGATCACATTCTAGCGACATGCTGCCACAGACTATTTTGCTATTTTCTTTTTTCTATTGTTGTTAAGAGGGTGTTTATAGAAATCTAGAGGTTCTTCACTTACATTTACACATGCATTCATTTCTAAATAAGCAAGTGGGGGTAAGGTGACATTCTCAAGAACACCTCAGCCTCACCAGCCCTGAAAATCGAACCGGCAACCTTCTGGTAATGAGTCCCACTCTCTAACCACTGGGCCACCACTGCCATGGTTACAGTTTTTCTGAATTGCTAAACTCCATTCTCAATGCCCAGTGGTCTAAACCCATTTGTCTCTTTTGGCAAAACCTTAAAGAAGTTTAGGCACCCGGCCTTTTTTTTTCAAAACTCTAAACACATTTCTTCCTCACTAATTTACATTTTACACTATAATACACTTTTATTGCAAAACAGTAAACACAGGAGGCAAAAATAGAACACAAATACAACACAGTTATCAGTGATAACACACAATAACTCAAAATTGTTGACACTTGTTTCTTGTGATGTGCTACCAATCGAATAGAGTATAAACCAGTTCAGAATGCACAGGTGGTGCAGGTGTGTTGTACTGTATACCAACAATGAATGGAAAAAATCAGAGTAAAATCAAGAGTTTACATGAGACATGATGGATGAGGTGGAGGAGTATGAGGAAGAGGGACATTTTTGAGCAAGTGCTGTATACAGACATGCAAAACTTCCAGGACTTACAGAATACAATTTTCTGAACTAGATTGTGATTGCTGTAGATGTTTAACAGCCTACATGCTCTGGAGGCTGTTTTTTCTATTTTTTGATGTAGTGTGTAATGATTACTGTGTAGTGTTTATGCATTGGCTGGATTTGTGTGTTATTTAACGACAGTGTTTGATTTTGTCTATAGATCGTACAGTTTTGAATCAATTCTTAGATGTAGCGATGCAAGTCAAAGCTTTTGACAGTGTAGCTTGAATTTTTGGCTTTCTGTTTACTGTTTTGAAAAAGTGAGAATAAACAATTTTTGAGCTCATACTCATGTTTATATCATTGACAAAATGCTGCAGAGAAACATTTTATTATTATTATGACTATTATGTGCCCTGACCCTGTGAAATCCAGGCCAAAGGTTTTATTCTGAGATAACATGTATTGGATTTCAATCATTAATTTTACAATGATTTCTATGGCCTTAAAGATATTAAAGATAATAAACTATATTAGAACACGCACGCACGCACGCACGCACGCACGCACGCACACACACACACACACACAATTTCATTTGGAGACACTAGAGATGCAGAATTAACTTGAATTTTAGAACAGTATAGTCTGGAAGAGTTGCTATCGTTAAAGATCTAAGAAAACATTATGAAATAACAAATTTTTTCTTGTTTTTCAAATATTCCATTTCTTTTTCCATGTCTTTTGTTTCATCAGTTTTTAGTTTTTTAAAGCATCGATACAGTCTTTCTAGGAGCTCATGCTCTTTTTGATGCTCTTCAAGCTTACTGCTGAGCTCCTGAAGGTATTTCTCTTACTTTCTCTGAACTCATTGAATTGTTCGGCATGTTTTCTGGCTGCATGTTCATATTTCTTCCTTATTCTCTCAAGTTCTTCATGCTCCTTCGTCATAGCCTAGCTTCACGCACTTTTTTCTCTCTTTCTTCTCTCTCTCTCTCTTTCTCTTTCGATTCTTCTGATTTCTTTCTTTCTCTTGTCTAATGTCTTCAATCCGTTTCTCCTATCTCTTTCTCTGCCTGTCTCTCCTTTCATCCTCCTCTTGTTTTATTCTCTTCTACTCCTCACTCCATTCTCGCTCCAGCAGCTCATAATATCTTTTCATTTAATTTCTCTTTTCTTCATATTTTCTCTCTTTCTGCTCCCATGTTGCTCCTCTGCATTTCTCCAGCACCGTCTCTCTTTCTTTCTCTGTTGTCTTTCTCATTCTTTTTCAAATTTCTCTTGCAAACACTCAAGCACCTCTTGTTTTTCTCTTAGCTGTTCCTCATGTTTTTCTCTTCTTTTTTTCTCTTCCTGTCACTCTCTCATCTGTCTCTTCTTTTCCATCTCCCACTCTTTCTGTTGCCATTTCTTTTACTTCATTTTCAGCCTCTTTTATTTTTATTTCCCATTTCTGTTTCTCCTCCTCTTCTTCCATATAGTCTCCAATTCTCTCTTTTCAATCTCCACTCTTTGCTTCATTTTTAACTCCTCCATAGCCTGCTTTTGCTCATTTTTGAGCTTTTCATGATCCTATTTAAATTTCTTGTCTCGCTTTTGATCCTCCTCTTCTCTTAGTTTTGGTTCTCTTTCGAACTCTGTTCTCTGATTTCAATCTCCCTCATCATTTTTTCTGATGATATTCAACTTTTTGCTGTTTTTCTTCATCTGATCGCTTCTGTTCATCCAGCTCTCGTTTCTTCTGTTCTGATTTTTCTTTCTCTTCAAAACTTCTATTATGTTTATAAGCCGAGTAACTTGCGCTTTGTCTTGCTTTTCTCTGTTATTAAAAAACAAGAATCTGTTTCCACAGTCTCTGATCAGTTTTTTGAGATCATAATTTTGACTTTTCTCTATGTACTCTTCTCAGGTCATCTCCTAGTAAACAGAACAATGCTGAACTGTGCAGCATTTGAACCAAAAATCATCTTGATCAAATTCACAGTGTCTTTCTCCTCTTTAGAAAATCTTCCCACAGTCACGACGATGATGAAGAAATGTAACATTAATATTATTAGCTTTTATTATTATTAGTAGTATCATTATTTCAGTTAATCAAATCAAATAATTAAAGTAGCATCACAATGAGCTACGCCAAAATATACAAGAGTAAACAAACAGAAGTGAGAATTGAGAAGTAGGCTACAGTATGTGAGAAGCGCTTACATTTCCCTGTAAAAGCAGCTAAAAACTATTGATTAAAACATTGCAGAGGTTTGTTTACACTGAACCGGAAATGTATTATTTTATTTGTAATTCGAGCAAAGATTGGATATAAGAGTGATTAAAAATTTATATTAGTCTAAATATAGGCTATGTATTTTTCTATTTGTGATAATGACACCTAGTGGACAATTACTATGTGGACGGGCACCAAAGTGTTTTGCACACGTTTTTCAGGTTGTGGCTAGAAGGAATACACCTACGTCCCAAAATCTCGCGAAATCTCGCCAGATGAGCGCTGTTTTCGTCTTAATCCTACCTCTAAACCGAAAATCTCGCGGATTTGGGCCGTAGCTATAGCTATAGCTCTAGCAGGTTACTCGAACACAAACCAACACCTAAGCGAAACTTAAGTGTTGGAAACCGAAACCTAAGTGTTGGAAACCGAAACTTGAGTGTTTTTGAGGCGTCTCTGCATTTGGTGAATCTGTAAAATGGCGGAAGCCAGTATTTCATGGGTTCAGGATCAGTTTACCTGTTCAATCTGTCTGGATCTACTGAAGAATCCAGTGGCTATTCCCTGTGGACACAGTTTTTGTATGAGCTGTATTACAGACTTCTGGAATCAGGATGATGAGAAGAGAGTTTATAGCTGCCCTCAGTGCAGACAGACCTTCACTCCAAGACCTGCTTTAGGAAAGAATGTGATTCTTGCTGAGATGGTGGAGAAACTGAAGAAAGCTAATCTCCAGACTGATGGATCTGCTCCCAGTTATGCTGGACCTGAAGATGTGGAGTGTGACGTCTGTACTGGGAGAAAACACAAAGCTGTCAAGTCATGTCTGGTGTGTTTTGAATCTTATTGTCAAACTCACTTTGAACATCATGAAGGTTTTCATTCTGGAAAACGACACAAAGTCACTGAAGCCACTGGAAGACTTCAGGAGATGATCTGCTCTCAACATGACAGACTGCTGGAGGTTTTCTGTCGTACTGATCAGAAATGTATTTGTTTGTTGTGTACGATGGATGAACATAAAAATCACGACACTGTATCAGCTGCTGCAGAGAGAACAGAGAAACAGGTATAAAATGAAATTTAGAGAATGTAATAAGATTGTAAATGTTATAATATTTATGATGAATTTTGATAGATAACCCTACCCAATTTGATATTTATCTGTTCAACAGAAACAGTTTGAGGACAACCAGAGAAAACTCCAGCAGAGGTTTGAGGAGAAAGAGAAGAAGCTTCAGGATCTCAGAGAGGTTGTGAAGACACACAAGGTGAGTTTTGAGTAATAGAGAAACATAAATGCTGCTGTTTCAGACTCAGTTTCAGTCTTATTCGTGTGTGTGTGTGTGTGTGTGTGTGTGTGTGTGTGTGTGTGTGTGTGGTAACAGAGCTCCGCACAGACAGCATTGAAGGACACTGAGAGGATCTTTACTGAACTGATCCGCTCCATTGAGAGAAGACGCTCTGAGGTGATAAAGATGATCAGAGATCGGGAAATGGCTGCAGTGAGTCGAGCTGAAGGAGTCTTGAAGGAACTGGAGCAGGGGATCGATGATCTGAGGAGGAGAAAGGATGAGATGAAGCAGCTTTCACACTCAGAAAATCACATCAGTTTCCTTCAGGTACATATTGGATATACTTTTATCCAAAGGAAGCAATAAAGCGATATGTCATACAGAGGCAATTATACAATAACACAACACTGTACAGTACAACATATATAACAGTAATTATATGATGCAAAAACAGTAATCTTGACTTCAGTTTAAAGTTTGATGGGATAAATATAATTGAAAGTGCTACAATAGTCATTCAGTGTCTCTCTGGTGTGACCTATGAATGATGTCAGTACACAATAAATAAATATGCGGTTAAAAAAATGCACACTTAACTAATCACTAGGGATAAAATAAATGAGCACATTTCAGATTGTATTGTGGTTTTGGAGAAATGAAGTTTTTGATCTATTTGTTTTGTTCAATTCATGTAGAGTTTCCAGTCTTTCACTGTACCACCTGAATCTACAGACAACATCACTGTGAGTTCTCTCCTCTTTTTTGATTGTGTGGGAAAATCTGTCTCTCAACTGAAAGAAAAGGTGGAAGACTTATGTAAAGAAGAGATTAAAAAGATATCTGGCAAAGGTAAAGAACATAAACAACTAAGTCTTTTCTTGCATTATACATTATACATTTGTTTCTAAGTATGTGCAACTCCTGGGATTGAACCCATGACCTTGGCATTGCTAGCGCCATGTTCTAACCACTGAGCAACAGGAAAGTACAGAAAATGAGTATGACAAGCGAATCAAATTATGTCACTTTATTTCTTTAGTTTCACACATTGAAATTGTTCTCTTCAATGGACCCAAGACCAGCGTGGAGCTCCCAAAATGTAAGACACATTCTCTTAATTCCATACTGGGATAATAAATTCAAGTCAGATACTATATATTCAATTTTTTGGGCACTTTTCCAATTTACACTGTTGCAAAGCAGCTTTACAGAAGATACAATGTAGAATATACACAAAACACAATTCAAATGAAAAAAACATAAAGAGTCATGCAGACAAATGCAATTAATCTTACAGGTGCAATTCACTTTCACTAAACACATTAGATAAGCACCTTTAAAGATCTTAAAGCGGAGGTAACACACGCAGTTTTTGCCAATCTCATATTAATCTTGAGTACCTATACAGTAGTATTGCTGACATCAGCTCTAGAATTTAGTATTTATTACAGTTTTTATCAACTGCTAACAAGCATTGTTCAATACTGAAGTCACATGACTGTTGGCCAAACAGTTCATCTCACCTCCAAACTCACTCAGACCAACAAAACACTTAATCTATGTCTCAAAATGAGCTCATTCCAACATAACACAGACAACAATTCTCATTCAAAAAACATAAATTTCATTCATAACACACTGACCTAAAAAACACTAACAACAGAGAACATTACATAAATTATGAACTTTTATTTTTTAAGAATTAATAAATCAGTATTTCATATTGAATAATCACTTTTCAGGGATGAATCTGAAATGCTGCAATTTCGTTATTTTTAAAATAGTATAATATAGTTGGCCACAAGTTCTCATCACCATCACATCTAATGTTTTCTCTGGCAGTGCATGTTGGAAAGTACAGTGTGAATATCTTATATATCCCTAGAAATGTCTCCACACTCCACATTCATAGCCTTCAATAAAGTCATCTAGTCATGTGAAAGGTCCTAAACCTTTCACCTCCACACAGAATATTTTTTTTATTTCATTTTCTGCTAAAATATTTTAAAATAAAATAAATGCGTAAAATATATTTTAAATAATTACTGCAGATATTAATGATATTTGTTATTATTCTATTTGAATGTGTTTTTAATTATTTTGAAAGCAGTGTGTTAGTATTTGAAAAATGTGCTGAAAATATATAGTGTATGAATATAGAGTATGAATGTTTTGTGTATGTGTGCATGACACGTGGGTGTGTATACTTGTGTGAGTGTGTCTGTGTTTTGTGCGCGAGTGTGTGTTTGATGAGTGTGTGTTGTGTGCCTGTGTTGTCTTACGTGTGCCGTGTGAGCATGAGTGTATGTGGTTGCATGTGTTTGTGTGTGTGTGTGTGACATATATTCTTTTTTTTTTGTGCGTGGTATGTGAAATTGGGGTGTATTTATTCATTTTGTTGTTTTTACTTTCCTTTTACAAATTTTATGTTTTGCTGATTGTCATTTTGTCTCATGTACAGCTGCTTTGTAACAATGAAAAAGTGCTAGGCCTATAGAAATAAACTTGAGTTAAGAAATACTACAACGTCATATGTCCAGCTCGTTTTTGGACAAGTTCACCATGTTAAGCATGACAAGCCAACACGGTTAACAGTGTAAATAAGTCCGAATGCATGAAATAGATTGTTAATTAAAGTCTGTGTGTATGTGTCAGCCTGGAAAGAGAGTAGCGTGTCGGACTTGTCGTTGGACTTCATGGCTCAGGTGTCTTCAACTGAACAGATGCAGCAGATGAACAAAACCAAAGCTGTAAAGGTGAGAACGATTTGGGAAATTTATGTGAATTAAAGGATGTTGTGGGTGTGGGATTTTAGTCATCTGTTGGTGGTTTTGTTTCTTAAAGCAGGAGGATTGCAAGATACCGGAAGAACTGGACAGTCTGCAGTGGTATATGGAGGAGGCATTGGAGTATGAACAAAATTATAAGAAAGAGCGGAAATCGCAGAGGCAGCGACAGCTACAGCTACAAAGGCAATCACGGCAGGATTTTCTGCGCAGACCACACCAGCAAGAACAGCATATGAAGGTCAAGCATCCCTCTGTGTTTAATGTGACAAACGTACAGCATGTCATTGGCATGGCTCAGTTTAGTTTTTTGAATTGTGGCTACTTTAAAATTGTTCTATATTAAAGAGATAATAATTATAGCAATAATGAAACAGAGGAACAATATTGCTTTGATCACTTTAAGGATTTTATCAGCTGATGAAAAATGTAACATTGACAGGCAATACAAATCCATTAGAATTTAAAGGACTAGCTTTATTTAAAATATGATATAGCAGCATGCCAGCTTTAATAAACTGTAGGTGTAGATGCTATTATAGTTAGGGGCTGTGTCCACCAAGGATTTCTGCCGTCGTACGGCATGTTTTATCAATGGTTTCCAACGGAAGCGCCACGTTTTTTTGAAAACGCAAGCAGCTGGTGTTTTTTCAACAAGACACCTAGTGTTGCAAAATGCTTAACTTGAGCCTGCAACAGATGTTTTCAGCCATGTAAAAATGCCTCGGTGGGCATAGCTTCTTGCTGCTCTAGTAACTGTTTGGTTACTGACATTTTTACAAATATTTTCCTTCATGTTTATCAGAACACATACATTTATACAGGTTTGGAACAACCTGAGGGTGAATAAGGCTACGTTCAGACTGTCACTCCAAATCTGATTTTTGTGCATATCCGATATATATCTGATATAGTGGTGGAATACATTTAGTTATTTAGCAGACGCTTTTATCCAAAGCGACTTACAAATGAGGTAAACAATTGAAGCAATTGGAACAACATAAGATAACAAAATGCATTAGTGCAGTAAAAACTGGTCAGACAAAGCCTAGCACAGTATACAAAGCTTTTTTTGAGAAAGAGTAGAAAAGAGACAGAAAAGAATAGAAGTTAGTGTTAATCGGTCAGGTGATGACGGAAGAGATGTGTTTTCAGGCGATTTTTAAAGATGGCTGCAGAATCTGCTGATCTTGTAGCACAAGGCAGATCATTCCACCAATGTGGAATAACCTGTTCACAAAGTTTTAAAATCCTAAGCTTTAAATGTGTTAAATCCCCCCAAAAGGTTTTTTATGTGCCTTTATTTAAATGTTTTTAAATTTGTATTTCAATTCATGTTTAACGCAGATTCTTTACTACCTGTCCTTGTACCCTTGTTATTTAAATAGCAAATATAAAAAATATCATAAAAAGTGTAAAGGTTTGTAAACTGAGAGCCCACAAGAACATTAAGGATATGTTTCAGAAATACACAATTGTAAATGCAGCACAAATACAGTCAGATCAGGTCACTGGAGACTTTAATACAGATCTGAATGAACGTGCATACTACAAATCTAACAGTTGTGAAAGAAGTATACACGAGATGGTTTATTTGATTTTCTGTGTTTGTTTGTTTATTTTTTGTAGAGTTTACAGTTTTTCTCTGAATCTTCTGGACCTACAGACAACATCACTGTCAGTTCTTTTATCTCTTTTGAAGAAGTGAGAAAATCTGTCACTCAGACAAAAGAAAAATGGAGGAATTCTGTGAAGAGGAAGTAGAAAGGATAATTTACAGTACTTATCACAATGAGCCATAAATCACATCAAAATCATAACACCTACACAACTGTTTAATAGGGAACATGATTTATGTGTATTTTATTGTATGTCCTTGTCTTTAAAGTTGAAAGAGTGAATATATGTATATACTCACTGTTTTGTACACACACCACACACACAGATGGAGAGCACTTTTAAAGATCATAAACTGAAATTGTAATGTCGTTTAACTGTTGTGTATCTCTGTAGAAGACACGTGTATATTAGTGCTTTAAAAAGTTGTTTGTTAGACAAGTTGTGTGACTTCTGGAAAAATAAACATTTGGCTCTTCTACTGATCAACTGAAAGAATGTTGCATATTGCATAGCTTGCATATAGCTTGTCACATGTACCTCTTTTGTACATGTTTTCTAAATATAGAACCAGGAAACAGTTTCAATGTTTCAGTTCAGGGAAGCCAAAGCTTCATAATATTGACCTGTTGTCTGTCTGTGTACACGCAGTAAAATGGCAGAAGCCAATATTTCAGTCTTTGAGGATCAGTTCAGCTGTTCAATCTGTCTGGATCTACTGAAGGATCCAGTGACTATTCCCTGTGGACACAGTTACTGTATGAGCTGTATTACAAACTGCTGGAATCAGGATGATGAGAAGAGAGTTTATAGCTGCCCTCAGTGCAAACAGACCTTCACTCCAAGACCTGCTTTGGTTAAAAACATCATCCTGGCTCAAGTGGTGGAGAAACTGAGGACAAGACTCAAAACTGATGGATTTGCTCCCAGTTATGCTGGACCTGAAGATGTGGAGTGTGACGTCTGTACTGGGAGAAAATACAAAGCTGTCAACTCATGTCTGGTGTGTCTTGAATCTTACTGTCAAACACACTTTGAACGTCATGAGGATTTTCACTCAGGTAGACGACACAACGTGGTTAATGCCACTGGAAGACTTCAGGAGATGATCTGCTCTCAACATGACAGACTGCTGGAGATTTTCTGTCGCACTGATCAGAAATGTATTTGTTTTTTGTGTACGATGGATGAACATAGAAATCATGACACTGTTGCAGCTGTAGTAGAGAGGAGAGAGAAACAGGTATGACCTAAACACCTTCATGCCAATGCTAAATGCTAGAAGTAATAGTAAATGCATTCTATGATCTATAAATGATAGGCTATATTAAAAGGATAATGTGGTAAATAAAAAACTTAGATTATAAACAGTAAAATGTTTTGTAAGGATTTGGTTTATTTTTTGTGTTTCACTGACTGATGGAACTTTATTCTTTGCCTTATTGCTGACCTCTGTTGTGTTGGCATCAATACAAAATCGAAACCTTTAACGTGGGGGTGGAAATAACCTATAATACTTGTAGCTCAGGATTCATTCATCCTGAAACTGAAAGTGTCCTGATACAGATATAAAGTCAGTAATATCAGGCTGGACAATGGCAGCATGTTGAATTTGAATTCTAAATAATTTTGACAGTAGCAACCATAGTATATATAATGCCTCATTCAAGCGCTCCAGGCACGTAGACCTGTCCGCCATCTTGGAACGTCCACTGACGTCACAGTTTGCTAGAAATGCCCCAACACTGCAGCCATGGCTATGAAAACTACGAGGATTTAAATTCCAGAAAACTGGATAATAATCTTTCATTGTTGTCATGTGTTAGTGTAGCAGATATAATGTTTGAGTTTACACAACAAATATGTTTTCATAATCATAAACAATCAGCTTGCTCGTCTCGAGTGTTAACGGCCGGCTCGCACCGTTCCAATATGGCGGGCCTACAGATAATGCGGCATCTAGTTTTTTATATCTATGGTAGCAACAGTTATATACGGTTTCCGCAGCAACAACATGAACAAACGTTATGTGGCCCACACTTAACTTCCGGTAAACCTCCACAAAGAGTCAATAACTGTTGAGTTAAATTTTATTTAATAAATATTAATATCAATTAATATTAATTAAATATAAAATATTATAACCAAACGCAGAACGAAAGTGAAACCGTCTACATACTGCAGAGGGAAATGCAATGTTAAAATTGTTAAATATTCTTCTCTACTTTGTTCAAATCACTTTCACAATGTTAATATCGAGATCATTCTGTGCACACAGCAGAACCAGTTTAGGATGTCACAATTAATTTAGTTTCTGCAATTATTCCATATTTTTAGACCAATTCTTATATAGATTTTCACTATAAATTATCTACTAACATTGATAAAATTTAATGTTTCACTGTTATTTGATTTTCACACAGACAACTTTAGAGGAAATACAGAGAAATTTCCAGCAGAGAATCCAGGAGAGATGGATGAAGCTCCAGGAGTTGAGAGAATCTGTCAAGTCTCACAAGGTGAGTTTTAATCATATTAACACAAGCACCTGATGAAAAACAATCAGTCTGTATCTGAGGCCGACTGAAGTAAATGTTCTGAATCTAATCGCGCGTGCGTGCGTGCGTGCGTGCGTGTGTGTGTGTGTGTGGTAACAGAGCTCTGCACAGACAGCAGTAGATGATACTGAGAGGATCTTTACTGAACTGATCTGCTCCATTGAGAGAAGACGCTCTGAGGTGATAAAGCTGATCAGAGATCAGGAAAAGACTGCAGTAAGTCGAGCTGAAGGACTCTTGAAGGAACTGGAGCACGAGATTGATGATCTGAGGAGGAGACATGATGAACTGCAACAGCTTTCAGATACAGATGATCACATCTTTTTCCTCCAGGTAACACTGTATAGTACAACACACATTACAGTTAATGCGCTATAACCAATGTATGGTAATACAAAAGGTGTTGTGTACATTATATTTGTTCAAAAGCATTTTTCTTTGTATTGTTGTAGAGATTCCAGCCTCTTTCTGCACCTCCAGAATCTACAGACATCACTGTCAGTTCTTCCCTCTCTTTTGATGACTTGAGAAATTCTGTCTCTCAACTCAAAGAAATAGTTGAGGATTTCTGTAAAAAAGAGATTGAAAAGATATCTGGCAAAGGTAAAAAATATTAAAGACCAAAACTTTCAGAATTAAGTCCTATCGTAAAATGTAATATAACACAAAGACATAAAAAGCATTAGTATGATGTTACATGAGATTTAATCTAATTGTCACTTTGTTTTCTTAGTTTCATACAGTGAAAATATTCTCAATGGACTCAATAGCAGAGCGGAGCTCCTACAATGTAAGACATTATGACATTTTAAGATATGGAAGACCAGAAAAGTCACGGGAAAGTAATGAAGAATTTTATTGTTTAATATTTAAATGTACTATAAAAATAGGCATAAAATTACTAATTCATTTACACATCTAAAAATAAATAGGCTAAATTACAAAGTAGTTCATTATTTAATATTTTAATGGACAATATACTTGAATCTATTAATAAATAGTTCAAATAAAAAGGGGTTACAAAAACATCATAAAAAACTCTTTAAGTAGGCTATATAGTGCATTAATGAATTAAATAGTAAAATCTCAAGATGTATTTGATTTAGAAAGAGGAATAAATAAGTGGAATAGTTTACAAATTAAATTGCTTTTCGATTACCTTGGTCATTTTTCTTATACCATATGTTAACTTGGGTACCTCTTAATACCACCTATTAACATATAGGTCTTATTTACAGTATACAGTCTGTCACTTCAAATAAACACACTAATTCTAAAGATATGATGAGAAACATTGGTATGTAAGCATGACAAATATAAGTTAAAATATGTATTTTATCTTCCTCAGATTCCCGTCAGTTCTCTTTGGATCCAAACACGGCACATAAAAACATCTGTCTGTCTGAAGGAAACAGAGCGGCTTCTTGCACTGGTACAGTCCAGCAGTATCCTGATCATCCAGACAGATTTGATTATTATTATGAGGTGTTGTGTACAGAGAGTGTGTGTGGACGCTGTTACTGGGAGGTTGAGTTGACTGGGATTGACAGTGTGAGTATATCAGTGTCATATAAGAACATCAGCAGGAAGGGAAATACAGATGAGTCGAAATTTGGATATAGCGATCAGTCCTGGAGATTTTTATTTACTCCCTCCAGTTACTCAGTTTGGCACAATAAGATACAGAGTAATGTCCCAGTAGTGTCCAGTTCTTCTAGAATAGGAGTTTATGTGGATCACAGTGCAGGAATTCTGTCCTTCTACAGCGTCTCTGACACAATGACCCTCATCCACAGAGTCCACACCACATTCACTCAACCTCTATATCCTGGATTTTGGTTAAATCTGGGCACGTCAGTAAAACTTTATTAGATTATTAACATGACCTAGTATATATTATCCTTCAAGTAATTTTGTCATCACAGGTATTTGCAAAATAAGTTATTTTATTAAACTCTTTAATTAACACATTTGATTATTATAAATTATTATTTAAAGAGTTTTATAATGCAGTACAGAAATCATATTTACATTTATTAACATGAGGTGAAGACAAAAATGGCAAATAAATAACAGAGAATTCTTTTGTGATGCATGTACACTGCTGGATATTGTAAGTGATCAAATTAAGCTTGAAATAATCTGGTGAAAATAGTTAGTAGTGTGAAAAGTGTTTATTTAAAGTAGGGCTGTCAAAAGATTAATTGCGATTAATCGCATTCAGAATAAAAGTTTGTGTTTACAAAATAGATGTCTGTTTACTGTGCATATTCATTTTGTATTTATGAACACAAACACATCCATGTAGGCCTATATATATTTAGGAGATATTTAGATATTATTTATATTTACCAATAATTGAAATTATATTTAAATGTTTATTATTTTTATATTTAATATTTTTCTTAAATGTATACATTTATGGGTTTGTTTTTATAAATTCCCAATTTTATATGCACAGTACACAGACATATATTATGTAAACACAAACTTTTATTCTGGATGTGATTAATCGCAATTAATCTTTTGACAGCCCTAATTTAAAGCTTAAACTTGCAGAATGTATTAATGAAAACAAGATTCCTCTTGAATATGTTAATAGCTGACATTACTTATTTATATCAACAATTTAAATTGCTATTTGACATTACTACTGATTTTTGTAAACTGTCAAAGTTTATACAATAACTTAATACATAAATAAATGTTTTAACGTTAATTCAAGTTTTGTATATAAAATATTTGTTTTGCTTGGTGTATAGGCTATTGTTATCATTTTAATTTATAGATTTTGAATACATTTACTTAAAAAAAATGTTAAGAAAATGTTTAATTAAATGGAATGTTTAATGGAATTGTGAAATAAATGTCATTTCCTAACATTTGCTTTGACTTTAAACGGGTTCTCAATTGGTCAGAATTAGATTTAAAAGCCTATTATGCAAATTCTACAAAATAAATAGGCTAAATGATGCTGCATTCTTATGAACCATACTAGATACGTTTTATTAAATATAAAAGTCATTGTTAAATAAAAATGAATAGTAGTAATGTTACATACAGTATATTACACAGTCAATGTAAATTATATTGGGTATAACATACATCAAATATGAATGAGGAACTCTGTCTTTATTTAGATAGTGTTTTCTTATGTTTTACTTTTAAAATATTTCATTTCCAATACACATAAACACTACTAAAGGAAAATAATGGGAAAGCATGTCACACAGCAACAACTTGAGAAAATCTTCCTTGGTTTTATAACGTGTGTCATTGTAATACTGACACCTGGTGGGCATTCAGTATGTAAACGAGCACACGTGACGTTTCTTAAACTCAGAACCAGGAAGAATTTAAAGATAGAAAACGAAACGAAACTGTTTTTGAGGTGTCTCTGCATTTGTGCAATCGGTAAAATGGCAGAAGCCAGTATTTCAGTGTTTGAGGATCAGTTCAGCTGTTCAATCTGTCTGGATCTACTGAAGGATCCAGTGACTATTCCCTGTGGACACAGTTACTGTATGAGCTGTATTACAGACTGCTGGAATCAGGATGATGAGAAGAGAGTTTATAGCTGCCCTCAGTGCAAACAGACCTTCACTTCAAGACCTGCTTTAGGAAAGAATGTGATTCTTGCTGAGATGATGGAGAAACTGAAGACAACAAAACTTCAGACTGCTGGATCTGCTCCCAGTTATGCTGGACCTGAAGATGTGGAGTGTGACGTCTGTACTGGGAGAAAATACAAAGCTGTCAAGTCATGTCTGGTGTGTCTTGAATCTTACTGTCAAACTCACTTTGAACATCATGAAGATTTTCGCTCAGGAAAGAGACACAAAGTCACTGAAGCCACTGGAAGACTTCAGGAGATGATCTGCTCTCAACATGACAGACTTCTAGAGGTTTTCTGTCGTACTGATCAGAAATGTATTTGTTTGTTGTGTATGATGGATGAACATAAAAATCACGACACTGTATCAGCTGCAGCAGAGAGAACAGAGAAACAGGTATTAACAAATAATAGTAAAAACATATGTACTAAATTGATAGATCTGATAGATTATACTGTCTTGTTATTGATCCAAATGATACCTTGTTTCCGTGAAGCCAAAAGATAAAGATCTAACCATTCAGCAGACTTGAATGTCTACTATCAGAGATGAAGAGGGAAGAACAGCAGGCAGTAGATGAAGTTGATGTTATAATAAAATGAGCCAAGTTTATTAGATAAAGTCATCGTTGCGTTAGAATGCTCATAGCTTTGTCAGGAGCAAACTCTGACTATGTTTATCTAGCCCATTGTAGCTTCGTCTGACTAGAATTATATTCATCAGGTGTTATTATACCAGCATAGACAGTGGAAAAATACTGCTTCACAACATTTAGTCTCGTGATGTTATTATGAACCTTGAGAATGAGATCCATTGAAACTCATCTACTTGTGAAGACAATATAAATGCAGCATCCAATGTAAATGAAAGAACAGCAATATAGAACAGAATAAGTAGGTAAAATATATAACTAATAACTATATCAAAATAGTAAAGAATAACAAAATAAGAATATAAGAACAACACAAGTCTGTATTGTCAAAGCAGGATTTCATAATCTTTAGAAAAAAACACACAAACACAGTGGTTGCTTTTAAGAAATACAGATCTATCAAAATAGGATATAAAATATAATCTAATCAAGTTCAGTTTATATTGATACAATAATTCTACCCAAACAGCTGAGTTTGTTGTTTGTTATTTACCTTTTCAACAGAGATTATTGGAGGACAACCAGAGAAAACACCAGCAGAGAATCCAGGAGAAAGAGAAGAAGCTTCAGGATCTCAGAGAGGCTGTGAAGACACACAAGGTGAGTTTTGAGTAATAGAGAAACATAAATGCTGCTGTTTCAGACTCAGTTTCAGTCTGATTCTAGTGTGTGTGTGTGTGTGTGTGTGTGTGTGTGTGTGTGTGTGCGTGCGTGCGTGCGTGCGTGTGTGGTAACAGAGCTCTGCACAGACAGCAGTAGATGACACTAAGAGGATCTTTACTGAACTGATCCGCTCCATTGAGAGAAGACGCTCTGAGGTGATAAAGCTGATCAGAGATCAGGAAAAGACTGAAGTGAGTCGAGCTGAAGGAGTCTTGAAGGAACTGGAGCAGGAGATTGATGATCTGAGGAGGAGACATGATGAGATGAAGCAGCTTTCACACACAGAAGATCACATCAGTTTCCTTCAGGTAACACAACACTGTACAGTGTAGCATATAATTAAACATGTACATCTTGACTTAATATTGAAGTTATGGTATGAGTAATTATTGATAGAAAGTGCATCAGTAAATTTGTTGGACAGATACTGTATGTCAGCCACACCCAGCTAAAATTTCTTCTTCGGACATTACATGGTGTGCATCATGTTTTCTTGGAGATATTTTGTCACAAATAGAACACAGGAGATTTGTCTTAAAACCCTTTATTGTATTTAAATCTTAAGGCATTAAAAAGGCAAAAGTCTATGAACTTCTGCACATTTTTAAATGTGTATTCATCTGAGAGATTCCCCTCAATTAGAGAAATAAGAAGCAGCTCTTTTTTCTCATCCTTGCATTCGTTCCTTGCAACCTAATAAGGCTTTCCTGTTGCTTAGAGTATGGCGCTAGCAACGCCAAGGTCATGAGTTCAATTCCAGGGATTGCACATACTTAGAATACAATGTATAGTGGCTATAATGCAATGTAAGTCGCTCTGGATAAAAGTGTCTGTAAAATGTGTCACAAATAACCACAAATCAGATCGTAGTGTAGGTTTGTTATATAAGACATGTGTGGTGTAAAGATAATACAGTTTTTGCCTTTCTATTCTGTCTTTTTTTCCCCTGTAACATACTGTATTTAGAGTTTTCAGTCACTTTCTGCATCTCCTGAATCTACAAACAACATCATTATCAGTTCTCTCTCTTTTGATGACGTGGGAAAAACTGTCTCTAATTTGAAAGAAAAGGTGGAGAATGTCTGTAAAAGGGAGACTGGAAACATATCTGGCAAAGGTGAAGAACATGAAAGTCTTTAATTTACTCTTAGAAATGAGTCCTACATATTATAATATAACTTAAAAAAGGCGGAGTATAGTAAAATAAGTATGGTTTTGCTTGAGAATCACACTAACTATGTAATTTTATTTCTTAAGTTTTAAACGTTGAAATTATTCCCACCAATGTACCCAAGACCAGAGCACAGCTCCTACAATGTAAGATTCATTTTGAGATCATTTAATACAATATCTAAAAATTATTAATTGAAATATGTACATATGTATATAAACACTAGTTATATACTGTGTTATTTTAGCAACATTTTAATAGGCTGTGAGAGTAGAGGTTTGTGAAGGTTTAGTCTTAAATATTCTACCTACTCTACTCTAAATCATCTTAAATTGAATGATGTTCATATATAACCTTGGTAATTTAAATATCTCCTTCCCATAACATTTTTAACATTTGTCATAATTTGAGCTGGATCACATATGTCCGTCATGAATAGGCAAAATGTATATTTAATTTATATTCATATTATATTATTTTATTGTATATAAATTGTATCAAATTAAATTAAAACTGCTAAACAGTTATGGATTTTTTGTGGATATCAACCGGAAGTAAAGTTTAAGCCACATAACGTTTGTTTTTGTTGTTGCCGCTGAAACTATCTAGTTGAAATTAAAATCTCATACATTTTATCTTCCTTAGATTTCAGTCCATTTTCACTGGATCCAAACACTGTAAATGAAAACGCCTGTTTGTCTGAGGGGAACACAGTGGCTACATACACTGACACAGAGCAGCTGTATCCTGATCATCCAGACAGATTTGATTTTTGGACTCAGGTGTTGTGTAGAGAGAGTGTGTGTGGATGCTGTTACTGGGAGGTTGAGAGGAGTGGGAATAATGTTGTGAGTATGTCAGTATCATATAAGAGCTTAAACAGGAAAGGAAGCACATATCATTCTGCATTTGGACTAAATGATCAGTCCTGGAGATTGGAGTGCTCTGCCTCCTCTTACTCATTCTGGCACAATGGTGTAAAGACTGACCTCACTGTACCATGCAGATCTTCTAGAATAGGAGTGTATGTGGATCACAGTGCAGGAATTCTGTCCTTCTACAGCGTCTCTGACACAATGACCCTCATCCACAGAGTCCACACCACATTCACTCAACCTCTATATCCTGGATTTTGGTTAAGTGAGACCTCAACAGTGAAATTGCAGGATTTAACAATGTAACTGATATACCTCTAGCTATTGCTTTATTTACAAAAAACCTTCAGTGTTACAGAAGTTTGACAAATTGTTGCTGTGGTTATAAAACTTCTCAAAACGTATAGTTAAATATTTAACTTTAAGTCTATATTTTTGTTTATTTTGTATTTTATTGCTCAAGTAATCCTCTGTTTTCGGGTGAATTGCTGTATAATTTTCTTTTCAGTCCTGTGCAAGTGGAGTTCAGAACATCATGTTGAGCTTTCAGATCTCAATGACATTAATTCATGTGCCTTTTCTAAAGTGCCCTTTTCTGTATTTCTTTTTAATTAAATCTGATAATAAATTTCAATTACATTAAAAGCGCAACATTGTGAATATAACGTTAAAAAGCAGTGATGTTAATAAACCCTATTCTCTATTAAACTATCTTTAGTGTAATGGCATGGGCATTCAAACACAAATAAGCACCCAGGATGCTTTGTTGGCACCTGCAGTTTCTGGCAATGCTGTTGTGCAAGCATATACATTTCTAATTCAAACATTCAGTGTTTCCTCGATAAACATTTCCCTGTAAATTAAAAATATAAAGACAATGATTACAATCAATATCATTAGTTAAACATGTTCATGATTGGTCATTTGAATTTACAATTGGTCAGAAACCGACAAATCTAAAGAATTAAATGAATTGATGCCATGTATGCCTAAAACACTACCAGATCAATTGTATTAAATATAGTTACTTTAAAATGATTAGAGATAATAATAGAAAATGAAACACTCAGGTGTCATGTAGACACTTTAAATGTAAGTGAAGTTTTGTCTTTTATTATGTGTATTTCCAGAGGCGTAGGAAAGGGGGCAGGCAATTGAAAACGGTCAGATATTGTAATCTTAATACAACGCGCAACGAAATTTCGGCAACCCCCTTTGCTGGGCCCTTTCTCCTGCTACGCTGACGCTCGTTATAATATCCGCGAAACGCACGTAAAACACATGACAACAGCGTCAGGCTTCGGCGGCGCCACGTCTCCACGGCCTCGCAAAGCGGAGTGAACTTCAGAAAAAGAGAATAAGGTGTGTGTAGCCTATTTACTACTTGCTATGACATCTGCTTATATGCCGTTATTTGTTATAAATGCAGTTTACATAATGTGCCGCTAGAGCAACACAATATAGTTTCCCATCCACTGTAAAGTTTTTACCCGCCCCTCTTCAACACACTATAGTTGTTTACCTCCGAATTAAGTGCTTTTCACATCAATGTTGACATACTAAAGCGATCTTGATGCTATTTTCATTTGGATTTAAAACATATTATTCTACTTGTGGCATTAGAAGAATTCGAAGTCGTGCACAGAAGCGACGGACAGCACTCGTATAAACTGCTTAAATGGCAAAGAAACAAAAATACTTGTTATTGATAAATAAGGACCCATCAGCTGATTGTGACGTTTATTACAGGGATTTGTGCTTGTGATGTCCCTTTGAATTCATGTGAAGTGGATGACACAAATACATTTAGTAGGATTTAATATTAGTTTGGATATTATTATTTAAATATGAACTATTGCATTTTAAGAAATAAAATTAAGAAAGAGTAATACAACTATTGTTATTAGTTCATGGTATTTAACAAATGGCAGAGTGTTTCTTTAGGCTACTAATCCTGTGTTTTTAGGTGCATTGCTTTTATATGTAGAGTTCACATCTATGAAAAACTGTAATATACTGTTTTGATATAGGCCTATATATTGATAATATACTGTAAATATTTGAGCATTGATATTGTTTAAAAAACAAAATATAAAAGTAAACTCTTTATGTTCTGTCACATGTGGTTTGACTATACGTTTAATTGAACATTGTACAACTATATTTTTTAGAACAAATATATATTTGAAAAAAAAATCAAAAGGGCCTCCATCAGTAATTTTGCCTAATGTAGGTTAGCCTCTTTATTTCTTAAAGATTATATTTGTTATAGACATTACCATTTATATAGAATTTTATCTAACAGCAAATATATGCAAAGATCCAAGCAGGTAGGATAGGATCACCTGTGACACAGCTGACCAGCTTTCGTTCATTGTGTTTGAGGGAAATTGGTAAGCTCTTTTGTTTTGTCATACTGACACCTAGTGGACATTAAGTGTGTGAACGAGCACTAACGCGTTTTTTCCCAAACAGATCCCGGAAACAGTTGAAGTTGGAAACTGAAACTTCAGCGCTTTTGAGGCGTCTTTGCATTTTGGACATGGAAATGGCAGAAGCCAGTATTTCATGGATTCAGGATCAGTTCAGCTGTTCAATCTGTCTGGATCCACTGAAGGATCCAGTGACTATTCCCTGTGGACACAGTTACTGTATGAGCTGTATTACAAACTGCTGGAATCAGGATGATGAGAAGAGAGTTTATAGCTGCCCTCAGTGCAGACAGACCTTCACTACAAGACCTGCTTTAGGAAAAAATGTGATTCTTGCTGAGATGATGGAGAAACTGAAGAAAACTAAACTTCAGACTGATGGATCTGCTTCCAGTTATGCTGGACCTGAAGATGTGAAGTGTGACGTCTGTACTGGGAGAAAACGCAAAGCTGTCAACTCATGTCTGGTGTGTCTTGAATCTTACTGTCAAACTCACTTTGAACATCATGAAGGTTTTCATTCTGGAAAACGACACAAAGTCACTGAAGCCACTGGAAGACTTCAGGAGATGATCTGCTCTCAACATGACAGACTGCTGGAGGTTTTCTGTCGTACTGATCAGAAATGTATTTGTTTGTTGTGTACGATGGATGAACATAAAAATCACGACACTGTATCAGCTGCAGCAGAGAGAACAGAGAAACAGGTATGAAGAAATCAAATACAGATGATGAGAATGTAAACTGACTAAGAAGTAAAATGAGCTATAATGTAAAATTATGTTAACTATATTAGAACAGCGAGTTAATCTGTTATTTATCTGTTCAACAGAGACTATTAGAGGACAATCAAAGAAAATTCTATCAGAGAATCCAGGAGAAAGAGAAGAAGCTTCAGGATCTCAGAGAGGCTGTGAAGACACACAAGGTGAGTTTTGAGTAATAGAGAAACATAAATGCTGCTGTTTCAGACTCAGTTTCAGTCTGATTCTAGTGTGTGTGTGCGTGTGTGCGTGCGTGTGTGCGTGTGTGTGTGCGTGTGTGTGTGTGTGTGTGTGTGTGTGCGTGCGTGCGTGTGTGCGTGCGTGCGCGTGTGTGGTAACAGAGCTCTGCACAGACAGCAGTAGATGATACTGAGAGGATCTTCACTGAACTGATCTGCTCCATTGAGAGAAGACGCTCTGAGGTGATAAAGCTGATCAGAGATCAGGAAAAGACTGCAGTAAGTCGAGCTGAAGGACTCTTAAAGGAACTGGAGCAGGAGATTGATGATCTGAGGAGGAGACATGAAGAGATGGAGCAGCTTTTACACACAGATCACATCAGTTTTCTTCAGGTAACACAACACTGTAAATACATCTTGGATTCAGTTTAAAATTAGATAGTGAGAAGTATGTTATTGATGAAAAGTTCAACAGTACAGTATGTTTCTTAGAAGGACATTGTCATTTAGGATACTAAAACATACTTTTTTCTCAAAACTAATTTTTGTATTTATTCGATCTGTGCATTAGCAGATTTAAGAAAGATTTTGATTTGACTTTGTAGTTTTGCTGGTTTTTCTGGTGCTTTCTTTATGGGGAGACATTTTGACATTATTTTGGAAGATAAAATGTTTCCTTTTTGTGACAAACGTTCTATGGATTGCTTGTTTAAAAGCATATTCTGTGTAGTTTATATGAACTGCTGTACATTTGATTCATTTTAAACGCTTTTAAATGTCTGACTTAATAATACTTATATAGTTATTTATTTTTTATTTTTTTCTGTATTTCTGTGACTGTAAGACCAACCAATGTTCAAACTAATCAACATCTATAATCTGTACTATTCTGTTCTTTTCTATTCTGTTTGTAGAGTTTTCAGTCTCTCTCTGAATCTCCTGAATCTACAGACAACAAAGTCTTTTGTTCTCTCCTCTCTTTTGATGATGTGGGAAAATCTGTCTTCCAACTAAAAGAAAAGGTGGAGGATGTCTTTAAAAAAGAGATCGAAAATATATCTGACAGAGGTAAAGAACATCAACACCTGTGATTTACTCCCAGAAATCGAATATAAAAGAAGAAATCCAGAGTATTTTAAAATGAGTTTACATGAGATTCAAACTAATTATGTCACTTTATGTCTTTAGTTTCTTACAGGTACATTGAAATTCCCACCACTGGACCCAAAACCAAGATGCAGGCCATACACTGTAAGACATTATCTCAAACACATATTAGGATAATATACAGTTAATGAAATCACCTTGACTTTAATATTTTATAGATACTATTACTGTACAAAGATTTTTGCCTTTCCCCCCCAAATAAACACACAATTGACAGAAATGTGATTATCTGCATAAAGAAGCAAACTGGTTGAAAATATTCTGCATTTATCTTTCTCAGATTTCCGTCAGTTCTTTCTGGATCCAAATACAGTACATAAAAATATCATTCTGTCTGAAGGAAACAAAGTGGCCACTTACACTTACAGAGTCCAGCAGTATCCTGATCATCCAGACAGATTTGAATATTGGACTCAGGTGTTGTGTAGAGAGAGTGTGTGTGGACGCTGTTACTGGGAGGTTGAGTGGAGTGGTTGGGTGTATATAACAGTGTCATATAAGAACATCAGCAGGAAGGGAACAGGTGATGAGTGTGGATTTGGAGGAAATGATCAGTCCTGGGGTTTGGACTGCTCTCTCTCAGAATGTTCATTCTGGCACGATAACACAAAGAATAATTTCCCTGTAGTGTCCAGTTCTTCTAGAATAGGAGTTTATGTGGATCACAGTGCAGGAATTCTGTCCTTCTACAGCGTCTCTGACACAATGACCCTCATCCACAGAGTCCACACCACATTCACTCAACCTCTATATCCTGGATTTTTGATACATAGGGACTCAACAGTCAAGCTGTTTAGATTAGTTTGATGTTTAAATTTAGCTTTAAATACATAAGTGTGATCCAAATTATTGATATGTCATTCTTTAACATAGCTTTCACTAGGAGATTATTCTGTTTAGATCTGCTTGTTATATAGACTGTTTCAAAGTGACAACATAAACAAACGTTACTGCGCACGCGTGCTTTTTGACCCCAATTTAACTTCCGGTACACATTCACAAACAATAGAGTGCCTGTTGATTATTTCTGATAACAAGCGAAACAAACCGAAAAAAAACGTTACTTGACCAAACTTGTCTCCAATATTTTGAATTTAGACTGCAATACCAATCTCAACCGCTAGATGTCCCTTACGGTTTCTTTAAATGTGACCAAACTACTGGAACCATTCAACAAATCGTTTATTTAATAAAATGAACAGACAGCAAATTTTCAACAAATCGTTTACAATTATTATACAATAACAAATATTATACATTAATATGAACATAAATTAAATATAAATAGTTAGCCTATATTATTATACACTAGCCAAACACAAACCAGAAGTTAACTGGGTTCAGGCGCGCGCGCGTCCGATGAAACGGTCTTCATTTGATTTGCTGTACAGTATGATGATGTATCATTTTCATATCACCTTCATGGCCAACTGAGGTTCAGGTCATTAAGCCGAGCTTCCAGACCCCAATGACATCTCTCTTTCACTTTTTCCTCTGTGCTTTTAAAATAGCATTTGCATTTTCTTTACTATATATGGTAGGCCCTATTACATATCAATAGCATTTATATATCTAATTTGTAGCGATTTAATGTACACACACACTTTGTACCTTTCAAAAATAAATAATAAAAAGTTTGAAGTGTACAATCTGCCATCATCATTATTGAATGTATGTTATAACATGTTTTAAATGGATCACTTAAATTCACACACCAATTGTTTTACAATTGGTTCAAGTGAAATCAAAGCCAATTATTTGAAACTGCTTCCAGCCATTAAAATAGTTTAGTTTTTAATGGCAATTTACATTTATATCGTTTTGTTTCTTTTTAAAGTTAATTTAGAAATTGTTTTGTTGTATGATTGTGACTCAATGGTGCGCAATGCAGAATTATTGATTTGAAGGCATGACATAGGCTAAATTATGTTTAAATTTCTCCTTTAGATCCTCTGCTTCGTAAGGATAAACCTTCCGAAAAGACACGATCACATGCAGACTTGCGTTACCGCGTCACAAACTGTTTCAAATATGTGACACTGGATCACAAAACCATGAGTCTTAAGTAGCACGAGAACATTTGTAGTAATAGCCAAAAATACATCGTACCGTATGGGTCAAAATAAGCCATTTTTCTTTTATGCCAAAAATCATTAGCTTATTTACATTTACGCATTTGGCAGAAGCTTTTATCCAAAGCGACTTACATTACATTGTACTATACATTTGTACATTTTGTATAGTAAGCAAGTGGGGGTTAGGTGCCTTGCTCAAGGGCACCTCATTCATTTTCCATGAAGATACCGTACCGTAAATATATAAAAACTTTATTTTTGTGAGTAATATGCTGTGTTAAGGACTTTATTTCTCAATATTTTGATGACACCCTCAGATTCCTGAGTTCCCAAAAAACCGTATATCAAAAGCTTATTTATTCAGCTTAAATGTAAAAATTTCAATTTAAAAAAATTGACCCATAAGACATATTAGGTTTGTTCTACATTATGCAGTGCTGCGCACTCGTGGTTACTTTGATATCATAAGCGGATGGGTCTGCGTAACGCGCATGAAGTCGAACACATAATAAATCACAAACTTATAACATCAATCACTATACACTGAAAAAAGAATTCATGGAAATAGTAAATAGGCTTTGGCTCATTAAAAAAAGCTGATTTTACCAAAAAAATAGGTTTTGCACATGACTTAATTTCTAAAATGTTACAAAATATAGATTGCAGTTTGTTTAAAATAATGAGTAAACACAGCAAGTAATTTTTAGCAAAATCGCATGAATAAAGATTTGGTTAGATCATGTAACGCAACTTGACTGGCTTTTAAGAGCGCGGCGGCCATTTTCTGAAAATCAACTCCTCAGACTATACAAGTAAACTAAACTAAACTTGTTTTATAGGTTACTAAAATGTTTATAGAATAAATCCTATCAATTTTGTGAAGAAAAATGTTTCTTAGTGTTTTAATTGTTGTGGTGCACGTTTCTTAGTATTTTAAATAAGCTCAGAGAGATATCAAATAATAAATTACAATAATATTGTAATTGAATATTAGATTTAACTTTAAGTAGGCCTATGTTTGAAAATTATGTATAACTTTCTATAAAGCAATTGTAATTTGATAGCCTATAAACATCTGAAAAACCTTTTATGATGTGAGCCTCCAAATTAGGTCAATTTTATTTCAAACACATTTATTAAAATACGTTTACTAAAAATGATAAAATAATTATCATCGTTATAATAACTTATAATATAATGTCTTAATATATTTACACACATGCGCGTTTACTGCGCGGATAAAAATTGTAATGTAAGATATGGAGGACCAGAAGAGTCGTGTGTAAAGTAATAAAGCATTTCATTGTTTAATAACTAATACAATAAAAATTGTCATAAATACATCTGTTTCCAAGTTCATTTATTTATTTAAAAATAAATAGGCTAAATTACAAAGTAGTTCATTATTTAATAGTTTAATCAGCAATCAAAAGCGTGATTATGAAATGTATTTATAAATGAAATATGAATCCATACATTAATACTTTAAATTAAAAGGGGGATTTACAATAACAACATAAAACATTGAAAAAAATACATAATTTTAAAGTGCATTAATAAATTCCACAAAAATGGATTAGAAAATGCAATTTAAAAGGAGAAATAAATAATTGTATTTAGAAATTGAACTATGTTAATCGGTCATTTAAAAGGCGATTCCGTTTACCATTTGCACTTCCATTTCCCCAATGCTTTTACTTTTACAATTTGCTATTCGAATAGCATCTTTATTTAGTTTATTTAGTTATTTAGCATTCGCGTGACACTTGGGGTCCTCGCACTTGTAAAACGAGGTTAAGCAATGCAAATGAAATGAGCTATGACGGGGATACATTTAACAAGCTCTTTGATTGGCTTGTTCCTTGTACATTATATACAGAGCAGAGGTAGGCCTACGTCAGATGAGAAATGGAGAAGACAGACAAACAGACACCTGTTCACTGCACATGTGAGCAGCGAGTATTTTTCATAACAGAAAACATAGAAAAGGAACATTTTCATGTTAGAACTGTGCCTTTGTGGTTATGTTCAGCAAGAGCGTCGAATAGGGACGGTAGGTTAGGGACGTGTCCCTACCAATATCCAGGGAACACTAATTTACCAATAATTTCGACCAAACAATTAAACTACATTTATATATAACCACTGATGTCTATCTCTGTGTTTTGTTTTTAACCTATTACTTATTTTATTTAACATTTAGTTTTCCAGAAATCATTTAATTTAAGTTAAACATCTTTTACAACCGCTGTTTGTTGAGCACAAACGGTTAAATCTCGTTCTCTGCAATGAGTTCCGCCTCTGTAGCTCACGTCGCTAACAGGATTGGCTTTGCTTTTTTTAGTCCCGCCTCTCTAACCCAGGTCGCTTTATGATTGGCTTAGACTTCTCTTCATATTATTATTAGCTCTGTGTCAACACGACGCTATGTGCATGTTTATTCAGGCTACCGCTACCGGTGAGGAAAAACATTCTTACTAACAGTTTTATTGATAAAATATGGGACAAGTTGCTTCACATATTAAGTCAAGGACAGTGTTTTCCCAATGCATGACAATCGACTGTTTCATATGCCTTTTTTAGTAAACAAATGCGTATAAATCGTGATGCAAATCATGTTTCTGTGTAATCTAGTTATTAGCTCCTGTTTTCTGTGTGAGGGTTAGGCAAAAACATAATGTGAATCATGAACCTAAAATAAAACTGGACGTGTGTGTGTGCGCGCGGCGCGTGCGTGCGTGTGATAAAAATCTGCTGGCTCAGCTTTATTTACCTTGCCAGAATTTTCATTGGCATCACAAATAGTAAAAAATAAATAAAATGGACCTGTTGTAGCCTATATTTGTTGTTTTTGACTTGTGTAACATTATTAAGGTTAAATATAAAATAACGTGTTAAAATATTATATTTTTTAAATAAGTCAAGTAAAACTGCACTAAACTTTTTAAACCATTTTATTTTTGTCCCCACCAATGTCAAAATCAAAATTTCGCCCTTGATGTTCAGAATTATTTCGCATACTTTTAATCCCTGCATGTGTAAATGCATTTATGCCGCTTCAGAGTAGCATTAACGGTCTGTGTAAATACATTTGAGTGGTTTTATGCCGCTTCAGATTCGGTTTCTGTACCGTCTTTACTGTGTAAAGACGCCTTAAGTGTAGCATATAGTGCTAAGAAAATATGCTATTTACACTTGGTGTAAATAGACCTTATATTGATAATTCAATTCAATTTTATTTATATAGCGCTTTTCACAATGAGTATTGTTGCAAAGCAGCTTTACAGGAGAAAGCAACAGAAAAAACATAAGTAAGGTAAAAATTACCAAACCTTTAAATTAATTTAATAAAATAAAATAACTATAAAAGCAGTCTCCCTGGGAGCAAGCCAACACGGCCCTGTGGCGAGGAACCCAACTGTTGTGTGTTTAAATGTTGGACCATCTAAGTTAAATTGTGGACAAACTATGGGTAAATTGAATTCTCTGTCGGCGTTAATACGATGACAAATTTGTACTTTTAAAAACTAATCTCGCAGCCTGGAGTCCCAGGTTATTATTTCTGCACATATGGTTTATGCAAGGCGAATCAAACCCACACACGTGGCTAATCAACGCTATGATGTCAAGCTGACCAATGAAATCGAGGCAGAGACGTTGCGGGGCGGGGTTTGTTCAATTGCAAAGCTCTTTGTTTTGTCATAAAAGCGGACATTCAGTGTGTGAATGAGCACTAAAGCGTTTTCCAAACAGATCCCGGATACAGTTTAAATTGAAAATTGAAACTTGAAACGTATTCGTTTTTGAAGCGTCTCTACATTTTTGACATGGAAATGGCGGAAGCCAGTATTTCATGGGTTCAGGATCAGTTCAGCTGTTCAATCTGTCTGGTTCTACTGAAGGATCCAGTGACTATTCCCTGTGGACACAGTTTTTGTATGAGCTGTATTACAAACTGCTGGGATCAGGATGATGAGAAGAGAGTTTATAGCTGCCCTCAGTGCAGACAGACCTTCACTTCAAGACCTGCTTTAGGAAAGAATGTGATTCTTGCTGAGATGATGGAGAAACTAAAGACAACTAAACTTCAGACTGATGGATCTGCTCCCAGTTATGCTGGATCTGAAGATGTGAAGTGTGACGTCTGTACTGGGAGAAAACGCAAAGCTAGCAAGTCATGTCTGGTGTGTTTTGAATCTTACTGTCAAACTCACTTTGAACATCATGAAGGTTTTCACACTAGAAAACGACACAAAGTCACTGAAGCCACTGGAAGACTTCAGGAGATGATCTGCTCTCAACATGACAGACTGCTGGAGGTTTTCTGTCGTACTGAGCAGAAATGTATTTGTTTGATGTGTATGATGGATGAACATAAAAATCACGACACTGTATCAGCTGCTGCAGAGAGAACCGAGAAACAGGTATAAAATGAAATTTAGAGAATGTAATAAGATTGCAAATGTTATAATATTTATATTGAATTTTGATAGATAACCCTACCCAATTTGTTATTTATCTGTTCAACAGAAACAGTTTAAGGACAATGAGAAAAAATTCCATCAGAGGTTTGAGGAGAAAGAGAAGAAGCTTCAGGATCTCAGAGAGGCTGTGAAGACACACAAGGTGAGTTTTGAGTAATAGAGAAACATAAATGCTGCTGTTTCAGACTCCGTTTCAATTTGATTCTTGTGCGTGCGTGCGTGCCTGTGTGTGTGGTAACAGAGCTCTGCACAGACAGCAGTAGATGATACTGAGAGGATCTTCACTGAACTGATCTGCTCCATTGAGAGAAGACGCTCTGAGGTGATAAAGCTGATCAGAGATCAGGAAAAGACTGAAGTGAGTGGAACTGAAGGACTCTTTAAGGAACTGGAGCAGGAGATTGATGATCTGAGGAGGAGACATGAAGAGATGGAGCAGCTTTCACACACAGAAGATCACATCAGTTTCCTTCAGGTAACACAACACTGTAGCATCTTGAATTCAGTTTAAAACTAGATAGTGAGAAGTATGTTATTGATGAAAAGAATGTAGACGAAACTGTATGTTTCTTAGAAGGGCATTGTCAATTAGATGGCTTTCAGTCACAGTCATTTAGGATACTAAAACTACATGTTTCTTTAAAACTAATCTTTGTATTTATTTAATAAATCTGGTCATTAGCAGATTTAAGAAAAATTTAGATTTTACTTTGTAGTTTTGCTGGTTGTTCTGATGTTCTGTTTTTTTTTTGAGTAGACATTTTGACATTATTTTGGAAGATAAAATGTTTCTTTTTCATGACAATCTATAGAAAAGAAAATGATGTTCTTAACTATGGACTGCTTATTTAAAAGTATATTCTATGTAGTTTATTATAGTTGACATTTTTATTCATTTTTAAAGGCTTTAACCCTGGTGGCTTTAATATGTGTGACTATTCTATTTGATTTCTGTGACTAAGACCAACCAAAGTTTATGGTGTTTGATGAGTCAAAACATCTTTCAGCCCATGACAGGGTTTTGTGCTAAAAATAACTTATTATTATTATTATTATTATTATTATTATACCCCACATTCCCCATTACAGGACTAGATAATGAAATATCAGCCTCAATAGAGGAATTTAACTAAGAGTTAAATACGGCACTGAAAACTAATCAACATCTATAATCTATACTATTCTGTTCTTTTCTATTCTGTTTGTAGAGTTTTCAGTCTCTCTCTGAATCTCCTGAATCTACAGACAACAAAGTCTTTTGTTCTCTCCTCTCTTTTGATGATGTGGGAAAATCTGTCTTCCAACTAAAAGAAAAGGTGGAGGATGTCTTTAAAAAAGAGATCGAAAATATATCTGACAGAGGTAAAGAACATCAACACCTGTGATTTACTCCCAGAAATCGAATATAAAAGAAGAAATCCAGAGTATTTTAAAATGAGTTTACATGAGATTCAAACTAATTATGTCACTTTATGTCTTTAGTTTCTTACAGGTACCCAACTGGACCCAAAACCAAGATGCAGGCCATACACTGTAAGACATTATCTCAAACACATATTAGGATAATATAAAGTTAATGAAATCACCTTGACTTTAATATTTTATAGATACTATTACTGTACAAAGATTTTAGACTTTTCCCTCAAAATAAACACACAATTTACAGAAATGTGGTGATCTGCATTTATCTTTCTCAGATTTCCGTCAGTTCTCACTGGATCCAAATACAGTATATAAATATATCCGTCTCTCTGAAGCAAACAAAGTGGCCACTTGCACTAACAGAGTCCAGCATTATCCTGATCATCCAGACAGATTTAATTATTTTTATCAGGTGTTGTGTAGAGAGAGTGTGTGTGGACGCTGTTACTGGGAGGTTAAGTTGAGTGGGAGTACATATATTTCAGTGTCATATAAGAGCATCAGCAGGAAGGGAACAGGTGATGCGTGTGTATTTGGATCAAATAATCAGTCCTGGAGTTTGGACTGCTCTCACTCAGAATGTTCATTCTGGCACAATAACTTAAAGACTAAACTCCCACTAGTGTCCTGTTCTTCTAGAATAGGAGTTTATGTGGATCACAGTGCAGGAATTCTGTCCTTCTACAGCGTCTCTGACACAATGACCCTCATCCACAGAGTCCACACCACATTCACTCAACCTCTATATCCTGGATTTTGGTTAAGTGAGACCTCAACCGTGACACTGTGTGATTTAACAATGTAAAAGATACATCCTTCGTTGCTTCTTCTTAATTAAAATACTCTATATAGTTTGATAAATAAATGATTCTTGTCAAATTTGACATTCATATTTTTGTCACATACTGTATTCTTCTTTTATACACCACCTTTTTGAGTTGATGTTTGAAGTCCTGTTAATGTGATTAAATTATAACCAAACTGAATATTATATATTTGATAAGTTTTGTAAAACATTTTTTTTTAGATTTCATTGTTTAAATAAATCACTTCATTTGGATAAAATTTTGTATCTCAAAAATGCTATTCAGAGCTTCCAGTCTTCAGTGACACTCATTCACTTTTTCCATTTGATTTTTCCCATTAATTTTCCTTCATAGTATTGTTCATTTAACAGGGAAGTGCTTGGGTCACATTCTGTTTTAACTACATTTATTAAGTGATGTTGCCATTCCTAAGGCAAAGAATGATAGAAACTTACACATTCAGTAAATTAAGAACGGTCATGAAAAAAAAAAAAAAAGATCTCAAATGTGAATCACAAAAATGTTTGTTTTCTGTTTGTCATTCTGACATCTAGTAGACATTCAGTTTCTGAACAAGCACAGAAGCTTATTGAACACGTGACGTTTCTCGACACAGAACCAGGAAACATTTGAAATCGGAAACCGAAACTTAAGTGTTTTTGTGGAGTCTTTACATTCGTGTAGTCAGTAAAATGGCAGAAGCCAGTATTTCATGGATTCAGGATCAGTTCAGCTGTTCAATCTGTCTGGATCTACTGAAGGATCCAGTGACTATTAACTGTGGACACAGTTACTGTATGAGCTGTATTACAAACTGCTGGAATCAGGATGATGAGAAGAGAGTTTATAGCTGCCCTCAGTGCAGACAGACCTTCACTCCAAGACCTGCTTTAGGAAAGAATGTGATTCTTGCTGAGATGATGGAGAAACTGAAGAAAACTCAACTTCAGACTGCTGGATCTGCTCCCAGTTATGCTGGACCTGAAGATGTGGAGTGTGACGTCTGTACTGGGAGAAAACACAAAGCTGTCAAGTCATGTCTGGTGTGTCTGAACTCTTACTGTCAAACTCACTTTGAACATCATGAAGAACTTCAATCTGGAAAACGACACAAAGTCACTGAAGCCACTGGAAGACTTCAGGAGATGATCTGCCCTCAACATGACAGACTGCTGGAGGTTTTCTGTCGTACTGATCAGAAATGTATTTGTTTGTTGTGTACGATGGATGAACATAAAAATCACGACACTGTATCAGCTGCTGCAGAGAGAACAGAGAAACAGGTATGAAGAAATAAATATTCAAAACATATGTATAGACTATAACAAGTTCAGTTTATATTTATACAATAATTCTACCCAAACAGCTGAGTTTGTTGTTTGTTATTTACCTTTTCAACAGAGACTATTGGAAGACAACCAGAGAAAACATAAGCAGAGAATCCAGGAGAAAGAGAAGAAGCTTCAGGATCTCAGAGAGGCTGTGAAGACACACAAGGTGAGTTTTGAGAAATAGAGAAACATAAATGCTGCTGTTTCAGACTCGGTTTCTAATGATTCTGTGTCTGAATCTGAGTCTGAAGTGTGCGTGTGCATGTGTGTGTGGTAACAGAGCTCTGCACAGACAGCAGTAGATGATACTGAGAGGATCTTTACTGAACTGATCTGCTCCATTGAGAGAAGACGCTCTGAGGTGATAAAGCTGATCAGAGATCAGGAAAAGACTGAAGTGAGTCGAGCTGAAGGAGTCTTGAAGGAACTGGAGCACGAGATTGATGATCTGAGGAGGAGACATGATGAGATGAAGCAGCTTTCACACACAGAAGATCACATCAGTTTCCTTCAGGTAACACAACACTGTACAGTGTAGCATATAATTAAACATGTACATCTTGACTTAATATTGAAGTTATGGTATGAGTAATTATTGATAGAAAGTGCATCAGTAAATTTGTTGGACAGATACTGTATGTCAGCCACACCCAGCTAAAATTTCTTCTTCGGACATTACATGGTGTGCATCATGTTTTCTTGGTGATATTCTGTCACAAATAGGACACAGGAGATTTGTCTTAAAACCCTTTATTGTATTTAAATATTAAGGCATTAAAAAGGCAAAAGTCTATGAACTTCTGCACATTTTTAAATGTGTATTCATCTGAGAGATTCCCCTCAATTAGAGAAATAAGAAGCAGCTCTTTTTTCTCATCCTTGCATTCGTTCCTTGCAACCTAATAAGGCTTTCCTGTTGCTTAGAGTATGGCGCTAGCAACGCCAAGGTCATGAGTTCAATTCCAGGGATTGCACATACTTAGAATACAATGTATAGTATAATGCAATGTAAGTCGCTCTGGATAAAAGTGTATGTAAAATGTTTCACAAATAACCACAAATCAGATCGTAGTGTAGGTTTGTTATATAAGACATGTGTGGTGTAAAGATAATACAGTTTTGCCTTTCTATTCTGTCTTGTTTTTTTCCAATTACATACGGTTTGTAGAGTTTTCAGTCACTTTCTGCATCTCCTGAATCTACAAACAACATCATTATCAGTTCTCTCTCTTTTGATGACGTGGGAAAAACTGTCTCTAATTTGAAAGAAAAGGTGGAGAATGTCTGTAAAAGGGAGACTGGAAACATATCTGGCAAAGGTGAAGAACATGAAAGTCTTTAATTTACTCTTAGAAATGAGTCCTACATATTATAATATAACTTAAAAAAGGTGGAGTATAGTAAAATAAGTATGGTTTTGCTTGAGAATCACACTAACTATGTAATTTTATTTCTTAAGTTTTAAACGTTGAAATTATTCCCACCAATGTCCCCAAGACCAGAGCACAGCTCCTACAATGTAAGATCATTTAAAACAATATCTAAAATATATCATTCACAAATATGTACATTTATATAAACACTATATAGTTTTATACTGTTTTTAGTAACATTTTGTGAAGGTTTAGTCTTAAATATCCTACCTACTCTACTCTAAATCATCCTAAATTGAATGATGTTCATATATAACCTTAGTAATTTAAATGTCTCCTTCTCATAACATATTTAACATTTGGCATAATTTGAGCTGGATCTGAAATCACATGAAAAGAAGTATGTGTCATGAATAGGCTAAATGTATTTATATTTAATTTATATTCATATGAATTTATATTAATATTTTATTGTATATTAATTGTATTCAATTAAATTAAAACTACTTAACAGTTATGGATTTTTGTCTATAAGTGTAACTGGAAATTAAGTTTAAGCCACATAACGTTTGTTTTTGTTGTTGCCGCTGAAACTATCTAGCTGAAATTAAAATCTCATACATTTTATCTTCCTTAGATTTCAGTCCATTTTCACTGGATCCAAACACTGTAAATGAAAACGCCTGTTTGTCTGAGGGGAACACAGTGGCTACATACACTGACACAGAGCAGCTGTATCCTGATCATCCAGACAGATTTGATTTTTGGACTCAGGTGTTGTGTAGAGAGAGTGTGTGTGGATGCTGTTACTGGGAGGTTGAGAGGAGTGGGACTAATGTTGTGAGTATGTCAGTATCATATAAGAGCTTAAACAGGAAAGGAAGCACATATCATTCTGCATTTGGATATAATGATCAGTCCTGGAGTTTGTACTGTTCTCCCTCCAAATGTTCATTCTGGCACAATAGCACAGAAACTAAACTCCCATTAGTATCCATTTCTTCTAGAATAGGAGTGTATGTGGATCACAGTGCAGGAATTCTGTCCTTCTACAGCGTCTCTGACACAATGACCCTCATCCACAGAGTCCACACCACATTCACTCAACCTCTATATCCTGGATTTTGGTTACATAGGGACTCAACAATTAAACTGTGTAAACTGTGATTTAACAGTATACAATATACACATTATACAATTTGCTAAATAAAAGTATAGTACAAATCATTCCTAACAAAGATTATATTGGCAGTAGCAAAAAACATTCTTAATTCTTAATTTTAAAAGCAAAATGACTCAGTAATCAGATAATCATTTTTAAAAATGAAAATTCTGTCATTAATTGCTCAATCTCTATTTTCCCCTTGAGCAAGGCACCTTACCCCAACTTACTTACTTAGAAACAAATGTTATAGTATAATGCAATGTAAGTTGCTTTGGATAAAAGTGTCTGCCAAAAGCATAAATATAAATGTAGCAAAAGTCACATTTATTCACATTTAAGACTGGAAAAAAAATTAAAAAGGAAAAGAACAGCTCTCATTGTTTAGGCCTACTAAAATGCTATATTGCATTTTTGTGTATGTTCAATGTACATGCAATATTTACACATGCATTTTTATCATTCTTTTTTTTAATTAAAAATGTATTCTAAAAGTTCAGTTATGTTATGTTGTTTTTATATTTTTATGCATTAATGCAACACTCACATGGCTGGATTTACGCTTTATTTGCATAATGTTTTAGTCAGACTCCACAGAACAGAACTGTTTGCACCTGCTTTCATCTGGGATAAGACATCTGTTTATAATTGCATTTTTGCATAAAGTTAAGGTAAAAAAATCATTAAATTTTTTTATGAATGAATTAATAAATGTTTTAAAAGCTCGAAAGCGCACGTGCATTAATCATAAAGGAAATCCAAACGAATCCATTGTGTTAATAAATGTCTTCTGAAGCGAAACGAGAAGTTTATTTAAGAAAAATACAGGACACCTAAGCTTTACCATATTCGGGGTAACATTTGTATGCGTGTTCTGTTTTAGCATTTAACAATTAATTGACAACTGATTCACAAGTGTTCCTGCAGAACCAAATTATTACCCTTTGACTTTATGAATACCCATCAATGACAGCTCAATGACTTTGTATCTTTTTAGTGCATTTATTTAAAGAAATAAATGAATACATTTTAATGAAGTTTTATCTGTAAATGGTCGTCACTGGTGTTAGGCTACTGATCTTCACCCATAGGAAGGTAACACCAGTGACAATTTCCTGAAAAAATGCATTTCTGATAACTGATAAGACACAGTGCCCTAACATGAGCCCTTCTTCATAGATATTCAGGAAATAGGAAGAAGAAAGTCAAGTAATTTGTGTTTTTTTTATTTAAAAATAAACGATTTTTGTAACACTATGACACAACTTCAGGGGACAACTACTTTCAGTATATATTGTATATTATTTATTCTGCATTTTGTTGTTTTATGTAATTTACATCAATTAGGCCTATTTGATAGTTATATGTGACCCTGGATCACAAAACCAGTCTTAAGTGTAGCACAAGAACATTTGTAGTAATAGCCAAAAATGCATCATATGGGTCAACATTTGCCATTTTTCTTTTATGGCAAAAATCATTAGGAAATGAAGTAAAGATCATTTTCCATGAAGATATTTTGTAAATGTCCTACCCTAAATATATAAAAACGTTATTTTTGTGAGTAATATGCTATGCTAAGGACTTCATTTGGAAAACTTTAAAGTTGATTTTCTCAATATTTCGATTTTTTTGCACCCTCAGATTCCTGAGTTTTAAATAGTTATATCTCGGCCAAATATTGTCCTATCCCAACAAACCACACATCAATAGAAAGCTAATTTATTCAGCCTTTAGACGATGTAATATTCTCAATTTTAAAAAAATGACCCATAAGACCCAAGGTCATATGCATTATTGAATTTTAAATGGTAGAAAAACCTGTTTTTGATCGTAAAATAAAGCACTCTGTACATGACTGTGAAGACGACCACTTCTGTGGTGCTTGGAATGAATTTACAAACAAATATTGTCACATTGATGGCTCAAGAAAATGTAGCCTAATTGTTTAAATGACATTGTTTCATTTAAAAATATAAATATGCTGTAACACTAAAATGTTTTCAGGTGTAATAGTACTGTAAAAAGGCTAGGGACAGAAAAATTGTCCAAGGTGTTCGCGACAAGGAGCATGCGCACACGTTTCTCAAACACAGAAACAGGAAACATGAGCTTGAAATAGAAACCAAAACTGTTTTTTGTATCTGTCACTTTATTCGTGTAGTCAGTGAAATGGCAGAAGCCAGTATTTCAGTGGTTCAGGATCAGTTCAGCTGTTCAATCTGTCTGGATCTACTGAAGGATCCAGTGACTATTCCCTGTGGACACAGTTACTGTATGAGCTGTATTACAAACTGCTGGAATCAGGATGATGAGAACAGAGTTTATAGCTGCCCTCAGTGCAGACAGACCTTCACTCCAAGACCTGCTTTAGGAAAGAATGTGATTCTTGCTGAGATGATGGAGAAACTGAAGAAAACTCAACTTCAGACTGCTGGATCTGCTCCCAGTTATGCTGGACCTGAAGATGTGAAGTGTGACGTCTGTACTGGGAGAAAACACAAAGCTGTCAAGTCATGTCTGGTGTGTTTAAACTCTTACTGTCAAACTCACTTTGAACATCATGAAGAACTTCAATCTGGAAAACGACACAAAGTCACTGAAGCCACTGGAAGACTTCAGGAGATGATCTGCTCTCAACATGACAGACTTCTAGAGGTTTTCTGTCGTGCTGATCAGAAATGTATTTGTTTGTTGTGTACGATGGATGAACATAAAAATCACGACACTGTATCAGCTGCAGCAGAGAGAACAGAGAAACAGGTATGAAGAAATCAAATACAGATGATGAGAATGTAATAAGAAGTAAAATGAGCTATAATGTAAAATTATGTTAACTATATTAGAACAGCGAGTTAATCTGTTATTTATCTGTTCAACAGAGACTGTTGGAGGACAATCAGAGAAAACATCAGCAGAGAATCCAGGAGAAAGAGAAGAAGCTTCAGGATCTCAGAGAGGCTGTGAAGACACACAAGGTGAGTTTTGAGTAATAGAGAAACATAAATGCTGCTGTTTCAGACTCAGTTTCAGTCTGATTCTAGTGTGTGTGTATGTGTGTGCGTGCGTGCGTGCGTGCGTGCGTACGTGTGTGGTAACAGAGCTCTGCACAGACAGCAGTAGATGATACTGAGAGGATCTTTACTGAACTGATCTGCTCCATTGAGAGAAGACGCTCTGAGGTGATAAAGCTGATCAGAGATCAGGAAAAGACTGCAGTGAGTCGAGCTGAAGGACTCTTGAAGGAACTGGAGCAGGAGATTGATGATCTGAGGAGGAGACATGATGAGATGAAGCAGCTTTCACACACAGAAGATCACATCAGTTTCCTTCAGGTAACACAACACTAAGTAGTACAGTGTATTACAATAAATACATCTTGACTTGACTTTAAAATTTGATTTAAGATTTATATACTGGCATAAAATGATAAAACTGATCAAATGTACATTGAAACAAAATTTGTTCTACAACATAAAACACATCAGTTATAACCTGTGGAAGGTTTTTTAAAGCTTTTACAGTTCTTAAAAAGCAACTTGTTATACTTTACAGCTTGCTTAAAGCGGCTACAGTCATTGTCAGGAACGTTAAATGTCATCATGCATAAATACCTTCATCGGTTCATTCATGAAGTAGTTCATTACTAGATAAAGTGCTTTTAATAGAGCTTGAAAGAGTCGTCGGAGGCTTGGTGGTGGTGACGTTGATGTTTAGTGACCGTGGTGTAGTCTGTTTGTAGCCTCATGTCAGCTTCTTACAGCTTTGAAGATACAGAAATGTAGGCAAACAAGTGTATTTCCAATGAGCCTGTAGACAATTACAGTTGTAAAATTGTTTACTTGTGAGGACTCACAAAGTCCAAACATAAAAATACACATCAGATTCTAGTGTATTGGGTTTGAGGTTAAAGTAGTGGGTGCTGTGCAAAGAATAAAGTTGTATCGTACTCCATTCCATTCGATTAAATTTGATTCGATAATTTACCTTTTTTTTTTTTACACATTAACACATTGAGTCTATACATGTTATCAGTATGTGTGTTCCTTGGGAATCAAACCCATGACCGCAAGTTGAGCTACAAAAACATTATTTGTTATACATTAAGCAGTAAACCAGGTAATAAGATGATTTAGGGATGATTTTGACTGATGCTATTTGTTTGACTTTTTTAAATTTAAGGTTTTCTTTTTAAGGATTAATGAGCTTGACATTTTTTGACATAAAATAAATTGTTCCTTTATTTATTTATTTACTTCTCAGCCTGTGACCCTAAATCCAACCAAAGTCTCCGATGAGCTGCAGTCAAATAATTTTTAACAAATCTCTGTAAAACAAAATACATTGTAAAAATAAACAATATGTAAACAAAAAAAACCTAATGCATCAAAAAGACTTTAGCAGAATAATTGATACTGTATGCATGATTAAAAACATGTGCTAGTGCTAAAATAAACAAACACACATCAGATTGATGGAGAAGTGGGTGCTGTGGAGTGGATGAAATTAAGTTTTTGTCATATTTTTTTTCTATTCTATTCAGACTTTCAACTCCCTCTCTGCCTCACCTGGATCTACAGACAACATAATCTTCAGTTCTCTTCTCTCTTTTGATGATGTGGGGAAATCTGTCATTGAATTGAAAGAAAAGGTGGATGATTTCTGTAAAAAAGAGATTGAAAAGATATCTGGCAAAGGTAAAGAACATGAATGACTAAGACTTTACCTGCAGTAGTGTAATATATAACAGAAAAATGTATAGCATGAATGATTTTACTTTATTTTTTTAGTTTCAAACATTGAAATTATTCCCATCAATGAACCCAAGACCAGAGCGGAGCTCCTAAAATGTAAGACACATCATAATTTAATACAGTCTAACATTGTCAAAATAATCATTTCAAATAGACACTGTATATTGTTTTAGCAAAAAAAACATTGCCAGGTTGTGAGCAGAGGTTTAAGGAAATTTGGTCTTGAATATCCTGTCTGGCATTTAACCTTAAACTTAAGAGAAAGAGATTCACTCTCACTAAAAGCAGAACAAGGGACAAATATGGCAAACTAAATTATATATCATGTCTTTAACATTCTTCAGATTTCCATCTGTTCTCTCTGGATCAAAATACAGTACATGAGAATCTCCATCTGTCTGAGGAGAACAGAGTGGCAGTCCAGCAGTATCCTGATCATCCAGACAGATTTGATCACGTAGATCAGGTGTTGTGTAGAGAGAGTGTGTGTGGACGCTGTTACTGGGAGATTGAGTGGAGTGGAGATTCAGTGGATATAGCAGTGTCATATAAGAACATCAGATGGAAGGGAGATGATGGTGATGATGACGGTGATGAAGACGAGTCTGCATTCGGAGGTAATGATCAGTTCTGGAGTTTGGACTGTTCTCCCTCTGAATGTTCATTCTGGCACAATAACACAGAGACTGAACTCCCTGTAGTGTCCAGTTCTTCTAGAATAGGAGTTTATGTGGATCACAGTGCAGGAATTCTGTCCTTCTACAGCGTCTCTGACACAATGACCCTCATCCACAGAGTCCACACCACATTCACTCAACCTCTATATCCTGGATTTTGCTTAGATGAGACCTCAACAGAGAAACTGCAGGATTTAACAATATAAATAAATGAAAAACATCAATGTTAAATCATCTTAGAATCATCGTCATGTTCTTGTGATGTAACAACATGTTCTTTCATGACTAATTATTGCATAAGTTGTAAATATGCTTTTTTTGGTATAACCAAGCATTTGATTACACATTTTACTGGAAGTCTTGCCTTTGTATTTCTATTTTTTTTGTATTTTATTTTTCAAGTAAATCTCTGCATTTTATGTATGATTCATACTGACATTTTTATCTCAGTCACATTTTACATTACATTTACATTTAGTCATTTAGCAGACGCTTTTATCCAAAGCGACTTACAAATGAGGTAAAGAAATAGAAGCAATAGAACAACACAAGGACAGCAATACATAAGTCTAAGAAAATTGGTCTTAGTAAGCCTACAATATACGAAGCTATATATGAAGCTAAGGGTTTTTTTTAATAGAAAAGATAGGAAAAATGAAAAAATACATTATTAGTTTGTCAGGTGTTGGCGGAAGAGATGTGTTTTTAAGATGGCTACAGAATCTGCAGATCTTGTTGTGACAGACAGACGTGGAACAGATCCAGAGAAGGTATGTGAGAGTGATTTTTTCCCTTTGTGGCATGGCACCACAAGACGTTGCTCGTTGGGCAAGGTTCAGGCCATAAGGTTGAGCTTACAGACCTCAAGGACAGCTCTCTTGCTGCTATTTTATCTGACCTTTATCTATTCTATCATTGGTGAATATGAATATATTTAGGGTTTGTATCTGAAAAGCTGGCCCCCAAAAAACCCAGAAGCCTACACTACAAAAAATCGGATTGAAGTTAACTAAATTTAATTTAGTAAATTAATCCAAATGATTTGTCCAATCTATTTGACATAATTAGCCAATGTCTCAACTTTCGGAAGTCAATACAACTGATGGACACAATCCTTCGCGTTGAGTGTGAAAAAATTGTGTGCCTGGAGTGTCTTCCGGCGTCTGGACGTGTCAAACAGTATATTTGTCGATGAGCTTTTCGCGCGAATTTCTTACTCGAGTTGAGATTTTTGTACTTGCGCGGAACTTTCGCGGCGATCGCATCGCGTGCAACGAGTTCGCGTCTATTTGTGGCTTTGCATTGACTTTGTATGTGATTTATTTGCGCAAAACGCTCAATTCGTGTTTGGTGTGAACTCATAGTAAGGATTACTGAAACTGAAAGCATAATGTTGTTGGTGGACTGCTTTGTAAGGACACACCTTTTTGCACACGTCTTGACCAAACAACCAGGAAACAATTTCAGTTAAGAGAAAACAAAACTTAACAACATTAAGCTGTAGCTACTATCTCTGTATATGCAGTAGCTAAAATGGCAGAAGCCAGTATTTCAGTGTTTCAGGATCAGTTCAGCTGTTCAATCTGTCTGGATCTACTGAAGGATCCCGTTTCCATTCCCTGTGGACACAGTTACTGTATGAGCTGTATTACAAACTTCTGGAATCAGGATGATGAGAACAGAGTTTATAGCTGCCCTCAGTGCAGACAGACCTTCACTCCAAGACCTGCTTTAGGAAAGAATGTGATTCTTGCTGAGATGGTGGAGAAACTGAAGACTAAACTTCAGACTGATGGATCTGCTCCCAGTTATGCTGGACCTGAAGATGTGGAGTGTGACGTCTGTACTGGGAGAAAACACAAAGCTGTCAAGTCATGTCTGGTGTGTCTGAACTCTTACTGTCAAACTCACTTTGAACATCATGAAGAACTTCAATCTGGAAAACGACACAAAGTCACTGAAGCCACTGGAAGACTTCAGGAGATGATCTGCTCTCAACATGACAGACTTCTAGAGGTTTTCTGTCGTACTGATCAGAAATGTATTTGTTTGTTGTGTACGATGGATGAACATAAAAATCACGACACTGTATCAGCTGCAGCAGAGAGAACAGAGAAACAGGTATGAAGAAATCAAATACAGATGATGAGAATGTAATAAGAAGTAAAATGAGCTATAATGTAAAATTATGTTGACTATATTAGAACAGCGAGTTAATCTGTTATTTATCTGTTCAACAGAGACTGTTGGAGGACAATCAAAGAAAATTCTATCAGAGAATCCAGGAGAAAGAGAAGAAGCTTCAGGATCTCAGAGAGGCTGTGAAGACACACAAGGTGAGTTTTGAGTAATAGAGAAACATAAATGCTGCTGTTTCAGATTTAGTTTCAGTCTTATTCGTGTGTGTGTGTGTGTGTGTGTGTGTGTGTGTGTGTGCTTGTGTGTGCTTGTGTGTGCTTGTGTGTGTGTGTGTGTGTGTGCGTGCGTGCGTGTGTGTGCTTGTGTGTGTGTGTGTGTGTGCTTGTGTGTGCTTGTGTGTGTGTGTGTGTGTGTGTGTGCGTGTGCGTGCGTGTGCGTGTGCGCGTGTGCGTGTGCGTGTGTGTGTGTGTGTGTGGTAACAGAGCTCTGCACAGACAGCAGTAGATTATACTGAGAGGATCTTTACTGAACTGATCCGCTCCATTGAGAGAAGACGCTCTGAGGTGATAAAGCTGATCAGAGATCAGGAAAAGACTGAAGTGAGTCGAGCTGAAGGAGTCTTGAAGGAACTGGAGCAGGAGATTGATGATCTGAGGAGGAGACATGAAGAGATGGAGCAGCTTTTACACACAGATCACATCAGTTTCCTTCAGGTAACACAACACTGTACGACACAACATGCTTTACAATAAATTAGGGATATCAAAGGATTAATCGCATCAAGAATAAAAGTTTGTGTTTACATGATATATGTCTGTGTACTGTGCAAAATGATTTTTGTATTTATAAACACATTCACATGCAGGAATATATTTTTGAAAAATATAATTTTGGGGCAGTTGTGGCCTAATGGTTAGAGAGTCGGACTCGTAACTAGAAGGTTGCGGTTTGATTCTCAGTACCGGCAGGTAACAACTGACGTGTCCTTGAGCAAGGCACCTTACCCCCGTTTGCTCCCCGGGCGCTGCAGTGTTAGCTGCTCTGGTATATGTGTGTTCACGACTTGAAATGTGTGTGTTCACTATTCACTGGTTGGGTTAAATGCAGAGGTCACATTTCGGGTATGGGTCACCATATCTGACAAATAGGTCACTTTCATAAAAATTTACTCATAAAATTTTCATTAAATTACTGGTAAATATAAATAAATACATACTTCCCAAATGTACATAAATGTAGGTGTAACCATATGGAATAAAACAAACAAAGTAGCGGATCCATGTGCAGTAAATGATTTAATCAGAAACAAACCGGACAAAGACAAAACAAGGTAGGCCAAACAGAGACAGAATCATAACAGTAGGCCTATGTGCATGTGTTTTTAAAATATAAAATAAATCTGTCTGGAGCACTAACCGGTGACCTAACAGCTCCAACTCAAACAAAGAAATTAAAACAAGATTTAAACTGCAAAGGCCGATTTTTATTTAATGTTTGCAGACTTCAGCTTCATGTGATATTAAAACTGCTGACTTGATTTTCAAAAGACTCACTAAATGCTCAAATAAACATCAGATTGTAGTGTTTTAGGTTTGTGGTGGAAGATGTGATGTGGAGGTAATGAAAGTTTTGGTTTATATTCTGTTCATGTAGAGTTTTCAGTCTTTATCTGCATCAAATGGATCAACAGACACAGACATCATCTTCACTTCTCTCTCTTTTGATGATGTTGAAAAATGTGTCTCTCAGCTGAAAGAAAAAGTGGAAGATTTCTGTAAAGAGGATATTGAAAAGATATCTGACAGAGGTAAAAAAAACATATATGATCAAGACCCTGATTTACTCCGAAAGGAGTCCTACAGTAGAAGATATGAGATTTACATGTCACTTTATTTTTTCTTTAGTTTCATACATTGAAATTATTTCCACCGTTGAACCTAAAACCAGGACGGAGCTCCTACAATGTAAGACATTACTGTATCTTATATTGACATCATTCTCCTATTGCACATGTGAGATTAAATAAGTTAGCCTGTTATCTTTGGGATGTATTTATATCATACAGGTACTGTACAGTATATACAGTAGCCTGACTTTTCCCTCTAAACTAAATCGTATTGTAAAAACATGAAATATAACAAACTACTACATTAAACTAAAATGTTGATTTTATCTTCCACAGATTACAGTTATTTCTTTTTCGATCTAAACACAGCACATGAGAATATCTGTCTGTCTGAGGAGAACAGAGCGGCTACTTACACTGACACAGTCCAGCAGTATCCTGATCATCCAGACAGATTTGATCATTATTATCAGGTGTTGTGTACAGAGAGTGTGTGTGGACGCTGTTACTGGGAGGTTGAGTGGACTGGAGATGATGGTGTTTATATTTCAGTGTCATATAAGAGCATCAGCAGGAAGGGAACAGGTGATGAATGTGCATTTGGAAATAATGATCAGTCCTGGAGTTTAATTTGCGCTCTATCAGAATGTTCATTCTGGCACAATTATGAAGAGATTAATCTCCCACTAGTGTCCAGATCTTCTAGAATAGGAGTGTATGTGGATCACAGTGCAGGAATTCTGTCCTTCTACAGCGTCTCTGACACAATGACCCTCATCCACAGAGTCCAAACCACATTCACTCAACCTCTATATCCTGGATTTTGCTTCGATGAGAGCTCAACAGTAAAACTGCATGATTTAACAATATAAAAGATACACACATACATTATTCTGTTGTTGTTTCTCACGTGGACATCTGTGAAAATAATTTTACATGGTTCAGCAGTGATAAATCATGCTTTTGTTTGAAGATAAATTCATAATTTTTTTGTATTATATGAACCTGGAAATGTCACACTTCTCACGTGGTCAGTTAAATAATTGTAATGTGTGCTAGTTGCTGCCAATGTAACGGTTCTGTGTTTTTCTCTCTCTTAGTTTTGTTCTTATGAGCTCTTACTTGGTGTAGTGGAGGGGTGATAAAAGATTGTCCCTCACATTCTCTAGATTATTTTAGTTATGACGTTATATCCGTTTTAAAAATGCTTCTCTGATGCAGTGATTTATAATGTCAGTCAAACAGTCAGTGTCTGATGCTTTTTAGTGATACAAAAGGATTTTTACGAAACAACCTTTAGATTAAGAAATCAGAGATACGGATTCAGATGTGGTGGATTTAGAAACAGTCGGTCATCTGGGTGCGGATATTTCACGGGTGGTGGGTGAGAAAAACGCATGCATTCTTTAAAGGATGAGCTGGTTATTAACACATTGTCCGTGTTATGTCATTTAACAAATTATGTGTCATTTTGTGTTGATTTTGTGTGAAATAAATAAAAAACAAGTTAAGTTAAAGGTAACACAAAATGTGTTGTCCCAGAAAGGTTGGCAGGAAAACTGTTGATAAAAACACCTTACGACCCCTTTAAGAAACAATTCAATAGAGCTTTAGATGATTTAGACATAAGTATCATCTAAACCGTGATTCTCACGAAATCTTCAAACATGATTTTCTTAAAAACAATTGTATTAAAATAATTCCTTTATGAAGATCTATTTTTGTATGATTTTTCATTTGTATCTCAGTCACCTCAGCAATTGAGGTTCTAGGGTTTTATAGCATCATTGGTATAGCAGAGAGTTTTATGACTCTTAAAGGGATAGTTCACTCAAAAATTAAAATTCTGTCATCATTTAGTCACCTTTGAGTTGCTCCAAATCGGTTTACATTTCTTTGTTCTGATAAACACAGCCTATATATGTGGAGTTTTCCATGTTGCGCTGCCATGTTTAGTTACAGCAGCATTAAACTGACAAACAGCTCACAGAGCACTTTTCAGGCAGCTTGCGTCATTACTGAGTTGAAGACGCACGAAGAAGTTAGTCGTATTACGTTTTTTTTACGAAGAGAAGTAGTCGTCGTCATCTAGCTGAAGCATAGATTGTTCTGTTTTTAGAAGTTTTGATCAAATGTAGCACCATGCGTGTTGTGCACAAGAGCCGACAGATCGTGAATCTCCGTCGGCAAAGCGCAAACGTGATGCTGCCTGATAAATTAGAGACAAACGACGGCAGAAATCCAGGATAAACATCATGCAGTGTAGCTATTACAAGGCATTGTTAAAAGACAAATGTTTTCAACGCGACGCCGACGTTGCCTGTCTTCTGCTGGACTGCTAAGATAATTCAACTTTTGTGAAAGTGAAAACAGTTGTTTGGTAACGTTATCATTTGATACAAATGGGCATATAACCTACGAGAGACGAACGTTTTCCCTCACAAGTGTATAAATAATGTAACTGCATTGTAATTTCACGTGAAGTAACATGATCAGTGTTGCTTGAATCACTGCTATCTGCTGTCTCAGTTGACGACATCTTAATTTACTGTTGCGGCCACAGTCGTACTTCGAAAGGGAGGGATGAGTAAATGACTGAGAGTTTCATTGCAAATCTATACTGAAACGCTAGTGGACGCTAAAAATACCAAACTGCGCCTTTAATGAGTATTACTTGTAAGACAGTATGTCTATGTGAACAACATCTTAGGCTACTTCCTGGAAGAGTAAACCACTGTAGGCTACTGTGTTTAAAGAAAGAAGGTCACTAAACTTCAGTTAAACATGCGGATTATATTGAAGTGTTAAGATGTTTTTCTTGAAACCATTTATATTTACCTGCAACAAGCCTGCGTGGTTATTGTGTTGCTTCTGGTAAGTGCAAGTGCTCCTTTACAGACAATAACACAAAATATATTTTTTCAATGTTTTTAAAACAAAAGAGTTAATGTTAAGTTTAACACATCATTTAAAGTGGATAATAAACAACAAAATCTGTAGATAACTTTTCTGTGTGTCATACTGACACCTAGTGGACAATTCGTATGTGAACATGCACTAAACACATTTCTTAAACACAGAACCAGGAAATATGAAGATCAAAAGAGAAACCAAAACTGTTTTTGTATCTGTAACTATATCCATGTAGTCAGTAAAATGGCAGAAGCCAGTATTTCAGTGTTTCAGGATCAGTTCAGCTGTTCAATCTGTCTGGATCTACTGAAGGATCCAGTGACTATTAACTGTGGACACAGTTACTGTATGAGCTGTATTACAAACTGCTGGAATCAGGATGATGAGAACAGAGTTTATAGCTGCCCTCAGTGCAGACAGACCTTCACTACAAGACCTGCTTTAGGAAAGAATGTGATTCTTGCTGAGATGATAGAGAAACTAAAGACAACAAAACTCCAGACTGATGGATCTGCTCCCAGTTATGCTGGACCTGAAGATGTGGAGTGTGACGTCTGTACTGGGAGAAAACGCAAAGCTGTCAAGTCATGTCTGGTGTGTCTGAACTCTTACTGTCAAACTCACTTTGAACGTCATGAAGAACTTCAATCTGGAAAACGACACAAAGTCACTGAAGCCACTGGAAGACTTCAGGAGATGATCTGCTCTCAACATGACAGACTGCTGGAGGTTTTCTGTCGTACTGATCAGAAATGTATTTGTTTGTTGTGTACGATTGATGAACATAAAAATCATGACACTGTATCAGCTGCTGCAGAGAGAACAGAGAAACAGGTATGAAGAAATAAATATTTGAGAATTTCAAATTTTTTAATTGTATAATACTTATGTAGAGTATAGATATGTGAACCTACCGAAACAGCAGACTTATCTGTTTCTTATCTGTTCAACAGAGACTATTAGAGGACAATCAGAGAAAACATCAGCAGAGAATCCAGGAGAAAGAGAAGAAGCTTCAGGATCTCAGAGAGGCTGTGAAGACACACAAGGTGAGTTTTGAGTAATAGAGAAACATAAATGCCGCTGTTTCAGACTCAGTTTCAGTCTGATTCTAATGTGTGTGTGTGTGTGTGTGTGTGTGTGTGTGTGTGTGTGTGTGTGTGTGTGTGTGTGTGTGTGTGTGTGTGGTAACAGAGCTCTGCACAGACAGCAGTAGATGACACTAAGAGGATCTTTACTGAACTGATCCGCTCCATTGAGAGAAGACGCTCTGAGGTGATAAAGCTGATCAGAGATCAGGAAAAGACTGAAGTGAGTCCAGCTGAAGGAGTCTTGAAGGAACTGGAGCAGGAGATTGATTATCTGAGGAGGAGACATGAAGAGATGGAGAAGCTTTCATCCACAGATCATCACATCAGTTTCCTTCAGGTAACACATTAAAACTGCTGACTTGATTTTCAAAAGACTCACTAAATGCTCAAATAAACATCAGATTGTAGTGTTTTAGGTTTGTGGTGGAAGATGTGATGTGGAGGTAATAAAAGTTTTGGTTTATATTCTGTTCATGTAGAGTTTTCAGTCTTTATCTGCATCAAATGGATCAACAGACACAGACATCATCTTCACTTCTCTCTCTTTTGATGATGTTGAAAAATGTGTCTCTCAGCTGAAAGAAAAAGTGAAAGATTTCTGTAAAGAGGATATTGAAAAGATATCTGACAGAGGTAAAAAAAACCATATATGATCAAGACTCTGATTTACTCCGAAAGGAGTCCTACAGTAGAAGATATGAGATTTACATGTCACTTTATTTTTTCTTTAGTTTCATACATTGAAATTATTTCCACCGTTGAACCTAAAACCAGGACGGAGCTCCTTCAATGTAAGACATTACTGTATCTTATATTGACATCATTCTCCTATTGCACATGTGAGATTAAATAAGTTAGCCTGTTATCTTTGGGATGTATTTATATCATACAGGTACTGTACAGTGTATACAGCTGTCTTACTTTTCCTTTAATTTAAACTAAATCATATTGAAGAAAAAGATTATGCAAAAAATGACAAACTACTAAAACTAAAATGTTTATTTTATCTTCTTCAGATTCTATTTTTTTCTCTTTGGATCTAAACACAGCACATGAGAATATCTGTCTGTCTGAGGAGAACAGAGCGGCTACTGGCACAAGAACAGTCCAGCAGTATCCTGATCATCCAGACAGATTTGATCATTATTATCAGGTGTTGTGTAGAGAGAGTGTGTGTGGACGCTGTTACTGGGAGGTTGAGTGGACTGGAGATGATTGTGTTTATATATCAGTGTCATATAAGAGCATCAGCAGGAAGGGAACAGGTGATGTGTGTAGATTTGGAAATAATGATCAGTCCTGGAGTTTGGACTGCTTTCCCTCTAAATGTTCATTCTGGCACAACATCACAGAAACTAAACTCCCACTAGTGTCCAGTTCTTCTAGAATAGGAGTTTATGTGGATCACAGTGCAGGAATTCTGTCCTTCTACAGCGTCTCTGACACAATGACCCTCATCCACAGAGTCAAGACCACATTCACTCAACCTCTATATGCTGGATTTTGGTTGAATAAGACCTCAACAGTAAAACTGCAGGATTTAACAATATAAAAGATATACACGTAAGCCATTATTCTGTTGGTAGTTGTTTCTCACGAGGACATCTGTGAAAATAAATCGACATGGTTCAGCGGTGATAAAACTCATGCCTTTAGTTGAAGTTAAAATCATGATTTTTTTGTATTATATGAACCTGGAAATGTCACACTTCTCACGTGGTCAGTTAAATAATTATAATGCATCTCTGTTGCAGCCAATGTAACGGTTCTGTGTTTTTCTCTCTCTTAGTTTTGTTCTTATGAGCTCTTACTTGGTGTAGTGGAGGGGTGATAAAAGATTGTCCCTCACATTCTCTCGATTATTTCAGTTATGAAGTTATATCTGTTTTAAAAATGCTTCTCTGATGCAGTGATTCACAATAACAGTCGGTGTCTGATGCTTTTTTGTGATACAAAAGGACTTTTACAAAATGACTTTTGCATTAATATGGATCCAGATGGTAATTGAATTACCACATCAGGTGTTTATCAAAAACAGTCGGTCATCTGGATGAGGGAAAAAACACTCTCAAGAAGATTGTGTTAATAATAAACACAATTTTTGTGTAATGCTATTTATTACAATGTGTCGTTTTGTGTTACATAAATAAAAAGGACACAACAAGTTAATTTAAAGGTAACACAAACTGTGTCTAGTTAAGGACACATTTTATGTGTTGTCCCAGGCATAACACAGATTGTGTTGTTTTTAACAGAAACGTTTTGGCAGTAAAATCACTAACTCCTGTTGCTAAAAATACCTTATGACCCCCTTTAAGAAACAATTACTGTCTGAATAGAGCTTTACATGCTTTAGACATAAGTATCATCTAAACCATTTAACATAGTTTGACAAATCAAAAAAACTAAAATCGATATTTGCTACATGATATATTTCAATCTTTAAACATATAGGAGGTATTTCCAGATTCTCTTTTTTGTTGTTTTTACACAGATCACTTTGAAAGCAACACTTTAAAATCATTAGATGTGATATATCATATTTTCTGAAATATCTGTACAAATATCTGATATATCTGATAAAGCACGATTAATAAGGATTAGAGGCAGTACAGTACACATGTTGTAATATTATGATATGTACTTTGTAACATCATTTGACTAGTTCTTGAGTTAGTTAGATACTTTCTCATGCTTTGGTGTTGTAACTTCACCAAGGTTTTTTCTGTAAATCTTGTCTTTGGATGACTATTTCTTTTGTATTTTATTTTTCAAGTAAACCTGCATTTGGGTGAGTTTCTGTATGAGTTTTCATTTCAGTCTCTTTCATCATTAACTGAGGTTCTAGTGGGTTTGTATAGCATCATTGGTATAGCAGAGAGTTTTATGACTCTTAAGGGTTTTAAAGACCAATAAGGCCACGCAATTCTCAATGAAGCCTTGTCCTTTTACACCAGAGAATTAAAAACTGAGGGTAAATATTAACACCTGCTTTTATAAATTAACCCACTCACCTCATTTAGTTCATTACTTGTAAGACAGTATGTCTATGTGAACAACATCTTACTTCCTGGAAGAGTCCTTTACAGACAATAACACAAAATATATTTTTTCAATGTTTTTAAAGCAAAAGAGTGAATGTTAAGTTTAACACGTCATTTAAAGTGGATAATAAACAAAATCTGTAGATAACTTTTCTGTGTGTCATACTGACACCTAGTGGACAATTCGTAAGTGAACATGCACTAAACACATTTCTTAAACACAGAACCAGGAAATATGAAGATCAAAAGAGAAACCAAAACTGTTTTTGTATCTGTAACTATATCCATGTAGTCAGTAAAATGGCAGAAGCCAGTATTTCAGTCTTTGAGGATCAGTTCAGCTGTTCAATCTGTCTGGATCTACTGAAGGATCCAGTGACTATTAACTGTGGACACAGTTACTGTATGAGCTGTATTACAAACTGCTGGAATCAGGATGATGAGAAGAGAGTTTATAGCTGCCCTCAGTGCAGACAGACCTTCACTCCAAGACCTGCTTTAGGAAAGAATGTGATTCTTGCTGAGATGGTGGAGAAACTGAAGAAAACTCAACTCCAGACTGATGGATCTGCTCCCAGTTATGCTGGACCTGAAGATGTGGAGTGTGACGTCTGTACTGGGAGAAAACACAAAGCTGTTAAGTCATGTCTGGTGTGTTTTGAGTCTTACTGTCAAACTCACTTTGAACATCATGAAGAACTTCATTCTGGAAAACGACACAAAGTCACTGAAGCCACTGGAAGACTTCAGGAGATGATCTGCTCTCAACATGACAGACTTCTAGAGGTTTTCTGTCGTGCTGATCAGAAATGTATTTGTTTGTTGTGTATGATGGATGAACATAAAAATCACGACACTGTATCAGCTGCTGCAGAGAGAACAGAGAAACAGGTATGAACAAATAATATTCAATATGTATTAAAAATGAGAATGTAATGAGAAAATAAAATTGTATAATACAGTACTTACACAACCCTACTCAAACATCTGAGTTATTTGGGATTTATATGTTTAACAGAGACTATTAGAGGACAGTCAGAGAAAACACCAGCAGAGAATCCAGGAGAAAGAGAAGAAGCTTCAGGATCTCAGAGAGGCTGTGAAGACACACAAGGTGAGTTTTGAGAAATAGAGAAACATAAATGCTGCTGTTTCAGACTCAATTTCTAATGATTCTGTGTGTGCTTGTGTGTGTGTGTGTGTGTGTGTGTGCGTGTGCGTGTGCGCGTGTGTGTGTGTGTGTGTGTGTGTGTGTGTGTGTGTGGTAACAGAGCTCTGCACAGACAGCAGTAGATGATACTGAGAGGATCTTTACTGAACTGATCCGCTCCATTGAGAGAAGATGCTCTGAGGTGATAAAGCTGATCAGAGATCAGGAAAAGACTGCAGTGAGTCGAGCTGAAGGAGTCTTGAAGGAACTGGAGCAGGAGATTGATGATCTGAGGAGGAGACATGAAGAGATGGAGCAGCTTTCACACACAGAAGATCACATCAGTTTCCTCCAGGTAACACAACACTGTACGACACAACATGCTTTACAATAAATTAGGGATATCAAAGGATTAATCGCATGCAGAATAAAAGTTTGTGTTTACATGATATATGTCTGTGTACTGTGCAAAATGTATTTATAAATACATTCACATACAGGAATATATTTAAGAAAAATATAAAAATGTATAAAAGTTTATATATAATTTAAATTACTGGTAACTATAAATAAGTACATACTTCCTAAATATACATACATGTATGTGCATGTGTGTGTTTTTAAAATATAAAATAAATCTGTCTGGAGCACTAACCGGTGACCTAACAGCTCCAACTCAAACAAAGAAATTAAAACAAGATTTAAACTGCAAAGGCCGATTTTTATTTAATGTTTGCAGACTTCAGCTTCATGTGATATTAAAACTGCTGACTTGATTTTCAAAAGACTCACTAAATGCTCAAATAAACATCAGATTGTAGTGTTTTAGGTTTGTGGTGGAAGATGTGATGTGGAGGTAATGAAAGTTTTGGTTTATATTCTGTTCATGTAGAGTTTTCAGTCTTTATCTGCATCAAATGGATCAACAGACACAGACATCATCTTCACTTCTCTCTCTTTTGATGATGTTGAAAAATGTGTCTCTCAGCTGAAAGAAGAGGTTAAAGATTTTTGTAAAGAAGAGATTAAAAATATATCTGACAAAGGTAAAAAAAAAAAAACATATTACCAAGACTCTGATTTAAAAGAGTCCTAGTTCAGAAACAATGGGATTCATGAGATTTACATTAATTATGTCACTTTTCTTTAGTTTCATACATTGAAATTATTTCCACCGTTGAACCTAAAACCAGGACGGAGCTCCTACAATGTAAGACATTACTGTATCTTATAGTGACATCATTCTCCTATTGCACATGTGAGATTAAATAAATTAGCCTGTTATCTTTAGGATGTATTTATATCATACAGGTACTGTACAGTGTATACAGCTGTCTTACTTGTCCCCTAATTTAAACTTATTTAAATTTATCTTTTTCAGATTCCATTTTTTTCTCTTTGGATCTAAACACAGCACATGAGAATATCTGTCTGTCTGAGGAGAACAGAGCGGCTACTTGCACTGGTACAGTCCAGCAGTATCCTGATCATCCAGACAGATTTGATTATTATTATCAGGTGTTGTGTACAGAGAGTGTGTGTGGACGCTGTTACTGGGAGGTTGAGTGGAGTGGGAATGTATATATTTCAGTATCATATAAGAGCATCAGCAGGAAGGGAACAGGTCATGAGTGTGCATTAGGATATAATAATAAGTCCTGGAGTTTGGACTGCTTTCCCTCTGAATGTTCATTCTGGCACAACGTCACAAAAACTAATCTCCCACTAGTGTCCAGTTCTTCTAGAATAGGAGTGTATGTGGATCACAGTGCAGGAATTCTGTCCTTCTACAGCGTCTCTGACACAATGACCCTCATCCACAGAGTCCACACCACATTCACTCAACCTCTATATCCTGGATTTTGGTTAGATGAGACCTCAACCGTGAAACTGTGTGATTTAACAGTGTAAAAGATTAGGGATAAATCGATATGTACATTTTGGGAAGCCGATAATAAATATATTGGCCGATATACAGTTTTTAAAAATGTTTAAATAATTAACCTAAAAAAATATCATTTTTACTAATATTAAGCATAACAGCATGCTTTTGTTTATATAATTTACACATTCATAAATCTCTATATATTGTACCTACATCAACTATGTTTTGCTAATAGCAGTAAGTGAATGATCACAACAGAAAGACTGGAATGGATTTTAACTGTGAGCAGCGTGCACCTGAAGTGGTTCAATCAGAGGAAAAGATTAATAGTTTATCGGCCTGATTTTATTATCGGGCAGATACCGATATGGCCAACAATATATTGTGTATCCCTTTAAAAAAAATACATCCTTAAATGCTGTTTTACTGCTGAAATTTGAGATGGAGATTTTTGTCACATACTAATGTTCTTTTACAAATTCTCCTATAGATAGTTTGTGTTACTGTAATTCATTTATAACCATACCAAACTGAATATTATATATTTGATACGTTTTGTAAAATATTTCTTTAGAATTGATTGTTTAAATAAATCACTTCATTGTGTAAAATAATTGAGATAACTCAAAATCGTTCATGGGTAACTTAGGTACAGGTCAAGCTTCCAGTGCTCAGTGACAAATGTTAGGTGGCTGTTATCTGGGAATAATGTATCCTGGATGTTGTAACTTGCCAATCAGAATCAAGAATTTTAGAGCACTGTGTAATAAAACATTATAAAGAATGATGTCAATAAACCCTTTTCTCTTTAAAACCATGTGTGCTTGAAAAAAAAAACAATGTTATATTGCACAAAAGTAATGGCTACACGAAGGCAAAAAATGAAAATAACACATTCAATCACTTAAAAATTACATCATCATATCAATACAGAATGAAAGAGATATATTAAACATGAATCAGAGACTCTGTTATTATCTTTACCTAAATATATATATATTTAAAATACACGTAAACAATAAGGAAAATAACTGGAAACATTTCACACAGACACCTCTTGAGCAAATCCATTTTTGTTTATTAAGTTTTTTTAATCATAACAGTAAGAGTCAATTCTAACAATAATAAATGTGCATAAAACAAGTCTTTTAGAATGCAGCACAATATCTTACAGCAACTATAAGCAAAGGGCAGGTGTAAGATGTGATGGAGGGCGTTAAGCATCCAAGCAGGTGCTTTCAGCAGGTAGGATCACCTGTGGTGACCAGTTTTCAGGCGTCGTGTTTAGTGAGGGAAAGTGATGCTTTGGTTTCATAGCTCTTGTGCAGCAGCCTCGAATGAGTAAAACGCTGACCTCAGTGGAGGATTCGACACTTACATTCATTTTGTTTGTTTTTTACTCTGTGGTCGGTGTCCTTTCCCTGCTGAAGGCACATCTTTAAGCAACTTTCTCTTGTTATGTGGACGTGTTTTGCATCTAGAGTCGATTTGAAGGCCTTTATAATCCTTTCACTGTTACGCTGGGATGGATTATCAGTCATTGTGCCTCAGATATTTACTGTTTGTGTACTTGATCTACACTATATGCTGTGGCAATGAGAGTTACGATACTGTGAGAAATTAACTTATCTATCTGCTTATCTATTATGAGCAATTTACTGTTCATTTTTATTCTTCATGCAGTTACTGTATGTCCATCATATGACAAATACTGTGTTTCTGAAGATCTATTTGTAAACGAAATCAAATTTCCCACAGTAAAAACTAAGTTGAGACGGAGTGTACTGCCAATTCTATTGAATCTCATTGTGTGTGCATGTGTGTGTGTGTACCGCGCAGGCAACGCTGAGTTTTATCTGAACGTGATTCTGGCCGGAAATGATAATAAAACAGCTGTGCCATATCTGCAAGCGTTATCTGTTAGCTGGACTATTACTCTAATTCTTAAATTATCCTACGAAAATTTCTCATAGTTATAGAATCTTTTATTATTCAAAATAAGATCTCAATATTATACATGTTCCTTTTCTTTTCTTTATATTGACTATGTACAGGAAGTGCAAAAAGTCAACCTTCGTCCCTTAAGTTATGGCTCTCTCTCTTTCATTTGCAGCCAGAGGTCACGTGACCTCCATCTGTTTTTATATATATATTTAAATATTCAGAAATGTTGCTGCTCTTGTTTGGCCTGACATATTGAGGGATGTTTTTTTTTCTTGTTTTCTTTCTCTTTTTTTGAAATATCACAACACGATTTTAAATTCTGAAATGAATACAGTAGAAAATAACATCCTTTAGGACGTACAATTGATACTTTAACGAAACAATTGCGAATGTGGTCTTGATTTGACACGAAAGGGTTAAAATATCAATTGTCGTTCTTATTTGTTGGCTACCTACAATTAAACCTTTTTTCTATTCACTCGTTTTTTAAGACAACATGAAACAAAACAGTTTGTCGACATATTCGAAAATCAAAATGTCAAACATTTTACCATGAAATATACCATGAAGAATTAAGTATACAACACTACTACTGTAGCTAAACATGAACTTAACATGATGTAAAAGAAGTGACAGTAAGAAAAAACATCTCATTTCCTACATTCTAAAACAGCTCTATGACAATATTGTCAAATACAAAAAAGGATTTCACAACTTTATATGCAAACAATAACACAATATATTTCTAACAAAGGCTTTGAAACAAAAAAGTGTAACATGATTAAAAAAGACATAAAACGAGAGTGAATGATAAAATATAAGATGTGATTGAAAGAATGTTTGTGTGGGTTCAAACACTGAAATATAAGGCTTTAGTGAGGAAACTGCAATGGCGTGTGTCCTTTTGAATCTGTGCACCTAAACAAGGACTGTGGAGCTAAACCCTTGAAGGTCACTTCCTGTTTACGGTGCAGTGACAGGAAGTCCACAAAGGTGAACCTTAATGTGAATGATCTGTTTCCTGGTTTACTGTATCTGCCTTTGGCAGGCGTACACAAGCAGCTTTGTATGTAAAATCAGGCTATACAAATTATTCACCTTTCGTATTCAACATACCCAGTTTAAACACATTTAAATAAAAAAAGACTTTGGCACACAAAATAATGGTAAAAACGTCTAATTTTACGCTCTTTTCTGTTATACAGCGGGTTTTAAATTAAGTCCAAAAACGATTCAAAAAACAAATCAAACAAACACGAGAACTGAAGATAAACCCTGACCCATCGCTAACCCATCATGTACCTAGACAAGTCTTAAAGCTCGCAGTGCTTTCTCCAGCATCAGGTTTAGAGTCCTCGCGTGAAGACTTGAGCGACATCGCTCCGTTCCAAGTCTACCTCGACAACAACCTCCTAAAGACACTCGGTGACTATCGTTTTGATTTCTCAGTTTTAGCAGGACATTCTATCGATCAAGGCAATATACAGAAACAGGGCATTAGGAACAAGGCGACCCTGTTCTCGTAGGAGTCAAAAAGGCTTCATAGTTCTACAAGGCCTAACGGATGATCGGCTAACTAAATAAAAATGGCACGTCTCATAAAAACCCACAATCTGGTGAAATTATGTATAAAAACAAGCGCTGTAAAAAACATTAATCTCTAGTAAACATAATAACACTGTTGATATAACACTCTAGGTTGGTGTGGTATTCGGCTTCTGGTTATGGTACGTAAAGCTCGCGAGAATGTGCTTTTCAAAAGTCTCGGGTGATGCGTTTCCGCCCGAAACATTCATCCGCCCGATCCCGACTCTGCGTTTACAATCTAGTTCGACTAGAAACTTAAGAAAACGTACGTACATTGAATTTCACTGGATGATTTGTGCCATATACTTTCGATTCTGTTTTTAAAAGGTAACCCTTTGTAAACCATCAGACAAATTTGGAGAAAGAAACGTGAATCACAAAAAAAAAAAGAAATGCACAAAACTGTGTTAGATCAGACAGGATGAAACGTCTTTTCTTACTAATTCTGTGTTATAGTTGAAAGGTTTTGCCCCGTCAAACGTAGTTATGTAGTTAATCTACATATCATGCAGAAGGACACAGTTTCACCCCGTGTTTTACAAGCCTACCATCAACCTGACATATTCTAATCTTCATAGTTTATCTTATCCAACGTGTATTCTTGAAATAAAAATTTACAATTTCTCCTGTTTGCCTTTGTCTGGGACAACAGCACATTCCTTTGATCTGGAAGTTTAAAAAGAAAAGTTTTAGTATAATTCAGTGTCCATATAAGAAGGGATAGTTCATCCACTCATCATTTACTGTAGTCATACTTATGTTATTCCAAACTTTCTTTCATCTGCAGAAGATATTTGGTAGAACGTTGGTAAGCAACAACATTGGACCCTATTGACTTTGATTGTATGGACACAAAACCACTGAGACATTTCTCAAAATATCTTCTTTCATATACAGGTTTTGAAAGCCATAAGAGGGAATAAATGATGAGGTTTGTTTTGGGTGAACTATCCATTTAAAATCCTTGGCAGATCATTTAAATTTCAGGCAGCCAACAAAGTAAACTGAGATAAACTCACTGTTGAATTGGAACTACATCTGCGTCAAGTACTTGTGGCTAGTCAGATGCTCTGCAGATATTATTGGAATCTGAAGGTACAACACAGAAAATTTCATGAAACAAGATTTACAAAAACATTTATTAAAACTAAAGTCAAGCAAAAACAGTGAGTCAAACAAAACACAAATTAAGAAAAAACTGCTTTTTAGTATAAAACTTGTGAGGCAGGGAGAAGTCAATCATTTCCCATGCACATTCCATATTTCCAGCTTGTTGACCTTCACCATTTCAAATATTTAAGGTAAATGCTGCACCAAAATGGGCACAAAATTTGTTATCTGTCATATTTGCAAAATATGATTGAGAACAAAGTATACATTTAAAATGTTTGAAATTGGCAGCCATTATTGGTGATTTGTATTGATTACAAAGATATATGATAGCAATTAAATGAGCATAATTTAAGACTGTTAACCAACAACAGAAGCACTTTGTAAAGGCAAAACGCCTTTGCTTTCGTTTAAATAAGAGCTCTTCAGCAGCAAAGAAATAAATCCAATAAAGCGTAATATAAAACATTTATCAATAAATATAATATATTCTAAAAGCTGACAAAAATGTACCTGCAATAAAAACTAAGTTATAAAACTACCTCATACATACCAATTGCATGTATTCGTTGGTAGTCAGCTTTGATAGAGAAGAGTCCTCAAAATACAAAAGGACAAAAAAAGAATATTAAAATGCTATTTAAAACTATCAATATTTAATTGTTTAAATTATTTTTGGTGATAGTTTCATTTCTACAACAACAGATACTTCAAACAACTCATAATAGTTTTAATTTAGTTCTCTTTTTGACTTTACTCAGCCAATATCAAAACATTCCTGTCAATCCGGTGCAATGACATTGATTACAGTTTGTTGTCTGAAGTACCAGATAAAATTTTTTAAATTTATTAAAAAACCTGTGTAGGCCAACAAGGGGGAGAGATCACTTCCAAAGCACCCCCAGCACTCAGAAACATCCCTTATTCAAACACAGAGAGAGAGAGAGAGAGAGAGAGAGAGAGAGAGAGAGAGAGAGAGAGAGAGAGAGAGAGAGAGAGAGAGAGAGAGAGAGAGAGAGAGAGAGAGAGAGAGAGAGAGAGAGATGAAGCGATAAAAGAGCAAACCTGATTGGCTGATGCAGATGCGAAGGGAACACTTGTGGCAGATGTGGTTGCTGCGGACACAGCGGCCGGGGAAGCGCCGTGCATCATGGGAACTTTCAGAGGGAAAATGGTATAAGCACACATACAGGGAGTGTGGCCAACAGGTGCACATGAGTGAACACACAGGGGTATGGAAAGAAAAGTGAGCTTTGAAGGTGACAAACGGCAAACAAATAGTAGTGGCGAGAGATTTTTCTATAGGAGACAAGGGCGGGAGAAGTGTCATACGAGCCAAAACATCAAGAGCTACAAGGAGAAAAGGCATGGCATTTCATAAACGTTCAGCTTCCACGTATGTACGGTTAACACATTTCACCCTTGTCATATTTTCTGTTATGTGATTTGTAATCAGAAAAACACTCGCTATGAAGCGTTAAGTGTGAGGAAGCTACCAAAACCCACAAAATGGCTGGAACAGCATCTCACAATAATAAAATGACATATTTTTGTACCTTTAAAGTCAACATGAACACACCAAATTGACCCAATACACTTCCATAGTACATATCGACAAAATGTAAATTCAACCCCCATCCTGATATAAAATGCCTACTTTTCACCAAACTCCCAAGTCCTGCCTTCCATTTTTTATTATATCCTATTTCCTGTTTCATCTTGAAATTTGTCACATAATGGAAGTAAAACGGGTTGCAGAGGTCATTTCATGTTGACTTCACCTTCAAAATAGACTTCTACATAAAAGCTTAATATGCAAAGCTGCCCAGTTTTCTGTGTCAGACTGTTGACTGTGTGGATTTTGAAAGCGTGAGAACAACTAGGAGGAGGAAGTCTAGAAACCTACCCACGCTCGCTGCAGGGGTCATGCACAATATTGAGCCTGCCCATCATGCATTGCAACAGGAAGTGGATTGGAAAGGGAGAAGAATCACAACAGCCCATCAAAAGGTTGGTTAGAGTGAGGAAATCATAGTTAAATGAAGACAATAATCATTACAGTGATATAGCATGATGTCTAGTATTAGATCAAACTGTGAACTGAAGAGGAAATAAGGGAATGTGTGTGTGTGTGTGTGTGTAACTTGTGTTCATGTGACCGTCACCATAGCAGTTAGTATGACTGTGAGGCATCTCAGGGTTATTGAAAACTTTATTTTAAAGTGAAAGCCATGTGTAATACTACTGTGTGTAGTAATGTGATATAATGATGAGATGATACAGGAAAACTGACAGGAAACAGCCATTTCTCATATCAGTGCACACATCTGCAGGGTTCCCACACCCAATGAATGTACATACATTTTCAATTTCACAACATTTTCAGTGTTTTTACACTTCAGGAAAATTATGAAATCATATGAATGATTTGTATTTGACTTGGATATATTACCTTTGGCACACACCATCCTTTAATAGAATAGTTCACCCAAAAATACATTTTTGTCATCATTAATTCACTCTCGTGACATTCAAAACCTGCGTATGAGTCTTTCCTCTGTGAAACACAAAAGAAGATATTTTGAGAAATGTCTCAGTGGTTTTGTGTATATACAATGGAAGACAATGGGGTCCAGTGTTTTTTGGTTACAAACAATCTTTAAAATATCATCTTATTATATATATATATTTATATTGTGTTCTGCAGAAGAAAGAAAGTCATACTGGTTTGAAATGAAATGACGGTGAATAAATGATGACACAATTTTTATTATTTCTATCCCTTTAAGATTTCATGAAACAGGAGCAGAACAGATTTCGGTGTAAATCATTTGTAAATCCCTTTTCAGTTGATTATTTATTGCACGTGACCTGCCCAACATTTTAATGGATTTACTTGTTATTTTGGGAATTGTATTGGTCTGAATTGAAACTATAATGGTGCCTATAAGTATGTGATGGATTTTATTGGTGGGATATTAAATTCTACTGATATAATGCCCAAAACAAAGGAATTTTGTAGTGTTTTAATAGCAAAAAGCTTGAATGTTTTTTAATGAAAACCATTAGGTTTTCTGTGATGGTTTCTATGCTTTTTCAGCACTGGAATTAGTATTTTTGTCTTGTTTTCCAGTACAAATATCTTTTCTACATAAAGATACATTTACGTGAGAAGCAAAAATAAGATACTGCATCTTAAAAACAAAATTAAGTTGATGCTTAAAACATATACCCTGCAATGCGTTAAGAAAAATAAAATGAATTTAAAGCATGAATTAAGTTTATCTTTCTTACCCTTATATCTTTTCTTATCTATCTTATTTTTTATTATTATTAAATCATTATAATTATTTTTTTAAACTTAGGTCAGTTTACCTCTCAAGTAAATGTATCCTAATTTAGAATTGTTTACTGAAAAACAAAATAAATTAAATAAATAAAATTTTCTACTGTTCTATAAAAGATTCATTCAATAAGTAGTTTTGCTCATGTTCCAATTTCCAAATCCCCCAACGTTCCACATTTTCCATGACTTTTGGGAACCCTGTGTCTGTAAAAAAATCCCTTGCATCCCTTGCATTTTTTATGCATCCCTCACACTTCATAAAGGTCAAAGGTGAGATTAAGGGCCGGCCGAGGGCGATGAGAATCCCTACCTGACGGAATAAAGGCAGCCTGCTGCTGAAACTGCATGTTGGCCAGAGCTTGTTGGTACTGGAGCATGCCAGCACTGAACATGCTTGTGGCGCCGTTGGCTTTCTCAAGCGCAGGTCGCTTTGGTAAAGGCGGCATGATGCTATGAGGAATTCCCTGCTCCGATATAACAACAGGAGGAGGGGAGGAATGGGGGAAAACAGGGTGGGACGTGTGGAAGAGAGTACAACGGGAACAGAACAAGAAAAGACAGAATTATCATCAGAGGGCAAAAACATCACAGGGCTTGATTCTGACAAACAAGCAAGCAAGCGGCAGCTAACACACGTCTACGCCACAAGCAGAAGCCAGTTTCCTCGCTACACTTAAAATTAGCATTAGTCGTGTATAACAGGAGAGGATTCATTAACATTACAGTACGACATCCATAATGCTAACTCGTTGCGAATGAAGCAAGCGTTGCACTACTACCATGTTTCGTGACGAAAAAGAAATGCGAAAATCAAAATAAGAAACTGCACTGCTCACTCCATGATAAGTGTGAGAGGACACTAGTACTTTCTGTCGTTTCGGTGGTGGAGGTCTAGTATTCTTTTGCGTTGACCCCCCCCATAGAGACATGCACTACAGAGCTACTATACATGCACCCTACTAAGACATTGAACATAAATGCTGTACAGACACACACAGAAGCCATATCACTAAAGTTAAGTCCTGTCTTTACGCCCTGGAATAAGACGCGCGTGATGATCTGATTGTGGCGAGCTCATATACTTATATTTGGCTTATATGGTCGCCACAGTCAGCTGATCACACAACATGAAAACGCAGCATCAGGAAAACACTAACAACAACAACATAAAGCACTTAAACAGATAACAAAAGGACTATGCTTGCAAATTATCTTGCTGTTAAGACACTACAACAAAGCAACATGCCAAGCAAAAAGGTGAAAGGTCATAGTACCAGGTCAAAGGTGGCTTCGAGGGGTCGCTTCAGTGATTTGACAGCCGACTGAGTCTTAATTAGCAGGCAGCGAGCACATGATGGCAATGGGCCAATGGGGTTCAAGCGCATTAACATAAACAGCAAGCAGAGGTGCATCATGGGGGCAGCAGTGCATTTTGGGTAGGTGAGAAAAAAAAACAAATAAAAACAAATCATTGGAATGCAGTATACAGGGGGATATCAGGACTAATGCATGCAGAATCCATTCTGTTTTTAGAAAAGTTCTTAAGAAGTACGTTACGGTAACATTAAAATGGTTTCATTGATTAGAAACATTTCTTTGTATTGTGTCAACATTGGTTTATCTTTATCAACAGTGGATGGCATACAGTACAAGTAATGTGCATTAATACATTATCATCTAGTCTACTGCAGTCTGCCCTCTGCTGGACAGAATGATGAAATTACTTATTTTTACAAAAATCAGGAACATAGCAAACAATAATAAAAGATATATTAATGCTCATAAGTGCTTGTAAATGTAATGAAACACTGCTTGACAATTAAATCCATAAATTGTTTCAAATTGCCCCAAAAGCACACTATAGAGATTAAAAATATGTGTGTGTAGTAGAGAATTCACTCACCATGGCTGCCGCGGCCGTGGCTTGATTCACCTGGTGCTGGGCGGCTTTGATCTTGGCCTGCAGGTGCGCAGGAGGGTGAAAGTATTTGCACTTGTCTCTGGAGCAGCGGCCCTTTATGTAATCCATGCACACGGTCACCGTGTTATCGCTGGGGTCGATCATTGTGCTGTCGGCAGGGTGGGCAAACCTGCAGTCCGTCTCCCCGCGAGAGCAGTTGCCACGCTGGTATTCACGACACACCTGAGAACACACACAAACGTGAGGTGTCACGATCACTGCTTTCTTTACAGATGTACAGTTTGTCTTGGGCGTACAGTATAAATATTTGTGTTTTTTTAATAGCTACACACATAATTGGTGTTTTAAAAAATGTGACAGAACCAGTCTGATTTTTACATCACCTGAAAGCTAAAATAAATAAGCTTTCTATTGATGTATGGTTTGTTAGTATAGGACAATATTTGGCCGAGGTATAACTATTTAAAGCTCTGGAATCTGAGGGTGCAAAAAATCTAAACATTGAGAAAATTGTCTTTTTAAGTTGCTAAGAATAAACAGGTTTGTTTTAACGCTCTCTTTTGGCTTACCGCTGTAATGACGTTGAACCTGAAAGCTGAAATTCTGACCTTTACATAGATACCAAACTTGAGTGTGTAATTCCCAAAGAGCGGACAGCAGCGAGTGAAGTTTGTTGGTATGTTTCCGGACATTTTTGTTCGTGATTTTGCTGCATCCACTCACAAAAAAAATGTTTTGATATATTTACAGTAGGAAATTTACAAAATATCTTCATGGAACATGATCTTTACTTAATATCGCAATGATTTTGGCATAAAAGAAAAATCGATCATTTTGATGCTATTACTACAAATGTTCTCGTGCTACTTAAGATTGGTTTTGTAAAACAGGGTCACAAATATGTTTTGAAATGTGCAATACAGGAAACTTTTCATTTCCAATTTAATATTGTAACATCTTTTTTTGACTCATTTATATATTTACATTTTCATTTATCTATTTGGCAGATGCTTTTATGCAAAGCAAATGTATGCCAGGCTGTAGCCTGATTTTATAGACTTATATTATATAGACTACCAAAAGTCCCACACCATATTCGATCATATTTATTTATAAAATGATCCCTAGCTGAACATCACTTGCTGAATTAAACAGCAACATACCGTAAACAAGTCATGCAACAATGTAGCATACTACAATTAAATTGTTTATCATTTCATTTCAAAAAGCTAGTAATATACAGTAGTGCTTGTGCCGATGTGAGATGTTTTTCATTTGGCAGGACACCAGGGGGCAACAACTACCCACTGCTTAACCTCTCAAAAATAAAAACACTCTGTAAGGTCTGTCAGTGCTGCAAAGACTACAAAACAGTGTTCTCAGTGTGTCAGTATGTGTGATGATATCATGGCTCTCAGATGACCTCATACCTCAAGGCGATCTGTTCTGAGAAGTTTCTGAGCTGCCGCAGCTGAAGCTGCAGCATTGGCGGCATTGGCGGCGTTGGCGGCGGAGTGCACGGATGCAACCGGACTGCCCGCCATCAACATAGGTGCGCTGGGAAGGATCTCTGCGGGCATCAGGCCGGGAGACACCGGGCCCAGGTACGGATTAAACGCGGCAGCAGCAGCTGCTGCAGCTGCACTGGCATTGTTTGCAAGGCTTGGTGCGACCGAAAACATAGGCTGTGAAAACATAAACTGTTAACAAGGACATTACGCATAAAAGCTATAAACTGGTCTGTTTATTTGTTTGTCTATCTATTCCTAAAAACAGAAAATCATTTATTGGTGTTTATATATATTAAAATCTATTTTCAGGAATCATTTTTTGGGGTATTGTTTTGAGTTAAACAAGAACGGAGCCTCACCATTGGCTGAAGCTGACTTCCAGGCATGATGGCGTTGGCTAGCTGCATCTGCTGAGCGAGCATTGCCATGTTCTTCTGCTGGATCAGATTGTTACGGCCGTTTATCTCCAGCTGTGTCTTCAGGTGAGGAGGAGGGTGCAAGTACTTACAGTTCTCTCTGGAACAGCGGCCCTTAAAGACAAAAGAAAAAAACAGGTTATTACGCTGCTGATGTTGTGTTTTGTATGCAACCGTTTCAACAAAATCAACACAAACCAGCTTGGACCAACATGGAAAATCAAGCTGGTCTTCTCAGCAGACTTGTGTCACATAAAAGTAATAACACTTCACGATAAACGGCATGTCCTCCGTTTTTTCTATTCAGTTTATTCAAGAGTGCTATTCGTGTACTTCTTCTAAACTAAAACTAAAGAAAGCATACTTTTAGTCGAATTTATACACATTTTACAAGTATATACAAGTATTATTGACTTATACTGACAGAGAAGTACAAGTATAAGTTGTAGTAGTATAGTTGCAGTACAAATGAAAAATGTAGACTAGTGTTACACATAAAGTATACATTAAAGTATAAATTAAAAGCGGGTCAATTTAGTCCAAAGTAGTATTGAAATATCATATATAGTATATAAGTATACTACTAGTATGGTGATATTAGAATACTGAAAAAGTATACAGTACTTAAAAATATGTTTGATTTAATAAAATGAACTTCCTTTTGGTAAGGGCTGTCTGAATGTGTATGTTTTTGATGGTAAAATACTTTCTCTTCACTTAATATAGTAAGACGCTTATAAATAGACCATTTGTGGGTTGATTCCCCAAAAAGAGTAAACACAGTGCCTTTGTGGTGCTATGAAAACATTGCTGTTTATTTAAAAACCCGCAACACTGCAACAACAGCTCAACCAATGCCGTGAAGTTTGTGGCGGAGCTTACGAGAAACCTGTTTAAAATGAATAATTATTTTTGCAATTCTGTCTGGTTATGGAAGAGGCATTGAAGTGACAGATTTAGCATCAGAAATGAACGTCCTGTTCTCCATATATCTGAGAGTATTGAGCGAACAGGAAAGGCCTCTGCTCTAATGCGTCTGACTGCGTCCTCGGCTGCTGCTTTCAGCCCATGTGGAATCCGGACTGACAGGCCGTCACACTATTGATCTGTAGAGTATTGATTCATGAGGCACGTGGGTGTGGGAGAAAATCCACTGATGAGTTTATGGATCTACAGTAACCCCGTGTGACCCCCGGCCGGCCTCACACACTGAGACGGCGAGTGTCTTTATTTGGGCTGTGATGGTGAGAGTATATCAGGACACTGTCCTTACCAAAGCAGCCGGTCATTAACCTGCTCTCCTGTCATCTGTGCGCTTCATCCACCCCGTCTGTCCATCCAAAACAGACCAACTCTAACCTTCAAGCTATTTTTGCTAGATTCAGTGGGTAAATATTCAATAACAGCAATTAGATTTTTAGAAAGGCACTAGTTTTTTGATTCTGTGTGGTTCTCCAAATGGGCCGTATTGATCTGATTCCCTGGGGATAAAACTCTGACTAAACTTGCTTTGCTGGAGAGATTTAACTGTCTAAAATCTCAAACATTAATTTTCTATTACAGTTATATATTTTTTAATAACTTGCTATCCTCCCCAGTGCTTCAATTGCAACCCATGCTTTTGGCAACACATTTGCATTTGCTTAAAGAGAATTGAGCAACCTAATCACTATAGAGATGACTTCAAACAAACCAACAAACACAACATTTCCTGTCCTCAAGCTTTGCTCAGACATGATTCAATTATTTTAGAATTACGTTCTATAAATATAATTAAAATACACAATATGACTTTATGAATTTTATTGTAAAGCATACTATTGATTCTTTTTATTTTAAAGTAAGGCTTTTTAGAGTGAAATGTATTTCTCAAAAGTGGAAAAAGAGGAATCAGTTGAGGACAGAAATGGACAGGGAATTTGTCAGCAACACACTATTGCTTTAGCATTACAATGACAAAGCCATCAATCACGACCAATTTAAAGTGATAGTTCACCCCAAAATGAAAATTCTGTCATTACTGACTCACCCTCATGTATGACCTCATGTAACATGTATGACTTTCTTTCTTCTACAGAACACAAAAAAAAATATTTTGAAGACAGAAAACCATTAGTCCCCATTGACTTGTGTCCATACAATAGAAGTGAATGGGGACTAACATTTGTTCAAAATAGGGGTAAGTATGAGGGTAAGTAAATAATGAATTTACATTCTTCTTTCATGAACCATCCCTTTAAGTCGCATCATTTATTCACCTTCATGTTGTTCAAAACCTGTATATGACTCTTTCTTCTGTGAAACACACAAGAACATATTTTGTAAAAAGTCTATTACTTTACTTGGACAAATTTCTTGCCGTTTTCCTCAATTGTAAGTCACTTTGGATAAAAGCGTCTGCCAAACGAATAAATGTAAATGTTTTGTGGCAATGGGGGCCAATGTTGTTTGGTTACCCACGATCTTCAGAATATCTTTATTTGTGTTCCGCAAAAGAAAGGAATTCATACAGGTTTGAAATGACATGAGGGTAAATGATGAAAGATTCTACATTTTGGCATGGACAATCCCTTCATTGTGTTGATATCAAAACTTGTGATATATACAACTATACACTAGCGGTCAAAAGTTTTGGGACACTTGAGTGAAATTTTTCAAAAAAAAACTTTTGATCTGAGGTGTTTGCTTAAATATCCGAAATTAGTTTAGTAGACAAAAATAGAATTTTCCAAACATACATGTTTTTTTCATGACAAAATTTTTTCTTTAATAAAAAATGTTTTTTTAATGGATAACTTTGACTGAATAATTAGAAAAGAACAGCCAATAAGTGCACAGAATAGATAAAAACTCCTTTAATATTGTATTTAAAGTCAAAGTCAAAATCAATGTAGAACTTTTTTTTAAATATTGTATTAAAAGCATCTCAGGGTAAGACCTCAAGAAGCTGCTTGAGAAAATTACATGAAAACATTTTTGTAAATTCTAGTTGAAAGGTGACTACACTGAAGACGATCAAATATAAAATGTTTTAAAAAAAAATCTTTTTTTAATTACAACATAATTCCAATAGTTCCCTTTGTTTTATATAATTTTGGTGAGTTCATTATTATTATTCTAAAATGTGGAAAAAATATGAACACATAAGTGAGTAAGTGTCCCAAAACTTTTGACCGCTAGTGTTGACTTCTACATTAAGCATACTACAGTAACTTCTTCATAGGTATGACAAATTTCTGTATCATAACATAGTCTCATATATAGCCTGTGGTGCACAGAAGGGTTTGCCCTGGTATGTGTGTATGTGTTGTGAGGGCATATTCAGAGTAAAACATGTTAGATAAACATTGTGAGTGAGGGGTCAAGCCGAGTGGTGCAGAGAAAATAGCAGAGAGTCAAGTTCCTCTTCGGAGCTTCTTGCAATATCACACACACGCAAACATGTGACTGATTTGAGCCCTGTTTGGGTTTGTCATCTCCCGCCATCATTTGATGACAGGTGTGATCGATTCATCCCGGTCAGTGATGACGTCACGAGTCAACATGTGGGCATGCACAGGCTTTATCGAAACTTCGACTGGCTTCCAAATATGAATCGGATTGTAACACGCTGAGGTTTCCTGACACAAATAAACCAAGATTTTTTCCTTCACATGTCCTTTTTAGGCCTGGATTTGACTAAAAGTGCGTATGAAGTACCAGCGTACAGCGATCCAAACATTCTCAGAGAGGATTTAAACTCTTCTAAGCGACTCAAAGTCGTCATATAATGGAAAATGATATTTGTCTTGCTAAACTATGTTGACATACTTTCATATTAAAAACAGGAAGGTCCCCGCCTAGGCACCCTAACCATTTATTGACTCAAAGCTGCAAAATAGGATTGTGGTGTGATGTCACACTTATACAGGTGAGATCTCTGCAGTCTATTTACCTGCAATGATCAAAACCTTTGTGCAACATGTCTTTGGTTAATATTCATTAACTAGTATACATTATTAAAAATAAAAGTGCTAAACAATGCCATAAAAATATTTTTGGTTGTATGGTTCCACAAAGAAACCTTTAATATCCACAGAACCTTTCTGTTTCACAAAAGTTTATTTGTAGTGAACTTTTTGTAGTAGGTTGAACCGAAAATGGTTCTTCTATGCCATCGCTGCAAACTGTGGCACCTTTATTTTTAAGAGTGTAAAATTAGACTTTGTATGTCTACTAATACAAATTCAGAAAATTAGATCCAATTTACAAAGAAGAGCAAGGCAGATATACACACACACACACACACACACACACACACACACACACACACACACACACACACACACACACACACACACACACACACACACACACAGGCCTATTGGAGTCTTCAGTTGGCATTCTGTAAGCTAAAGTTTCTACCATCTGTTAAAGGCATTAGGAACGCTGGCCTCTATGAAGAGACATTGATTTGTGCAAGAATTAAAATCCTACCCTTTTTCTTTATTTCTTTCTGAATTATTGGAATTTTATACATTAAAAAAACACCTAAAATGAGCGACGAATACAAGTACACATTTTTATTTTGAGTCTTTAAAAATAATTTATTATAGCATACTTGTTAACATTCGAATACTTCAATAACTGAAGTAATCAAATGTTATTTTACAATGTGTTATAATAAAACATTTGTCACATATTTAGACAATGATCGCTGCATATAGATTGCACTAAATAATGTATGGTACTATAAAGAACAAATACACAAAATATTAGTCAGCACAACTAAAGTTAGTCAAATCGATACATCCCAAATAATCACATACTATAGCATACTATACTTACATTTTTTTCTTTAAGGACAAGCAGTTTTATGACCTTACATTAGTTGAAGAGATTTCAAACTGCATCTAAAATCTATACGTTCCCTTACAATTTCATAAGAATTTAAGATATAATCTTGACGTTAAACTCAAGACGTGTACTGAAAGCAAACAGTGAATGTGTGTTTAAGCGGGTCTGTGCATGCAGAAGGGTGTGTGGGGTGAGAACAATTCACGAAGGTGTGACGGCCTGCGGGTCCCACTGAGCATGTGCGAGAGAAACAGCGGGGTGGAAGGGAAAAAATGAGGCGAGAATCAGGGATGAAAGAGAGAAGTGTTTATGGGAGGTGGGTGATACGGGGTGAGCCATGTGTTTAGGGTAAAGGAGTCAAATTGCACTCACCCAAACTAACCCCGTTCGCCCCTCCTGTAAACCTCTGCAGTGAAGAGGCACGGGCGAGGTCACATGACACAAACGTGTAAGAACATGCAGAATGTAATGTGTCTTTAAAGATAATCTGCCTCGCTGTGTTGAAATGATTCACTGGGTTAAATTACTTTTTTTTTTCAAACCTACAGCTTCTACATGCATGTGTGACCCAATAATTTGGAGTTTTGGGGATTATTTGCCAACAATTAAAGCTAACCTAGAATTATGTAGTTAGGCTAACTTCTAGGTTAACGTTAAGAAGTTTGCTTATGGATATCTAATTATTGTTTTTATTTTTGTAAATGTTAGACTTTTCCCTCCAAATAATTTATGATTTAAGTTTAAAATATACTTCTGACCAACAAAAAGCATTTAGCCGACTATAATAATGTCACTGTAATATTTGCACAGTATTTGCATACTAAATGTGATTGGTCTTCTGTCTTACGTCTATTTGCATCCTCATTTGCCATTGGTCTATTTTCATGCCAAATCAAGAAATAAATGTGTTTTTATTAAAAGAAAGATAGTTTTACATACAAAAAGGGTACAAATGGCATGTTATTGAAACTATTTGGAAGTATGTATTAATGTATAATTTATTATATTTAATTCAAACATTTTGCTGTTGCTGTTATTCGTTGCTCAGCTATAATTTAAAAGTTTGATGTCCTTAATGTCTTCATGCCTGGTCTGTTCTATATTGAAACGTTTTGGGAAAAATATGAAAGCCCTAAAATAATAGAAATATAATTCAATTTTGTGTTCAATTGTAAGTCAAGTGCTGTCTGGCCCGTTGTGGCCACCTGCCACTAATGGTAACGTGAACCTCTTGGTTTTTGCTTGTGTTGTTTTTGTTTTTTCACAGGGATGAAAAACTTTCAGCTGCGCATGGCAGGAAATGCATTTGAAACAGGATCCTCAGAAGAAGTGCACTACAGACAGCCCGGTCAGTGAAATCAGAGAGGCTACAGGGAAAGTCACCGTCACTCTTCCTCCAAACAGCTGAGAGAGAGAGGCTACAGGGAGAGTCTGTCAAAGAAATACTGTCAAAATTGGGCCCTGACAGTCAATCTGAAAAGACTAAAATTATGATCTTCCAGAAAAAAGCCAGATTACACATTCAATCTGGGAAACACTACAATAGAACACACTTTACACTACGACTATCTCGGCCTAAAATTCAGCGCGTCAGGAGGTTTTGGTCTGGCAGTGAAGGCACTGAAAGTTCTTTTTAAGGCCTGCAGTAAATGATGACAGAATTTTCATTTTGGGATGAACTATCCCTTTAAGGGGTTAAAAAATGGCACATACAGTAAGCATCTCTGCCCCGAGCTTAACCTACAGGTTACACCCCATCTCCCCATCTATACTGAAAGCAAGTGATGACACATGGCTAATCTAGACCGCTTCATCAAGCTGTCCACACACGCTTTCAGACAGATTTGTTGAGTCACTTTAAAAAAATGTTCGGTTTCAACTCATGGTTGTGTAAAATAAGGACAATCCCATCCATTGGGTTTAAATTCACATATCATTGCTGTCCTTCCAAAACCTCGGATATCCAAACACTGTCTTTTTTAAATGATTCAATACTGTGTTGTCAAAGTTAAAAAGCCCTTTTTTCATACTTTTTATTGGTTAGAAATTTGCAAAACCCAATGACAATCATAAAGGGTGTGAGTTATCATAATGATTTATGGCAAAAAATAAAAATAATGAGATATGGGGACACAAGGTTTCAGAAGGACAGCAGCGATATGCTGGGTTGTGTCAAATATGGACATTGAATGGTTTTGTCCATGCTTTACCTAACCATTGGATGAAACAACCCAGCAATTTTAGAGACATGCATGTTTTGCTGCATTGTTTCAAGTGTAAACACTGTCAAAAAATAGTCAAAAATATACCCACGCTGTGTGGCACTCTTCAAAAAGAAAAACAAAAGTGCACTTAAAGAGTGCATTTTAGTACCTCATAGTTACATACTGGTACCAAATGTATACATATCTGTAGCTATACTTGTACATATTAGGATCTTTTTTTTAAAAGGTACCGTCCCAATGACAGCTTACATTGTTTTATTTTTTTTCTGACAGCACACAGGTATCAAAAAATTATTCGAATAGATCAATGTTTCAACGATGGTGTGAGTTTGAGAGATTAGAAGGCGGCCACATGTTTGTCTGTAGTGTCAGCCACTGATGTCCCTTTGGAACAGAGTCGCTTTGTAATTGTTGAGACTAAGACACACATTTTCAAGAGTGTGTGTGTGTCTGTGTTTAACACTGATTTATCATCTCCATGCATTATAAGTAAAATGAGTCATGCTCTTCATTTTTAAGCCACCCTTCTTTCATCTGTTCTTTTTATCATTGGTGTTTCTAAGGCCGTATCACTACTACAATTATTCCTAATGAGGGTTAATAATTTGAATTTGGCGTGAAGCGAGAGCCCATCGACCAGATTTTCAACCATATCGACCAGATTTTCAACCATAAATCCCATAGATTTGTATTTAAGGAACAACAAGGAACCACATCAGGGACGAGTAAATCGTGAATGTGCATGTGCAACCACACAGAAACACACTAAAAACCATTAGGAACGACTTGACTTAACCCACAGCAACCAGCCACAGGATCATTGCACGTGCACATACCCCTCACGCTAGCTTTAGCAATTGTAAAAATGCAGTTTGTTGGGTGTGATGTCTGTCCATCAGTGCCTGTGTACTACTGTTTTGCCAAATCTTTTCTTATTAGCAGTTGCTTTACTTCTCTAGCTGTACACCCCCCAAGGGTTTACTTACAGGTCAAGGTTTACTTACAGGTGGGGTCAAAGAGCTGTCTGTAGGAATTCATGCCATTCAGAAATGTGTACGTTCACATACACACACACTTCACCATAACCATCCATTGTTTAACTTTCACACAAACTTTGCTGGACTTCAGATTTTGTTATTTGGATTTTAAGTCTTAACCATTATGTAGGCTGTGTATGATTATCTTATCAGAGTCAGATTATGTGGATGTAAGTAACAGGATTAGCAGTGCTCACATTGGCTTTAGGGCACTACACCCGATTAACAGGAATGTGATCTGACCAACGTGACACCAGATTTGGATTATAATCCCTGGATTATCCCTGTAGTCTCCATTGGATTTCTTCTGATCTCCTTCAAGTCCCGTGCAAGACATGTATGTGTAATATGTATATTTGACTTACATTTACACATGCTTTTATCCAAAGTGACTTACATTGCATTGTACTATACATTTGTTTCTGAGTATGTGCAATCCCTGGGATCGAAACCATGACCTAGGCGTTGCTAGCACCATACTCTAACCACTGTGCCACAGAAAAACCTTCCAAGTATATTCCACTTTATTTTAGAAAAAAAACTATATTTCTAAAAATAATTAATTAAAGGTGAATTTGCGTTTTTTTCAGCGCTTTGATAATGAGTCCTTTTGAACCTTTTTCATAAATGCACATCAGAATGAGCTCGGCTTAGATAGATGGCTTTGTTGCTAGGATACCATGACCACGACAGACACGACGTTTGCGCAAACAGTCACATCTGCATCATTTAATGCATGTGTTTACGTGTTTGTGTGAAGAACGAGATCAACAACAGCCTCAAAAAGGTGTGCAATTACATGCATTTCATTTATGATATGATGCCTCACAAATTAACCCACACACACTTATAAACACACGCGCGATGAGTAGAAATTACGTAATAATTTGCATTAAAAAAAAAAATGTGTGCATGAAAGAGTGCATTCTGGGGGCTCATTAAACCATATCTCTTATAAATAATGCAGTCGTGTGAACCCTCCCCTCTGTATGACTGACGCATCTAGATTGATGATGACTTCCTGTCAGTCAGAGGGTTGATGACTCAGCTCATGCGGCTCTACAGGAAGTGCAGGGTTTACTCCCAGAGTTCTGTGTAAGCTAAGTCATGCAGCGCTGAAATCTCTCTCTCACAGAGACACAGAAGCCGGGGCCACCGGGACATACACACCCATTCTGTGTGCATGCGTTTCTGAAATAGGCCAGGGTCAGGGTGTTCCTGATAAAGTCTATCTGTGTCCTCTCAGGGGCCATTTCAGGTTTAAACTTCTCAAAACTGATATTCAAGTGCACAACATCCCAAGAAAACATTATTTATCCCCGTGGGATAAATTGCAGTGTACGATATGCAAAAAGTAATTATAGTTTGCTATGAATCCCAAAACTCAGAGCAAAACCTAATGGCCTAAAGGACGTTCTTAACATTTCTTCTTCCTAAAATAATGTACTTTTTAACAAATCAAACATTTTAACAAACCAAAAGAAAATGACAATACAACACATTCGTGACTATTTACAAGCACAAAACAACTTATAAATATCAATAGCAATATAAATATCACTGCATTATTATGTGTGACCATTTTTATCATTCACATGTTGTTCTTTTAAAAGTATCATAGTTCATTCTGGTTCTCATTTGTGATTTAAATGTTAATACTAGTATGTAAATAATATATGAGGAGAAAGAAAGAGATATCAGGAATAGATCAGTTTGTTATGAAATACTGGGACAGTGTGTCAGATAAACAGTTTTTCTCAGTTGAGTTCACGCTCTGTGTGTGTGTTTGTCTCGATGGCGTGATTGAGGAATGAAGACGTCCTCTGTGGATTTACTGTGCTCATGTTTGTGCTTTCAAACAGTCATTTATTCTCTAATGAATGCCCAGTGTGTGTGTGTGTGTGTGTGTGTGTGTGTGTGTGTGTGTGTGTGTGTGTGTGTACATTCCATGACTGTGCTGCTAACAGAGCTTCAGCACCAGTAGGGCATTTGGTGTCCCGTCTCCATACATGGTGAGACTGGTTCGGTTCTTCGCTCTAGTGCCTGCTGAGCTTGTTCAGATGGAACGCTTGCTGTATATTAATGTACGTTTTCCAGCAGGCCGCTGCGCATGAGACGAATCTGTCATTTTGTTGTGATTGTTTTTAAATACAATCACCCTACATAATGTAAAAAACATTCAGTAAAAATGTTACCTTGATATTGACTAAATAAGGCCATCAATGTTGATCAACCTATTTGTTATGCCAAGTAATTCAACATAGTGTCAATAAAATATCATAAATTTCATACTACACTGCTAATATACTGTACTACAACATACTGAATATTACAAGGTGCCGCTTCCAATATATGGAAATGTATTATTTAATATTGCATTATAATTTCTAGTATATTCTCATATATTTTGGTTATGTAAGGGTACTTTGATGATCAAAATGTAGCCTGGATTTCACAGACATGATCACAAATATGAGATTACTAGGGTCTTCCTTTAAGGAGACAAACATGAAAGCATTAAGAAAACATCTGAATTTCTCCCCAGAATCGATCTAAAAGAAACTACTGAGATATGCAAAAAAAATAACACTGTATTTACCTTATAAATGATATAGCAACTGGAAATGTATAAGAATGTATCAGGCCACACAGAGAAAGTTGAGATTCAGAACAATGTTTATCCCATTGGTATTCATTTTTTTAATTCTAAATTAGACACTATAGAGTGTTAAGTTGTTATGTCCTTGCCTAATAAAATGTAAATACAGCAAGGACACACACACCCGAACAGAATCGGTCTCCCCCAGTCTCTGAGACTCTGGAATGTAAGCTCGGTGTCAAAAACAGCCATATAGAGAGAAACACACAAAGTCAGAGATGACGTGAGCTTTAAAACCCGCGAGTGTGTGCAATACGAGTGGCCGGGCCACAGTCATGGCTTCTGTAGGAGCAGGCTGGGTTTGCCGGAGGGGCGAGGGCTCTGTTCCAAAAGCGCTGAGGTCTTTAGATGGAGAAGATCAACTGATATAAACAAGAGGATACTGGTATTTGGATCTAAGGCTGCGGACTCCCTTGCCCCTAACCCTAAACAGCCCAAAACAAAACAACACGCTGTTTGTGAATGTTGACGTGCAGAAAAGAGAGGAGAGGGAAAATGCTGGTTTTCACAAAACAGAACATGTCAAACCAATGGTGTACTGTAATATTTAAAGGCGTAGGACTGTTTGAAATGTGGCAACGTCGTTGGGAAATATCCTATTCTGTATTACTAAATATCTCCAAACACATTTCGGTTTTGCCTGTACATAGTGTTCATTCACTCAAATATGGACTTTTTTAGGTTAATTTAAACCAACGGTTGGATTTGTCCATATTTTACCCAGCCATGGGTTGAAACAAACCAGTGTTGTTCGTTCAGTCCATAACTGCCAATTGTCGTTTTCCACTGGGTCCTAAATTCATCAGATTCTGCTAATACAGAATCAACATTTTAAAGTATAATGATCATCAACAAAACGTTAGGGTGAATCAGACATTTTGGTGTTAAAATGTCCACATCATATTATAAAAGCTGCCCCCAAGAACACTTAACATCCGAAGACTATCTAAGAAATTTGAATTATTCGCAATTTATTTGGGAAACTTGGTGTATTCATTCAGGAGAATCCAGATTAAAACATTTGCTGCCAAAATTAAGTTCAAGCTGTAAGAAGTCATTGCTTCCAGATGGCAATTCTGAAGCTGGTAAAGTCATACATAACAATGTAGTGCTCTATTTGCACTTAAGAGGGAATTAATATCAGGTTCTTGTCAAAAATAGCTGTAATGTCATAGTCACATTAATCAGAGTGGATGACCGGCCTGGATAATGAATTAAGCATCTGTGTTAATGTCAAGCCAAGAAACTAAAGGAGCGCGGTAGTCAGCCAGAGATTTAGTCTTTTACCCCAACCATTGAAAACAAACTCCATTTTCAACATCTATACACACAGAATTATGATTCTTTGGATGTCTTCGTGTTAAGCCTATGTGATCTGTTTTTCTTTTCTTTGGATGACTATCAGTATTTAACCAGAGCGAGGCAGGTTCATGCTTGACGAATGAAGGTTCAGAAAGGTCTCGGCAGCCAAACAGGATCAGGTTTACAGCTCATTGAGTAAACTCATGCACAGGACTTCTGCACTGGCCGTGCAGTTTTTCCTCTGAAGCACAAAAAGACCTTTTTACAATTATAAATGTTAGCCCGGGTCATTCTAAACTCTGGGAAAATGTAATTCTGGATTATCTCGTGATGGGTTAATAATTATTTCTGACTATTCACGTTCTACAATTTAACACTGTATATTTGTAAACCCAGGAAGGTAAAAAAACAAGCTTTCAAACCTTTCAAAAATGGCAAAAGTGTGACATTTTAAGATTATTATTAAATTGCTAAACACTGTCAAAAACCCCTGTGATTTTACCTAATTTTACTGCTATTGTCTTAAAGATTTTATATGTGTAATATATTAAAAAAAATTTTTTTTAAAGGTTTTCACATATTTTTGAAATACGGTCAAAAAACGTCAAATTACAGGAAAAGACTGCAAATTTACAAGAAAACAAGAACAAACTTAATATTTCTATATTTCTTCATTTTTTACAGTGTATAATACAGAGGGTCATTCCTAAACTCCTAAAAATAAAGGTACTACACAATGCCATGAAACAGATAACTTCTTCTATGTTTTACAATGTTGAAACTGGGTTAATATATAATCCTGGGTATTTGTGTTCCATGAAAAAACACTACATTGATAAACCCTCGGTTAGCATTCTTATTTGCATAGTAATGAGGTCAAACTACCCCATTTCAAAAATATGTAAAAAAGTGTGAAATGGGGGTTTCAAATAAAGATAACTCAGGATTAAGTCCAGTGTGAAGACTCAAGCATGTTTAAAATATACAATAAACACATAAACAAAAAAAATAGGAAAATTTGGTGAAGCATTGCATTAGCAACACAAAGCCATGGGTTTGATCCCAGGGATCATGTAAATGTAAACATATGACACACAACACAAATTTAGAATGCAACAAGTATAGATCCAAAAGAAACAGAATCAACCGTTGGTGTCTGCAGTCAACTGCTTTGCATAATATGCAAATATATACGACATACAATATAGAAAGGACGCCATCTCTTTGTAGTTGTGTAGTGGTTGTGTGGCTTTATGTGCATGTGTGTGTGCTCAGATGCCTGGTCATGTGATACCTGATCTAATAATATCGTCTGAAAGAAGGCCATCGTCTGCTCGAATCATTAAGCTGAGCTGCTCTCATAATGCAGTGACATACATAAAATCGCTATATTAACTATGACGCAAAAATATCAAATACTGTATAGATCGTGGGTGAATATTCAGCAGGAAACAATGAAGCATTATTGGTCATATTTACGATGAGAATGAATCAGCAGAAGTCAATAAAAAGCTAAAAATATTGATGTCATGATGCCTTCAACCCTATAACCGTCAATTGGCCCTTAAGAAGAGGTGTGTTTTCTTAAAGGATGACTTGTTAAAACATCCTTGCAGCTTTGGTCTGTTGTGACCCATACTTGATCTTCCCATTTCTCTATTCCTACCAAAACGATCAAAGTGGCCATCTTGGCTCTGCGAGTCGTACGGTTGGTCTGTTTCTCATTAGCGATGAGGAAACTGGCCAGTCGGCTGAAACATCTCTCACCCACGTCAGCTTCCCTCGCAAGCCACTTTTCCACTCTATGGTCTTCCATTACGCCCGGAGAGAAAGTGTAAAACAACACCGAATTCATAGCCGTTCCTCTTTCGCTCCTGCGAAAACGTGGGACGGCTTATTTTCCCTCCGTATCAAAGTTCTCCTTTTCTGTCAGTTTTATTTACTTTGTTTGTTGTCTCGTTTTCCTCCCCCTCTTTCTCTCTCTCGGTCGGGTGATATTTATATATAGTCACAGATAACAGATCTATCATACTGTCAGATGGATGGATGATAGAAAAAGCTGTGCGGGTGTGTGTCTGGACTTTGGCCCACGGCAGTCAGCGTCAGCAGCCTCACAGTGTGCTTTTCTTTAGGCCGATCTAACACGGCCAAGAGAGCCGTCACACAATCACAAACACGCTATGTGTGCGTCGGTCCACTGTAGACAATGTTCCTCTGTTCACATCTGCACAGAAACCATTCAAATCCTTCTGCTCCCTCTCTCGCATACAGTAAACGCAAACACACGAGGCCGACGCCATATTCATGACCCTCTGGATTTATTCACAGTGGAATGAAATTAAAGTCATCTGAAGCAGACTGACACGAAGCACTTGTTTATAGTTTCATCTGTTTTCACTCTACATCCCATCCTAAAAAAGGACTGTGGATGTTCCAGGGCTGTGTGGTATGACGGTGTATACAAAGCAATATGCTAAATGGATATTAAATACATAAATGTTTCATGGTCGATAAATAACAGTTGTAATTAAAGGTATATATTGTGATTACTATTCATATACCATGTTACTTGAAATGCCAAGTTAGATAAATAAATGCACTCAAAGAAATAATTTTTTGAGAATTAGGAAATAATTTTTGAGAAAGAAAATGGCATTTATAATTAAATAAAAATATATCAAAATAAATATATCAAATTGAATGCATATAAAAACTAAATGCACATAGATTGACAACAATTATCTTTTATCAGTTATTAATTTATTGTTAATCCTCTCCTATTTTTTTGCAAGTTGTCACTCTACTGGGTCTTGATCTACATAAGCTTTGAAATTGTGTTGTTTCTTTGCTGATCCTCAGCTTACACTTCAAACACAACTTGTATGTATGTTTAATAATATGTATGTTAATACATCTTTAGTAATATATTTAAAGAGCAAATGTGTCATTTAAAAAATCCCCTTTGGCCACGACTGTAGTCTATCCATCCATTCACTGAATCAGACCACAGGCAGGATTACTGTACTGTACGGTTTTACTTTTAATAGGTCTGTTATCGCTATTTATCGCATATTTGATTTTAGAATGAGTTAGGTTGTGGTAACTCAGAAGCGCGGCTGATGTGGGATGGGGTGCATTTTTTTTTAACTGTACAGTATGTGATACTGACCCAGGCCGGGACAACACAAAACTACCAAACAAAAAATGACCCCCAAAAAAAGAATCAGCAAATTTTCTGCAAAACGATTTCTGAGGAACTGTTAGGGATTGGTTTAGCCATATTGTCGCTACATTTAATTTGATCAGAAAAACAATGTGCATGTTTGGGTATTTTCTATTGGGAACACCTGAAACATTACCAAGGTTTCCCCCAGCAGACCTGAGATTTAGTCTGAACCCCCTGCCAATGAGAGTCTATGTTTATGTGCATTTCTCCTGCTGTGTTAAAATAGATGGAAAATTACAAAGTGGCACTGAGAGGAAGTCACATACATACCCACACACACATAGACAAGTTAAACTGAGATGATACTACTGTAAATGACATATAATAAACACTGAACTGATGTTTTTAATATTTTAGCACATGTACAATGTTAATAATTCAGTAGGCTACATTTGCTTTTTCATTTTTAATATTGTAGTGTATGTGCTCGTTTTAATAATTTATAAGCTCTACACTAAACACACAAACCATGGCTTGGTGGAATTTCATAGTAGAACAGTTTTTAACATATGCCATAATTAATTTATCCAAGCTTTAGGCTTGAACCTTACTAAAACACAGTGTGATAAACTTCATGTTCTTTACATATTACATAAGATGTAGCTTTTCTTGGCTACAGTTTGCCCTCCAAATGACTTTTCTGATAATTTTCACAATAGTTTGTGTTGTACGCCGCATGAAGGCACAACTGTACTTCTAGGCCATACCGTAAATAATTACTGAAGTCAAAATGACAAACATGTTTGTCGTTGATAAATTGAGTGTGTAGAATATCTTGTCAAAACAAAGTACAAAACAATGCATGCATACTATGCGATTTTTCAAAACCCACTTTTGCTAAATGCTAGCTCTCGAAGGAGTTAGCTGCTAGTATCAGACACTTCCAAACATAAGGTTTGAATACACATCACAGCAATATAGTTATCAAAACTGTCAATTAAAATAAAAGCTGTGAATATCAAATGTACTTGCCAGACTTGTTTTCTAAGGCTTTCAGAAAACATATTGTAAATTTGACCAATGCTCAGTAATGGACTCATCTCCATAACACTGCATAAAGAAGGAACGCTGAAGTCTCAGCCGAGCTGAAAATTGAACACAACGGCACCATCCCAATCTGAATAATGCCACATGTTAGACTTCTGCTGCTCTTGTCCACACATACGAGATTCAATGTGTTATTACAAGGCAGAGCACAATGATCTATAAGTCTTGTCTTATAGGATGCTGACATATATTTAGACAAATGTGCGTTCTTAATATTGCTATGAATATGGTTGTATTACACTCCTATAGTTACATACAGTGTTCAATGTAAAATTTGTGCATGCTTGCAAAGCAGCTTCACAGAAAATGTGTTTTAGAATGAAAATAGTAAATTAATAAGAATTTATAAGAAAAATCATATATAAAACCTACAGTAACTATTGCCTAAATGTATGAAAAGTTGCTTTGCAGCAATGCAATATTGTGAAAAGAGGTATATAAAGTAAATTGAAAATACAAAACCCCTGAAAGAATAAATTAAATGGTGCAATAATTTAATACAATTTTGGATTACACTTTATTTTAAGGTGTCCGTGTTACAGTGTACTTATACGTTTAAGTACTGAATAATAATTATTAACTAAATGTACTTACTATAGGGTTAGGATAAGGGTGTGGTTTTAGGTTGCATGTAATTTTGTCTAATATAAAATAAATACTATAGTAAGTACATGTAACATGTGTAACAAGGGCACTGTAAAATAAAGTGTATATTATTGCAAAATTTTCATATACTATTGTCAATTTCTCTAACAATCGTGCTAAAAAAAATATTAAATTAAATGTTTGCAGTACTGGAATACTAACACTACTACTGAGATTTGAAGTTTAAAAGCACCAAAGAGAGTTTGGCATCTCAAGAAATGAGAAATACTTCAGACAAATAATGTATTTCCTTAAAGCTACATGTAACCTAAAAAACACTGATTTGGAGTGATACTACATTCACACATATAGATGCACAAAGAGTGCTTTATAAAGATCTTGAAATAACCTCTAACAATCAATGATGAAATAAAATTATTTGCATTGCCAATGACTTGTAGTTATTGAGACTGGCCGTCATCACAGCTTCAAAAACAAGCACATCAACAGCATTAGTGTGTTGCTATGGCGATGAAGTCCTCCCAATACACGTCATATGGTCTAGACGTCAACTACGGCCATCAATAAAATTGCCATATAAAAAGTCCTGCTTTACAGTGCAGTTTATTTACACGTTGGTTTAACATGTTGCTTGGAATGCAGGAAGAAGGCATTTATGGCACGAGACTCAGTCGTGTCATTCTGAGGTAGAAGACTGACCCATTTATAAGGGCAGATAATATGCAAACTAACTAGGCTTCTTTTAGGCTGGTAAAAGTGCTATTTGACTAGGAAAATTACTAAACTCGCACAACTTTGGTGTAATAAAATGTATTTCTAATTGTACTTTCTAATGAAAGTTTGCCAAATATTATCAGTGTGTGAAGCACAATGACAACAACAACATACAGAGAGAAAGAAAGTGACGTGACCATGGTTTGTCTTGTTTGTCTTGTTCTCTGAATAGAAGAACCGCATCTGAATCTAAAATAAACATGGATGAAAGAAATCGATTGTCTGCCATAACCCAAATAGATGCAACTATCTAAACCGCTGCTAATACCAACCAGACACACTTTCTCATTAGTAAACATTACTACTGCAAAAGAAGAAAATATACTCCAAAAGCCATTTTATATGCACAGTGCATTACTACCTAAGTGTTATCATTATTTTGCAGTTGTGTAAAAACTGTGCTTGTGTTTTAAATGTCTTGCCAAAGTAGACCGCATCAAGAGCGTGAAACTAGTGAACTGTCTGCCTAGACGCCATTTTGGGTGTCACTCATTTAAAGTAATTCTCAAATGAACTAAACCAAGTTTTTGAGCTTAAAAAGTGAGTTCCAATTTCTATGAAAGCTGCCTTCACCTTGTATACAATGTCAAATGTTTGAAATGACCCTAGGCGGGTCACTAGGTTTTGAAACAGCCTGTCGATTTGCTTAATGGTCGATGAACTATGACCTACAGTCAGAATTCAGCAAGCGCACTTTGAAAACAGCTCCTCGGTGAAATCTCTTTCACAACAGAGAGAGAGAGAGTTTTTCGTGTTCGTTTTGCTGATAAGGCGGTTCTTTACCTCGATTGACTTGGAGGTTTTGCGTGTGCGTTTGTGCCTATGTACACAACAGTAAAAGGCTGAGGCGTGTGCTTCTTACCTTCAGCGAATCAAAGCAAGCGATGACTCGCCCGTTCTCCACCTGGCAGCTCTTGGCGGGATGAGCGAATTTGCACTCGGCGTCGGAGCGAGCGCACGTGCCCCTCTGAAACTCTCGACACACCTCCAGCGTCAGCCATTTCGTGTCCCTCATGTGAGCCATGTTCATCGCCATGTTGAAGCGCGCTTTAGCGACCAGCGATCTTCAGCTAAAATCCCAACCTACTCTGGGTGTGTTTGCGTCTGTCAGAAGCAGACTTCCCGTTTGTCCTGCTAAGAGTGTTCCTCTCGTTCTTAGATCATTAAGCTCCCTGTTTCGAGATTGAAGGCCAGGCCGGAGCAAAAATAATGTAGTTGTAAGGAAAAAGGAGAATTGCAGTAATGGATCCAAAAGCAAAAATCCTCAGGCTGTGGTTGGCTGATTCAACGGCGCACACTTCAGCTCTGTCTGTGTGCGAGTGGTAGGGGTCGTATAGGGTCACCAGCAGGACTGTAGGGTTGTGTGGGTAGTCTTTTGTGGGGCAGCAAGCAGGCAGGAAGCTGTGGCTGGTACTATAAGCAAGTCCAAGCAGCGGCAGACGCGAGAGAGGGCGAAATACTCAGTACCCACCTGCAACCGAAAGAGAATAGGACAGAACAGATTAGGCCCAAAGTATATTTCTTTTTTTATGCATAGCAGGTCGTATATTGGGTAAGACAAAGTCATGTTGTGACGAATATTCAAAATCAAGTAATGACTATGTTTTTGGATATCTTATGTAAGGGACAGAAATACAACCTATACAAGCTATGCTCCTACTTACAGAAAATGAATTTGTATTCATGTCCAATTTCAGTTTTAATATATTTTGGAGGGTCTTAAAGAGATTATGCATGATTATGCTTAGAGTAAAAAAGTTTGGGAACCCCCGAAAAAAGTAATGCAAAGGTAATCGTAATAATAATAACAGTTCGATCACAATGGTTCAAGATTACAGTTGCATTACAATATTCTGAACACAATTTAAAAAAATAATAAAATAAATAAATGAAATAAAAATAAATAAAATTAAAAATGATAATTTTCCAATAACATTTGTTATTTAGTTGAAAAACTGACAACATTTAAGATTTAACTGAAGCTTCTGTATTTAAATTAACTAACTAAACTTTAACTTTAACTAACTAAACTTTAACTTTAACTAACTAAACTTTAACAAAATTAACTAACTAAACTTTAACAAAATTAACTAACTAAACTTTAACAAAATTAAATAAGGAATTAAACAACCTAAAAGAGAGCTTCTGAACATAGAGTAGTAAAAGCAAAAGCATATAAAACCAACATATTCTGTAAATATTGACACAGGTCACATGTTGGCAGGTCAACCAATAGGATCAACAGAAGTCACAACATGAAACAATCACCATTGCTGTATGATACATATCTTAAATATATTGTATTGTGTTGTTTCATACTATCCGTAGATAGTATGCGGTTCGCAGCTATTCTTGTGCCAACGTTATCTACTTCTCTTTCTCACAGCCTTCACCCTGTATTTCTCACTACTTCTCCATTAGACTCTCACCAGCTGTATAAATCCTTCACACCCCTTAAAAATGCCAGAAATGCACTGAAGTCTGCAAAATACTGTCAGTCTGAGCAAATAAAACATTGTCACACACATTCCTCGACAAACACGCGCACCTCTTTCTCACTGAAACACACACACTGAGCTCTTTCTTGTGCAAACAAACACACACATACAAAACACATACAAAGCAGCCCTTCACGGCTTTAACCATTTCAGTCCGAGTTAAGAACCGAACAGCACATGAGGGCTGAAGCTAATATATGTGAGGTGTCATTTAACAAAGAGAGAAAAAACAGGAAGTGAACAGCGAGGTCATTTCCCCTTTTTGTAAAGTCATGCACAACCCACAATAAGTGGAAGATGAAGCAATATTACCAGCCACATGCCAGCTAAATTATGGCCAAGTTTAGCATTCAAAACATATAAACTTTTAGAGAATGTATTTATTACCAATATAATGAACCATCTGTTTATATTTTCCTAAACGCTTATTGTGAGTCCAGACATCAGAAAAATACACGTTTATACACGTTGTCTAGTTAAGATAAGGAAAATATACATGCATCAACAAGGGTTGTAGGGTTTCTGTGGATGAAAATGCCCAAACCAGAAACAAAAATAGCAACAAATATGTCTCGGAAATTGTAACCAGTTAGTAACTTTCATTATTTTACAGTAGCAGTAACAACAATATCTTTTGGGAGAAATACGGTTACAGTGGTAAATGTAGGGTACACTTTAAAAACACAAAATAGGCAATCAAACCAAAATAGCCAACCTTATAATCAACAGAAGTCCCACACGGTTTCAACACACTCAAATACAAACAAGAAACCCACACACGAAACAGCGCTGTTTACGAAACAACATATGTGACTTTTAGACTGGATCCTAAAACAAAACCAAAGGTTTTGGGAGGTGAAAGGATCACACCAGGTGACATGAGCCTTGCAGCATGATTTTGATCCGGCATTAAACATTCCTGCGTTATCTGTCTTTCCAGAGAAAAAAAACTATCACCATGACTTTTAAATACAATTCATGCTCAGACTTGGCTTCTCCTTCAAGATTTATTTGTCTTCTGGTCATAATAATGGCATTTCTTTAGGTTCTTTTCTTTAATGATCTGAACATTTGATCACTCTATATGCCCCACAATGCCTTGCAGCACAACAACAACATTCTTAGAAGTTCCTGCAAGGTCAAAGAAGAGAAAATAAGAACGATAGCGAACGAGCGAGGGCGAGAGAGAAAATGGGAATGATGCCAATCAAAGCCCATTAAAAAGTCAAGCATTTTTGCCACTGGGAGGAGAACTGGATGTTATGTTCTCTTTTAAGAAATGGAAACTATTTTAATGATGCACATGAATGAGATATTAAAGGGATAGCTCGCTCAAAAATGAAAATTCTGTCATTGTTTACTCAACCAAAATGGTGTTTTAAACCCTCATGACTTCCTTTCTACACCATGGAACATAAAAGGTGATTTTTAAACAGGTGCCGTAGCTTTATGACGAACAAATGAAATGTACTTTGCTATCATATTTGTACCACTTTATGACACTTTTATGGTACTTTTGAGTCATTTTATGACTTCATTCACATTTATAAAAGGGAAAAATTGGCAGGATATTGTTTAAAAAAAAATCACTTTTTTGGATCCATTACAGAAACTACAGAACTCCAACTATGTATTCACATTTCTTTTGCCTGAAATATGGAGTGTATTCATATGTTTGGGCATACATACATGATATTAATAAACAAACAAGAAATAACACTACATGGGGAACATCATGTTTTATGATGAACAAATGAAATACTATTTGTACCACTTTTATGACACTTTCATGGTACCTTTGAGTCATTTTATGACTTCATTCACATGTATAAAAGAGGAAAATTAGCAGGATATTGTTAACTCTTTAGAATACATTACAGAAACTAGAGAACTCAAACTCTCGGTTCTTTGACTTAAAGGTACAGTTCACCCAAAAATAAAAAAATCTGTCATCATTTACTCATCCTTGAGTTGTTCCAAATCTGAATAAATTTTTTTGGTAACAGAACAAAGAAATTTATAAAGCAAGTTTTCCTACTATGGTAGTCAGAATTGTTTGGTTACAAGCATTCTTCCAAATATCTTTCTCTGTTTTCATCAGAACAAAGAAATTTATACAGATTTGGAATAACTAAATGAAGACAGAATTTTCATTTTTGGGTGAACTATCCCTTTAAAATCTGGAGTGCGATCATAGGTTTGATCATCGGTATTACATAACACTAATAAACAAACAAGAAATAACACATCTACATATGGAATAAGTTACATGTTTGAGGATGTAACAGTGCTTTAAAAGTGCACTTTTAGAAGAATTACATGTATATCTTAAAAACCTATATGACAAAAACAATTCTTGATGCACTGCGACGCACTTTGGTTCTGCCAAATCCATAAATGTGGAAGCAAAGACAAATCACCTTTATGATGTGACTATATAGTTCTATATAACTAAATGAACCAAAATGATCTGGAATCAGGCCACAATGTGAACACTATTTATTAATATAGAGAGTAACTCCAGTGAGTTCGGCTGAACCCAGATCAGCGGTTCAAGCTTAAATACACAAAGTAAGCAGACTCAGTATGGGTGGAGTGCTCGATCAGAAAGGTGTGCAGGCAGCAGAGATGGTTATCTAAACCCCAGAATTACATGGTTTGACTCAGATGTGTGTAGGTGATGATTGCCATGTTGGAAAAGGTTGAAAATAGTATCATCACCATGGTTACACAGTACAAAGCTTGAAGCTGAAGCCCTTCTACCCAGTAACTCAGAGAAGAAGCTTTATCAATCCACAATCACTGTTTGCAGATCTGTCCAAATCTCAAAGGTCAATGATTTCTATATTATTTATAGTCAAACAATTATAGGGATCAATGCATGAGGATTTTAAGCAATCGTATCGCAGAAGCACGGCTTTGAAGGGATAGTTCACCCCAAAACGAAAATCTCTCATCATTTACTAACCTCATGTCATTCCAAACCTGTGTTTTTTCTGCAAAACACAACAGATGATATTTTTAAGACCGTTGGTAACCAAACAACATTGACCCCCCCATTGCCTTCTATTGTATGGACGCAAATCCACTAGGACGTTTCTCAAAATATCTTCTTTGGTTTTCCACAGAAGAAAGATTCAATTTCAGGTTTTGATGGCATGACAGTAAATAAATGATGACAAAATGTTTGTTTTTGGGTAACAATCCCTTTAAAGAGAACACACATATTGATTAAATGTATAGCTTGAATGCACCGCGAGTCACTTTGGATAAGAGCACCTCCCAAAAGCATACATGCAAATGTATTTGCGTATTTTCTCTACGTCGCCCTCTAGAGGTTAAATGCAAAACTATCTTGACATGTTCAGGCTGCACGATAGGGTCCCCATCAGACCTGCTTAATTATTGACATTGAAGACGGCAGGTACCAGTCACATGCAAAACCAAATATGCAAACACATCCTTTGACAAACAGCGCACTAGGATGTGAAGACAGAAATGCAGCAAAGTGGCGAGACAGAAGAATACAACATTAAAAAAGTGCTGTGCTATGCTAGCGCATGGACATGATCAGGGAGAGATTCAAGATGGTGCATCCAACCAGATGTGCTACTGCGATACGTAACGCAGGTGCCACACATTTATCATGTTAAGAGTTGCTTTACAGCTAACATATGAGACTATATCCAACTGTGAATATTCCCTTTTATGTTATCAGTAATATGCAATGAAAAATGAACGGTTAACAACTAACATAACAATGTTTACATGTAAAATGTATGAAAACCTTTTGCTAACAACATTGTTTATGAAGGAAGTCTACAATGCAGAGCTAATGTGAACAGAAATGAATCAGATGTGAATTATAAAAAACTAAAGTGAAGCGAATTGAACTGCGCTTCCCTAATAAAGCTTCCATGTGCTTATTTCCTCTGCACGGCTATAAACTACTTTCACTTTCTCACCTACAGCACACCACCGAAGTCTTTGCGCCAATCCACCCTAACAAACCTACATAGTTTATACTTATAGAAAAACAACATCAAAAAAACAAATCAATCACACACCACCAATCGGCACTCACTACTGAGTTTTTAAAGACACATGACATGCGACAACATACTTTTATCTCTTCCGATAGCCCACAGTTCCCAACATTCTGCAGCCTGTCAGAACTGGTAAAACAATAACCCGTAAGTGCCCTAAAACTAAGTAAAACCTAGTTAACAATCTAGTTTCTTACATGTTTCTGTTTTGTCCAAAAGCAGGAAACCCTGAACGCAGTCCCCTGCGCAGCCGACGAGCAAACCCGCGAGAGGTTGAATCCATATGTTTCTCGCTGCAGCGTTCGACGTTTACTTACATGACTGAATGGAAGAGTGACGCACTCGGACAGAAGTGAAAACCTGCGTCAACATCTCTCTCTCCCTCTCTCCTGTCTTTTTTCTCTCTGGCAGACAGTTACGCTCTTTCACACACGCCCCTGTGCAGTCCCAGGGTTCCTGACTGGGTCCTACCGCTCTGAAATCTAGCACGAGCCATATTAGGAAACGGCACTAAAGCATGTCACACGTAATTTACATGCGGGGGGGTGGAGAGTACGGCCCCTTACGACAGAGATCTAACAGCATATGCAAAAAACTGTGCGTGCACACACACCCTAGTGCGTGTATAAAACAAACAGGAAGTGAGACCATGAGGGGGCTTAAAAAGGGAGAAGTGCTCTTGGGTTCAACAGTTAACCAATCACACGGTGCCACTGTCCAAACAAGTAGCCGGTCGAGGAGGGGCGAGGAGGGGGGGGGTACCTGTGCAAGGCAGTTTCCTGCCAGAAGCACACACACAGATGCATCCACGCACAGGCGCATACAAGGGCACAACTTTTAATAACGATGCAGATGAGAAAAAAAAACGAGGTTTCCCGCCGTGCCGCGCGACTCGGGACCGCCTAGACATAACAAACTGCAGTTCACCGCAAAGGCACCCTATAAAATCAAGACAACCCACATGCACTTATCAAACCCCCGCAGCTCACGCCGGCATATGCGGAAAGCAAACAAAGTGTTGCATTGCTTCGAGCACGGCAGGAAAATCTACAGCTGCCGTTACTTTAGAAGAAAAGGCAAGTCTTACCTCTCACATCATGATTAATAATGAGCCCGTCTCACTGTGTGTATGTGTGTGTGTGCGTGTGTCTGTGTGTGAGATCAGATGTAGGCGGCAGGCCGCGACAGCAGAGCCCCAGGCACCGGGTGGACCATTCTCAGAGAAGAGAGGGAGAAGGAGAGAGAGGAAGAAAGAGAGAGCTGCGTGTGTGGTTTCTGGTTGCGCCACTGTGTGCGAGGTGTGTGTGTGTGTCTGCAAGAGAGTGCAAGCAGAAACAGCAGCACTGCGCAGAGCACGGAACTCGAGCGCCAATCACGCTTGCTGGCACCGCCCACCAGCACAACCAGGAAGTGCTGCTGCTTTGAGTTCCTCACTCGGAGAGAGAGATGGAAATTAAGAAAATGAGAAGGGGAGGGGAAAAAAGGGAAGGAAAGGGAGGTAAAGAAAAAGAAAACGAGTGTGCTTGTGAGATTACATCGTGCTTTTCCCATGAGACTGTCTGCCTTTAACACCAGACTGCAGAGGGACGCACGCACGCACGCGCACACACACAGCTGGGTATTTCTGTTCACCTGGTGCATTGTGCGGCAACATTATCTGCGGGAAGGATTTGGTCTTCAACTCTCAATCGTCACACTATCTGAGTTACAACATTTACAGGAGTGAAATGGATCATTGCAGAGGCTCAATTACACTCCGTTTAAAGAAACAGAAGGGGCATAGCAAACATTTTAGAATTTGAGTTATTTCTATTTTATATACACTGTAGTTAAATGCAAACCATCTTCGCTAAATGCATCAACTTTATGGAGAAAATATGAAATCAGTAGAAATGTTTACATCAACATGTATGAGTTTTGCATGCACCTTTACCTAAAGTCACTTATATTGCAATTTTAGGCCTAATTATAACAAAAATGGGTAACATTATGCATTAAGGTTGTATTTGTTAACCTAAACCTAAAACTGCTCTACAGAGCATGTTTCGTAAATATGATATCTCCTTCAGCAAAGAAGCGTAAACGTGACAAAAAGTTTTCCAGTGTCAGCCACCGTAGTGCTTCAAAGAGGGGGGGGTTTGAGCGGTGGAGTGCACCGTTGGTTGCAATTCACAATCCTAAATTCTTTGTTAACAAATGCAACCTTATTGTTTTAAAGTGTTAGCCAAAAAGCTATCGGTTAGAATAAGTGACATATCAAGCTTTCAAATACAGTAATATGTCATACTGTATTCATGGCCATTTTAAGCATTTAAAAATGTGAAAAACAGTCAAAGGAGAAGATAAAAGTAACAAGGTTGTGCACACTACATTTCCCTGATATTAGTACTAACAAACTCCCACATGACCAGGAATTTCGATTTTTTTCTAAACGACACACAACATTTTCCTGTAGGGCAATATCAATTCATTATCCTGTGAGAAATACTTTGCTGCATTTATTGCATGTTTGAGCCTCTCCCAGCAACGACTGCGCTTATGACTTTATCCGACTGCTGGAAAATCGATTCAGTTTCTCACTCCTCACAATGGAATAATTATAATTGTAATAATAATAAAAAAAAGATTATTGGAGATTTTGTGCTGAAGTGCAAAGAACAAGATAATAGCAATCTGTCTGTTGCTCACCCTGGTTTTCTGTTTAAAGAGCGATTTATGGATTTGGTTGACAGATGTTCCAGACGGGTCGTTTTTTGCTTAATGTAGTTCACACAGCTAGTCTACATCTACAGTTACTCTTTTGCCATTTATTAAAAAGTAAATAGGAAGTATCATGGAGAACAGCAGGGAACATTGAGAAATTTTGCCAGTCAGATTCAAACTTCAGCTTATACAAATGCTAACCACTAGGCCGTGCCTCCAACATCTTTGTTGTAAGATTTGTACTTTTGTTTCTGTAAATGATACAGAATCCGTAACTTTTCGAAGTTAAAAATGAACAAAAGTCAGTTACCTTATCCTGACTGGCAATGGTAAGTTTATAATAATGATTTATAATTTGACCTGTCGAATACAGTTTCAGAGGAAAAACAAGATAAGTACATAAACTAACCTGCAATTTTACATTTTAAACTGAGATGTAACCAATACCTTTATGAAAATTTACCATGGTTTTACTACAGTAACCATAATATATTACGTATGTATATTAAAAAAAAAACTACCATGACTTGAAGATAATATTGTTGACAGTATGTATGAATAGCAAATAAAAACTGGAACAGTAATTTCTTTTTAGACAGCAGGGTGGTAGATGAGGCCCATTAAACAACAAAAAAAGGAAGAAAGTTCTACTACAGTATCACTACAAATGTACTGATTAAAAATAATGTTGATATTTAAGTGAAATTTAGCTGCATCTAGTGGAGAGGTTACGAACTGCAACCAACGACTCACTCCACCGCTCCTGCTTCACTTTTGAAGAACTACCAAGGCTGACACAGGACAAAGATGTCATCATGCTTTCACTTCTTTGCCGAAGGAGATAACGTATAAATAAAATGCGCTCTGTAGAGCAGTTCGTCCTTTAGGGATATTGTAGAAACAACATTGCGAAGGCGACCCGCGCTATATGTAAATAGAAATATCTCATTCTAAGGTAATAAAAACATAACGCTTCATTATGTAATGTCTATATACACCTCTGAAAACATAGTTATATATATTATATTGCATTTCTGTCAATAGATCTTTATATTACACATTGCACCTTTAATATGAACTACAGTCTGGCAGGTATCCAGTTGGTAAGCCTGTACTCTTCGGTTGGCATCGCCGTGGCGATAAGCATATGATAATTTATGCTGCCGATGCAGTTCAACTCTGTTTTATATTAACAAGCACGTGCACACTCTTAAACTGACCAACTCATTCACACGTGGGGAAAATATGTCTCTCCATCTTCAAATCCTTTCTGTCCTTTTCCTTTGTGCTTTTTCATAGCCTTATATTTCTGAAAGGTTGTTTTTAATATTAAGGGTGACGATAGTGGCAGAAAGAGTTTCATACTTTCCACAGAAACACTACTCTTTCTCTGTCTGTGTGTATGACAAATGGAAATCTATTAGCAGACTGTTAAAATGGCCGACCACTCTCACTGAAGTTTTGAAAATGGGCGAGTTTTGAATCCTCATTGTTGTACACATGTGTCTCTCAAATGGGTGTGTGTGTGCGCGCGTGTGTGCAAACAAGCAGACACGTGCGAGCATGCACACAAATTTATTAATAATACATGTACAGTTCACATTTAGTTGTGTAACAGCTGGAACGTCATTTTCTGCCAACTAATATTTTTTCTGTAAATTGAATGGGATGTTAAACACTGTGTGTATGTCTATATGTGCCATTAATATATTATGAAGAACAGAGAAGTCAGTTAAAGCCAGAACTAACTGGATTGAAATGATTTATGATTTACTGCTGGCTTCTTCACATCTGAATTCTTCAGTATTTTCAGCTTCTCCACCAAATACACTGACTCACCGAACAGACATCTAGACGCGCACGAGAACGTCAAACACACATTCAGAAAGAATTTTCCTTCCACTCTCTGCTGTGAACAGAGCCTCTCTCTCTCTCTCTTTCTCTCTCACTCTCTCTCTCTCTCGACAGCACATCTTCACATGCCTACAAAAACTACAGCTTTGTTGTCATAATAAAGTACTTTTAAAAGAAACATTTTTTCTGAAAGCGTATCTTCAACTACACGTCGTCATTTCCTGTGGGGCAGGAAACCCTGAGTATTTTAGTATGATGATCTGTCTGCAGCCACAAAAAATGCAGGCATTCAAGAGCTATTCTTGTTTTTTGTTAACAGAACTAGATCTAAATAAAACCTCTTAAAAATGATGTAAAAATACTGAAGTGTACAGTATACAGACTAGCGGTCAAAAGTTTTGGGACACTTACTTATGTGTTCATATTTTTTGCACATTTTAGAATAATAATAAACTCATCAAAATTATCAAATAAAACAACGGGAACTATGGGAATTATGTTTTAATTAAAAAAATGAAAAATAAATTAAAACATTTTATCGTCTTCAGTGTAGTCACCTTTCGACTAGAATTCACAGAAATGTTTTCATGTAATTTTTTTTAAGCAGCTTCTTGAGGTCTCACCCTGAGATGCTTTTTAAACAATATTAAAGGAGTTTTAATCTATTCTGTGCTCTTATTGGCTGTTCTTTCTTAATTATTCAGTCAAAGTTATCCATTTAAAAACATTTTTTATTAAATAAAATGTTAGTTTACTATAATAATACTAAACTACACTAGGGTATTTTTTTGTAGGCTGCCTCTCGGTTGCTAACTCTCAGTAACAGTGATTGGAAATGTGTAAAGTGAAAGTGCACATTAACACAAAATCCCCTAACAGGAGTAAAAAACCACTGGACATCTCAGTATCACTCATCGCGGCTTTTGTGAACCGAGAGCTGAGGAAAAAAATATGGGGTTATTTAGAGTCATGCAAAAAAGGATTCACACCTGAACATGAAGCGTAGACAGGAAGTTTGCCTTCTGAACATAAAAAAAGAAAAGCATGCGCTGACAAAGACGACTGTTAGCACTTTTATCAACTTTTTTGGTGTGGATTATAAAACAATGTCCCCGTTTGGTTCCTTATGTAGCTCTTAAACCTTTGCTTACAAAACCAAAGATATACAGAATGAAACGAGGTGAATTTTTTTCCATGCAAAAACATCTTAGTGTTCGATCTCTCTCTCTCTCTCTCTCTCTCTCTCTCTCTCTCTCTCTCTTTCAGCTGAGCATCAGTATGTGTCAGGATGCTGTAAATTGCGCTGGCTGCTGTGTGTGAACTCTCTAGATTTTCGCTAGTCTGCACATCACTCGACTCGGTATAACCTCACTAAAGCGTCTTACTGTCCCTGAAATCTTTTATATTTCATGGTATTACCTGAGCAGAGCTACTCGAATCAAAACAATCTGTTCAATTATTCATAACATTTTACGTTTTTGTGAATATTTTGCATTTTCTCAGAACATTTTAGTAAAGATGAAAAATACTTCAGTACCCAAATAATTTAATTTGTGATTTGCCAGGACCTGAAGTAAGGGTCTATTTAACCTGTAAAGGCCTGTAATGAGGCTCAGGGTTCAGGATCGTACAAAGCCACCAAACTGTTGGGCTGAAAGTCACCGGCAACGTTTTGAATGCCCTTGATAGAAGCAGCATTGTGCTGCCCTACTTTACTGATTTATGGAAAGCATTCTGAGCAGTAGGCCTTGAGTTACTACATTCACAGTTTCCACCGCTGCCCTACATCAATGTTCAGAGCTGAGTCAAAAACCAATTCACTCTGATATTACTAAAAGCAAATAGCTTTTTAGTATTTGTGGGCATCTTATTAAGCAACACATAATCAATTGCAGTAAACTAGAATGCCAAAGTTCAAATTTCAACAATTTGGTTGGATATGTGTGTTTAACCCTCTTGGTGTATTTTGGGGCAGCGTGACCATGACGGTTGTTTCCCAACACTCGAAATCTACCAGCCAACTCTAGAAACTTTGATGTCTACATCACCCAGTGAACTTCCACTCATCTGTTATTCAGAACGATCGAATCCTGACAAGAAGAGTTTAGGAAATGCTATTGACATAGAAAGGTCTAAAAAAAAAAAAACACTACAAATGTCCTTTATACATTCGGTTTTCTTAACCCAAAAATAAAAAAGCTCTAACCATTTCATCACTCTTATGCCATCCCAGTATATAACTTTCTTTCTTATATTTTAATAACTTTTTTTTTATAAAAATGTCTGTCACTTTAAAATCTCAAGGCATGCAAGAACCAATGACATTTATGCTTATCAACAATCGTGCCATATCTAAATTTAGAACTTGTTTTAGTTTCAGTTTTGCTAAACTAAAAAAATATATAATTTTCTCCACATCTATTGCTTCACTTTTTAAGACATTAAATAACCCACAGGAGTCCATTAGACTTATTTTATGATAGATATTTGGGGCCTGCATATATGTATAAAAATTGACAGGTTTTTAAAATAAAAAACATATTTTGTTTTGACTGAAGAAAGAGAGCCATATACTGTACATGCTCTCTCATTTATCTCTTTACTTACAAAGCGTCGGCTAAATGAATAAAAGTACATACATCTGCAATAGCATGAGGATGAATTATTACCCCACCCAAAAGAACATGATAAAGAAAATATGACCACTGTGTACATGTAAAAGTTCACTGCAATGATGCTGGAGTGTGGGTGGTTGCCAGAGTTACTCTACAGTATGTAGAAATGTATAATCATCATATCGAACTCAAGTAAATTATGGATTGCCTCAGGGATCGGTTCTAGGACCCTTGCTATTCTCCATATACATGCTGCCCCTTGGCAAAATTATTAGAAAAAATTGAATTAATTTCCACTGTTATGCAGATGATACTCAGCTATATATCTCATTGTGTCCAAATAATCCAAAACATTAAACATTGGATGACTAAAACTTTCCTCCTGAATTCTAATTAAATGGAAATACTACTTGTTGGACCAAATGCACGTAAACAGAATATTGCGGATTACAACCTACAAATCGAGGGCTGCACCGTAACCCCAGCAAATACAGTTAAAGACCTATTGACTCGACTATTGTAATGCAGTACGTAGTGGTTGTCCTGCATCATCAATAAACAAATTACAGTTAGTCCAGAATGCGGCTGCAAGAGTTCTTACAAGATCTAGAAAATACGATCATATAACCCCACAATCATAAGTTCAAAAATACAACAATACAACAATAAGTTCTTTTAATTACTTATAAAGCCTTACACGGTTTAGCTCCTACCTACATCACAGAGCTTCTATCACGCTACAACCCAGCTCACTTTTTAAGATCTCAAAACTGCAGACTTTTGATAACACCTAGGATAACAAAATCCACCAAAGGGGGTAGAGCCTTTTCATACATTGCGCCTAAACATAGGCGTAATAATCAAGGAAGTCTGCTGCCGTAACATGGCCGCAGCAGACGCAGTGATATCACACAGCGCCTGAAATTAGTCCCCAGCTAGGGCTATGAATAAAGCTGCATGATATCACTGCACCTGCTGCAGCCATGTTACAGGAATTGGGGTATAGTTCCTGATCATATCAGCCTAGAAAATCGCAACTTTTCATTTTCCGCCCGGTCTTAGCACACGATTTAACTACAGAAGAGTTAAATAGGAAAAATATCGAAACTCTTTGGTCATTTTTGAACGAGATGCTTCTGGTCTAATTGGATTCAATGATCTGTGCTAAGCTATGCTAAAAGTGCTATCGCCAGACCCGGAGATCGGCTGAATAAATTCCAAAAAGATAAAATTCAGCTTATTAACTCTGGGGGAGTTGAAGAATGAGCCTATTTCCGAAAATAGTGGAGTGTTCCTTTAAAGGTTTGGTCATTTTACTTTTGTCTTTCCCGTTTTCTTTTCTCCTGTAAAGCTGCTTTGGAACAATGCTCATTGTCAATAAAATTGAATTGAAGTATGTGGTTGCTAAGGTGTTGCTAAGTGATCACAAAGGTTTTCTACGGTAGGTGATTATAGATGGTTTCAAAGCAAGAACATAAACATATGCACGCTTTTGTGGGCCAAACTTAACTTTTAGTACACATCCACAAAAAACGTATGTCTTTGGGTTACCAGTAGAATAACCGTTACTTGTCTAAACTTAAATGTGGGAAAGTTACATGATCTTTTTAACAAAATTGTTTATTTAAGGAAATTAACATAAAAATTATTGAACAAATTGGTTATTAATATATGTATTATATAATAAATCTTAATACTAATTAATAAAATATAAATAGTTATATTATTAGTCACTATCCAGACTGATTAACACAGACCGGAAGTTAACTTCGGGCCAGGCTTGCGCATCCAATAAAACGTCTATTTACTGGCCAAATGTCTGTAAAAATACTGTTCCCTAAGTATGATTTGGGTCTCTGCATCATGTGTAATTGAAATATCACTCATGCCTGTGCGAAGAATTATTTGCTGAAGTTTAATACCTTTGTTTAAAACTCTTCATTTTGTGAAATAATAATAGTGTTGCTTATTTTAGGTTGGTTGATAATAATTCATATTTCATATCAACTCATATTTAGTCAGTCGCAAGGTCTAAAACTCTTATTATCATCATTAGCAGACAGTTGCTTATAAGAAAAATGTATTACAAGCTTCTTTCCAAAGTGTTTTCATCAACATGCTGTGCTATTTCTAGCTACACTAAATAGTATTTCACATTTCATCCAACAGCGCCTGTTTTTATCCAAAACACTTCACAAATTCTGCTACATCTATGCAGTTGCTAATTTAGGAAACTTTAGGAAACTTCCTGCAAAAAACAGGAAGCTCATGAGCAACAACGAGTGAGAAGTTCTTCTTTTGCAAAACAGCCTTGCAAAACCCAACAAAGTCGAATACCGTTTGACCTAAAGTGTGTTAAGCAAGAAGCATTTCACTTCACGTTGAGAGAAACAGGAAAACTAAGAACAGCTCACAATGACTAAACCGAATGACTGCTTCGCACCCTCCCGCCAAATATTAACACTAGCTACAGATGTATCGCAGTAAACAAAACCACCATCTCAAGCCATTCGACATCACAATTCATAGGAGTTTAATGCTATTATCAAGCAAGTTGAGAAATAAAAAGTATTACGATGCCCTGCTGCGGTTCACAAGGCCAATGGCATTTTGCAGCCGATACACATCACTGATTCTTCAACTGGCTTTGAATACAAACCAATAAACTGAGACAAAGAACGATCCATAGCTAAAACTCAACACTGCCAAACACCTCATAAAATAAAAATGAACAAGTGCAAAAAACATGTTCATAAATGGCATGTAAAGGGGCTGAGTACCGGAACCTGCATGTTCACAAAGAGACCGAAATGGTCATGCACGTTAAAAAATTTATTTTGTCACATACAGTGACTTTTTTACTATTTACTATTTAACTGCATACATATTTTACTAGACACTAAATGTATTAAATTGTATAAAATTCCTGCGATTATAAACCTTAAAACATACAATCTTTAAAATGTACATCCTGCTGACATTGTAACTGTGTGCAACCATAGATACTACACCAGTTTTTAACCATAAATTTTAAATTATTGTATCATGTATGCAAGATTATATATCACTCAACTAATTTAAAGATTCTTAATTCTTAACTCTTAAATATTTATTACAATATTTATCTAAATTTGGTCATCAGCAAATGACCCACAAAAAAAAAAAAAAAAACTACAAATCCACATCACAAAGTGAAACTTTTAGTGGAAAAAGAAATCCCAAAAACCCTATTACATTACACAGGCAATTTATAACAATCAAGAAATTCCAGTCATTTAATATTTAAGAGCAAGAATGTACTAAGTAGAATATGTTTAGTAAACCTTAGGTGTTAGTTCTTACCCGCGTGTGGTGCAAGTGCTGTATCTCCACTGAGAGTGAGACAGGAACTCACACATGGATCACCAGGCAATGTGGCTCACCGCAATGCATTCTGGGTCAGATGTTAACATATACCCTAACTGTGTCACAGTGCACGAGCAAACGTAGAGCAGAAAGATGCAAAACTGCGTTAAGAGGCTTACGTGTGTGTGTGTTTATGGTTTCAATGTGTGATCACATGATAAAGCAACTGTGTGTGTGTTCCGCGATCATTCTCTCTATCACCATGGAAACCTGTTTTTATCTTATTTGCATCTGGGTGTATAAGCCGCAGAGACCCGTGTAATTTTTTTTACCCCAGAAAATGCCCCGTCAGAGACTTCTGAAATTTGGAATCACATTCACACTCGCTTCACACATGTTTCCCCTGACCAAGAGATTGGAGAAAACATTGTTTAACATGCAAACTGATCAAGAAACTCATACCAACGTATTGCACTTACATGTAAAAACACAAAAAAAGAGGAAACAGCTGTCATAAACTGTTAAGATAACATAGCAGAACGCCTTGCAACGGAAGAGGGTTTTGTTTGCTGTGTGAGACCTGCTGGAAAATTCATTTTAAGATGGTAGCTATCTTCAACCAGACAGAAACTGATCAGCTACTACGTTTCAAAAAATAAAAACATAAATAAAAGCTATACAACTGGTATGACTTATAGGTGGTTGGTCACTGGTCCAAGATGGTCTAACAACAAAACAACATGGTTGTTCGAGCAGGGAGTGAAACTGTGTTTGCATTTGAATAAGTATGCATGCACCGTGCATGTGTGTGTGTGCGTGCGTGCGTGCATGCCCATATGTGTGAGAGGTTATTTGAGGTCTGCAGTTTAGTCATGCCAGGTGTGTTAGCTCAGTCTTTCCACATGACTGAGTTGATCTTAAGAGTTTGTCTTCTAGAATCACTCACCTGCTACAAAAACACACACATCTCACTTACTTAACCCCTGTGAGTTATTTACACCTCTGAGAGAGTAGTATACGCTTTTTAATCTTTCTATGAACTTTTTAAAATCATGAAATGCCACCCAAAACCCATTCAAGCTCTATAATAGACATCAAACAGAATATTCAATGAAAAAGGGACATTCATATTTACAGCCAGATGCTAATATGAGCTTGCAGTCATTTACAGAAGAGGTATTAACCTCTAAAATATCGCCGGCATCTTCTTTAAAAATGATTTTTTTTTGGTCACCTTGCTGGCAAGACTGCATTACTGTACAGTAGTCGAAAACAAAGTCCAAACAGCTATTAAACATTAACAGACTTGGTTACACCAGCCAAAAAGGAAAGTTATTTTAGAGGCGGGACAAGTTAGTGTCATTAGAGTTAAGATAACAAAGATTTTTTTTCAAACAAATATTTATTTCTTTGGAATGACATGCACAGAATACCCAAGGATGTGTATTCAGAAAGTAAATGCTTTTTGATTTCAGTTTGACTTTCTTGTAAAATACAGCCACAAGAAAACATATAAAGTTCCCCTGAGCCCACAGAAGAACACTAGAAACAACAGACCTAAAAGACTAAAAATGTAACATCAGGAAATTATTAATCTCCAATAAGGTTCCCAATAAAAACGCTCTTCATTTGTGGAAAATACCTTTTCTAGAGTAACAAAGAGGCATAGAGAGAAATGGAAAATGTGGCATTGAAAGGAAAACTACACTTCAAGAAAAAATACATCGCAGAGAGAAAGAGACTGTCCAACATACAATGCCTCAATTCGAACCTCTGCCCGCTCACTGTCACCCTCAGCTTGTGAAATACCCAATCCCTCTCTCGAGTCACCGAAAGGAAGTCGTCATCTTGCCCTCCGAACAATACCGCACAAGCAAAGTCTGCGGTCTTACCTGACTTTCAGTCCTCTCTGCTGTCTGCCGGCAGGAAGCTCGTTCGGTGCGTCCCTATTTACAGTCCCCTGGCACTGCAGCACGGCTCACAGCTGGTGCATTCCTGCCTCAGCTGATCGAGAAAGGAGAAAAGAGGAGAGACAGATAAGGCAAATGAAGAAAGAGGTAGAGAAAGAAAGAGAGAGAGACCACAGGGTAAGAACATACCATACAAATCATCTATTATTGTAAACGTGAGGTCAGCAGATCCTGATCAGCCAATCAGAGTCTCGATCTATAGAAGGTAATCGCATAATGTATTTGTTATTATTTTAATGTTTGTCAGTAATCTGCATTAACAGAAGCATTATGATACATCAGCAGTAATTGAGGTCTTGGTGATGATACCTGAAGCAGTAATAAAAAGTAAATTTTCTTTTCAATTTTTTCTTCAAGTTATCACTTAAATACAATTAAAATACAATTAAAGATCCTTTTTAAGTTTTGTGGCAGTGTAGCTTTAAGGCTATTGAATAATTTGACAAAAACTTGGCTTCATCCTCCAGGAAAATGGACTAAAAATTTTGTATCATCATCCTGTTTGCATGGAAGTTTTTGTCCAATAAAAATTCTTCAGAATGAAAATAGCTCCTCCCCAATATTCATAAACACCTACAATAATATAAGCTTACTCCTGTAGCAAAAATCGTTTTTTGTGTTTGCAAAACAATTCCATTGGGTCTTTAATGAATATATTGCAACATTTCTTATGCTGATAAACAAAAACATGATGTATAAAATCACACTAATGACAATAAATCAAACACAACAGCATTTGTTTCTTTCTAAATAGTTTCTATAGCTGATTGAATTATCATAGCACACAACATTCTCAGAGCTCCAGATGGCTGACTGATGCATCTCAGCTGTTAGGATACATTTGATTATGAATATAATCCCGTGTAAATATAAAAACGGATTAGATGGGAGAAAGAGAGTTAGTAAGAAATGATTCCAGACACTAAGCTGTCTTGAGGATATGCTTTTTCATTCTTCATGCTCTACCGTTTTAACATGATCAACCCTCTTTCTTCTTAAAATTATGATGATTTTAACTATTCTATTAGGAAATGATGTAATCTGTGCCTGGCCAATCATATTAGGGGCAGTCAGACTGAGTGATAAATATACAATAGACCACTTTGCAAGATGTAAACACAACAGTTTTTATTTGGTTATTTTTAATATTATTTTAAATCTTACATAAACACAGTTTCAAAGCAACAACATAAACAAACATTACTGCCCATGCACGCTTTCGTAGCCCTTAACTTCTGGTACACATCCCCAAAGAATAGAGTCCCTGCAGATTATTTCTGATAACAAGCAAAAGATAAAACAAGTAAATGACATTAGCTAGCAAGTTAAATGTATGTCTCAGTATTTTTTGAGGTTACCAGAAGAACCGTTACTTGACTTAACTTAAATGCGACAAAGTTACACAACCCATTCAACAAATTGTTTATTTAATCAAATTAAAATACAATAAAATTCGACAAACTGTTTATTTAATAGTTTTATTAATAAAACCTTAACATAAATTAATATTAATTTAAATAAAATATAAATAGTTATATTATTAGCCACTAGCCAGACCAATCAACAAATACAAATCAGCAGGCGTGTGCGTCCAATGAAACCGTCTATACAATTAAACCTTAAAGAAAAAAATTTGTTTCGTAAAAAAAAGTCGTAAATATTTTACGAGGTGGCTAATTCGTATGAACTCATACAATGTGAGTCGTACAAAAACGTACGATTAAGCAATACTGAAGGTCCACCCCTAACCCCGCCCCTACACCTAACATCAGTGGCGCGAAAGCAAATCATACTAAACCATACGACTAAGATCGTGTGAATTCATACGAATTAGCCAAAATTAGCCACCTCTTAAAATACTTACGATTTTACGTTGCGTTGGCCTGTCATGGTTAATTAATAGTTACTGAGGTTTAACTCTAGGTGCTTTCGGACCGGATAAGTTCAGAAACCAAGTTATGGAATGAGTAAAGAGGGCTGGAGTTCATAAACTAAGTTTTCCCTCGGGCTGTTTCCCCAATCTCATTCACACCGGCAAAAAGAACTATAGTGACATAAGCCGGTTGGCAAATCATCCCGCAACTATGAAATCGTCCCTGCGGTGCGAAAGCCCCTATTAGTAAGCTTTATTTGCAGTGAAACCATGATTCATTTTCATAAAGGATGTTGGCGCATTGTGTTTAGCGACCGATGTTCAATTCTCGATTTGAGAGTCGAACCCGCTCCCCCATCTCTGCCCAATGCTTTCCTGTCAGCACTATACTGTACTGCCAATGATAAAGGTGTAAACCCCTAAAACATAACTTTAATAAAATTTTCATAAAGGATGTGAGTTTTGCACTTCATCATTCGCAAACAAGCCAGACTGGCTCTGTTTACAAGAGAGAAGCATTTGCTTATAGCAGACACCCGGAGGAACGTGTGTTTAGATTTTCACTTATATAGTGAACTTCAGATCACCTATATTGATGAAAACAAAGAGTTACAAGGCCATTACATTATTCACTCAATACACAGCCACTTTGTAGCCTGGCAACCATAAGATACAACATCACCATGAGCAAAAAACAAGAGGAAAAGAGAGAGATGGAGAGCAAGAGCGAGCGAGAGAGAGAGAGAGAGAGAGAGAGAGAGAGAGAAAGAGAGAGAGAGAGAGAGAGAGAGAGATAGAGAGAGAGAGAGAATTCTCTCAGGCACTGAACATAATTATACCCTCATTGAGCAAATCACATGACAGCATCTGAAAATAGCAGAGGGCCACGCCCAGGCTAAGCCAACAAACGCCTTCTATTGGGATGTCATTATCTGCTTATAGGATTCATGCACTAAAAGAAAAGACGAGCGAGAGGGAGGGAGAAAAAGCATGAAGAAAAGGGGGAAAACAAATTTAACTCATTGAGAGTAACTGAAAGACCAAAGGAGAGAAATATAGAATTCTGTTTATACAAAAAGTTACATGCTATATATATCTGAACAATTTAGCACCATTATTCAATCTTAGTAACTGCAAGTTGTTCACCGACAAACAATACACCGGCCCAAAAGCTCGACTTCTGACTATTTTAGGTCGATAACCTCCAAAGATACTCAATTTCTTAGGTATAAACGATGTTGTTGAACGGGAGCAATCTGGTTGTCGCGTCTCTCGGTGCACGAGGGGCGAGAGAGGGAGAGATGCAAAAACGAGGAAAACAACAGCCCACAAAATAGCTGAGCTAAAGACAGTCATTTGCACAACCCACACACAGGCTTCATCACTCGGTGTCGAAATGCACTATGGGCTTAATAATGCAGTGACATCACCTGTGTGGTCAGATGATGACATTTCTGCCATTATCAGCCACGCCCCAGGGCCATGAGGTCAACCCACATAAAAGACCCATGTGAGGTCGGGTCTAGTTTGAGCAAAAGAAGGTTTCAATTACACCGTTTACAAGGGCTTTAAAAGCAAAAGGAGAACTTTATCATGTTCTACTTTAGTTTTCAGTTTAACTTTAAAAATGTGTTGGTGCTGAAACCAATACTCTGATCTGAAGAAGCAATAATGTAACGTCAAGGTGAAGTAAGTCATACAGTGAAAAATCCCAAAGGAAAATTTTTATTCTCAGAGGTCTCTTTTCATAGCTAATGAGTCTTTTGTTTTTCATTGACATAAACTGCATTTGTGACCCTGGATCACAAAACCAGTCTTAAGTAGCACAAGAACATTTGTAGTAATAGCCAAAAATAGATCATATGGGTCAAAATTAGCCATTTTTCTTTTATGCAAAAATATAATTAGGATATGAAGAAAATGTTCCATTAAAATATTTTGTAAATTTCCTACCATAAATATATAAAAACTAAAATTTTCTAATATGCTATGCTAAGGACTTTTTTTAAAGGCAATTTTCTCAATATTTTGATTTTTTTTTCCAAATATTGTCCTATCCCAACAAACCATACATCAATAGAAGGTGTATTTGTTCAGCTTTTAGGTGATGTAAAAATCTCAATTTCAAAACATTGACCCATAAGACTGGTTTTGTGATCCAGGGTCACATATGTTTCTTATAAAACTATGGAGCATAAATGAGTCCAACTAGTGTCTCTGCAAGAGAATGAAGCTATAAATATAATTTGGTACTGAATGATTATAGTAAGAAATGTTTGAGTTCACATTGACGTCTGAGCAAACCTGAGCATTTGTGAGTTGTTCGATAAGTATAAGACTAGAGTCTGTTTCTCAGGAAAAATATCTGTAAAACAGGTAACTTCATTAAGTCTCATTTGTCTTTATTTAGTCTCAATGCAGTCTAAAGTGAGATAAGAAAGAGATCTCATTTATCATGCGTCACTCCCCTGGGTGGTTCTCAATAAGAATAAGGTTCTTTGCTAAACTTAAGACTTTACAAAAAACACTGAAGGTTCTTTATTTATACAGTAAGTGTAAGATCACCCTTGGGTTTGTCATTTTAAAGAATAGGTGAAATAAAAAGACGACTATTTTTCAACAAACTATTTCTATTCTACCAGACTTGTTCGTCTTAAGTGAATGTATAAACTGCGGAGTGCAAAATTACAGTTATTATAATATGCCTACCTCAAAAAAATTTTGTTTATCCAGAAGGACTGGTATAAGAGTATGTTGGCACGCACGACTTAGCAAACAAAATATCAAACCTAGTGGCCCCTGCGAAACAAATTCAGCTACCTTTAATCTTAAAAATGACTTTAAAATAAGTGATTCGAAGTACATTTAAGGGGATGCATGAAGTAGTTTCCCACAGGATGTTCTCTAGGAAAGAAATCACAGGTGTGGTTCATTAAACGAATTAAGAACATGTTCCAGTGATGTCTAAAAAAAGTACCTTGAGTCTTAATTCAGAACATTGTTGCCTTGAAAATGTGCTTTTATCTGTATTTAAAATAAATATTGTGTTACCTAATGATATTTATCAATGTTAAGTGTGGCTTTTGAGAGATCTATTTTATCTGGAATCTCAAACGGGTTCTGCAACCTTATGACAGCAACCATCTACCATAATATCATTATCATTTTATTTACTGTAATACTAGATACCTGTATATGGGTAGTTGACAAATATTCAATTCAATTCAATTTTATTTATATAGCGCTTTTCACAATGAGTATTGTTGCAAAGCAGCTTTACAGGAGAAAGCAACAGAAAAAACATAAGAAAGGTAAAAATTACCAAACCTTTAAATTAATTTAATGAAATAAAATAACTATAAAAGCAGTCTCCCGGTGAGCAAGCCAACACAGCCCTGTGGCGAGGAACCCAAACTCCAAATGATAAATATATGGAGAAAAAAAACCTCGGGAGAAATCAGTCTCAGAGAAATACACCGCACGTGTGTCCTATGGTATGGCATTACACAAATTTTGAAAACAAAATATATATTATTTATATTTTAAAGTTATAATATAAAATAGCGTAAGAGTGATTTATCTTCATTGTTAGTTTTTTGCTGTCACACCATAGTACAAAATGACAGTTTATTTGTTAACTACCCATATATATTTTGAAGTTCACTACAGTTTTACAAGCTTTCATTCATCACGAGCTGACTGTAAATTATGCTAAAGCTTTGTTATAGTAATCCAGTAAGATATACTATACTTTGCTTATACAAGCGTGTTAGACTCGGTTGACTCTAAACTGAATGCTGAGGTGGGTTTCAGGTCTGATATTATTGCTCATTTGCAGAATCATGTGGAGTGATGCTGCGAGCAGCCCGTCAATCAGACGAGACAGCCTGACGACTGATAAAGCTGACGAATGACCAAGCCTCACAAAAATAAAATCAGGCTTCCCCGTTTCTGCGAAGAGAACAATTTTACATGGATCGAAGGCCGTGGGCTCAGCAGAAGTGGATCTGAGAGAGAGCGAGAGAGAGATGAGGTGTGGGGAACGATGCAGTCTGGTTCGTGACTGCTTTCTCTTTGATTCTGCCTTAAATATGATTGATTATTTGTGGAAAGTGTTGTTTAAATTCACAGATGGTCTTAGAGTTCAAACAGACTGGAACAGCCGCCTGGATCCCACATTGCACCCGTTTCTTATTCCAGGGTCATAAAATGTACTGTTGCTAAGACCAAATAAAGTGAAATTCAAATATTGTGTATCTCTCATTTGCTTTATCCAGCTTAAAGTAGTTTTACGCAGCAATGCTCTTGCTTTTTATGTAACGTGATATATCAACGTCTATTTTAAGCAACAGTGCAAGGATCTAAGCTATTGTGTTGCATGGAGATCTGAGACTGCTTGCTAAAATACACCAATGCACATTTACCCACTTTAAAATATCACAAAAAAATCAATTGTGCTTGGACACTTTATATTTTGGAAACATTACCTTTTTCTTATTCACAGGACCACACTTAAGATTATATTCATAATTCAGGCTATGCAACACTGTGTCTTTGTATTGACAACATGTGTGCGTGCAGATGTATGTCAATCATCATGTTCCTGGTCTCACCATGCAGGATTCAACAGTATACATTATTCTAGCGCAATCGTATGGGCCCTTGCATACCGAGATCTACCACGTAGATATGCAAATGTGGGGAAATGTAAAATGAAAAAATTAATTAAAAATCGCATTAAAGCACTTAATGCGACAAAATAAACAGCAATCTGCTTGTACATTTACTCATTAGCATCCAATGTTGTTTTCTGCTGACCCCTGCATAGAAACGCTGATGCATTCAAACGACTATATTTAGAATTTATTAGCAATATTAAATTCCATCCCAGTTGCTTTCAACGTAACGCCTGAAAATAGTTCACAGTCACTATTAGCGTCATCGTGATGTGCATAAAACACATAAATAATCTTGGACATTTTTTCCAAAGGCAGACCATAATTAGGGAGCTGCTCATTTAAAAAGGGACAGAATTCGTAATGAAATATAAATTATGAAAGAGTTATAATGAATAACTGAGTGCATTTTTTTTGTATGTGTGCAGATGTTATCCATTTTGATGATGATTTGTTTCATAAATGCACTTTAAAAAAAAAAAACAATTCTATTACCTATTTGTCAGATATGTTAGAGGACTTTGTATTTAAGCTTCAAGAATGAAAAACACCTTTTGAGTTACTTCCTAACAATAAACGTTTTTAACTATGAAATGCACTAAGAGAATGTACTTTTTCCTCATTGTGCTAAAGTGAAACAATAACAATCATGTCAGCCCGAGGGGACTGTCAACAGATCAAGGATTTTTCTTTAAGTTATAACTTTTTGACAGGTTTATCTTTTCCTCCATGACTGTGTAAACCCACAAGGTCTTTAAACTGTTTCTAAACTGACAAATTGTTCATAACTGTGTGTCACTACTGAGCATTTACTGAGGAAATAGATCTAATCTTCCACACAGAAATGTAAGACGGCTGGTTACACAGCAAGCCAAGCGCCACGACTAACTCCAAAAATACATGTAGCTGACCAATGTGCGTTTGTATATCTAGCAATGACCACATGAAAATCCCCTTCTGCTGACACATGTATCACACAGTACAGACGCCCATGCAGCCGCACCCCGATCGCCGCTTTGTCTTGTCTTGTTTCATTTGTGTCTTGAGCAACAACGTTTTCACACCTGAACGTGAGGTTTCCAACAGATCACACCAATGCGCAAAGTGCTGCTCAGAATTTGTTTGTTAAGCGGCAAGCAGGCGTTTAACTGTTAGTTTCACCCACTTTCTTAAAATTAAATTGCCATCTTAAAATGTTACATCAAGCAGACATTGTTTCTGTGTTGCTCCAAAAGGTACACCGGAATCGTATTTGCTCTTTAAACTTCGCAATGCATGTTGAACAATGAACGACTAATAAACTAATCAAATAGCAAATGACTAATCAGACATTATTTGCTTGCCATGGTTTGTTACTTTAACATTTTTATTCTAGTTAAATTAACATGCACATTGCATTACAAAAACTATTTACTGACTATAACTCTGAATAACATAGACTATAACATACTATACTCCCTGAATGTTTTACAGGGCAGTCCATACAAACGGCAAAGTAAACAATCTTTAAAACTCCAAATGACGAGAGCCCTAACTATGATCTTACTGTGATGAGACCGATAAAATAAAATAAAATAATGGACATAGAGAAAGACAAAATTTGGACAAGAAACACAACCACAACAGCAAGTAAAACCAGCACGCAATGAACAGCAGTTTACATAATTCATCCATGTCGCAATGCATGCTGGGAACTAAAGTGTAGGCCTACACTGCTGCATATGGTAAATTGCAAGTATTAAATTCATTCAACCGCATCACATTCACACCGCTAAACATTTATTTGTTATTATAGGCTACTTACAAAAAACAAAATTCACTTAAAATTCAGAAACTATGAAATGATGTGTAGCATAGCACTACACTAGCACTACACTTTAATGATACAATTCAGGGTTTACAGTACAATACAGCCACTGGCTTCTTACTTTAAATCTATTTAATTTAGCTTCACGCAATTTTAGTAATGGACCAGCGCATATAACGATTGCTTGTATTAGCATGTGCATCGAGGTGTTTAAGCAGAAGCTCAGATTCACCAGAGTAAATCAAAGTAACTGCTTATGCATGCATGTGTTAGTGGAAAAACTTGTTTTACGCCAACACATACCGAAGATGTAACATATATTTAATTATATCAAATAGCAGCCTAGTATTTAAGATATCCATCCAACTGCTTGGCAACAACATTGGCATACTTGTCACACCAATAACCATAAAACTACTACACTGCCACCTGCTGTTTGAGATTGGCATCAGAATGCTATTTCTTGACCTGCAATGCACCTTTCTAAAGTCTTATGTATTATATATGTATGTATTATATATTTTTCTATAGATAACTGCTTATATCAATGCTTATTATGGGTACTTATAATTCCATTCATATACATTTAGGTAGTAAAGGCGTTGCTGTTTTAAATTATTATGCAAATTAAGGTAGCAATTATAATGAAACAATTCCAAATTGGGCCATTTTAGAGTAAACCGTGTATTAAAAGATTAAACATTTTATGTGTATTTTGAGAAAACTCAATTCAATGAACAAATTTAAGTCTGCTGATCTTTGCCCAGCAAACAAGTCTGACATCAACGACTATTCAAATGTTTTATATTTGCATATTTATAGACCATAGTGCAAAAATACAGCTTTTTTATCACGGCATGCACTAAATGTTTATTGTTTAGTGAATATAAAAGCAGCTTTTTTAAAAGGTTAGTTCACACAGCAATTAAATGTTTTATTCAAAACCCATTTGACAGTTTTTACTCTTGTACACATTAATGCAATGAATCAGGACTGAGTCTGTCGATCCTAAAATCCTTTTTTTGTGCCTCAGAAGAAAAGAAATTCATACGGGTTTTGAATAGCAGGTGGGTAAGAATTTTCATATTTGGGCAAACAGTTTGTGGTTTATGAAAATGAACCAGCACTCATTTATATATAAAAAATTATCAAATAATCCAAGACTCATATGAGTCAAGTCACATATTTTACAAGTACTAAGATATCTCTGAAAAGGACACCACATGGAGATGATTTGACCTACATAATTCCCAAACCTGCAGTCAATCCAAAACCAGGACTAAACCAGACCATAATATCTGCACCAAATCATGGCCACATTTAAAAACTATAGTTTGCAGTTTTAGCACTTATTATACAAACATATTGGTTGCTTTGCCCTTGTGATGCGACAACGAGCTTGGTTTTACCACACACTTGACTCCAAATTCGCTGTCAGACCACATTTATGTGTTTTAAACATGTAAACATGTGCAGCATTGTTTGGGTGCAGTACTTACAAACAATCCAGCCTCCTGCGTCCCTTTCCATTTCAAAGCAGATACAAATGGTGACCTGCAGCCTAAATAAATCGAGCTCATTTACTTGCATTTAGGTTGTCAATAACCCTGTTGCATTAAACAGGGAGAGAAATTTACCTGTCAAATCATTTCTGTAATAAAAGTAATAAAGGGGAACACAAACCGCTCCAAACTAAACAAAATACTCCCATGCAATGCTAATGCATCATAACGTCACGTTTAAACTTCATGTCATGAAGTTTATATGAAGATTTCCTTGAATACATGAACATTTCCTCACCGCCACTCTGCTGTTTACCACATGTGTCAGCGCCAGCTGGCCTCCTGTTCTCGCGATATTTGGTACGATACTGCACGCGCATGCTGCTTTCTCGCGAGAACTCGTCATCCGCCATCGCTGAGAGCCCGTGAGTGAGATACTGGGACTCAAACCTGGGGGGGAAAGAGGGCGAAATCTGTCCGCGTTTGCCCTCAGCAAACCCGTCCTAAAATCTTTTGATGGCATCGCTCCCTAACCCAAACATGTCCAACCTCAAACCCAAGAAGGACACCAAGATGCGGATCCGCGCCTTCCCCGTGAGTATCAGCCGGAATGAGTGCGCCTCGAGCGGCAGCGGCTATCACTCGAGGGCCGGGGTCGGGCTGAACTGCAGGCCACGTCGGATTTAGATGTTTTGAATACGAGTTTAGAAAAGATTTGCTGAAGTTCTGGGGTTTATAAAACGATCATTGTAATGGCATTCGTGTATACATGTAAACAGGTATATAAATGAATTCGTACACAGAGAGGGGGTGGGTTGAGCTGTAATAGAAAAGTGTTGAACACACAGAAACATTTAGTCTATAAAGTGTAGACAAATATATGGTGTGTGTGTGTGTATATATACACAAACTGTATATGTTGTTCATTCAACTATAGCAACGTAGGCCTTGCGGAAAACATAAACTCGTGTCTTTTGTAGTGTGTTCATATGTGTGTCTACTGTTTTGTTATGCCGATGGCTGTTGATGTTGTTCATTGTGTCACAGAGTCTGCGATCTCTAAAGGGCTGTTATCTGATAAAAGTATGATCAGAATAATCAGTATCAGAAAGTTTTGGTTTAGTTAATGCAACTGTCATCCGACATAAAGCACTGGTTTTGCATTGTCAATATATCTTACATTTAACTTAGATTTGATGATCTTATACGTGTGCTTATGCTTTGCAAGATGAAACATTTGAGATAAGGATATATATATATTATAAAAATAAAATGAATGAATGATATTTCAGTTCAGTTCAAGGAACATCCTGTTAATTACCTGGACTTTTTGTGTATTCTGTCTTCTTGGATCTCTTTTACTTTTTTAATGATAAAGTTAATATTTTTTCTCTGGTAGTGCCAGGCAACTGTTGTCAGGGCGAGTCAAAATCTGTCCTGACCTGGCCAGCAAAACAAGTCTGTACTGTTGTTAAGATCTGCTCACTGCTGTTGTTTTTAGGTGAGGGTGTAGTATTAGTAATTAAGCCCGATGGTGGATATTATTTAGTTTGTATGTGATGTTGGTTTGTGTTATTTTTTACCATACTGATGGTTGTAAAGTTTAGCTTAGTGTTGTATTTATGGATGATGTTGTGTGTTTGTCATTGATTTGCATGCTAAGTAACTGTTTTCAGATGTGTTATTTTCAGTTGTGTGAGTTTTTCTAGAGGGTAAACCTGGAAAACCCCTTCCCTATCCCAGAAAATCAACATGACTTGACAAGTGTCGTTCATTATCAGATAAGCTGAAAAAGATGATGTTCTTGTTCAGCTGTGACTGTGACGTGTCTCACCCTGTCAGCCGAGTTCATTAAAAATCTCACAGCTGCATCACCCTCCTAATGCCCTCCATGTGGTCTGTGCTGATGGATTCCACCTTTCTTAGCCTTTTTATTTTTATAGTTTTTCATAGTATTTTTACAGTATTTTAGTGCAACTCAACAGTGTTGCTGCTTTAATTGCTTTATATGTTTTTTATTGCATTGAGGTGCGAGTTCATCTCTTTGTTAGATTCTTAGTGTTTGCATGGTTGTATTTATTTTGTGTGTGTGTCTTCTGTCTTTAAAAGATGTTGCTAGGATTGGAGCTTAGCATTTAGTGCACAAGTGGTGTGCTTATGTGGTAGATGCAGGTTTGAATCTGCCCTGTGATGCGGACAGTGGCCTGATCCGGGTCCACCCTCGATCTCCCCATGATTCATATGCTTTGCTTCAAAATATAGATATATATATATTAATGCATTAGTGTTGGTTAGCACTTCATTGTTTGTAACAACAGCATTGCCTCCCATTGAGTTCCATTGTATGGACACAAAATTAGCAGACGTTTGGAAAATAGAATATAAGACTAGAACCTATTTTGGTGTTGATATAACCAAGTGATTGTGTGTCTTGAAGACGTTCTCTGTACTTTTCATCTGCATCTTTGCATTTGGAGAAACCTAGGGAGGAAAACTACTACATAGTGGTTGTGCACATTTTCATTGACATATTATGCTGCAGGGGTTTCAGTTTATTGAAAAACGTGTTCTTTTTTGGTCAGTTTAACGTTTCACAAAATCTACTTTGCATTATTCTCCCATAAACAGGAATGTAAAGTTTTTGTTTTTCTGCACAAATCACCGTTATGAGTAAAATTTTAGCATAATCTTTTTAAACATTCATGAAAAACTCTGCACCACCTGCGACTGTCTCACCTCTTTTATCTCTTATTGGTTTACATTCCTGCTTAATAATTGTTGAATTATTTGTCATAAACTGGCATTTGTTTGCTTTTACTCATAAGGTCACACCTTGGCGTGATACCACAAAGTAAACCAAATGTTTAGACATGCTATTCATACAGGTTCATCTGATGTCAGGAAAGTCCATGAAACTCGGTATATACAAAGCAGCTTGAACTTGAACACCTTTCCACAATTCTTTTAGATTTCATATTTACTGTATACTGTAGGTGCGGTTTAATCCTATACTATTGTTATTGTTTGTTGTGTTTAAGACATGTTATGTTGTTTTGACTGCTGTCAAACAGAGTCTCCTGCTTCAAAGGTTATAACCCAAAAATGAAAAAAGAACCATAAGGCATAAGGTCTCCCTCCTTTTTAAGGAATTCGATCACAATTCGAGAATACTCGATTACAGCACATTAGCACACCCCTAATAACAATTCTGCCCTTGTTAATGGCTCAGCCCGTTTTGTCTTTATCTCTGATCAGGCAAAGACTAGTCTACACTTTACAGCTACACAGGTTTTTCATTCTCAAGGTCTATCTGCCTGAAAGAAAAAGCCAGACAGGTGAGCGACGTTTGACCCATTCTACCTGTCGTCTGGCACACTGCCAGATTTCTAACCGAGAGGGAGCTGTGTTTGCGACACCGTGGCAAGAATCACAATAAAGTCGAGCTTTGATTAGAAGCTCTGGCGAAGTGTAATGTTTTGACATGTATATTTGGTCACAGCTGTTGAAAAATGTAATTCACAAATATAATTAGCTGTGAAGTGCCAGTCTGACTGGTTTATGGTGAGATTAGCATTACAGAGTCACTTTTAGCTATCAGGAGCTTTGGAGTTGAGAAATCGATGTTTGTTTTGTCTGGTATCTGCTAAGGGTTAGTGACGAAGAGTAACCTGTGCTACTGTTCACACAAAACACCAGTTTGAACGTTGTGATTTTTTTGTGAACAAAGTCGATATTGGAGTCTGACAGATAAACATTTTTGTGCGAAACATCTTCCTTAAGTAGTGTGATGGATTATTAAGTAACACTTCTGTAATTCAGTTACTTCTCCCTTGAAAAAAGTGATTTATTTATTTACGTAACTTATTTATAGATGCTTATAATTTACTTGCATTATATATATGTTTTTAATATTTTAATTGTTGATCAATTTAAAGCAGCACTATGGAACATCTGTCCACGGTTGCCCCATGTGGTTAATAAGTGCATTTTTCTGTTTTCTGTGTCATATATACTGTCGCAAAGCTTCCTGTGTTCAACTCAATTCTTGTGAGCTTGTTTACAAATTCATTTACAAATTGTTACAAATTTTGTCATTTTTCACTGATTGTGACAGGTAATGTTTCAGTCGAAGTTTCATTTCTGTTGTCCATGTGATACAGATTTTATAGAGTTATTAGTAAAAAAGTAATGTATATTACTTGGTGGAGGAGTTGTTTATTTTGATTCAGGTTAAAAAGGGTTCTTAGCTAACATTGTTTAATAAAATTATAATAATTTAATCATATGTCATCTCAAAGCTTATTGCTTTATTTGACCCCAAAGAACGTGCTGACCTGCTACTGCTTAAATGTCAGATTAAAATGCTGATTGTATGATTCGTTTGTTTTGTAGATGACCATGGATGAGAAGTATGTCAATAAGATCTGGGATCTTCTGAAGAACGCCATACAGGAGATCCAGAGGAAGAACAACAGCGGACTGAGCTTCGAGGAGCTCTACAGGAACGCATACACCATGGTGTTACACAAACATGGGGAGAAGCTCTACACAGGCCTGAGGGAGGTGGTCACCGAACACCTCATCAACAAAGTATGAGCTTCACTCTCACATCTTGATTTTCATCCTCAGCTCTCGGGTTTCACGGTTATAATAAACTTATATCACTGTTTTTACTTATGTATGTACATATTTTAGTCAATAATGATATATATGTAATGCTACCTATATATTTGTAGATACAGTCTTAATGAAGACTCTGGGGGTTTAAGGCTTTGTCTGCTGTGGTTAAGGATGTCAGTTGTGGAAATGATGCAGGTGCAGATTCATCTACCTGCTGGTCCTGGAGGAGATGTTCTCACGATGATGTCACTGTCACACAGGTGTAGGAGGTTCAAGCTGATCTTTGTGCAATAATATTTCCTTTTTTATACCTGTTTTCAGGTACGAGAAGATGTACTGCACTCATTAAACAACAATTTTCTGCAAACGTTAAATCAAGCCTGGAATGATCACCAGACAGCCATGGTCATGATTAGAGATATTCTGATGTACATGGTAGGTAGTTTATTTAATCTTTTGAAAATGTAAATATTATAAACATTATTGGGTACTCATTGGTTCAGTTTAACACTCACTCCCTTAAAAAAACGTAAATATGTAATGCATAATATATTCACAACTGTACAGGGCATTTGTGGCAGTATGTATGTAAAATCTTAATAATCTCTTTCTCTCTGTCAATAGGACCGTGTGTATGTTCAGCAGAATAATGTGGAGAACGTGTATAATCTCGGCTTGATCATCTTCAGAGATCAGGTGGTGCGGTACGGCTGCATCAGAGATCATCTCAGACAAACGCTACTGGATATGATCGCTCGAGAACGCAGGGGAGAGGTGGTCGACAGGTCTGTCTGTACTTACCCTAACACTTGCAGAACCTCCTTTCGTAATGTCTTAAGTTTAAAACCTTCCTAACCATTGTGATGTCATGTGTTGTGATAGGGGGGCCATCAGGAATGCCTGTCAGATGCTGATGGTTTTAGGATTAGAAGGTCGTTCGGTGTATGAGGAAGATTTTGAAATCCCGTTCTTAAACATGTCTGCCGAGTTCTTCCAGGTGGGTGATATCAAACTGCCTTCACTTATCAAACAAAGCATGTCAATGTCACTGCTATGAACACAGGTGCATGTTTGAATGAAACCGGAAGGAGATGTTTCTGACACTTTACTGAAAGCTAGACTTGCAATTGTTTTAAGCAAAAAAGCTTAATCGGTTGTAACGTTTCATGGTGTTGTCTGGATTCAGGCGGCATTTCAAACCAGCTCACAGCCTTTTTGGCAGCAGCTGATGAGAATAACATGTCATAATGTCTTATTTTAAAATAGAAATGATAGAGTCTTTTGTCAAATATTTTTATTTGCTTATTCTCAGCTCAAGTCTCTCTCTCTCTTTGTATGTGTAGATGGAGAGTCAGAAGTTCCTGGCAGAAAACAGTGCAAGCGTATACATCAAGAAAGTGGAGGCTCGAATAAACGAAGAAATCGAGCGAGTGATGCACTGCCTGGACAAGACCACAGAGGAACCTATCGTGAAGGTGGTGGAGAGAGAGCTTATCTCCAAACACATGAAGACCATCGTAGAGATGGAGAACTCAGGGCTGGTCCATATGCTTAAGAACGGCAAAACAGAAGGTGAGATTCTGTGACCCTGGTTCACAAAATATGGTTTGTTAGGATAGGACAATACTTGGCCGAGATATAACTATTTAAATCTCTGGAATCTATTGAAGTATTGAGAAAATCACCTTTAAAGTTGTTAGATTTACAAATGTTCTCATGCTACTTAAGACTGGTTTGTGATCCATGGTCACATATATGGAACCTATAGCCACATAGAAACATATGGTTTATGCAATATTTTATTATACTGTACATATATACAATACCATATTTTCAAACTAACACAAGGGGGCGCTAACACTTCATTGGCCATTATTTAAAAATGGATTGCAATAAAACTTAAGACCTAACTGTAGTACTTTCCTTTTCTTTCCTGCAGACCTGGCGTGCATGTATAAGCTGTTTGGTCGGGTTCCGAACGGGCTGAAGACGATGTGCGAGTGCATGAGCTGGTACTTGAGAGAGCAAGGCAAGGCACTGGTGTCAGAGGAGGGAGAGGGCAAAAATCCTGTTGACTACATACAGGTACCCAGACGTCAAACAAACATAAACGCTTTCTAAGGAATTGAAGTAGCAAACTACAGCTGACTTGAGTTTTAGCAGTGATGTTTGTAGCATAAACCTTTTCAGGATTCATTTTCAGTTGTTTTGGATTGAGGATTTTCTTTTTTGTGTGAATCTCTCAGGGTTTATTGGACTTGAAGGCACGTTTTGACCGGTTCCTGCAGGAGTCCTTCAACGACGACAGGCTCTTCAAACAAACTATAGCCGGAGACTTTGAGTATTTCCTCAATCTCAACTCCAGGTCGCCCGAATACCTCTCGCTCTTCATTGATGACAAACTGAAGAAAGGAGTGAAAGGGGTAAGAAATAATACAATGTCTTCATATGTCGTACCTGTCGTAGAGTGATATTAACAGGGGTTTTGGACACTTTTTTATTGTTACAATGTCTGTACTATATGTAAATGCACAGTGTTTTTCACTTTTTCCGTCTTACCTTTTACAAAGCATGGTAAATTTTCGTTGTGTTTGTGTTCAGCTGACAGAACAGGAGGTGGAGTCTATCCTGGATAAAGCTATGGTGTTGTTCAGATTCATGCAGGAAAAAGACGTGTTTGAGCGCTACTACAAACAGCATCTGGCTAGAAGACTCCTCACAAACAAGAGCGTCTCAGACGACTCGGAGAAAAACATGATCTCCAAACTAAAGGTGGACATCACATCCTTCACTGTAACCTTTGCCTCATTCCACTCCACCATGTGCCTCTATGACTCTCTCTCTCTCTCTCTCTCTCTCTCTCTCTCTCTCTCTCTCTCTCTCTCTCTCTCTCTCTCTCTCTCTCTCTCTCTCTCTCTCTCTCTCTCTCTCTCTCTCTCTCTCTCTCTCTCTCTGTCAGACGGAGTGTGGCTGTCAGTTCACCTCTAAACTGGAGGGCATGTTCAGGGACATGAGCATCTCTAATACCACAATGGACGAATTCCGCCACCACCTGCAGACATCACAGGTACACAAACACGCACGTAAACCTCTTTTTTACTTTCCATTATCATTTGCATTGCTTGTTTCATTGTTATTCTACTTTATTTGAATCAAGCCTGTGGTTTGGGTTGCAGGTTTCTCTCTGTGGTGTTGACCTCACAGTGAGAGTTCTGACCACAGGTTATTGGCCCACACAGTCGGCCACACCCAAATGCAACATCCCACCCTCCCCTCGCCACGCCTTCGAGGTCTTCAGAAGGTACGTCCGACTGCGATACCCTGATATGACCTTTCTATTTGTTTATTTATACTTATTCTGTTGAACGATTGTAAGGATTGAAACTCCATTACATAAATAATCTTTGCTGGCTTGGTTTTACATGAGTTCAACTCTCTGCAGGTTTTATTTGGCTAAGCACAGCGGCAGACAGCTCACACTCCAGCACCACATGGGCTCTGCAGACCTCAACGCCACCTTCCATGGCGCTATCAAGAAGGTACAGCCAATCACATTTACTGTTGTAAACATCATTACATAAACACCTTATTCTTAGCAGACATGATACTTGATAGAGTGACAAGAAATAGACCTCTTTAAGGGTTTTGTCCTGACAAGCTGTTACTTTAAGACTATTTTGTCAATCACTTAGTTGCTAACAATGCATATTGCATAGCTCCACCCCCAGTTCAATCTCATTGGTTTAACCCTGCACCACATATAATTGTATTAAATAACATTGATTAAAGATTAAAAATACTGAATTAAAAATACATTTTGCTTTCTTGTTTCGTCACTAAAAAAGTGCAGAATCAAAAATATCTCGATTTCATTTTTGTTTGTCAACATTTGTGTTACATTTTTCTTAACTTAAACTTCAGGGTTGAAAAAGTTTTGAATGTCAGAGTTTAATTTAGATGGAAAGAGGTGATATTTTATGCTATCTCTGTGCAGGAGGATGGCTCAGATGTTGGTGTGGGAGGAGCTTTGCTAACAGGTTCAAACACCCGGAAGCACATTCTCCAGGTTTCTACTTTTCAGATGACCATTCTCATGCTCTTCAATAACAGAGAAAAATGTACCTTTGAGGTAAAGAAACTCATCTTACTGACCTGGACAGCATACTAATAAAGCTTTGACAAAATATCGTGTTTATGTATTTTTTATGTATTATCAAAGTCAACTCGTTGCTTTAAAAGACAAGTTGTTCAGCTGTGCCTTTATGAGCAGTCTAAACTTCACTCCTGTTGACGTCTGACCTTCAGGAGATCCAGCAGGAGACAGACATCCCTGAGCGGGAGTTGGTGCGGGCGCTGCAGTCTCTGGCCTGCGGGAAACCCACCCAGCGAGTTCTCACGAAAGAGCCCAAGAGTAAAGAAATGGAAAGCGGCCACGTGTTTACAGTCAACGATCAGTTTACCTCCAAACTGCACAGAGTCAAAATACAAACAGGTATTGTGAAACCACAAGGGGGCGATGTTGACCTTTGACAAAAAAAGGAGAGCGTATTGTTCTAAAAGTTAACTTAAAATGTACTTGCAATGCAAAACATTGAACATGCCTACTCTGGTACTCACATACTCATTTTTGTCTAATAAAATAGAATAAGAATTAATGTGTCCACTTAAATTTTCCAACCTGTATTCAACTTGGAATTCATGGAATGTCAGTGCACTTTGTTTGCAATAAACAGAAGCCATCTAGCTGTTCTTTATTCCTTATAATCTTCCTGAGGTATGGAATATTTGTAAAAGTTTAAAAAGGAATCTCTTCACAAACTCTGTTTTTAAAAATATGGTTCTGTGACTTGTAGTTGCTGCTAAACAGGGCGAGTCAGACCCAGAGCGGAAGGAAACGCGACAAAAAGTGGACGACGACAGGAAGCATGAAATCGAGGCGGCCATCGTACGCATTATGAAATCCCGAAAGCGGATGCAGCACAATGTTCTGGTGGCAGAGGTGAGCGTGTGTTTTTCATCTGTTTGCATTGACATCTTACTTCTAACTCCAGATCTGCATATTTCTAATGTTCTGATTGGTTGTCTCCTGACAGGTGACCCAGCAGCTGAGGGCGCGGTTTCTGCCGAGTCCCGTGGTAATTAAAAAGCGCATTGAAGGACTCATAGAAAGAGAATATTTGGCTCGGACGCCAGAGGATCGTAAAGTGTACACATACGTCGCGTAGTGGATTGCATCTCCGCACAAGGAGATGAATGAGGACAGCAAAGGAAAACATTTTGGACTGTTCTTCGCATGGACTGGGAAGTTCCTTTTAAAAAAAGATGGACTCTGGGTAGCGGATCTCATTTAAACAACGCAAACCAATAAATCATAATGCATACAATCAGAAAAGAATCAGGAGGCAAAATAAGAAATCCATTATGTGTTGTAGATTATTTTTAAATAGATCACTCTTGTTATGAGAATCTCAGCTATGAATGGATCCAGCTTCAGTCTCTTCACCGTTTTACCCTCGTAGAGATGAAATGAAAAGAATCCCTTGGGAAATGTGAATGCACTGTACATGTTGTTGTTTTTTTCAGTACTGTATAAAAGGCGGAATTATTAAAAACCCTAACAAAACAGCCAGAACATGGCTACCAAATAAAAAAATTAAATAAAAATTGTTGATATCGAACTGCTTGCCATTTCTTTGCTGATGTGGTTTCCTTGGTAACGTCAAGACGAACCAAACACGTCAACGTAATTTTGTTCTTGGTTTATTAAATGTTTTGCGTTGTCTCAGATGGCTTTGGCTCTTGAGGTATGTGAAATGAAAAGCAGCCAGATGACTCGCAGAATTACAGACTACATCACTATCTCCAATTTCCTGCTATTAAATGTCTAAAATGCCATTACTGCCAAACTTGAATTATGTGGGTCTGGTCCAAGCAGAATCGGATTGGTTTTTATAAATGGGCAAAGCGGAAGAGTGTTGAACATCTGCACAGTGGTTTGTAGGTTTTATAGAAAGGGAGTAACAACATTATGAAGACTCTTATGGTGAGCTAAAAATGTGAGCTGGGAGCCTTTATTTTCTTCTGTATTAAAAATATATTAACCAGTCTGGTTTATTTTTGTCTGTGTTAAGATTGTGACCGTATAATATTTTTAGTGATTATTGTAAATATTACAATGTGTATTTTGTTTTAGGAATTGTGTGCATACAGCTTATTAAATTCATTTTTTGTGGGATAAATATTGGGACAATAGTACAAAATGTACAGTAATTTGTTTTTAACTTTCAGAGTATTTATTGCACGAAATTATTTGACAAACTACATTACATTACATTGACAAACACAAATATGTGTTTTATTTAAATAAATAGATTAAAAAAGCATAGAAAGAAAAACTACGTTCACAGCACACATTGACTGATTAATAAATAAAAATAATATGCATTAAATAATAAAGTAAAAAAATACTTATTACTAAATTTATAATAAATAATAAAGTTAGATATTTATTTGTAAAAGATCATGTAATGGACAGAAATAGCTAGAGAAGTTTTCTCTTGTTGGGTTGAATCTGTGTCCAGGAACAGTTTTTTTTTGTATTCAAGAGTTTAGTATAGATCACTTCACATAAGCCAAAGCACGTTCTGACAGTATGTTGTGTTGGCACAGTTGTGCAATATTATTTCATTTTGATGTTTGTTGATGTGGTACCATCATAGTGTGTCATACAGTGAGCGTGATGAATTATTTACCAGCGCAGGAAATTAAAGCTTTATATCTTTCATCCTGCACAGCACAGAAGCCGCTGGGAGATACTCGTGGAGAAATGATGACACAGTAGTGTGGCAGGTGGGTGTTGTACATTATCAATTTACTTTAAGACATGAATCTGCATCTTTATGAGCAACAATAAGGCAGACTGTTAGTTATTGGTGTTTATTTCTTATTTTAACATAAAAATGTTACAGTTAAAAGACTCAACAGAGATCCTGTCATTCAATGGAAAGTTTCCTGTGACAGAGACTGGCTAGCCAAAAAACACATTTGTTTTGTTTATTTATGGGTGTCAGTAAAGTGAAGAGACAGGAAAGAGAAAATGGGTCTGAAAAATCTAGATGGCATTTCAATTTTCCAATCTGTCATTCATAATTACAAGGATACTGTGTTCATATTCAGTTTTCTTGGAAATGTCACATTATATAAGTACAATGGATTTCACTTTGACATTAAGCTTTGTTGCTTTTTCACAAACATAGAAAGGAACATTTAATGTTTTCATATGTATGTTGTTACAGAAAATATTACAGATTTCATACACTGACTTCTCAGCTCAGGCTTCTTTTAGTAATAGTTAAAACATCCTAAACTTACTTCAGGTACAGGAAGTGTATGTCTAAGATGTGACTGCCATTTCTAAAGGTTTGACAGCTAGGCCTACTGCCAAATTCTCCAAACCCCTCATGAACACTTTGACTTCATGTTGGGAGCTGTGAGTCCAAGCAAGCGGCAGGTGGGCTGAAACCGGCTTCCGATCTAAAAACAAATATTCATTTGTAAGGCTTTCTGAAGTCCACTGGGCACTTTTATACTTCATTCAAGTAGGTTCAGTCATCTTTATGAATGCTAAGCCATATAAACAAATGTTATTTAATTCTAAAAACAAGGCTAGAGCTGCATTTGGTGATTTGGTTTGTCTATTATTATCAACAAGCAGGCGATGCTGAAATTGAATTTTATTTTTTAGGTTACCGAGCATTGCACAGTATATAAATTGTACTGTTAAAACTTTTACAATGATTTGTTGTGCACATGCTGACAATTGTAAAAGGTTGTGCACTATCACATTCAATATTCAGATGTACCTTGGTCCTGCAACATTTCATTTATCTTAATTTTTTCATTTCTTAAATATATTTGTTTTACATTCTGATTCGGTTATAAATGTTTTGTTGGTTGTAATTCGGTTCAAACATTTGTGCAGTGCAAACTGAAACAGGAAATTCTCCTGGACCAGAACCAGCATTTAAGTCTTCCGATGTGGTCTATGCCACAAAAGAAGTACGTATGGTATTATGCTGTTCGAAACAAGTGAGTATCCACACACGTATAGTCACCTTGGAAGAAAAGGCCGCTTTGAAACGCGGTGGCTGCGTGTGACACGGCAAGCCAGACGACCGTGTCGGCTCCCTGCTCCGCCGTACGCAGACGCTCGCGCATCATCTGATGGAACTGAGGCATCGCCGTGGCAACCGCTATGCAGAGATTAGAAGCGATGAGTTTGACACACAAACTAATGCAATGTGACAGATTCTTTAGTTAAAATGTGTTGCAGTCACAGAACCAATGCTGATTTGGAAATACTTCTGCTAAGGCACACTTTATATACAGTTTATATAGATCACGCTCATGGAAAATCAACCAATAAAGCGAGAATCAGTATGAAAAAGGTTGCCTTCCTACATTTAAAAAAAGTTCTCTGCACTTCGCCTTTAAAGAGTAGCATACATTTCACAAGATCATCATGCGGTGTGTAATGTTGCCTTGTTTGAAGCAGTGTGCCAAGTTGTAAATCCGAAAGTGAACGAATAACAAAGTTATTAGTTTGGAAAAAAGGGAATCGACTCTGAATCACGCGAACGATTCGTGACCTAGTCCGATTCTCGAATACTTGAACACACATGCTAAACCAATCACAGCAGACTAAACCATCTGACCAATCACATCAGACTAGACTAGCGGAAAGGCGGCGATTAGAGAGATGAATCGCGGAACGAATCATTTGAGAGTCAGTCAAGAAGTAAGGTAATAAAAACTGTTTATTATTACGAAATAATAGTGTTTTTACACCATGAACATAAACCTGTTGTCGGACACTCCACAAACCAAAGTAGGCCTTTAAAAATCAGAAGCTATTTACTCTTTAAGAAAGCATGGATACAAATAATTCAACTTGAAGTGCTGTCAACAAATTCATTAAACCAAATGAAGTGATCAGGTCGCTAAATCCAATTAAACGTTAAGAGTCGGCATGTTTGATTGGTTTCCTGAAATGAGTCATACCTGGTGTGTCCGCCCAACCGGGGTGCATTACAGAGAAATGAATTCTGGGATTTTCTTTTGCCCAAAACTCTGTCATTACTACCTGCTGCCTCTGTGAAGAGAACACACACATTGAGGTCTTTAGTAAAAGGTCACGATCATTACTGCATCAGATATTGTTTAATGGAGATGTGAGTGTCTGTACCGTGTCACTTGTTGCCTGGCAACAGCTGAGTAAAAGATAACCCTGCTCATCTCAGTTTAATAGAAACTGCTGATGACTTTTAGTACCTTTTCATGAATAAAACATCTTTATTCTACAATCTTTCGGTAAATCTTACTTGCAAATTAATTGAAAGTCTTTGCCAACATCAGTGAGGCTATCTGATGGTAATACCATGGTGCCATTTAAAGTGACAGTACTGATATATTTCACCTTTCTGTAAGTCGCTTTGGATAAATGACTAAATGTAAATGAATTAACGATGGTTTTATTACAAATAAATGCATGGGTAGTTAAAGGAGCAATGTGAAGCATCTAGTGATGAGGTTGCAAATTGCAACCAATGGCTCACTTCACAGCTCACCCCTCCCCTTTGAAGCACTACGGTGGCTGACACAGGACAAAGATGTCTTCATGTTTTCACGTATTTGCCAAAGGAGATAACGTATTTACGAAACACGCTCCGTAGAACAGTTGGTGTAGAAACAACATGGTGAATTCTATGTAAGGGGACCCGCGGTCCATGTATAGAAATAACTCATTCTAAGCTAATAAAAACATAACGCTTCATTAATTAAGGTCTTTATAAAAATCTGAGGACATACAGTAGTTATGTATATTGCATTTCTGTTAATAGAGTCTCCTGAATATTACACACTAACATTTCTTGAAAAAGCGTGATTGCTGATTGAATACCTTGTTTTGTGCGTAAACCATGGTACCGTCAAAGGGAGCTCTTTCTGTTTGTAAGTCGCCTGCGTTGAGCTGTTGAACCAACATCCCCCCCGATGACACTGTGATCTACCAAAGACATAATCATGATTCTCAGCAAAACAAACATTAAACTCCAAATACCCTCCAAAATATAGAGCAACACAAGACAGAAACAATGACCTCTATACGCATTACTGTCATGGAAAATATAAACAGATCTATCATGCCGTGGCAAAAAATCTATAACAGTAAATTTACTGTGAAAGAGCATCCAGCAGTCACGGGCATATTATTTGTGGGAATGAATGTCATTCGTTAAAATAAAGGCTTTCGAGATCAATGTTGGTTTTCACTCACGACTCGAGGGTCCCTGCTTTTCTCCAACAATGGCATGAGCCATTTAGTGAGAATATAAACACCTGCACATGAGAGAGAGAGAGAGAGAGAGAGAGAGAGAGAGAGAGAGGGGTTTATTCTGCCAATGGCTTGTTTTGTTTTGAGACCATTTTGAAGAAAACATAAAATATATCATATTGTTTGTAAGAATGTAGCCACATATTAAGGAGAGATCAAGATTTAAATCTGATATGAATTTGGGGATTAAAGTGGTAGATTATTTATTGACCTCCATCTCATTCAAAACCTGTTTATGACTCATTTATATGACAAAAAAGAAAATATTCTGAGAAATGTATCAATGATTTTGTGTCCATACAATGGAAGTCAATAGCGCACCACTGTTGGTAGTTTGTTTACTAACATTCTTCAAAATATCTTCTTTTTCGTTCTGCATAAGAAAGAAAGTCATACAGGTTTGAAATGTCATGGGGGCGAATCAATAATGAAAGCTATTTCATTTATTAAGAGAACTGATACTGCAATCTGCATAAAAGCATCTGAAATGATGAAGATGGGTATGTTTGTTGCTTTTACATTTCTAACAGTTTGACAGTTTTTTATGGTTTGTAAAGTCACTTGAGAAAACCATCCTCTTATAAAAGCAGAAGATGGTTTTGTATTATTTCTCTCTTAGCATCTCACCAAGAGCGTTGGTCGCAAAGTTTTTCTCCATTCCGTCAAAGTTTGTTTCCCTCTGATGCACCATACATCCGGCATTATTGATCTGAGGTTAGTGTGGAAGACAGAGGACAGGACATTTCTTCATCTGTCCTGCACCTGTAACATTCATATTTTCTTGAATACAGCGAGGAATTAAGAGAATTTGAAGCTCGTACCAGAACATTGAGAGAGGTGTGTTCCTTCTTAAAGGCTTCTGCAAACTCCCACACCATTCTTGACTCTGAGAGGTCCAACACATGGACGTAAACCTCCTATAACAGATGAACATCACACGCTAAGAGCAATATGAGAAGTAAACAATTTTCCAGCTGCTTAAAAAAAAGATAATTTTCCGCTATATTAAGCACTTTGGATCTGATTTAGTTAGGGATAGTTCACTTAAAGTATCAATTCTGTCATCATTAACTCACTCTCTAGTTGTTCCAAATCTGTTTATATTTCTTTTTGCTGATGAACACAGAGAAAGATATTTAGATGAATGCTTGTAACCAAACAGTTGTAAGACCCCATTGACTACCATAGTAGGAAAAATTACTTTATAATTTTGTTTAGTTTTGCTGACACAAAATCAGATATTTTGAAGAATGTAGGACAGCAAAGAGTTCTGGGGTACTTTTGACTTCCATTGTCATTTTTCCTATTATGGCAGTCAATAGGGCCCAAGAACTGTTTGGTTACAAGCATTTGTCCAAATATCTTTAACCAAACAAAGTAATTTTTGAGTGAACTATGACTTTCTGAAGTAATGAACTGATGCTGGATTCTCACAGTGTTTCCACTGGCTGAGATGATTTCTTCTTTGGCTCTGTCCGCCCGCTCTTTGTTTCGGCAGATGATGTGAACGGTGCCACCTGAAAATGAAAAGATGGACAAATCTTAGTAGGTGTATGGTCTGCTGTTTTCTCTATGGCTTTATTTGTATGGTTTTCTATATGTATTTTTCCTAAAGGACACTTTATTCTTAAATAAAAAGAGATTCTATAGAGATGTGATGCCACGCAAACTGTGTTTGTCTTCGTTCACCCCACCACAATGTATACAATAAATCAATTCTGTAAATATACTTCAGTATGATAACTTGCCCCGGTCTCCCCTGTTTATTACTCAAGAGTGATGATGTCTTTACCAACATGCCAATGACAGAAACACAAACCTCTTTACTCAACAATGCCCTTCTACACAGTTCTGTTTTCAAAGATGGAAACTGGGTTAAATATGCTTTTTGCAAGATTTTAACTCTGCTAAAAACCAGCCAATCATTTAGATATACTGACCTTTGACCCTGCATCTTAGGTTACCATAGTATTGCCATGTAATGACTAAAAATGATATCTAACTTTAAATGTAATCTGTAAAATCATAATATTGCAACAGGCAGTCTGACCATTTGTGATTATACATCAAACCTTTTTTGGCTATCGCCATAGCTGTCGCCTTCCCTATCCCGCTATTGGCTCCGGTGATCATGAAGGAACGTCCCACCATCGACACGTCAAGGTCCTTTGCCACAAAGCTCTTGGAGGCATTCTCAAATCCTGACCTGCTCAAAACATCCAACAACAACATTTGTCTCAGAGTGCATGTTCTGCATTGTTTGTTGACCTCTGAGACACTGAAGACAAGAGCTCTGATCAGGGGGCAAAGGAGCTTCTGTACGGGATGACAGGGCACTTGAGCGAGCAGCAGAGGTCTCAATAGGGCCCATTGTAATGGCCTGATGACTCACCTTAAACTCGAGCTCAGATGAATGCATATCGCAGAACATGACTTGGTGAACTACAAAAGCAACATTTATTCAGGAGACACCAAATCTAACAATTTAACTTGGGGCACATTTGAAGGCTGTGATTTTCAATATTTCTGTTCGAATGTTTGTTCGCACGAAAATAATTTTCAGTTAATGCTTTGATCAAAGCTATAATAACATTTAGAAACAGTTTGCAAGGAGAGCGCACCAAACAAACACAGAAATAAAAGTATATCCAGTGCAACAATACAACTATTTAAATCATGTATTATATTGCTGGAGGCATTTACCTTGTATACTCCCGCATTCCTTTGATAAACCACACTATATTCCTGTAGACAGACATTTGTTCTGTTGTTTCCTCTCAACTGGACTGAAGTGTTATGACAGCTGAGAGTTACATTATGTGACTACTGTAGCTCGACAGGGCGCCCTCTAGTGACTTATAACAAATCACCACCAACCGGGTAATAAAAACAAGTGTGGTCAGGTGTTCATGTTTCACAATCATACAGATTTTAGGTATTTTTGATGATTACATCATCTATAATGTTTGATAACACAATGTATTTCTGTTTTCCTTTTCCCATATTTCCAAACAGTTCACGAGCTTACTGTTCATTTACGTATGCTTGTATAGCCTATTATAATTGCATTTTTTTATTCAACTACTATTCATTTGAATAGGCCTAATTAATATTATTTAACTATTATTATTGTTACATAGTCTATATTTATATAGTCTATATTGAACAAACTTTAATATGCTTTTTTCGTCAGCGTTGTTCACAAATGTTTTTTTACAAAAGGGCAAAACTTGAGGGTAGGGTCTTTAGCCACGCCCTTTCCCGGGGCAGGGGTAGCGCTTCGACCAATCAGATCCCAGCTAGTGGCGGCACACGGAGTGCTAGGCATCTGCGCATGCGCATCTCTCTCCCAGCACAGTTCGGGAAGGACAATGATGACTCCGGCTGGCCTTACTGACCAGCCGGGAAATAAGTAAGTAGGAATTTTGTGGATTTCAACCCTCCGTTTACAACTCTCCGTTTCAGAATGGTAAGTTAGACATCAGTCACAGAGTTCGATCATATATGTGTAGCATGACAGTGTTCATTTTACCCAAACAGGTGTGCGTGCACCTGTCTAGGCGCATGCGCGCACCTGCGGACTTTATACAACTTTCGTCCTTAATCTGCTGTTTTTCAGTAGCTAAATAAAGGAAACAGAGGTGCTGTATTTCAGCTAAACTAGGGGTTTTCAGCATGTGAGTAAAGTATTGGGAAGCAGATTTAACGCAGCTGGAGTTTAAGGTTTCGTTTCCGTGAAGTCATCGTATCTACCTGGATAAACCGGTTGTCTTGACATCGGAGTGTCGGACGATTCATTTTTGCCACATGTAAGGCAATTATTGTGATCATACAGCTGTATTGTCCAGATTAAAAGGACTGGGGTGAACTGGTTTATCTGGTGTTCATACAGAAGTGGGCTACTGTGTGAAGCCTGGCCCTCTGTAAACTTCTCTGGTTAATGTTTGTATGAGTGGGAATGCAGAAAGACTTCAGTCAATACTTTACAATACAAATACAAATAGCAGTATTATAAGTTTAATTTTAACAACTTTTATTGTTAAAGTTACACTAAATATAATGCTAATTCTATTTGTATTTAATATGAGTGTAGTAATTATAATGGTTTAAAGGGTTTTGATACAGTAAATCAGGACCTCACATTACAAAACAAATGTATAATATAATAAAAGTATATGATTAGTTATAAATACTGTTTACTTCAGTTTAATTCAATAGTGCTTTTTACAGATTTGCATTGTTGTAAAGCAGCTTTGCAGAAATCCTATTGTAGAACAAACAGATACATAATAATATTATATTGAAGAAAGAAATGAAAATATATAAATGTAAATTGTAAAACCTAAAATGATGAAAAATGTGGTATTATTGCAAAAAAGATGTAGCTGGAGAAATAATTGTATGTAGGATTGTGTCTTACAATAACTTAAATTTGGTAAATGCTTACAAAATCTCGCCATACTAGTAGTGAAATACAGCTTTCTTGTGACTCCTAATACATTATCTAATATTTTCTGGATATTGTTGTCTTTTTTAAAGATGTGGTGGTGTTTGTTTTTGTAAGCTGTGTCGACTCCAACAATAGAAGGAAAATGAAATCAGAGATTCTGAAAAAGGCAAGAGAGGTAGAAGTGTGTGTGTAAATGAATAGTTGTAGCACACACTTCCTTTTGTCATGTATTGGTTGTTACACTGAAGAACTGCTTCAGAAATGTGATTTCCTCAGGAGCACAATAGCAGAGCCGATGCGATATGACTTCTGTTTCCATCTTTTTTCCACATGTTTTCATCTTTTCTACCTCCTCAGGGTTTTAATGAGGAAGCAAATGAACTTACCTTTGGTTGTAACAATGATGTTGCTGTTGATTTCTCTTGTTTGTTGTGCAAACATTCATAACATCAAGTATTGGATCATTGCATGCAGTGCTTTAGAATTATAATATATAATGCACAAATACAGAATAGATACAGAATCAAAATGTGCCTACTAGTGCATACATTTTGTCTTGTTTACTGTATTGTTCGAACTCTCTTGTGTTACGTTATTAAATATAATATCATTACTAATGTTGGTGTTTATTATGCAACACCTCTCCAGTTTTTTTAATCTTTTCTCAGAGGTGTGACTCAGGTTTCTGCGTACTAGTTATGCGTTGATATAACATGTGACGATAAGTTTGTGTTAGAGGCTTATATTAAGTTTGTGTGATTTCCAACAACAAAATGCAAGTTGTGAACACGTGTTGAACCTGTATTTCTAAGATGAGCACCATAGCTCAACGTGTCTTAAAAAAGTGCATTTACTCATTTTCATATGTTCTAAACCTGTAGGACTTTTGAAATACAAAAGGTGATCAATTAAATATCTGGTTGGGTGGATTCATTTACAGTAGATTTGAACTTAAGCACACTTTTTAAAGAGCTTATGTCAAATATAAAGTCCAAACTTTGAAAAATGTTAATTTGATACAGTCCAACAGCCAGATGAAAGCAACACTAATGAGGACAGTATTAAAGAAATGTTTTAATAAAGATGACTCACCTTCTGTTATTTTTGCGACTGGTTTTGTCGTCCTTGATACTCCCTGGTTCATTATGAGTCAAACCACACCCGTCCCAAAAGATGAAATTCAGAAAAATGATTTTCATGTGATCCGATACATCTGCATATTCTGTTTCTATCTGCTAGATGCATTTCCTGTTGCTGTTCAGTCGTCAGGGGAAGTTACGGCTGCAGAAATGGTTCCTGCCCCTCCCGGAGAGAGAGAGGAAGAAGATCATAAAGGACATGACCACTATGGTGTTGGCACGGAAACCACGCACGTGTAACTTCCTGCACTGGAGAGACCTGAAGATCGTCTATAAGAGGTGAGTGTTAAATGTTAGGCCTGAAGTGTAACGTCATATGAGGCTACATATGGACTCTTCAGTGTGTGTTTATTTTAAGCACAGCCGGTGGGACCCAGATTTGGTCATTAATCTTCATAAGGTGTTAGCTAAATTCTTGCAAACCAGACAGTTGTTGTTTTAAAAAGTCCAGTCTTGTGCTGTAGTTTCTAAACCAGTTCAGTCTGGTTCTCCTGTCATTAGCTGATGTCATAGCTGTCACTGAGTTGTCCTTGTTTTCCAGTGAAAACTCGTGTTGGCTTCATGAACAATGACCCCTTTTACCCCCGAACACGGTCTAAACATGCACCCTTGGTAATATCTGGTGTAAATGCATACTTGTGAAACTTTATTTTTAAAATCAAACTGGTGCTCTAAAGAGTGAATATTTTGTGATTTTCCTACTTTGGTCCTACTTTGGTTTATGGAGTGTCCAACAACACGTTTACGTACATACAAGGTATAAAAACACTTTAATTTTCTAATAATAGGCAGTTATTATCACCATACTTCTAGACTGACTCTCACAATCTGCAATGTGTTACTATTTTATGAATTCATACAAACCTTTTTATATGATCCACAATCACAAATAAATACAAAATCTCTTTTACGTTTACGTTTTCCTGTGAGATTATGTTGAATATAAGAAGTTTTGATAGGAAGAGAGTGCTTTGATTTTTCTGGAGAATTCCTTAGAGTACATTCCATAAGATCATCAAAATGACATTTCATGCAGTGTGTAATGTTGCCTTGTTTGAAGCAGTCTGCCAAGTTGTAAATCTGAAGGTGAATGAATAACAAAGTTATTAGTTTGGGAATAAAGGGAGTCGACTATGAATCGGGCGAACAAGTCGTGACCTAGTATTATTCTCTAACCTCCGTGTATCTACGTCACTAGAAATAGTCTCCGCCTGCCCGCGAAAACTTGAACACACACTAAACCAATCACATCAGACCAGACCATCTGACCTATCACATCAGACTACGCCAGCGGAAAGGCGGAGATTAGACAGATGAATCGCGGAACGAATTATTTGAGTCAGTCAAGAAGTAAGGTAATAAAAACTGCTTATTATTAAGAAATAATAGTGTTTTTACACCATGTATGTACATAAGCCTGTTGTAGGACACTCCATGAATAAAAGTAGGCCTTTAAAATCCACAAGCTATTTACTCTTTAAACCACTGAGAAACTGTTAAGAGTCTATATAAAGATATATAAATATATATATTTAAGACTGGCTGTTTCGTAGGTGCCTGGAGAGATTTGTACGCTGCTGCAGACTCTGCTTTATTGCCCTGACACTTTGTCATATTTCTGAATCTTCACAGTTGTGTTTCCGAGAGCCTGTTACTCACGTTGTTCTGGTTCACAGCTCTCCTAACCTGTCGCTCTTCTCACCCCTGTTGTTTCAGTATGCCCGCTGTTACATAATATAATCTGTAGACGACAAATGTGAGGATGTTGTCTACTGTTTGCAAACTAAAGAAAGAACAATGTATATACCAACTCTAATTTAATATTTATATTTAATTGTCAAGTTGATGCTGAAAATATTATTTGTAATGACAAATGTTGCATTAAGAAGTATTTGTAATAGTAGTAGGCTACAGTATGTGACCTTTGGACCATATCTTATGCTGGTGTTGTGTTTGTTTGTGTAGATATGCCAGTTTGTATTTCTGCTGTGGTTTGGACAACCAGGATAATGAACTTCTGGCTTTAGAGATTCTGCACCGTTACGTGGAGCTACTTGACAAATACTTTGGCAATGTAAGTATTTTACACATTGTTTAAAATGTTGTTTTCTTTTGATACTTTCTACGTGACCCCAAATTCTGAAAATTGTAAAACCCTAAACGTTTGAATGTTAAGCTGTGCTAAGTTCTTAACTGTTCGCTATCTGCCTGTCTAATGTTTTGTTGTCTCACCTGCATTACAGGTGTGTGAGCTTGACATCATTTTTAACTTCGAGAAGGCGTATTTCATTCTTGATGAGTTTCTGATGGGCGGAGAGATCCAAGAGACGTCCAAACAGTCTATTGTAAAGTCTATAGAAGCATCAGATATGCTGCAGGAGGTGAGACTCGCTGATGCTGATGCTGTTGTTGTTATCGGGATGTTTTAAATAACACATTCCAGATTTTTGCCAAAATCACCAATAGAATTAAGATACGGATGACTCAAAACCTAGCATCATAGATTTCTGTTCCCAAATCTCTCAAACTGTAGCTATTATTGCCTTATAAAAGACCTCATAATTTGAAGCTCAGATTTACATTTACATGAATGCATTTGCCTGGCGCATTATACAAGGGACTTCTAGTGCATATAGGCTAAGCTATACATTATTTATGAGAACATGCATTCTCTAGGATTTAAAACCATGACCTTGGCATTGCTAAAGATTAGTTGCATATGAAGTTTTTAGATAATGGATGTATACTGTATATAGATTCATGCATATGTGCTCTACATTATACAATATATATGCCATGTATGAACTTCTGTGGTTTAGTTGAAGGAATTGGCTGAAATATGTGTGATGGAAGGAGTCAGTGTGAGTGTGATTTGATCTGATCTCATCACATCAGTTGTCAAGGGCTTTTGAAGAAGCAGGACAAACTGTATTCAAGTCATTCAAATGAATCAAAAGAAGGAATAGAATATGTTCAACATTACAGATATGGTACAGTATATGCCCATGCATAAAAGATTAGCTTTTTGTTTCCCATCATTGAAAATGTTGTTTTAAAGCATTCATTCATTTGTGTGACTTCAGAACACAAGGCCTCGCTCAATACTCATTTCTGAGCTGAACGTCCCTGAGCGTCCTGCCTGGAAATGAACCTACAGCTGTTTTAATGATTCTCAGTTATAGAGCTTTACTCTGGCCATCACCTTCATAAAACATTATTGATTTGAAGAGGAGACAGACAGAGAGAAATGAAGGGATGGACAGTAAGGGAGTGGGGTTTTACAGAGGGTCTTTTATTAGCCATGCTAAATTCCAGATTCCCAGAAAGCCTCAAATAAAGGGGAGCACATTAACACCAAGGGTTGTTATTGTTAACTGATATCAAATCAAATATCCTAAACTTAACTAAAAGAACATTGGAAATGTTGCTTTAGCAAAAAATAACGTAAATAAATTTGAGACACGAAAGTAAACTAAAACTGAAATAAAAAAACATTTAACCTGTGTAGCAGTATTAAAAATAAATACATAATAAAATGATCAAAATACTTAAAAATTGTGAAAAACTCAAAAATCTAAACGATAAAAATAAAAGCCAATTCAAAATATTAATTAAACTAAAACCGTCTATAGTATATTTAATTATTTAGTTTTGCTCACAATTCAGTAAAATAAGCATAGTGTAATAGTCTGTTCTTTATTAAAATATATTATTGAAAGAAAGAAATCTACATATTCGGTAAACAAGTAATTGTTTATGTGCTTTTTCCCGTCAGACAATGGAAGAATACATGAACAAACCAGCTTTCTGATGACAGCAGATGTGATGCAAGGTGACAAGGAAACATTCTGCCTCCACACTGTAGGTTGTGTCCTTCATCCAGGACACATTTTTATCATCGTATGATGTTACTGTTCAAACTTTACACTTGAGGGCTACATACACATTTATTTATTTTTCCAAAGCTGAACCATATTATTCAATAAAATTTTAATATAATTGAATCAGGGTGAATAATTAAAAAATATTATTAGTATGTTTTTTCAGCTTGTTAATTTAACGTAATAATTGTAAGGCTGAACTTCAATAGTATAAATGCATTGTGCATGCGCTGACAGAACCATAGATCTAACAGGACAAATTTGTACTTTTATAACAAAATCATTATATATAATGATCATATATTTGCAATAACTTTGAAGCTTGGTTTATCCGAAGTGCCTTTTCATATTATTTAACATGTTGCACGTCTCAGGAGATGAAGAAAAAGTGTCTTAAGGAATTTGTAAGCACACTTTGTTGATGTTGTCTTATTAAAAATGTGTTTTGATATGATTTTGTCTCTATCGTATATTTCTGTAATGAAATGCGACTCATAACTCATCATGACAAAGCGACAATGAGGAGATTGTGTGGTTTCTTCCAAACATTTTTAATCCAGACATCTCTGACCCAGAAATGTATGTCTTATTAATGTATGCATTTTGATGTGATTATTTATTACAATTTTTTTATTTTTTTTTATTTTATATTATTCTACTATTTATGGCTAAAGTTATATAAGATGAACATGGATGAGTGTCACACACTTTCTGCACACTCGATGGAATCTGCAAAGCTTTGTTTAATAAGGCAACACAATACAGCGAGAGGAAAAATAATACAGTAATGCTTTATTCATGTTTCTCTTCTCACACTTCAGAACACATACAAAATGATGTAGAAATGAGGATTACATCCACCTTTATTGGTTTCATCATGAAATAGCTTGTGAGATTGCAGCAGGAGGAGTCTTACGACTATACGGCAACATTCTCGTGATGCCAATAAAAAGGAGCCAGAAAACTAACCGAGGACCACCGAATCATAGACAACAGATAAAATGCACTTGAACTCACACACACTGTTAGACCAGATATATATATTTACATCATATAGAATTCCATGAAAACTAAAGCACTTTAAACATTGGTTTACTTTTTCTTAAATGACTTTTAAGGAGATATAGGCATGTCCCGTGAGCACGTGTTATTTCCCCCCCACCCATAATCTGACAGGTCCCTCCTGCAGCAAGATGGGCTAGTAGGATATTCTTACAGACAGTTTGCAATTGGACAGTTCAGAAGTCGTTCACCATATCAAAAGGGCTGGACGTATCAGAAAATGGGTGTGGAAAAATGAACCTCCTCACATTCCTGCAGCCATTTTCCCATAATGCTCTTTACCCTCTTCCGTTCCAGGTGCCTGCGGCGTTTGCTCTCCAGGCTCCAGCGCTGAATCTTGAGCGGGCGGCTTTTGGGGTGCCTCGACCTCCTCTTTCCCTTGGGTGTCTCTTTTGGCGGGCGCGCTTTTTCCAGCATCAAAGAAATCTTTCATGGCCTCCTCGTATAGCTCGTAAGGCAGCTGTCCGTTGGCGGTGGAGTCGATGACTCTTCTGCGATCGCCGGTGTCTGGGTACTCTAGCAGTTTGGCTGCGAGGAAGGTGGACTCTTCGTCTTCATCTACAGCATCATCGTCCTCGAAATCTTGTTTTCTTTTGCTTAGAGGTTTGTTCAAGTCGGACAGGAACAAGCTTCCTCGCCTTCCGCTTGGGTTGAAGTATTTCGCCATGGCGGTTTTGTACGGCCTTTGCTTTAGTAAAGACAACTTGGCATTTTTGTTGGCCAGGTTTCCTAACCCAAGGACCTTTAGGATGTCCTCGGTTTTGACATCAGGATGGATGTTGCTCACCGTAATTTCTGGCTGTCGACCATTGTAATATTTGATCACCCGACTTTTGTACCGAGGCTGGCTGGGGTTCCTAGCCAGCTGAGGCTCGGGAAGGCGTTGTTGTTTTCTGGTTTCCTCCATAAACAGCATTCCGACCAGATCTTCAGGAGGCACCTGCAGCTTCATGGAAATAGCGGAAAGCAGTTGTTTGATCGCCCTGGGGTCGATTAGAGAGGGTCGTGATTGAAGCCGCCGCCTCGCCTCCATCAGATCTCGTTTTTGAGCTTGGTCTGTCATCTCCAAGACCTTCAATAGGTAGTAATCCACGAGTTTGGTGTCGTCTTCTGGATTCTCTTCAACCTCACCTGCTCGTCTTTCTGTGGCCTCGCTCTGTTCTCCATTATCCGCCAGCCCTCGCTCGTATTCCTCGCGGCTTCCTTTAACCATTTCTTCCGTCTCCATCTGCTCCTCTAGTGGCACCCATTCCTCTCCTCCGGCCACGTCCTCGTAAGCCAGGTTTCTGACCCTGTCACCGTCATCCTCGCCATCTTCATCGTCCTGGATTTCTCTCTTCTGGTTCTGTGCGGTTGACAGTTTACCAAGCTCCTCGAATATCGACCTCATGTTGGCGAGGCTCTGAGGGGTGTACTGCTCGTCCAGATCCTCCGTCGCTCGCTTGTTGTCTCTGCTGTTCTCCTCATCCTCGAACATCAACGGATACTTCTTGTGCGGCTTCACGAAGCCGCCGTAGTCAGTGCTCTCCGCCTCCGTCATCGGGCGCCTGCTTTTGTGAGGGCGCCGTTCGTTCCCGGTTGCAGGCTGGGCGCCCGTGCTCTCTCCAGCCTCTTCCAGCATCCTGAGCAAAGATTGAACCCATTGGGGTACCTTGTTGTCAGGCCAACGGGCGCCGTCCTCGCGATTGGGAGCATTCTCGTCCTGAAGGGACGCGAGCTGTACCAGAAAGCGAAATTTGTCCACCTCGTCGTAGTCTCCGGTGGGATTCTCTGCTCCGTCAGCTCTTTGCTTTAGGCTTTCGATGTACTCCAGAGCTTTGATCATATCAGAGCTAGGAGCCAGGAAGCCACCCTGGTCACCGCCTCGCAGGCGGTGGTGACGCACGGAGGCGCCTTGCACGGTGAGAGTTTGGAGGAGGGAGGCGAGCAGCACCACCACTCCTCCGGCGGACAGTTTTGGTAGTGATGACATCATACCACCTAGGGATGAATGAACATGAAAATTAGTTCACTTGTTTGTTGTATTAAATATGTATTCATTCCCAAATTTGTTTGATCAAATATCGCAAGGCATAATGCAAAATTTAAACTAACCTATTTGAACTAATATTGCAACTATGCTTTAATACAGAATTTAACTCCAATTCCAATGTATTTCTATAGCTTTTCTTACAATTTTACATTGTTGCAATAGAACTTTACAGAAAATACATTTTAATGTGGCACAAAGAGCAGAGATGTCAGAAAAAAGTACAGAAATAAGGATCAAATGAAAAGGCAATTATAAATACACACTATTATTATTAAATACATGGAACAGCAGCATTAAATTGTTTATTAAAATGCACGCAATGTAGCAATGTTATAGAGAGCATTTCAAATTAAAAATCTTTTTTTTAAACTATGCCTTCAATGCAGAATGCATGCAATATTTCTAGTGACCATTTAATATTACAATTCACAAAGTTTAAACACCATATATGTGCAGCTTTCAGAGTTGTTTTCGAGCCTAAATGTTTCCTGGATCCAGCAGAAGAGATGCAGCGATCGTCAGAGCAGCAATGAACAAAGTCGGAACACAACATGTTTTTAAACGACAACAGCACCGGATGAGTCACCGCCTGTTGTCAAGGTAACCTTTCACTTGTGGCTTCCGATCTCCAAGATGAGAATTCTGATATTTTTCACACGTATTTTATTAAAAGAAGATCTCTCTTAAACGTCATCCTAGCTGAAATATATTTTACAAACCTACTCGCAAATAAAAATCGAATAGGTAAACCAGAGATTAGATGAGTGATGGTATCTAACCAAGCAAAGCAGAAAAGAAAAGCTCCACACCTTTTAAACCCATATAAAGCAAATGTAGGTTATCATTTTGTGAATAAATATGTCAAATCGAGCCGCCGTACCTGTGTGCAGATCTCAGAGGATGTGAAAAAGCTTGAACAGCATGTCCGACGTGTATGTGAAAGCGCTTGGGTTGTGTTTCAGCACCGGACAGCTCCCCGCGCTATATGAGGCGCCACCTGACCCGTGCGTCACCGGCGCGCACGCAACACCGAGCCTGCGCATGCATTCGATAACCATTCATTCCGCTCGTCTGTGATGAAAAACTCAAGCAGCCTTTTATAGCAACCAATTGGGTTTTGTGCTCGTTTTATTCTTAAAAAATATAGGCTACCCTAGGGAACGCATAATTGTTGATAAAATATGCGTAAATGTATATTGCGACTAATTTGGTAGATAATAGACAGGATATGCTTACTAATTTATAGCAGAATTAACTTTTGCATACATTGTTGTTGCTAAAATGTCATAAATGTATACACACTAGTGCAGTAGCATGGTATTAGCTCTTGGCAATGCTTGAACAGATCATCATAATTTATTATGGTTACATTGTTCTTAATGCTGAAGCATTGCATTAGGTCATGGGTTTCAACCCAGAAAAGGGAAATACTAATAAAGTAAGGTATGCTTGAGGTAGCATAGTGTAAATTCACTTATTATTGAATGAAACAGTTCTGCAAAAATGCTCTGTAATGCATGTTGTGAAAAGTAAGATTTAAGTCGTTTTATGATCGCATTATTAAAACGAAATCAAAATGGTCGTAGTTAAAGTAGTCAATGAGTACACCTGGGCATCATAGTGTTAAATCGGCAGTCGATGAGTCACACGAGCGCGCACACTGCGGGGCTCATAGGGAATGGAGGAAGGCCTGTGATAGATGTTCAGATGCTGGTTGTAGCTCTCTCCAACTGAGCCACATTCATTAGATCCTGCGTTGTGGACTGTCAGAAGCAGGATTAAGCGCCTTGAACACTTTTCCTGGAAAACAGAGAAACCTTTGCAGAGAGAGCTTTGTCCTTAATTTATTTCAGACACATTGTTTGAAGTATTTTTAGCTGCAGAATTCTTTTATCTCTCTATGTTGCTAAATATATTAGTAAAACATGCTGTTCCACACTGCTTTCAATGTGTAAGTGGTGCAATAGAAAAGGTTTCTCATTTACAGACTCCCCACCAAAAACAAACATACAGGCCACACATGTGTCTCGTAAAGTTCACCGCAGCCTATCGCTGTACTGTTTTTAGCACACACTGATCCTATCCAGTCGGTTGACTGCACCCTGGGGAGAGGGGTGAGACGAGCCCTCCTGACGTTAGCTGCGCAGTCACATGGTCGTATGAGTCATGAGCCTGCGTGTGCGCATTTGGGCGACGTGACCATGGCTGTAATGCAAAACAATCTTTTCTATTTCTGCTTCTTGATTCATAAAAAATACATATCTACTGACTTCCATTAGCAATCTGGTTTTTCCAGTTGCATTTATTCATTTGGCAGACGCTTTTACCATAGCTGTACTGTTCAAAAGCTTGATAAAGACTCTCTTACATATTGATTACAAGTATATTAATCTACAGTGCATTACATTTCTCAATTTGCTCGTCTTGATATAATGATGTTAGCGCATCCTACTGTAGACATGACGATTATTCTTGCAAAACCTCGGGGAAAACAATGACGACTCTGAAACATGTCTCTATAAATAGGCGCTGTGGAGGTGTCAGCAGGAGGTTACAGTCATGTGTGCGTGGACTGTGACGGACTATCTGATAGGCTGAGAAAAGTGTGGGCGGGGTGACAGGGGAATCTCTTGATGTGACTGAGAATCTGTACATTAATTGCCTGAAATGAGAAAAACAAATGACCTCATGCTTTTAGCTGAAAGCGAGACGGTTTCGGACCAGAATGGAGCTGTTTATCTCCTACCATCTAAGTGGTGTAAAAGAAAACAAATTTTGCACATTGCACATGCAATCACAATGGGTTGTCAGGATGTTGCTATGCAGTTGCTAAAGTGTTCTGTAAGATGGCTGCTGACAGTCCGAAGTACACCCCCACCCCACGTTATTCTTACTTTTAATGTTTGACAGATTTTAATTCATTACAAAAGTAGACAAACCTCAATTTTATTTAGTATACTTAAGTCAAGTTTAAGCTAGGGGTGTTACAATATATCGTTAAGGACAAAACCCGTGATATTAAAAACCATGATTATGGATAATGTGTTAATTCTACACATATGATAATATTGTAAATAATTCAACACCCGTTTACAGTTTTGCCTTAAGAGCCACGATAGCTTTCTCTCTAATCCTTGAATTGTAAGTGTTGGCCAAATAGAGAAAACTCAGAATGAACAAAATTAAAGATGAATTTGACTGATTGTAAAAAACATTCAAATAAACATTGTGATAATATTGTCAATTCCTTTGGTCATGATAACCGTAAAATGAAAATAGCCTACGATATGATATTCAAGCCACTGTAAAAAATATATAAAAACTTTAGTTCAAATGCTGCCCTAACATTTTAAGTAAAATCAACTTGGCTATTCAAGTCATTTGAACTAAAATGATAATAAACTGACTTAGAAAAACTAGTTAAATTTCGTGAAAACTTAAAAACTTAAGTTGAACTCATTTCAACTTCATTTTATAAGTTCAAGTGACTTAAAAATTGTCAATTTGATTTAACTTTTATTTTAACTTTAAGTTTATCTTTTACAGTGTATGTATTATTTATACATTAATATCAATATACTAGTAGTATACTTGTAATTTAAGAAGTTAAATTAGTCCACTTTTTAGTTTATCAAAGCACTTCTTCAAATGCACTTAACAAAACTTTATAACTTAACACTTAATTTATTGTTTGCCTTAGTCGCTTTGGATAAAAAACATCTGCTAAATGAAAAATGTTAATTGTGTTAAGTGTCAGTTTAATAATACTAGGGTTTTTTAATCTCTAATCATACATGTGAGCAGGTCTTGTTTTTGTTGCTGCAAAACTGGCTATCCGTTAACATTACATATAATATATTATCAGCAATAAAACATGAATTCTCTAGTTAAACTAAGCAAGATAAACTCAATATAGATGATCCTAAACTAACCTCCCTGCTAGATCTTTGAAAGCTTTGTTTTTTCAGCTCATCTGTGTTCAGTATGCTGCGATGGGATGCCGATCACAGTTAATGGAGAGAGAGCAGGAATGTAAATGAGAATTAAATGGGTTTGGTGAATCATCTAACTGACATTAATCCCATAGATACAAGCAATGAAATCTATCAGTCAATTCATCCTTTTCTTCCCATGTGTCATGCACTCCCTCCCTAATCTCTCTCTCTTTCTCTCTGTGCTCTTATCTCTCTCTCCCTCTGGTTGCCAGGGAGATTGACAGCGCTGTTGTTCGCCTCTCAGAATCTCAATCAATGCTTGTCATTCCTGAGTCAACAGAAACCTCAGCGGCCCTCGACACCCGGTAGCCTGCGCGTGTGCGTGCGTGTGCGTGTGTGTGTGCGTGCGTGTGTGTGCGTGCGCGCGTGCGTGTCATAAAGAATTCGACAGGTACCAAAATGTTTGGGAATGAGTCATACTGTAGATGATGTTTTAACATTGGAGTTTTGTTGAAGTATCACTTTTGTCTCAAATGTTTATATAAATAAAACCATAGAAGGAATATAAATAGAAGCAAACTATATTCATTGTTTGAAGAAAACGTGGGTGTCTGCAAGTGATGTCTATTTTTTTTAAAATCTGTTCAGATTTTAAAAGTCGTGTATTTCAGCCTTAAGGACATCATTGCTCAAAGAATCCCACCTTTAAAGAGGAAGTTTACCCCCAAATCCTCCATTTTACCCTCATGTTGTTCAAAACATGTCTTTCTGTGGTCCATACTATGGACGTCTATATGGGGTTGTTTGGTATCTTCCTTTGTGTTCTGCAGACGAAAGAAAGTCATACAGGTTTGAAATGACAAGGGTGAACTACGCTGTAAAAAAACAGCTGGAGCGACAGAAATATACCGTAAAATGAAAATAATCCTGTAAAATGGAATTAAAATTTGCTGTCTTTTTCTGTCTTGTAGCTACAGCTTTTGACCATATTTAAAAAAAATATCTTGTTAAAAAAGCTGTGGTGCCAGAAATAAACTGTAAAATAACAGTTTTCCCCTGTAAAATTACATTTACCCATGTTTTTCTTGTAAATTCGCGGTCTTTTTTCTGCAATTTTCATGTTTGTTTTTACTGTATTTCAAAAATACATGACAAATCTGTAAAACAAAACCTTAAAATTCCGGGGTTTTTTTTACATTTCACGTGGAAAATTGCCTAGGTCCTTTTTCATTCTTTTGCTATTTTCTCTCTATTTTCATCGTTTCCAAGTGAAAATCGTACCTAAAGCACATTTACAGATATCTGATTCGCAAGATAAGCCTCGATTACATCTCTGTGCCTTCAACACAAGCTGGTGTTCTACCACATCAGCTCTCTCATCTCCGCTCCTCCCTGTCTCTCTCTCTCTCTCTCTCTCTCTCTCTCTCTCTCGAGTCCTTGTCTCCATGGTGACCCTCGGCTTTACGTCTTTCACTCGATCATCTCTCTTGTTCTGTAGGTGCAGAAGTGCGGCAGCGGCTGGTGGGATCTAATAAGGATGAGAAGACAATCATTTATCCATAATATCTCTCTCTTTCTCGCTCTCTTGCGCTCCCCCTGCCATTTTTGCGCGGGGTTTGCTTTTAACAACTTTTAAATATGAGCTCATGCGGAGTACAGAATAAAGAATATTAAAGAATTAAATAGTTGAAAGGATTGTTTGTCATGTTGTTTCAACAACGTCTGAATATTTGAAGTCACTGCATTTGCATGCGCTGGTTGACTTCCATGCATGCGTAAACAAAACGATCAATTAAATAAAAACTATTCTCTGTATTTATGGCACAAAAACTGTCATTAGAGCTTAAACTGTATGTAACCTTGAACTCCTACACATATTCTTTTGTTTGATTTTCCTTGTTTGCTTTGCTCTCTCTCACTTTTTCATTCATCCCCCACTCCTTCACCTTTCTCTGACTCACGATCTGAATGACGTATTCGCTTGCGTGTGTGTGTGTGTGTGTGTGTGGAACGGAGGCCTTTTTCATTTTTCTATCTACAATACATTACTTTCTAATGAGAAGAAATGTACATCGATGTCAGCCCGTTTCTCCTTGTCTCATTTCTTTTTCTGTACCTTTCGAGGCGTTACCCTGAAGTGTTGAAACGGCCAGATGTTCTGGCGACTTTAACCTTGTGTTCTTGTTGAGCGGCCAGCATCGTGTTTGGTGGTCAGACGCGCGTGGTAGCCACTGCGTTCACCATCTGTTCACTTTTGTTTTGTCCCATTTCTGGAAGATCAATCTGGACGATCTGAAGCATTACAGAGCTCTTAAATCATTCAAACAGATGGTACATTATTACATAAGTACATTTTGATCCCCTTTAAAGGTTCTTAATTCTGGAGAGCCACACGAGTCTGTTATTTACACACCTGATTCATATCATCAGCTCATTATCAGCTCGACACGGTTAACATCCACCAGTTTCACAGTTCTTTTCTGCAGGTAAGAATCTGATATATGACATATACAGATTTAAGTTTGAATATAGAAACCGCTTCTGAATCTCTGGCAGAAATGTTTACAGACACACCCGCTCGCCCACGCAAACCAGCATGAGCGCACTGTTGGTACTGTGGAGGATTGTGTGAATTTGGTTATAATTATAAACAGTCAAGAAATAAGAATACATTTGGGTTTGTGTGTAAGGGAGGGTGGACGGAAGCTCAGCCAGTTTTCACACTTTTAATGAATCTCAGTTCTGAGAAAAACAGAAAGAGGAAAATGACCTTTGCTTGCATGGCGTTTGGAGCCACTGTTCATTAAAATCTTTACCATAAACTGTAGAACTGATTTTATCAGCACACTGCACAGAAAGTCGCAGAGAGCGAGAGAGAGACAGACAGACAGGGGTAACATATACATATATATATAGTAAAAATGGTCATATGTCCCATCAAAACTGCCCGAGTTTGACACTCCATGTTTCTCATTAGTTGTTTCATTCCCACACAAACAGTCTCTCTCTCTCTCTCTCTCTCTCTCTCCCTCCCCCCCTTTCTCGTTGGAGGGGCTATAAATATCCGAGTGATGACTCATATACCAGACATATCAATCCAACCGCACGCACGCACGCACGTACAAAATTCATTAGAATTCGACTAGAATTTAGTCACTATTTCTATTTCTCATACATTGGGCTAGAGATTTGCATAAATTGGTGTGTTGGTACATTTCTCAAGGAATGGACTGAACATAAGTGAAAAAATAGATATACTGTACATTAAACAAGGAATTCAAAACTGTTTTGGGGCAAAAAGCAACACAACAATAACCGAGCAGTTGAATGTTGACATATACCCAAAAACCGTGGCAGTGAATTTTGCATGGGCAAGTGATCTAGTTCAACATTTTCTCTCACCAGAAAACATTTTTAAAACACAAATGAAAGTTAGTTTGGCATGCCAATGAAACACGTCAACTTGAAGGTAAAATATGGAGGAAAAGCAACACTGACTCATTTTCAGATGTGCCCACTTCATTCTGCCGATGCGTGTTTTCTATATCTATGTTTTTGTCTTTGTGTGGGATGAAGATTCCCCTCGTCGTTCCCTGATGAATTTGTTTATTATTTTTTTTATGTGTCATTCTGCATCTCACACAAGCAGAATCACAGATGGAGCAAAACAAACACATTCCGACAGTCAGCCGGCTGTCTGTCTCGCTCACGCGCACACTTTCAGTGTGGAGTCTGTGGTAGAACCCGTAGAACCCATCTGGTACTGGAAACTGATCATGTAATTTCAATTGTAGGCTACTTGCGTGTTGAGTGATGCGTGTGCCTGCATGTGCATATGTTTGTGTACATTGAGGCAGATCGATGTGTGTAGCCTCTATGAACACAGGAGACGTGATTCATGCTATCGACACATTGTGTTTGATGCACATGCCATTTAATGGGCTTTTATTGAACCGTAAATGATCTTTGGATGCAGCCATATTCATAAAGAGGCATATTAAATAAACACACACACACAGAGAGAGAGAGAGAGAGAGAGAATTTACAGGTCTCTTTGCAAAGAATTGGAGAAATAAAAATGAGAGGAAGAAACAGAAATGTTTTAAAGTTGGTAAATAACAACACAATTCAGGCATAAATCTATTCCTTTTCACTATTTAGCTGTATATAGCACCGTCATGAAATGGGATTTAATGTAACACAGATACTTTGAATGAGTCATTTGTCTTGAACCACAGCTGTGTTTGAGTCACTCTTTTAATTAAAGAGCATCTACTTGCATTCAAATCACTCTTTTCTCCTTCATAAAGATACACTGACTTTATGTTGTACACCAAGTTTCTGAGAATGTCGTCTTTCCGTCTCTATCCCGATGATCTCTACAAAAGACATCAGCTTGCGGCCTTGGTTTCCATGGACACTGATGCTCGCATTAAGGACCTTCTTGTCTTGTCTTGTCTATGGCTGAGCTTTGAGGCAACATCTGCAAAGAATACCAGACATGAGAGAACTGGATTCAAACCTTTGACATCAACCATGCAAGGTCATAAAGAGACAAAATTTGTATATGAAAACATTTTCAAAATGCGTCACTGCTCTTGATTATTATTACAGGAAGCTGAAATAGCCGGTATAAAATAACTTTTACTGTCTGTTTTTGGAAGCTTTTCTTCTAACATGTAGCCTACATTTAGTAGTAAAATTAGAATGTGTTGTGTAATGTAGCCTATTGTTAGAATGACAAAATGTACAAAAAATTTGTACATTTTTTTAAAATTATAATATCTTTTATATTTTCTAGGACACATTTCCGAATTAATTGATCTAAAATAGTTGTTTTATTCAACAGGTTACATGTACAGTAGACATGGAGTTATTCTCTCTTGGGTAAGTTATCTCATGCTGACACCTACTGGTTGCACTTATATTCTACTTCTTGTTTCTGTATAGTTAATATTATTATTTATACAAAAAAGTTTTAAGGAGCTTGAAATTAAAAAGACAGCCTGTTTTGAATAATAAATAAAAAATTGATTGCATTAAAATCTTTTTTGGAATGAAGCTTTTTCCAGTTTAATATTTTTTTTGTCATTTTTACTTTACATAAAATAGAAATACAGTCCTTTAATTCATTCACCTTTTCTGTTTGACATGGCAATACAAAATAAAGGTCCCTCAACAATCTCAATGTTCTTGATAATAACATTCAAATTTACATTAAGCTTCATTTCCATAACCAAAGAAACAAAATAAAGATAACCATAACAGTCAATAAAACAGCACTCACAAGTCACAAAACTTTTATTCTGTGTAACATAGTTTCAAGGCCAAATTGCAAATAAATAAAAGACTTTACCCACAAACCTGCTCAATAACAACAACTAAACATATTCAGAGGAAGCATTACATCTGTACATCTACTAAATGCATCTAAGTTTCAGACATATTTACAAAGTGGATAATAAAAGCAGAGAGCAGAATACGTCCACCAAACAGCATTTTTGTGCTTCTCGAACACAATCCTAAAGTTTTTGAGTCTTACTTTTAAGATACATTTAACAGCTTGGTGGAATCTAGATCTAATAAAGCCTGAAGCCTGTGTGACACTACTTACTCTGTTAATACAGCAATGCCAGACAGGCCAATGCATCAGTCAGATCACAGCTGTCTAAAAGTCAAAGTTGAAGATGGAGATTTCTCTGGACTCATTGAATGACATTGCAGGACTTATTCAAGCCCGTTCAAGGTAAGCCGAGTGTACAGCAGCTGTTCCGAGGAAATGAGTATCACTCCCTGATGTAGAACACAGAAATAAATTATCAAAAGTACAAATTCCTATACACCACTTTTAATTTCCACTGTGTAAAAAAGGCAGACCTCCATCGAGCTAAGAAAGGCAGACTTTTGGAACATCACTTGCTCCCAATTCCTTTACGAAATAAACAAACAAACAAATAAAATGTTCTGTAATTTCAGTTGGAGTGTTTCTACGACCAATTAAAATGAATTCAGAAAACAAACAAGAAACAAAATCCAAACATTCTTGACCTATTGACAATGTTAAGTGCTGAATACAAATGCATAAATAATAACCAATAAGTATACAGATTTAGAAAACATTTGCTCGTATTTGCAAATGCCACATTGGTCGATGTCCGCAATACAATGTTTGTAGTCCAAGCTTATTCGTTTGGTTTACATCTGAATCATGCAAAGTTGTTAAAATTCATAACCGTGTGAGTACGAGAGCTCCGCACAGCATGAAGCCTAATAAACGCATTGCCTCCGTTACAGTGAAAAGGCTCCGGGACATTCATGCTTACTGTGCGTTTCATTTGACGTGTCTCAGAATACATTTATATTGCACATTCAAATTCACACTTTTCCCATTTGTCACAGATCTGGTTCCTACAATGACAATATAATGCGTAAACAACCCATAAAATGACTAGTTAGGAAACGAATAGGGCAGCCAAACTACGGCACACTTGAGTCCCTTGAAAACCTCCATGCAACACAATGGCTGACATCATAAGAGCACGACATTTTTAAAAGTACGTTTAAAGGCATTACAAAATGAAACCAATGGAGTTCAAAGGAATATCTGCGGCACGTGTGGAGTTATATGGTAGATTTTGTGTGATATGGGTTAGTAAAAACTAATGTGGATGAGAACCAAATCTCAGACATCATAAAAGGATGGTTCACCCAAAAATGACATTTACTCACCTTTCAGTCATTTCAAACCCGTATGACGATATTTTGAAAAAAGTTGGTAAGTAAAAACCATTGGTCCCCATTGACTTGCATTGGTTTCATCTCCATACAATAGAAATGTTAGAATGGTTTTTGTGTACCAACATTCTTCAAAATATCTTATTTTGTGTTTTGCAAAAGAAAGAAAGTCACACGGATTTAAAAAGTCAGAATTTTTGGTCTTGGGTGAACTACCCCTATAAGAGGTCTGTCAATGCAAAGCATGCTCTTCCATTCTGGACTATGAAATTCTCTGTTTGTGAGGTACACAGTGGCAAATGTGCACCAGCACCTGAATTACACTATGGGAAACTGTAACAGCGTTTTGGATATTTGGTAAACAAAAGATGCTGAGGTTCCATGTAACAAAAAGGAATCGAGTACAAATGACCATTTTTAACATTGAAATACAATAAGGAGCATCTGATACACATTCAGATCTTCCAAGCGCTCACAACGGCAATTCTTGAATAAAGCAACATCTAAATAAAAGAAACAAAAAACAAAACAAATGACCAATATGTAAAACAGGTCCCCTGGATAGACTGACAATACAAATTCGGTGTAACCGCGTTTGCTAACGGATGGAGCTCATGTAAGGGCAGGGCGGAGCATGACTATCCAACTGAGCCAGTCTGAACGAAGGAAAAGCAGTGCAGTCCAAAAGTTTAGTCTGTTGGTTGAATCTTGTTTGGAGTCATTCTTGCAGCTCATCTTTGTAACAATAATTAATCACAACAATAGAGTAGCAGTAAATGTTTCATTGCTTAACACCTGCTCCAGCAGGTGACGTATGTTGTCACGCTGTTTATGTGTAGGTCAAACTGGAATCAAATCATATTTTAACAAATTCAAGTGTGTTTTTGATCGCAGAGTATCACAGCGAGAAGGAAGGATGAGGATTGTGGGTGTATATAGGCATTGTGGTTCAGTGTGAACGCCTCATCCGTACCCCCGTCACCCTGCTGGCATTCACTTTCCACCATACATTCTCTCAATATCGTCCTGATAGTGCGATTTCAGCTCCTTGCGTTTGAGTTTGAAAGCGTCGGTAACCAGGCCAGTTTCAGGTGTCCAGGGTTCGGCGCTCAGACAGATTTTCTTTGGGATCTCGAAACGCTCCAGCTTACCTGTCAATCAAAAGACACATTTAACAGGTTGCTTGTTTCAGGCAGTTGAACTAAAGTAACATTTGAATTTGTTACTAGGTAATATTCAATAAAAATATAATATAAATATATAAAGATTATTTGCCTTTCATATATATATATAGCTGCAAAAAAATTAAGAGACCATTTTCAGTTTTTCGGATTATTTATAGATCTGTGTTTAGGTAAAATGCTTTTTTTTGGGTTTTATTCTGTGAACTTAAAACAATATTTCTCCCAAATTTGAAATAAGAATATTATTTTGATTTGCATTTATTTGTAGAAAATAACAGAAAGATGCTCTGTATTTTTTTCAGACCTCAAATACTGCAAAGAAAAAAAATACATGTACAGTATGTATTTAGGGAATTTGTATCAGTTATCATGCGTCTTGTCATGCTGTCAGTCTTTCACATTGCTGTTGGATGACTTTGTCACTCCTGAGGTTTGATTTTGTTGAAATTCAACAGACGCTGAACTGGAATGACCACAATACATCTAGAAAATGCTGATTACATGAAAATTTGTCTCTTAATGTTTTTCCACGGCTGTATACTTATATTATATAATATATAATATAAAAATATTACATTTTAAAGATGTTTTAATTTTAATCATTTCTTTATTTAATATATTGAATTACTTAATATATAAAAAAGAAACATTTCTATAAAGTTTGCTGCTGACCGACCTGTAATAGCCGCTTCAGTGATAATACGCAGAACCTCTTTCTCCATCTCTTCATGGTTACAGATGTCCTCCCATGATCCTCTGATGCCTCTGTGCTCAGCGAGGGCGGTTAACTGCTTCTGATTGGGCACCACGAAGCCAATCACATACGATTCTTCACTGTGTTAGGAGAGAGAACATTTTTACATTACTGTGAAACTGTACATACTATACACATATGCAACATTTATAAAGCATGCTGAATGGACAGACGTGTGCTCTGACCTGTTTGCGTAAGCGCAGATGTTGTCGATGAGAGGGCAGTTTTTCAGGATGGCCTCTACTTTTCCAAGAGACACATATTCACCAGCCTGCAACTTCACCAGGTCTTTCTTTCGATCTATAGATGACGAACAAACACACAAAAACTCAAAGTAAACCTGGATAGTTAAACATTTGGCAGATGCTTTTATTCAAAGTGACGTGCATTCAAGGTACACATTTCATCAGTATGTGTTACCCACTTGTAAAACTGTGCGAATGAATAACCGAATGAATGTGAATGAACCATTTATCCTTGAACAATACACGTGACGTGTGTGTCTGTACCGATAATCTTGAGGCAGCCATCGGGGTGAACTTCTCCGATGTCTCCAGTGCAAAACCATCGCTGGCCGTTCTCATCCACACAGAAATCCTCTCGGTTCTTCTGCTCGTTCTTATAGTAACCCATGGTGACGTTTGGCCCACCGATCAGAATCTCTCCCCGTGGGTTTGGTTTGTCTGTGCTGTAATAGCCGCCTATAACCAGAAAGTGGAATAACTCAAATATACATAATAATTAAGTAGCCATGATAAACATTTACCAAAAAAAAGGTCGATGGTTCTACATTAAAGCAGAGCTCACCTTCCTCCCAGTCTTTAAGAGTGATCTCAGAGCAAACCAGTGGAGCTCCGACCCGTCCAGTGTTGTAATCCCACACTGCACATACACACAAACACACACGTTCGTTTATGTTGTTGCTTTAAAACCGTCTATACATTCCCTGAGATTAAAAACCATATCCTTGGCGATACTAGCACACTGTACCAGTCGAGCTACAGGAATAAGTTCTACTCTTCGCTTCGGTTCCCCGGGTCAGCGTCTCTCATGCTTACCCTCGCTGATAGTCCCGGCTCCGCAGGTCTCGGTGAGGCCGTATCCCTGACCCACAGGACAGCAGAAACAGATGTTCATGAACCGCTGAGTTGCTGCAGACAGAGGTGCTCCACCAGACAGCAGCACACGCGTGTTACCGCCCAGCAACGAACGGACCTTTTTGAACACCAACCTACAGACACACAAGTACAGAAACAAGCGATCGGATGTCAGACACATCGGATTGCTGCGTGTTAGGAAATCATTGTGAATTTGAAGTGTTATACCTGTCACATAGCGGTGTGCTGTATCCTTTGGAGATCTGTTCCATTTTATAGTTGTACGCCAGAACGAAGAGCGTTTTCTGCACGCTGCTCATCTCCTCCACTTTAGTCATGACGTTCTTATAGATGCGGTCCATAATTTCCTACAGGGAGAGAGATCTTTCACAGTTATATTAGACTCAACCGCTGGTATTGTACACATGCACACCTGAACTGTCTTACGGGCACGGCTGCCATCAAGGTTGGTTTGAGCATGCTGGTGTCACCTTTACTGCCTTTTTTAATTTTGGATGACTGTGAAGAAAAAAGGATGCATCTTGATCGTGACAAAGTCACATCTTGGACATGTTGCAATGACAGAGTGTAATATTATGTGACACATCAACGTGTGTGTGTGTGTGTACCTGGTCAGCAAGAGTCTGAGGTGATGAGTATCCAATGCGACAGCCGTGCGACACACACACCAGCTCGGCGCTGAGCTCCAGGACGTGAGCAAGCGGCAGGTAGCCAATATAGGTGTCATTCTCACTGCCCGAATAAAACAACGTTAGCAGAAATCCTTAAAAACTGCATTTGAAATTTGGTAAGTGAGAACATATCATGTAAGACAGGAGGGGTGTCAGAGACACATACTCCAGGTTTGGGATACGCTCGGCCATGCCGGTGATTGCCGCAATGACGTTGCTATGTGAGATCATGACTCCTTTAGGAATGCCTGTAGATCCGCTGGTGTACATGATCACTGCGATATCAGACGGCTGAGGATGCCTGCGGGAGATCGTAACTGCATGGACACAGAAAAACCACACATCACTTCATCAGAACAGAAACGGTCATTCATGCTCCAGTGAAAACCTGCTTTAACAACGATAACATCCCGAGAGGGTTTTATCCTGAGCGGTTTCTCTAATCTGACACGAAGGCTGAGTGTGTGGGCTCTTAACACTGATCTGCTGTCCTCCAGAGCTTTCTGCTCATCTGACAGGAATACCCTGCCAGGCAAGCTCATCCTTCTTTACAAACACTCAAACGTTTTATTCGTTTATGGTGCTGGTAACCACAAAACATGATCAAATATGTTGATTTTGGTCAGCAAAGTAGGACTAAAGTCACTAGTAGAGATGGATATTCAGATAGTATATCTTACGGTTCTCAGGTCTGGAACCCAGATCCTGAACGGCGGACATGCTATGGACCATGATGCCACTGGGCAGATCAGGCCAGCTGGTGGGTTTCTTATCGACAACTATAATGTGCCTCAGTCTGGGAACATCCTTCAGAATAGCCTGATAAAGAGGGAGAGAGGGGAACATACCATAAGACAACCAGCAATTGTACTTTAATACATACAGGCCTGGTTTCACAGACAAGAATTAGCTTAAGCCAGGACTAGGCCTTAGTTAAATTAGGACATTTAAGTAGTTTTTAGAAACATGCTTTGTTTCTGTGTGCATTTTGATGCAATATTTTAATAATTGTCACTGCTAACTGTTTTCAGTTTAGACAGCTCTAACATTTATTTTAGTCTGGGACTAGTTTTAAGCTTTGTCTACGAACCGGGCAACAATGTGATAATCCACGATATATATAAAACTATTGTAGTCTATAAAGAGGCATTCCCTCTTCATTTGGTATACTTCTGGTTTGTGCATTTTGATTCACAGAAATCCTACATAATATGTCACATCCCTTTTTTAAAAATAGAAAACTCATGCATAGACTATTATTTTCTAATGTTTAGACTCAACAATTGTTAAGCAAAATAAAAACAGATAGTTCAGTATATTGGTAACAAAAACGTTCTCTGAGCGTTTATATGTCACATCCATAACACTGGAATTGCCCTTATATGTGTGTATAAAATAAGGCTGAAGTGCAGAATGATCATAAAAATCAGAGACTGTATGTTTTAAATGTTTATATCATGTAAATGTCCATATTTTGAAGCGCACTAGTTTACACATGTCATTGAGATTTTTTTCTTTAATTCCATGGGAACTGTACTCAAAAAATAGACATGACTATTTTGGGATAAATTTCCATCATTATATGTTATGACAGCTGCGAGGCCGTGACCTGTACCCAAATTCTTCCAGTGTGTTGTGTTTCTGATGTATGTAGCATGTTCTCACCCTGAGGCGGCCCTGCAGCAGATCTTTGCTTGTTATGATGTGAGTGACCTCAGTTTCATTCAGACCATGAGCTATAGCTGCTCCTCCCAGTGTAGAATACAGAGTCACCACTGACACACGGAGAGAAATGTTCAAAACTTTGATCAATTGATACAATTATAATGAAGATACAATGTTTTACCTATATTCCAAGCTTTGCCAATAATGTACTATATACATTCATGCCAATGAAGCAACTTGAATTGAATTAAATAGAGAGACACTTCACAAGATGAGGTGAGAGGCATTTTGCTTATTTGCATACAACTGCAAGTGATTGTGGATCATATCAGCCAAATGTATTTACAAGAAGCAAGATCTATCAAAAATGGTATGCCATATAATTTGGTACATGCAAATATTAAATTTGCATCTGGCATGCAAATTGGGATGTAGCAAAAGTTAAATGTTCTTTATCAATTTGCCTGTCAAATGCATGTGTGTGTGTGTGTGTCTGAAGAGTGAATAACAGTGATTTCAGTGTGAGGCCGTTTTGAAACCAATACTGACAGACTTCAATAGATCTGCTATCTTTGGCCAGATATTCTCCATTTTCCTCTACTCAGCACAATTCTGCTGATACAGGACATTTGTGTGCGTGTGTGCTCACATGGGAAGTTGTACATGAAGCAGGCCTGAGCGGCTATGATCCATTCCGCCCGTGTCTCGCAGAAAACGGCGATGTTACAGAGGGGCTTCTGACCCAGCGCGGCGAGGCCGCTACCAAACCTCTGAGACAGATAGAAAGTGTCCTCGTACGACAACCAGTTATAATCGCCCAAAATCACCTGGCAAGAGAGTTTTCAGAGGCTATCACAGCAATATGTGACTTCTTGTCTCTGGTATCATGTAAACAGTTCTGGACAATAGCAGACTGCAGATAAACACACTGTTTACAGAGAGAGACGACTGAAGCATTTCCTCTGGAGTGCAGTCACACTCAAGAGAGTTCTCTCGGGAGTCGGGATACGTCTACATAACCTTAGACAGAAATGACCCATATTTGAAAGTTGTAAGTATGTGTTCAGTGTGTTTAAAAGACCTTGAGAAACACAAAATAATGAAATGGCCATTGTTCACCAAGTGTATTCAACTCCTGTCTGTTCAGTTTGTAACTAAAATCTATGAAAAAATGTACAACCTATACTCTAAAATGCCACATTTATAACCTTATTCACTTTGCACAATACAAAATAGTGATCTGAAATTATGACAAGGCAGAGTAGTAGTGTCAAATATAAATGATGTGTTTAATTATAAAGAATAAAACTAAATAAGTAATATTCAATTTTCCTAAACACTGTATGACTAGATTTGGATTAACTTGGTTAAAAACTTATCAACAGAATCAAACAAGCTCCTCACAGGGGCAGCAGTAATACAATAGAGTAGAATATATGTGACCCTGGACAACAAAACCACATTGGGTCACATTGTCTAAAGTGTCAATTTTACAAAATTGAGATTTTTACATGATTTGAAAGCTGAATAAATAAGCTTTCCGTTGATATATGGTTTGTTTGGATAGGACGATATTTGGCCGAGATATATCGATTTAAAACTCTGAAATCTGAGGGTGCAAACAAATCTAAATAATGAGAAAATGGCCTTTAAAGTTGTCCAAATGAAGTCCATAGCATAGCATATTACTCACAAAAATAAAGATTTTATATATTTACGGTAGGAAATTTACAAAATATCTTCATGGAACATGATCTTTACTTCATATCCTAATGATTTTTGGCCTAAAAGAAAAATCTACAATTTTGACCCATACAATGTATTTTTGGCTATTACTACAAATGTTCTTGTGCGACTTAAGACTGGTTTTGTGATCCAGGGTCACGTATAAATAATGGATTCTGTCAAGATGAACACAACAAATGCAATGTATGTCACTTTTGAGAAAAGCGTCTGCCAAATGCATCAATGTAAATGAACACCTTGGAGGGTTTTCTGTACCTTCTTGAAGACTTTGCCATTAGGCTGAATTTCATCCTCCTCGCTCAGTAGCTCTCTGGTGCCGAGACAGTCTCTTTTAGGGAAATGTACTACGGCGTATTCAAACACTTTATCCAACGTGTCCACACCTTTGTGCAGCAGGGACACCAGTCGCTGCTGGCTGTTTATCGCCCGGTACGGCCCTGCGTGTTTCCCGCTCACCTGACAGCACAGGAGACCAAAATGATGTCATGGGAAAACATTTGAAGTTGAATGGACTAAACTTGTCATTTAAAAAATTTAAACCCACCTGACTCTATTTATTTTAATATTAATTTTTTCGCGATCAATTCACTTAATCGACAAGTAATGAGAGATTCAAATCCCCTCAGCTAAGCTCGGCTTCCACAATCGTTTTATTTTTAGTTTATGATGACATCCGGTTATTCGTGCACTGTACTTCTAAGGTATTACAGGGTTTGGTTAATCCCACAGATGTACTCACTGAACGCGCTTTGATCCGTTTGGCTCGGGCCTGGTTCTCGCTGGCTCCCGAGAGCAGATACCAGGGTATGAACGTGATGACTGAGTAAACCCAGACCACCGATCGAAAGACTTGCAGAAGCAGAGGAGACATATCCTCCTTCAACTTCATCCTGAGACGAACGAGAGATCAGAAGGAAAAAGTTAGTTATGGTTTCTATTTTGTACCACGTCTTAATTTAGTTGTTTTCATACACTTACTTTTTATTGCTCTTTAATTTTCCCCAAGTATGTGATGAGGTTTCTTCTCTTTTAAAGGTCTCTTTCTCTTTGCTTGTTTTGTGTGGTGTAAATGATGCGCCTCTCTGATGTTTCTAGTCAAGCGTGCTGGCTGATTGGGCAACTTCCTGTTCCATTTCTTTGCCCCACTCCCAGCTTCCTGTTCTGATGGTGCAAAGACTCCCGGGAATCAGGATGAGCTCTCCTGTAGGGAAATAAAAGGAGAACAACACAAAATGTAGACACTTTCCAGAATAGGTATGCATAAATGTGTGTGTCCGCCACAACAATACCACAGCTCGATGTGTCATGGTTCTGATGGGGCATTGTGTTGCCATTTAACTGGGCACAGCTGGTAGACAGTGAAGACTGTGAAATTAGCAAATAAACAAGACAGGCTTTGTTGCCCTGAAGGGATGAAGACTCTTCTGTTTGAAACGAGGATGTGTTCATGAATGCACGTGTGTGCCGAGGAGGAAGAGATGGGGTGGATAGGCATTTCCAATACATGAAATCCAAACAGGTATATTAAACAATTCTGCAATAATGAAACATGATTGTGGTCATACACTGCAGAGCTGCGACATGATGGTAAAAATGGACTACTGATTCTCAATGACAAAAAGCCCCCTAGAAGTATTCTTGTTGAGTCAGACACAAACAAAACATCCTTGCACAATTTAAAACCAAAGCAAACAAATAAGAAGGAAATAACCTCTTTCCTAACCTCTCCTTGGGAAAAACACAGACCACAGACGTGTTCCCTGCTTGACATGTATCTTATTTCAAAACTCGAGAGGAAGGTCAAAGAGACGAACCAGAACAGAGACGTTCTGGAATATCAGCTGTACTGCAGAAGTGTGAGCTTCAGCATCGGGGTAGTGATCCAAATGCGTGGGTTTTTGAGTGTCCAAAACTATATCCGGAGAGCAAAGTGACCTATATAATGACCCATATATTGACATTTTTACAAATCACTTTTTTACAGACAAGACTTTATAGATGTAAATGATGTGGCTTTATTTGTGGCTTGCTTTTGCATTTTGACAAACAGCATGTTCCATTACGACCGTCCTTTCAGCCGAGGCCTTGACAGCACACACACAAAGTGCATTTTTCATTTCAAAAACAGATAAACGAGGCATAACTGAATGTATCAGAGCATTGCAAAACTACCTAAAATTAATAACCAACTGAAATAAACCCACAATGATTCTCAATGCTAAATTCTACCTCAGCAAACAAAAATGTCTAAGCTCTTTGAGACTAACTGCAATTCACTGAAATGAATCGCAAATTTAAGAATTCTGTCTTAATGCTTAACATTCCTTTATAGTGGTGAAATAAGGCTGCTCAAAAAGCTTCTTAAGAAAACTATTCGTGAGCAGAACGTTGATGTGATAATTAACATACAGTAAAGAAACTGGCCTCCAACTTTGTGAAAGCTGAGTATTGTGTGGAAATAACCAACGCAATCTCATGGCGAAAGTATTTTACGAGGTGTTTAATTTTGGCTAATTCGTATGAATTCATACGATCTCAGTCGTACGCTTTAGTGCGGTTTGCTTAATCGTACGTTTTTAACTCATAACGCATGAATTAGCCACCTAGTAAAATACTTACGACTTCCCGTGAGATCAGGTTGGAAATAACACAGAACACATTCCTTGACTCCTGTGAAATACCAGACAATGGTCAACTAGAGATAGGTAGCACTTAGATGTGACTGACCACCTACCACTGGAATGTCGCAGAATACAGAGAAGTGTACTATGTAGACATATTCTGTGTTTAAGTTTCCCTCCACAGTCCGTCCAGACTAAGCAGGAACAAAGCAGCAACATCAGCATATTGTGGAACATAATTTGATACTTTCACTTAGGGTATCCATATTTACAATTCAAATTCTTTATGGACATAACCAGGTGCAATCAAACCCCCTTTACCATAGACATTTTTTAAACAAATGTCAAATGCATTCTCCTTAAAGTAAAATAACCACTTTATAACACTGTAAGCCCAGTCCTCACCACTTAATTCTCTACTTTAAATTTTATACAGATGCCCAAGGAAGGTAACAAGCACAAATGTGATGAACTAGCATACACTGGAAGTACAGTAGTTTATAGGATATGGTGCAGTGAATATCTTTAGCCAAATTTAAACATCAGATATCCTCTCCCCCAGCAACCTGATACAAACTCACCTGCACTGCAACAACACACAACCACAGACAGAGAGAGATGTCTTATGACTGTTCTATTTTAACTACACGTTTATTTAGTAAGTACAGTCATCTAGCATAATATGCTTTTATTAAAAGTGATTTAAAGTACACTACAGTAATTGCCTGGAAAAAAGGGAAAGCGTCTTGCTCAAGGTCACAATACTGTCAACTCAGTCAGTGAATTATTTGAACTTACAACATTTTGGTTATACTATGTAACACTATTACACAACACAACACCATGTGCTATTTCATACTAAATGCTTTATGATTTTAGTATTTCCCATAATTTTTTCCTACATTTTGGAGAATAAGTATCTAAAAGACACCCAAGCCTAATCTGAAAGCAGTTTTTATATTGTGGGTGGGAGGAACCAATCATAAGGCTGTGTTACCACACCAGGAATGAAACTAAACAAACAGTTTGGAAAGCCACTGGTTCCCTTTTTGTCATGATCACCCCACAGAAACAAATAGTGAGTGCACACGCTTTGTTTTCTGGCTCACCTTGTGTAACAAAACTAAAGAAACTGGAGTACATACCAGTTAAAGCCTGTCTTTCAAACACACCCACCTGGATGACTAAACGAAGCCCCATAATTCATTACCCACAACACCCATCAGGCACCGCTACAGCTTCCTATGTATAATCAGACCTGTTAGGCTGGTTCATTAGGGTGTGAAAATAAAAGGTATAAGTAAAAAAAATCAAGTCAATTCATAACCTAGAACTTGAGCATGCGTGTACTCTGTAATTCTGCCACGATATATACTGCGTGCGTGTGTGTAACTCATTTTTGATGACTGTAATGCACAGGTGATAACTGCAAACTGTAAAATCAGCATTTGTGAAAGATCCCAGACAGCTTTCAGTTAATCCCTGTAAATTAGTTATTAAAAAAAACATTAAATATGTCCAATGGCACTGGGCGCTCTAAAAAAACATGAGGAATTTGGTTTAGGACCATTTAAAGCATTAAAAGAATAGTTCATCCTTTAATCATAATTCATGTCATACTTTTAGTGTATTTTTGCTTGTTTGGATTTGTTAATTTTATAGAGGATTTGCAAAATATCTAATTCATCCTATTCATATAACACACATCGTCCTAAATTGTATTGCTCTGTCATTTGCTTTTCCAGGAAAGCATCCCAGCTGATGGGATGAGAAATGTGTTAGATCATATGTGGGTGTAAAAGAGAGAAATTATGGTGTGATCATGAAAACGGAAGAGTTTAATGTATGCATGCATGCATAAACATACGTATGCATGAAAGCATACATGCGTGTCGTTGCTGCCTGGGAACAGAAGAGACCTGGGAGATGATCAGGATGACAGGAATGCGATGCCACCCATATCCTACATTCCTCTAGCTGCTGAGAAGTGTCATACCATGTAAACCCTAATCATACATGAGCAATAACCCCCATCTTGACTTTTCTTCGGCTACGCGAATCAACCCTCTACGCGAGCATCTGCACAATACAGTCCATACAAACAATAAACGCTCACCTTATTCTTCCGCCGCTTCAGTCAGACTCACAACATCGCAGGACACCAACACAGCTTGACGTGATGTTTGGAAAGCGATGATTGTTTTTTTTTTTCTGGGTCGCTGTATTTTGCTGTCTCTCGCCAGCACCGGTCGTCTCTTCAGCCCGGAAGTGATGGAAGCGTTGTCATGGCAGGGGCTGGCTCATCCGCGCTTCGATTGGCTGTCTCCGGGTGGCGCGTGTTGGAGCCTGGCGTGACGTCAGTCCGGGGTTACGAGCGGTCATTATAGATTTAATTGATTTATTTGTAAAATCGTGTGGATATTTGTTGTAGTTGTGCATTGGATTTTAGCTGCAGAGAGAATATTATAACCGTGGCGATATTGTCATTAATGCTTTTGGTGGCTCGAGCTGAGCAACGCAATAGCGCCCCGAACAGCTGCAGCTCTGATTAACATTTTTCCAGAAAATTCCCATTCAGCGTTTTTGGGAAATAAAACGTCAAAATATGCCAGTAGACAAAGGTTGACAAATAGTATTTGACGTTAATGAATCACGTAATAGCCTACATGACGTTAATGAACTGGTAATACATGACATAATTTCGTTTTCCTAGTAGTTGGTTGAATTCCCTATTTCCGGATATGCGCCGCTGGTGTAGTGGTATCATGCAAGATTCCCATTCTTGCGACCCGGGTTCGATTCCCGGGCGGCGCATTGCATTTTAGATGCCAAATTTTTATGTTTATGCATTTACCAGACACTTTTATCCAAAATGTTTTTCATCGATTCATCATAGGAGTCGAGAGCTGACTAAAATGCATCAGTGCAGATGGCAATACAAGTTTTATTTATGAGTATTTATTTGATACTTTTTGCCGTCGAAAGTAAACATTTTAGGCTCGAATAACAAAAATAGAACATAATAAGGGGCATACACAATGCAGTTTGCAGATAAAATTAATTATGGAATCAGGGTTTACCCAACACGCATTGCGACAGAAACAAGTTCTTTTTTTTAACCTGATGATTTTAGTTCATTCAAAGTGTAGCAGCTCTCTCTGTTGGTTTCCTTCCTCGAATATTGAGATACTGAACATGCGTGTATGTTTGTTGCCACTTGTAGACACATTTAGAGGCGTTTTAATTTCACACATAGCTACACAAAATCTTTAAGTCATGGAGTGATTAAATTTGGACCCTGGCTGTACACAAATGTATCAATGCGCATATTTACGTTGTATTTGGACGGTTCGGGATGCTATAAAACAACAGTTGAGGCTCGTTTTCTGTGTATTTAGGAGATGCTGCCAAGTCTGCAACAGGCCAGAGGCTCAAGCCTGATGAACGTCAACCAGGACGAAACCCATTCACTGTGAACTTGATCTCCACGACTGGGTAAGTTATACTAATATATTATAGTATAGTGTGTATGAAAGATAAAGATGATAACATCCAACGTTTTTAATTCATCTCGTCAGTCTTTGCCACCACTTTTGTTTGTTTGTGAGTTGTGACGTAGGCTGTAACGCTGTAAAGTATTGGTCTATTATTAAATCATTTACTCCAAGCTGACAAAGTATTGATGCAATTGCTGGTTGTCTTGAGTCATGTGTCTCAGTACATTTCCTGTTTATTTAGCCGTTTTTTGTTTTTTTTAGTGGGTCATATTTTAAAACTGTACTGAGTTGCTGCACGCGCCAGCAGAGGTCGCTCACTACGTAATCATGTGCTTAGATTCAGTGACATTTAAGTTAGTTATAATAGTGAAGGACATGTTAACTGTTGCACGCTTTCCACTAATAATTTAATCTAATAGTCCATTTCTGTATAGGCAGTTCACTTAAACCCTTGGTTACAAAAAGCTATTGTACATTTTCATCATTATTGCACATGAACAAACATACAAATCATTTGACACACAAGGATCCTTTGTGATGACAATAATGAGGCATATTGTGACACTATATGGGGTAAGTTGTCACAATGGGAACCTGTTGTTTCTTGACAGATTTGAGAAATAAACTACGTAAAGCCTTAAAAGTATTACAAATTGGTTGTAGGCTACTTAAAGGGACAGTTCACTCTAAAATTAAGTTAGTAGGAAGAATGACAATGGTAGTCAAAAGTGCCCCAAAACGGTGTGTTCAACAGAACAAAGAAATGTATAAAGCAATTTTTCTACAATGGTAGTCAATGGTGGCCAAGAACTGTTTGGTGGCAAGCATTCTTCCGAATATCTTCTCTGTGTTCATCAGAACAAAGGAATGTATACAGATTTGATACAGAACTTGAGGGTGAGAAAATGAAGACAGAATTTTCATTTTTGTTTGAAAATTTAAAAACATTAAATCATAGTTTGAACCATTCATGTTAATAATTAATTTAAAAGAGCTTCAAAATAATAAAAATGTGATGATCTGCTTATCATGACAATAATTGATTCTTGCCAAATGTGGGTTTTCTTTTTTTATTGATGTGTTAATCCCACAACTATTATAAAAACATGATGATATTGTCTTAATTTAAAACCATCGCCACAGAAACGAAGTATTTGGTGGTGGGCAGGCGTGGCCCAGTGGTTAGAGAGTTGGACTCATGACCAGAAGGTTGCTGGTTCGATTCTCAGGGCTGGCGGGTAACGGCTGAGGTGCCCTTGAGCAAGACACCTAACCCCCACTTGCTTACTATACAAAATGTACAAATGTATAGTACAATGTAATGTAAGTCGCTTTGGATAAAAGCGTCTGCCAAATGCGTAAAATTTGTTCAAATTGAGAAATTTTGTGACAACTCACTGTGACGACTAGCCCCAGTGTGTCCATCAGACTGTCATTGTGACCTACTCTATGTATGAAACAACATGAGTTATCTTTGTAATAGGTTGATCTTTTATCCTGCTGTTTAAGTTTGTAGGATTGTTTTTTACAATACGCTATAAAGGGGCCCAGTCGTGGACCAGTGGTTAGAGAGTTGGACTCATGATCAGAAGGTTGCTGGTTCGATTCTCAGAGCTGGCAGGTAACGGCTGAGGTGCTTGCTTACTATACAAAATGTACAAATGTATAGTACAATGTAATGTAAGTCGCTTTGGATAAAAGCATCTGCCAAATGCATAAATGTAAATTATGACAAGCTTCCCAAAGCGAAACCCTGATCCCAGTTACAACAGACACAGTAACGCTGGTCTCTATGAGGTCATAAGTGTGGAACAGAGAGAGAGCGAGAGGCTGATAAAATCTGTTTAAAAACTATTTCATCTTTTTTTGTCATGTGTGTGTCAAATGTGATGATTACTGGTCAGGTGACACGAGGGAACAAGCCTTCTGTTCTCTGTTAGTGGCCTGAAGCTGTATGTATATTTGTGTCTGTGTCAGTTTGTCTAGGTATGTCCATTGTTGTTCATAATTTAGAGTTTTTTTAACATTGTGCGAAGATGAATGTCCGTCAGATACATAGCAGTCAATCGCTCAGACACCTGACTGATTTAGTTTCTCATGACTTAAAGGGATAGTTCACCCAATAATACAAATTTTGTCATCATTTACTCACCCTCTTGCCATTTCAAACATGTATGACTTTCTTTCTTCTGCAGAACACTAAAGAAGATATTTTGAAAAATGTGTAATTAAGAACCGTTGATCCCCATTGACTGGTTTTGTGCCCATACAATAGAAGTCAATGGGGACCATCGGTTTTTGGTTACCAACATTCTTCAAAATATCTTCTTTTGTGTGATTTGAATTACAATATTTGTTGTCAACTTGTCAAATATAAATATTTTCTACATATTTATTTATTTTTAGCATTAGCTAACGTGAACTACTAATGAACAATACTACAGCATTTATCTCTCTTCGTGTTAATTTCAGCATTTAATACATTTTTAAAATTTTGAATTGTTAACATTATTTAATGCACAATGAACTAAGCCTGTCATGATTATGAAATTTGGCCGACGATTATTCTCTATTAAATAATTGCAATTGTGGTATTGTGAGTAACTGTCTGTTTTAAGGCTTTGACAATATAAATATTAATGATAAGAAAATATATACTTTAGAAATGTGAACATTTTGCAAATAACTAATGTTATTTACTGTAGAGTCATCTTAACAGAGAAGACTTAAGTCTTGAGCACTAAAGCTAGAAATGAAAGTCTTGCTGTGTAGATGCAGCAAGCCTAGAAATCAACAAAAAAATACAAAGCTAATACAACTTAAATGACAGAGAAATGTCATTTTAATGTAACAGTAAGTGCAGATTAAGGACAGTGGATGTAAAATTCAGCAGATACTGCAGATCTTGTTTTCTAAGGATTCACAATAATTGCGGTTATCTGAAATAATTGCGACAGTCCTACAATGAACTTACATTTACAACTGTATTGGCATTAACTAACAAAAAAGATTAATGCATGCTGAAAACTATATTCATTGTTAGTTAATTTTACAGTAACTAAGACATTTATTAATGTTAAAGGTTTTTTTTACAATGTAAAAATTGCAGTGTGTTAATTTTGTTTCGGCTGTTGTTGTTTCTTCATTATTGTTTTAAAAAATACCCCATGAGTCATCTCCTCAAGCTGAGTCCTTTGAAGAGGCTTCCTATGTAAGATAGTTGTGAATTGATTGACGTTTTGGTCAATAGTTCTGCAATATTGTGTAATTTTAATGAAGTTCTGCTATTATAAAATGTTGATAATATGACTAATAATGAATGAGTAGGTCTGTCTAAACCTTTGACTTGTGCACACTGGTGGTTCTAGATAGATGTTTGGTGACTTGTGCACACTGGTGGTTCTAGATAGATGTTTGATGACTTGTGCACACTGGTGGTTCTAGATAGATGTTTGGTGACTTGTGCACACTGGTGGTTCTAGATAGATGTTTGGTGACTTGTGCACACTGGTGGTTCTAGATAGATGTTTGATGACTTGTGCACACTGGTGGTTCTAGATAGATGTTTGATGACTTGTGCACACTGGTGGTTCTAGATAGATGTTTGGTGACTTGTGCACACTGGTGGTTCTAGATAGATGTTTGGTGACTTGTGCACACTGGTGGTTCTAGATAGATGTTTGGTGACTTGTGCACACTGGTGGTTCTAGATAGATGTTTGGTGACTTGTGCACACTGGTGGTTCTAGATAGATGTTTGGTGACTTGTGCACACTAGTGGTTCTAGATAGATGTTTGGTGACTTGTGCACACTGGTGGTTCTAGATAGATGTTTGGTGACTTGTGCACACTGGTGGTTCTAGATAGATGTTAACACGTTCAGTTCTGGAGGAAATGTTTCCTGATTGGTCCCTGGTGTGTGTTATCACCTGAGACGTCATGCGTTGTAGATTTTGATGATCAACCTTTGTTTTGAAAGCCCTAATCTGTCTGTTGTCAGACCTGTGCATCTGTACCTTTGCATCTCACTGGATTATTACAAATAATGGTAAAAGGAATGTTTGGAAATGTGAATGGATATTTTCTATTGACACACTACAGCAGAAGACATAAATAATTTATTTTTGGTGGGTAAAAATTAAATTTTGCATTAAATTCATGTCATGATGTCAGAATGTTTTGGTGGTTTCTAACTAGAGCCCACCCCCAAGTCTCCTCACATTTCTTCGATTCTTTTATTTTATGAGACAAAAATGGCAATATTCAGAAAATAGTTCATATATATATGATCAGCAGTCCCCCAGTATTTCACAAATTTTTGCATCCAATAGCTTAGACAACAAGTAGTGAGAGTGGATGAAGAAGCAAAAACATATTTTTTGTTGTTTTATGTAATTTGGCATTAAACGTCATGGCACTTTAGCATTAGAATTGTTGAGTATTGTTAAGTGTAACTCTGCTCTTAATATGCACCTTATTGCTCGCCATGACATGCTGTGAAAGTCAAACGTATTGAAGGCCGGCTTGTGCGGGACTCTGAACTTTGTAACCGAACGAGCGGTTTGAGAGATATGAGGGCAGATTCCTCGCCGTCCGGGGCAAGCGCGGGTGGGGAAGAATGTGTCCATTGTGGCCCAAGCTTCAGCACAGCCTCTCTTTGAGGACCAGTTGGGCTTAAAATGTTTAAGACCAGAGAAGGATTAGAGAACAAAAAGATCCTTCTCTGTCATCAAAGAGGATCTTCTCCGAGACTCATCTAACTGCTCTCCACGCCTGCCCGCAGGTCTGAGAGATGGCGAGAGAGAGAGGAGGGGTGCACATTTCAAAGGTAATCTTTAACTCTAAGCCTGGCAGACTGGTTGAAACGGCTTCCCTCCTCCGAGTCTGAGCCAGCATGTTGTCCGGCCCTCCCAGTGGGCCTGCTGCTCCCCCAGTCGCCTGCATTCTTCCTGCCCTTTTGTTCCGAGGGCACTGAAGTGGCTGTATTCATGGTCAGGCCGAGCCGAGGAGAGAGAGGAGGATTTTGAATGACCTCGAAAGGGGGCGACTTCAACTCGAGACCTCTAAGTCTCTTCCTAAAATAACACTTTCTTGAAACAAATACCTGCTTTGTTCCAGTGACTCTTTCAGAAGCTGGTCAGGCCTGCAGTGGGCAGCCTATTAACAAAAAAGAAGCCGGTGCAGGAGACACCGGCCGCTGTGGTCAGGCGACACGATTTCAAAACAGATATGGCTTGTGTTGGCGTATGTAGATGACCTTCTGTGAGGGTGCACGCACTTTGTTTGATTAAACTCCCCTTAGAAAATCGAGAACAATGTCTTTTGAACTCTGCATTGTTGATCTGAGCCTTTTTATAAACGATTTAGAGGTATTACTAAGGGTTTGATGGTTTCATTTAGTTTCGTGCATCGACAATGTTTTTGCTGTTTGTTTTATTTAATGTTATGTACGTTATAGATGATTTTATATGTTTGATATTTTTGAGTTTACCAACTTGGAGTAATGTTCTGGGCTATGTGCATTACAGCACAGGATAGGGCTGCAAGATATTGTCACCCCCTTTAAAATGACAAGGTTCTAGCTGACATTTTTGTCAAAATTTTGTTATTTACATCTTATTCCGTGACATATTATTTACATTATGTGATGTTTTTTTCTTTACATTGTGTACATGTTGGTACTTTTTTAGAAAACACAAAGGTCTACAAAGTCAAATTGAATGCAAAAGCTTTGAAGTTTGTTATCTCAAATCAGATAAACCCTTAGACCCTTATTCCAAGGCGACGATATATCGAAATGATTGAAATATTACAGTTGTGCATATCGCAATATGTGATATTAATAAGTGAATTATTTTAATACGTCAAAACGTTGTGTATAGTCGGAGTTTAGATTGCAGAGAGGCACGCAAATATGTTAGTTGGCATATGGTTTAGATGATAACAAGTTCAGAGGTTGTAATGATCCTTTCTTGTCCCAGAATAAATGTTTAATATATTTTTATTAAACATTTATTCTTTTATATTATATATTTAATATATTTGTCAATTTAATCATTTTTTTAATTGATTTTACAAATCTTAAGCATTATTATGTTACATTATTTAACAATACTGTATAGCTGCAGATGAGCTTTAGATTTGGCCTCTTTGCATTTCAGGTCTCAGGTGTAATCTCTTAATTTTATGCCACATTTGCAATACAGTAAGAAAACGTATGATGTGTGGTGTAGCGTCGTAGTCAAAGCCCAAGGCTGGCAACAGGATGGTTGCTGGTTCAAGCCAGGCCATCAGCATTGTGCCCTCGAGGAAAACACTTAACCTCACACTCTTAAATGTAATGGGACTTCATGATGCCATAGAAGAACCTTTTTGGAAGCTTCCATAAAGAACCCCTAACATCCAAAGAATCTTTCTGTCTCATAAAAGGTTCTTTGTGGTGAAAAAAGGTTCTTTGGATTATTTAAAGGTAATAAAGAGATGGTTCTTTAAATAACCTTTGACTGAAGGTTCTTTGTGGAACCAAAAATGGTTCTTCTATGACATTTTTAAGAGCTTTTTAAGCACCTTTATTTTTAAGAGTGCAGGTTACTGAAGAGTTATTGCGCCTGTTAGTGGCACACATTGCTTTGCAATGCATAAAGCTTTTATTTGTGTTTTAAAGGAACAATTCTGTCTTTATTTTCTCATCCTCAGGTTGTTCCAAATCTTTTATTTTTTTGTTCTGATGAAAGCAAGATATTTGGACAAAATGCGTTCTAACCAAACAGTTCTTGGCCACCATTGACTACCATTGTAGGAAAATTGCTTTATAAATGTCTTTGTTCTGTTGAACACAAAATAAGATATTTTGAAGAATGTAGGAAAGCAAATTGAGGCACTTTTGACTACCATTGTCATTTTTCCTACTATGGTAGTCAATGGTGGCCAAGAACTGTTTGGTTACAAGCGTTCTTCCAAATATCTTTCTGTTTTCATTTGGAACAAGTTTTTATTTTTGGATGAACTGTCCCTTAAAGTGAACAAATCAAACACAACCTCCTTTTTAAGCATTTCTTTCAGTTATGTATAAATCAATATAATCCATTCCACATTTACAAAACACTGTGACTTGTGTTTCTGACAGGGACTACCCTTTTATCATTGACCTTGTGAGCTTGTGACCGCCTTAGAAGGAATAGCTTGTGTGTGTGCATGAATGTGGATCACACAATTTACACCACAGTCTTCAAAGATAAAAACGATTTTGTATTTGTCATATTCATGTCAAATGTGATGATACCAGTGGCTTGACATAGTGTGTATACGTTAAGTGTGTATATAATAGTTGGTGTTACGGCTGTGTTGTAGCTGTAGTTAAAGTTGTCCTGCGGTAGAATTATCTGTTAACTCGTGGCATGTAAAGATTTATAGCTCAGCTGCAGCACTAAAGCTCATAATTAACAGATATGTTTCAGGAATAGATGTTTAAAGAACAGCATTGTTCAGGAGATGTTTGCAGTGAGAGATCATCTCAGCCCGAGGCTCTCTGCGGAACACATATCATCCCAGATCAGCGCCTTCCTCTGCCTCTCATTCAGAGAATGGGCGCTTCAGGGGTAAAGCAGAGGACACAGGCTTTACTATAGTGAGAGACTGAGAATCTAATATGATCCAGAGACAAAAAAATCAGACACTTTTTTATCAGACACTTGATATAAGGTTGTTATAATAAAGAACTGTAATATTTTGTATACATTTACATTTAGGCATTTAGAAGATGCTTTTATTTAAAGCGACTTATAAGAATAAGAAAACAATAAAGCGATACATCATAGAGAGGAAATAATACTGTACTAGAATTCCTACCAAGTTATCAGGTTTCATAACACCTGTTGAGAAAGAGAAGGGTTATTTTTTAAATAAATGAAATCAATAAAAGCAGTCAGCATGTTCCTGTCAACTATATTAGTCTGGATTACACAAATGTATTTAGTCATATACACTAGCGTTCAAATGTTTTGGGACACTTACTTATATTTTTTCCACATTTTAGAATAATAATAAACTCATCAAAATTATGAAATAAAACAAAGGGAACTATGGGAATTATGTTGTAATTAATAAAATGTTATATTTTATCATCTTCAGTGTAGTCACCTTTCGACTAGAATTTGCAGAAATGTTTTCATGTAATTTTCTCAAGCAGCTTCTTGAGGTCTCACCCTGAGGTGCTTTTTATCTATTCTGTACTCTTATTGGCTGTTCTTTCCTAATTATTCAGTCATAGTTATCCATTAAAAATTTTTATTATTAAATATGTTTTGTCATGAAAAAACATGTTTGTTTGGAAAATTATATTTTTGTCTACTAAACTAATTTCAGATATTTAAGCAAACACCTCAGATAAAAAAATATATATAATAAGACAAAATTTGCTCAAGTGTCCCAAAACTTTTGAACGCTATTGTAGTTAATTACTTTGAAATAGTACAGAATTCTGTTTTGTAGACTTTTGGCCAGGATCGCAAAACCAGTCTTATGGGTAATTTTTTTTTAATTAAGATTTTTACATCATCTAAAAGCTGAATAAATAAGATTTCTATTGATGTATGGTTTGTGAGGATAGGACAATATTTGGCCGAGATACAACTATTTAAAAGTCAGGAATCTGAGGGTGCAAAGAAATCAAAATATTGAGAAAATCACCTTTAAAGTTGTCCAAATGAAGTCCTTAGCATAGAACATGCTAACTTCATGGAACATGATCTTTACTTCATATCCTAATGATTTTTGACATAAAATAAAAATGCCAAATTTTGACCCATACAATGTATTTTTGGCTATTACTACAAATGTTCTCGTGCTACTTATGACTTGTGATCCAGGGTCACATATAATATAGTCACATGTTGTTACCTGAATATACCTCTAGGTGGCATTGCTGGGCGTTGTTAACCCATATATAATTAATGTTGACTGTGTTGTTGAAAAATAGATATTAGATATTTAAATGCATGTCTGTATAACTCAGTCCAGCACCGAGATAAATGACGCATTTTTAATAGGACGTATTATACGTTATTGGAAAAAGTATGTAACTTATTTAATAGGCTTTATAATAATTAAGTTGAAGTATTGTATTTGTTATAACGTGGTAGGTCTAATAATTGTACTAAAATATTAAAATCTTATATCACCTAGTGTTTGGCTTGAGACTCTCTGCAGGGTCATTCCTTTTTAAACAGCACTTTTTAAATGAATAAAAGTAGAGCTCTCGAATCTTGTTGCTTGAATTTATGAATTTGTATTCAATATATCATCATTTTTAACCAGTGAACGTACAAAGCAGAAAAACGTTGTCAGACTGTCCGCCGGAAATGCGAAGATGTTCAGTCACGAGGTGTCAACGGAAAGCGCAGGAGCTGTCCGCGAGCTGTGGTCCTGAAATAACACACATTCGCTCATTAACTACATCCACACTAAATCCAGTTAAACCATCATTCCTATAGTTTTTACTTCAAATACCATGTTTAAACTACGCTTACTGTAGTAAACCCGGTTTATTTTCTTAAGGGGTTTACATTTTCCAACAGTGCTGAACAGAGAAAAACGATTACAAAGTATATTTCAGACTAACCCACTTAGTAGGCTACGTAGTTTACCGATCGCATTTAAATGACTATTAAAGTGTGTGGTCATAGTGTTATTTAAGAAAGTCATGATTAGCCTATAAATGAGTTGCTTTTAAATCTCTAGTCAGCATAGTTTAGGTATAACTTGCTGTTTTTCCTCAACACTATCGAGATCATCAGTAACATTGAGATGACTGTATTGGCATCATCAATTCATCCAGATTTTATGCACTGGTCCCTTAAATAATCTGGATAGGTAAACTTCAGTCATAGATTAATACAATTTTATAGTATTAAATATATAAAATATCAAACCTTGTAATTCCATTTTGCAAACTATTTCCCAGTGCAGGTCTGTTTTTCCTAAGGTTCTTAAGTCATTTTTATTGCAATCAGTTTTTATTGCAATCGCACCAGTGTGTAAAGTTTCCAGATCCTTATTTTGACACAGTAGTTTATTTCTTGTTCCAAGCGCCCTCTTGTGGGCAGCAGTATGCTTCACCCAGCTCTAGTTGGCACCTCACAGCTTGAGGAAGTTAAACGTATGGCATTTTGATGACAGATACACGAACCTGATTTCATGAAAGCAGATCGCGTCAGTACGTATTTCAAACCATGAAGAGGACTCCTCGTATCTCTGAAGCTTACCACCTGTTGAGAGGTGCGCTACTGGTTGCCCTGATCACCTGAGAGCTAATGCCGAAACGCTGGCCCCGGGGCCAAGGTTCACCACGGGGGCAATAAACTCCCTGTCCCGCTGCCATCATGTAGAGACATTACTGTGCCCCGAGGCCCTCAGAACAAACGCTTCATTTCCAAAGGCCTTTTCGCCCTTACCGGGTGACTTTATTTACCCTGTGTCATGCAAAAGTCTTAATTTCCTTTGAATTCCAGCGCTACTGTATTGCCCTGAGATACTTACATTCATTACCACCCTTTAATTAGTACCATCAAACACTTCACCGTTTGCGGTGACTCAACGTGACATAATGGAGACTGTTAAACTCATTAGCAAAGACCGATAAGGGTGAAGGTGAGGTGTCAGCATTTTCATATATGAGACATCGACAGGACTATAATCAGTAATATTATATGCAATAATAATATACAAGCAAATGCAATCAATGTGAGAACACACTTTACGTGCAATGCAACGATAACTTCAGAGTAAATGCAATGGCCTGCTTGTGTAAGAAATTGATAGGCCTATAATCGATATGATGATATGCAATAATATTTCCAACAGAATCCTTTTACAACCGATGCTTTTTATTTTAATGTATTGCAATTGACTACATTTTATTCAATAAGAAATATTTCGTTTTTTAGTTTAGTGAATGAAGTTTAGTGACGCGTAAATAAAATCAATTGTTGCCAGTTGCTGCTATTAGCTGTGCCAGAGCAAACGCATTTAGCATGAGAAGGAAACTGCTAACAACCATCCCGCATTATTCTAATGACCCCGGGTAGTAAATAAAGTCATCACAACAGCGAGCTTCCATTGTGAAGAGGACTATTATTGAGTGGTTTGTCACTTTACTGTAAGAGTGACGTGTTTCCCACAGCAGCTCGAGTGGTAAATATTTACTTAAGCAGTCCACAGTAGGGTGGGATGTCCCACAACAGTTATTTTGCCAACATTGCTCTTTGTTTATCCATTAGCAGTCTATGATATGATGTGAGTGTTGTAACTGTTACTAGACATTTATTGTGTAATTGATGCTTGTTACTGATACTTTGTCTCTGAAGAAAAATGTGTTAGTGATGCATAAGTACACGATGCATGGCCGCTTTAAATCATAATTTCAGTGTAATAAAGAGAAAGCTCTCATAGAAAACATATTTAAGTAAATATGATCAAATACTTACAAACAAAACATAACAATAAAAAGTCGTCATAAAAATGTAAAAAAAAAAATCATAACAAATAAAATGCATAGTAAGATTTAAAATATTTTGTTTTGTAATGTGAAATTCCAATTTAAATCCTGAAAGGTATCATCCAAATTTTCAAAAGTAGATTAAACGAAAAAAGTTTAAAGGTTTACGATCAGAAAGGACATACTGCCGAGAGATTAAACCTTATCCCCAGTCACATCCTTTCTGCTTTTCAGTCTATCACAGCATTTTGGAGGCACTCTTCAGAGCTGAAACATTGTTCTTGAGTTTAATCATAATGGCATTTTTCCAGAGTTCTATGAAACACATCCCGGGGTTATTTGGTTTAAGAGTCTAAACTAAACCAGGGGCGCTTACATTTCTCCAGTGTGGCGTTTGCCTCTTTATTTATGATGTCTTTTCTTCCACCGATGTAGAAAATTTCTGCCTTGGATTTTTCACTCCAAAATGGATTTGACACGGATATCCAATATCCCTTTAAAGATAATCAAACGGAGTCTCTCCTCATTCCGCATATATCCACACTCACTTTATGACCATATCGAGTTACCACGAGCCTGTTGTGTGCAATAGACATTCTTCAATCTGAAAACATTCTAACAATATTTAATACACTGTATGAGGGAAAGGGGGCATGTTCGCAAACATTTGTTAACGCAGGCGGTTCTGAGATGTATGCAATGCAAAAATTTATTAAAACGAGGTAACCTCTCTCTCTCTCTCTCTCTCTCTCACACACACACACACACACACACACACACACACACACACACACACACACACACACACACACACACACACACACACACGCGCGCGCGCGCGCAGTGCCTGAAAAAAATGTCATTACAGCATGCAGGCCAAAAATACAAAGAAGCAATTAGTAAGCAGTCCGTTGCGCCAAAAGTGGCCTACCAATACGCATGGACATGTGGACACTCGTGGAAAAGTAAATAATCATCAGAATTACTTATTTAAATATTACATTTAGATACTATGTATTTTAATTTGGAGAGAATACTGAGCTATGCAAAACTTTATTATTAATCCAAAATGTTCACTGTAAAACATAGCCTAATCTTTAATGTGATTTAATCCACCTGATAATACGCACATTACGTGAGTTATTTCAGGGGTGAGATTACATAGAAATAGCTAGTAAGGTAATAATAGTTTTGTCTTGTAAGAAACGTATATCTGCAGCTACTTTTTTGCTACATTTAAACGTGAATATTAATGCAGTTTTTTTAGGACACATTTAAGGAAACCTTATAGTATTTACAAATCACTATTATTACACGTGCATGACTTAAAGAGTTTGCTTTTGTGTTTAGAAAATGCTTTCAGAGCTGGAGATCAAACTTACGCATTCTGAGCCGCTGCATTTAGATTCTTCGAATTATTGGTCGAGCTCAAAAACATGTTGAAGATAAAAACATCTTGTAATTTGTTTTACTAAATTGTTAATGTAAATTGTACAAAAGTAATTCAAAACAATTACGAAGTATTGTGGTCTTACATTTTAAACTTTAGTACGTTATACTCGGCTACAGGAATACAACAACACAATAAAAAATATAATTATTTTTAATAATCATATTAACAATTAACAGCATCAATAATTAGCTTGTTATGTGTGAAATCTGTATTGATTCTTTTGGGTTTTATGGTGTTGCGCGGAAAGGCAGAGCAACAGATTTAATCAATCTCATGTGGAAAAATGTGTGTATTAATTGCAATAATATCACTTTTGATGTTTTGTCCCTCTGGCCACTCCGGCAGAAACGCTCAGATGTCAATTAAAGTCAGGACAGGCGGCTGTGGTGTTTCCCTTGTTCTGAGGGCAGCCTGGCCTGTGGCGCGCGGGCTCCTCGCACCACGACTCTGCGTTAATCCGTTTATGGAGCACCTGGGACCGTGGACGGCAATAACATGCGCTTATCCGCGGCGCCCTCAGCGAGCCGAGAAACATGCTCATCTGAACACTGCAATGCGATAATGCCCGTATCCCAGAGGAGCAGAGGGGCACTTTACTTCTGGATTGAACTGTCGACGTCTCTTAGAGCAGCTGATAATTCTGGGATGACAGCTTGCGTATTTGTCACATTAGTCGGATGGAAATGAGACGGAATCAGTGATACCTCATGAAATGATCGGTTTAGGAATAAAAATCTTCGATGTGATTTATTGCGCATTTTTGACACGGCTATTAAAAACAAACTGTGCCAAATCCATTTAAGTGTTTTTATAGCTCACTTGGTTGCACATTGTGTTAGCAACCCAAAGGTCGTGGGTTCGACTCATCAGGAGCTCATACAAATAGTTATGCCTTAAATGCTTTGTAAGTAAAAACGTCTGGCGAATGCGTAAATGTTATTCTCTCTGGCCTTGCTCAGCGTTTTTCTCATTAACAAAGCAACAAATATAAACTATTTCATTTTTGATGTACGTTAGTTAAGGGATAAAAATGGCAAAGGCGAATCACTCAGTTTGAAAGTGTGATAGCATTCCAGTCTGATTGACTCTCTCTCTCTCTCTCTCTCTCTCTCTCTCTCTCTCTCTCTCTCTCTCTCTCTCTCTCTCTCTGAATGAACGGGGCTATTTGACTGACGTGAGGTTCTCAATGAGCTCCCGTAAAGAAAAGGAACTTCAGTAACTGCAGGGAACAGAGGAGGGGCATGTGAATGTAAGATGCTGTGAGTGAGAGAGAGAGAGAGGGAGAGAAATCCGCTGTAATGCAAGAGAATGAGTGGGATGACTATATTGAATGTCCCTGCGTTATAAATAACGGTTCGTCGCAATTGTATTCCTCACTAGACAGCTTTTACGGCACTCTCGGCGTCATACCCTGCTGAGACCCCCGCGCGCTGCTGCTTTCATTCTGTAGCGACTCTACTGTCTGCATGCATACAATAAATACCTCTGCGTTGTGCAGTTTTGGGGGTTTAAATAAAGTTACGTTTTGGATATAGACTACTATTGTCCCATAGGAAAAGAGAGTTGCGGTCTCTTCTGGTAAACAGAAGAAGAACTCGGAACCCGGGCCTGAATCATTGCATTAATTTAGCTGAAATCAGATTTTCTTAAGGCAATAGTTTTATTTTTTAAATAAAAATAACGCGTTTTTTGGATTTATTGCCCCTTGAGCCGGTTTATTTTTGAGGGTGTTATCAGACATCGCCTTGAACTCCCGAGGTCATGACAGAAGAAAGTTTCAGAATCTGGACCAATCAGAAAGCGGTCCCAGAACTTAAGTCCCTCCCTCCTGGACCAATCACAATCCTCGACGGGCAGAAGGAGCCAACAACTCTACAACTGATAAAATGTTTCACCACCGATCCCCGTTTCAATTCACAACAACAATTGTGTCAACAACAGCGGAACGCATCTCAGAGATTTATATCCAAAAGTGCTTTGAGAAACACACCGCGACCTCAAACCTGGATATCTGTGATTAACTTCAGAGGATTGGCGGCGACGTTTTGACTTTTGAAGTTGACTTTACGCGGTATCGCATCAGCTTTGCTAAAGCCTTGATACTTCAACAACTCGCTGACACTTGACCAAAAACGCATCGACTTTGGATAACTCCACTTTTCCATCAAGTGCTCCTTGCACCCGTTGCACTTTTTCTAGCAGAAATTACGGAGATATGACCGCCTTAGCGGGTGGCATTTGCAGGATGATGCGCCCCACACCACCCCAGAACTATCCGAGAGGAGGCTATTCCTTGGAGGGTAAGATGTTAGCATCTTTGGTTTCTCAAACACAGCCTGAACTTAAGTCACAAAAGTTTTACGATTTGTCTTATGAAACGGTTCTGTTTTAAAGAAAAGAAATGGCTTTAAACGTAAAGTTAGGCTATTTGAAACATTTAAATAAATAATTTCAGTCCACCCATAGTTTAGCTTATTTTAAACAAGCCAAATATGTTATACAAGACATGCTTTTATATATCTAATAATAAACAATACTTTTTAAAACGTAGGCTATTACACCTTTTTTGTTCATTTAGGAACTGTGTTATCGTGCTATAGCAATATGTAACTTTGTATGTTAATTAACATATAAACAATTATATATATAAACAAAAAAGTTTGGCAAATTATTATCAACCTACCTAATATAATGTAGGCTATTATTATTTATCATCATAATAAAGATTACAATAATATATAATTGTAGCGTAGCTACAGTGGTTCCTGTTGTTTATGTTGTATTGATAGCTGTCATACGTTTATAATTCCATAGGCTATGCACTTTAACTTTATGAAATATAAAAAAGTCTTGACAAAGTGACTTTCAGTGACATAACCTTTTGCCTCTCATTGCTGCAGTCTCCACGCCGTTAGGTCAGGGGCGCGTGAACCAGCTCGGTGGAGTCTTCATAAACGGACGCCCTCTGCCCAATCACATCCGCCATAAGATTGTAGAGATGGCCCATCACGGAATACGGCCGTGCGTCATCTCCCGACAACTGCGCGTCTCCCACGGATGCGTGTCCAAAATTTTATGCAGGTATCAGGAGACCGGATCCATTCGGCCCGGTGCTATTGGTGGCAGCAAACCCAAGGTAGGACATTGTGGAGGCCATTTTATAATATTCTTTGTATTATTATTAGGCCTATGTTTTATATGAAAAACAATATTTGATTAAGATCAAAACATGTCCTGAATTTTATTATTGTGTCCATTAAAATAAATTAAATTGCATTATGCGTGTTGCAAAGTATATTTAATAGTTAAATTCAGCAGTAATATTTTTTTAGCAAGCAGAATCTTTAAGTCTCGGAAATGTCAGATTATTGGAGACTGAAATATTACTTGATATTACACAAGTTCAGCGTATTCAATTAAAGGCATTCAAAACAATGCAGAGATGATGCCCTAAAGAATAAAAAGTTATTGTGAAATTGTAAATATTTCTCTTATGGCATGCATCTGCTTTTGGTTTCATTTGGGACCCGTTAAATAACCGTGCTAATTTTTGTTGTTTTATTAGTAGGACTTTTTATGTATTCATCAACAACAGATCAATTTTATGTAGAGGCAATATCCAACGGAAGCATAAATTAATTGTACAAAGTGTTTCAAGAAAACACTTAATAATAGAAACTGATTATTTTTGTGCGCTGAAGTAAGTTCCTGTCTATTGTTTCTCGAGATTTTTTAAGGATTTTATAGAAAATAATCTTGAAAATAAAAAATTAAATATTTATATTTAAAAAAAAAAAGCAAAGCACAACTCCCGATGTGGACAAGAAAATCGAAGAATACAAGAGAGAGAATCCAGGGATGTTCAGCTGGGAGATTCGGGATAAACTTCTGAAAGATGGAATCTGCGACCGAAACAACGTGCCTTCAGGTACTCAATAAAATATGGACTTTTATCAGTGAATCTGTCTGTTTTATAATTTAATCTGTTGCATGCTGCCCACACCTGTTGTTTATAGAGCAAATAGATGACGTGTTTTCCAAAGTTGCTGGTGTTTGATATTTAAAACCTGTGCATTGACTACAGATGTAAATTTATGCATTTGACCCATCGTGGTTTATTTCAAACGTTGAAATATTAAAATAACTATTTGATGGCTTGATGTCTGTTGCTTATATAATTTTATTAAGGTGTTTAATATTTTGCTCACAGTAAGTTCCATCAGCCGCATGCTGCGCTGTAAATTTGGTGGAAATGGAGATGAAGATGAGGATGACGATGAAGTTGAAAAAAGGGAGATCGAGGAAAACGAAAGAAGAGCCAAACACAGCATCGACGGGATTCTTGGCGACAGATGTGAGTGCTAACTTTATTTCAGCACGTCATGAGCAAAACATGTTTGTGGAAAATGCATAGATGTTATTGTTTTTATTTTGTTTGTTTTGTTTCAGTTTAGGCCTGTAGGTTTAAAAATGTCCTCTTTTCATCTTACATCAAAGTGCATGGAAACAAATTCATACAATAGGTAAAAAACTAAAACTAGTAATATTTTAATCTTTCAATGATAAAATGAGGTCAAATCATGTAAAATGTTTTTATTTGTATTGTTAGGAAACAAGACGTCTTAAATATATAGCATAAGCTATGTAATTTAAATTGCTGCTCATTTAAAAAGCATAAACACATTTGCTCCGATTTAGTTTTAGTTTGAATTTATTACAAAACAACAATAATGTCAAAATAATAAAATTGTAACTATATAATATAATATCATAATATAACAAATAACAATGGTAAAGAATAATAATAATAATAATAATAATAATAATTATTATTATTATTATTATTATTACTACTAAATAATGAAATAATAGCTTGGTTTTCGCTTTTTTTTCTTCTTGAGACTGAAACTGAATTGAGGACCAACACAGATTAACCTTTTAAAACGAGACGTTCCCGGAGTGAAACTGGCCGAATCAGTAAATCAAACATTTGTCCAAGAGTAGCGTTCGCTAAAAGACGCTCCTGCGGTGCACAATCGGACACTTGAGGATGAACTTGGGAAACAAAAGAGAAAGAGTCCATGAGACTCACGCTTCAGTTTCCCCAGGACAAAGCTCGTCCTAGCAGTGGCTTGGTTCTGACAAAAGACTCCAAGCTTTTCAAAATTTGGAAAGAAAGGAAGAAAAAACGTTCCAACAAAAGGCGCAGAGCGGACATTATGGACGGGCAATGAGAGATGAATTATTCAGGAATGACCGTAGTCCCAGCTCAGAAGTGTTTTATAGACTTCTAGACCTGAATAAAGTGGCCATTTACCTAGATAATTTCTTGGAATTTTCCCTTTCGCCAACAAAAAAAGGCGTTCAGATAGGCGTTTACAATATTTCATTATTTGATGGTTAAAATAGAAAGCAACTGTTATGAACACTTGTTGATTGTGTAAATGAGATATTAGAATTCAGAATTTCTTTCATTTACTAGTTTGGATGTTTAAAGGTGATGCCAAAAGCGCTTTTTAATTTTTAATATCCCAAAAAATAATCTAACGTAAATGAATAAAATGTAGGCCTACAATTAAGCTCATGTTAATAATAATGATTTTTATTAACGAAATTAAATTGGAGCCACTCAAATGTCAAAACAGGGTGTCAAAATATCACGACGATCTTTAACGTCCACGCAACAGATAGCCTTTAGGCATTACCTATATCAACGGTTGGAAGAAGGAATTGTATGCAATAACTTGTAAATTGATACGGGCAGCGCGTTTTTCTAACCCCCAACAGCCTGAAAGTTTGTTCTAGATGTCAAGTAGAGAGAATGCGCTCTGGGTACGCGCTGCGCTCTGCGCGCTCGGATCGCCCCGCGCCATGGGCCGCGCTACAATTGGCTCACATTATACTCAGTCACTGCAATGAAAACCTTTTCTAGTAGATTAAATCGAGCCCTTTATTCGTCCCCACTTTCATCTCAGGACAAAAACCCGCCCCCTTCCTCTCTGCCCGGGGCGCGCATTCATTCCTCACTGGCCTTTTCGTTCCCTCTTTTCCCGCACCGCCATCACGAATACAGATCAGTTGGTAATTAGTTTAACAAACGACTGTCGATATGTTTTTGTTTGCAGATAGCTTGATATGAACTTAGGAAACGCGCAGCCTCGCACTGGCACGTGGACGTTGCAGAAATATTTTCCATGAAACTTTCGGGGGCTAAAAAGTCAGTCGATTTAGATAAGACTTTAACAACAAGATGCTTTCTTTGTCACAAGTCCAGGTTGAGAGCAAAGTAAGTCGGTGTCTGTATCAGCATTGAAAAAAGAACAAAACAGTGAATGACAGAGAGAAAGCAGAAAGGAAAACAGTCTTTTCAAAGCAGGGTTAATGTTTTTGTTTCCCTAGAAGGATCAATCACCTCTGGCTTTTATTCACATGTAGATGTGTCTACATCATAAAACTCAATGAGTCTTGATCTCCATTGACACACTGTAAACTTCTCTCTCCATTCATTCGCTCTCTTCCGTTTGTTTGCTGTGGGTTGATTCCGTACTGGCTGTATTTCACTCTCTCCTCCCTGCTTGTGGGAGTTGTTGTTTTTTCCTTTTTGTTGCTCCGTTAAAATCTCAAAAGGGTGTTTTCAGAATTAAGAGGGTGTTCTCTAGCCAAATATTGATTAAGTACGTGTTTGCTGAGTCTATAGTTGTCGGGTAAGAGGGGTGTGTTGGCTCCGGGCCCCTGCTCCCTCAAAACCTATTGTTGGGCCCCTTAAAGGCTTGAGATCAAAGCGAGGGCCCCTTCAGATTTATTTGTCTGGGAAAAGGCAGTGTAGAGGACTATTGCTTACTAATACTGGATCATTGGGAATACACCTTAAAATGTGCTTTTTAATAAACGGAGGGTGCTCAGAGCAGTTTTATGACATTTGGAAGGTGCAACATTTTTAAAAAATATTTTGGGATTCATTTCATTACATATGCTTTTTAAACATATTTTTAAAAAAGTGGCATGACTAATATTTTTAATAGCGCACTATTCATGATAATCAAATTGATGCAATGAAAACCAAAAACTCTACAAAGAAAGTTTTTTTTTTAAACAATGTAAAGTACCAGCGCTCCTTCCGTCTGTCCGTCCGTCCGTCCGCGATAAGCGAATCGATTAAAACCAGGCTCCCCTCCTTTTCCCTATACTATTAACTTTGGGAAAACTGACAATCCTCGAGCCTCATTTAGCTAATTAAAAGTAACTAAAGTCATCAAAGAGCCACGGCCCCTCTCTCACAGACTCTCATTCACGGCGGGCGAAAAAGAAAACTCCGAAATACAAACAGTCAAAGGGATCAAGTTTTTTTGAAAGGGAGTCCCGTGGAGGCCAATTGAATAAGCTTAGTGCTTTGAGACGTGCCATGGTGAACGCAGTCAACATGTAATAATTAGTTTCATTGAGCAGCATTCCAACAATCTGCTGCTTTTCTCCTGGCCTCATTGTATCCCAGCAGGCCAATAGACAGGAGGACAGAGAGAATCAAGCAATGACAACGCATGAAAGATTCAGCTGCCTTTGTCCAAGAGAGCAAGGAGGACTTTGTTTGTGTAAATAAAATAGGGCTTTTGCCTGCTTTGCTGACTGGATGGATGGATACTCAATAGAAAGGGGGGAGAAGAGAAAAAAAGCGGATGAGCAGGAAAAGACATTTGCGTGACATGACCACGAACAGATATTTTGGGTCCTTTTATTGGATGACAACAAATGTATTCAGCGAGATGCATTTATCCAAATTTAGACCGCAAAGAGGCGATTATGGCTATATTTAGTTCTATTCGTAAATGCATATTTGATGTTTTCGTGTGCCGGAGAATGACGTCTGTCTCTCTGATCAGTAAACAAGGGCGCTTCTCTCCCTGCTGGAATTTTTCTCAGTCGTGATTCCGGGGCCCTGCGGGATTCGAGATGAGCAGTCATCTGCCCTCTGTTCAGCATTGCGCTTCCATCGCTTTCAGTTTATCTGTGCTAGATGTCGACACACAGTTATCCAAATCTTCAGACTGTATTAATACTATCACATTTTGCTTTTTTGGATATGTGTAGCTCTTTTGTTTTGGCATAGGAAATGAAATAGCCTCGTGATTCGTCATTCAGTTCGTAAAAGGAAAGAACAACACGCACGCACACGGTCACACCGAGCTTATCTCCAAATGAATGCCGCCTGTATGCTTCATTAGCTCTGCTTTCTACGCTGGCACCAGCATTGTGATCCTCAAATATTAATTCAAAGAACAATTAATGAATGCAAACCATCTTTGATGTCGGGGGTAAGGGGTCGAACCCGGTCCGGCCCCTGCCAACTGATGGACTCCTCTTCCAGTCCTCTCTTCTCAAAGACGGTTTGAAGTGTCTCAAAGAAAAAGTGAGCAATAGAAGGTCAATGAGAATAGGGGCTCCTCACAGAATAGAGCGCTCTGTTTTCTTGGAAGTGTTTGAGAGAGTGAAACACTGGCAAAGGAGGTATGAAAAGGAGGGGATAGGAAAGGTCGAGGGTTTCAGGGGCCTTGCCATAAAGCCTTACAATGAGGCAGTTAATTGAGAAAAGCTAGACAGTGTTGTCAATCACTTAACTTGGAGAACTTCACTTCTCAACTGCCAAATGATTCCGGAGAGAGGGAGAAAGAAGGACGTAATGGGAATCTGTAAGAAATTATAGCAGAAACATGTCGAAATGTGCTGTGAATGTTGTCCTGTTGTTTTGGTGACTCCAGCCTCTACAGTAGATCATTGTTAGCTCGCGTCTTCTACTTCGTCCAAGTTACACAAGCAGAACTTTCACGTACAGCAGAAATCCTTTCCAGCTCGAATGTGCAATTTCTGATTTGTTTCAGACAAAAATAATTTGGTTTCAGTTGTGGAGGGTTTACATAAGATTGCTGGCATCAGCGACTGGAACTTTTTAACATCTTCCAACTGTGTAGCTTGTACGCAGGGTTTAAGAAAGGAGAAAATTAAAATGCCGTCATCATTCTTTAACCCGTGCCATTCAAAACCTGTATTCAGTGGAATACAAAAGAAAATATTTGTCTCAGTGGTTTTGTGTCCATACAATGGAAGTCGATGAGGGTCAGTGTTGTTGGGTCACCAACATTCTTCAAAATATCTTTTTTTGTGTGTTCCGCAGAAGAAAGTCATACAGATTTGGAATGACCACAGCACGCCTAGTTGTGCAACTGAACCAACACTACATAAAGGGCTGTTATACTCATCTGCATAGCTGTGAAGTAGTGCATAGTTTGGTTACTTATTTTGTGTGTGTGAGAGAGAGAGAGAGAGAGAGTCAGGGTTGTCAGCCCTTTTCGTACCCAGAAGAGGGTGAGCGGTGCTTGGGCAGGGTCAAGGGGGAGTCCTGGGTCATTGGCTGTGCAAACTCCCGCTCTGTTGGAAGTGCGGGTTAAAATAATGTGTTTGTTTAGTGTGACAGGTAACAATAAACTTTGAAACGAAATAAGACAAACGGGAGATGGTTATGTTATGAAGGTTTTGCTTATGAGAATCAGGGACTTTTACAATTCCAGAAAATAAGTTGCAAAGTTTTACTGCCTTAAATTGATCTTTTATCTAAACACTATTAAAATACAGATGCGGAAATAATTAAGAGACCGTTTCAAAGCATCATTTCTGTTTTTCTGAATTGACTATTTAGGCATTAGGTAAATGTATTGTACTTGTTTCATTCTGTGAACTACTACCAATATATTTAGCAAATATCATATAAAAATATTGTTTCTATTTGCATTTATTTTTAGAAAATGAGACCTGGAGAAACAGGTCAAAATAACAGAAAAGATGTATTTTTTCAGACCTCAAATACTGCAAATAAAACAAGTTCATATTCACTTTTTAAAAATATAGCCGTAATATTTATGTACATGTAGTTAGGAAAAGTTCAACAATATTTTTTATGTGATAACCACCATTTTTATCACAGTTTTTATGTGTCTTGTCATTCTGTCAGTCTTTCACATTGCTGTTGGATGACTTTGTCACTCCTGAGGTTTGATTTTGTTGAAATTCAACAGACACTGGAATGACCACAATACATCTAGAATTGTTGGTCTCATATTTTGTTTCCGCAGCTGTATGTGATACATTTAAAAAACGTTAGTTTTGAAAGATTTTAAGACATATATTGAAATAAAACGTATTTAAAAGTTGATTATTTTCTAACATCCATTTTAAAGTTTAACATGTCAGTCATCCGTGGTCACGTGTTGTTAATAAATATAATTAAAGGTGATAATTTCACTTAATATGTCACTTGTTGAAGTTTAGTATCCGATCTACCCATCCTGTACTTAACTCAATGCATGTTCTTCTAAGAGAGATCTGCCAAGAACATAAATCTAATATAATGTCAATATAATGCACACTCGTCTATTTAAGAGCATGTGTTGTGTGTTCCTGTGGTGCGATCGCTGCGTGGGTGCTGCGTTTTGGCTTTGTCCTGTTGTTGGGAGCGATTCCACGCTGTAACAGGCACCTCTGTCCTGTTCCGACATCATGAGCAATGCATGCTGGGAACCCATAATGCCCCAGCATCCCTCTTTTATGGTCCTCGTGTCTTTTCCAAACACAGATCTTAACGCGTAACTTTCTAGTGCCCAGAACAACACATCGTTCCTTCTTTAAATGACCGTATCAGATGGGAATGCCATGGTACTTTGATATTTACCCTGATGCTGTATGATGTTTGTATACCGTGTGTACTTTCAGTGATGGTAAAAGTTTTTTAAGAGTAATGCGATGGGTTAACTTTAAGTGCTGTTAGGTCATTTATGTTTTATCCAAAGCAATTCAAGCTACTTCGCGTTCTGGTCGGAACGTAAAAAACGTAAATATGTTTGCCTTTCCGTCTCGCTCTTTTTCTTCGTACCTCTCGTTCTCTTTCTCGGGGCAGCTGCTGGGGTCGTGGCTCTTTAGCGAGTTGAGTGACTCCCCGCTCCTCCCTCTTAACAAAATGCCAACCCCAGATGGAGTCGCCATCGTTCCGTTAACCATTCTTCTCACTGCATCTGCCGGGATTCTATATACTCCTTAATTCACTCACCAGTGGCTGGCCGGGGCGCGGACTGAAAGGGCCAGCACTCCTCCACGCTGCAAATAAATGCTTCATTTGTCTCTTCTCTCCTTTGTTTTGTTTGGGGAACACATGTCACGAGCTCAATTACCCGACCATTTAACAGCCCCCGAGGAGGAGAAGAGTCTTCCCTACCAGGAGCTATAAACTGCCCAGATGGTCATGTGTGGACTGGGGCTCTTTTGCTCCAGCATCCCTCTGCGTTTACTTTCACTTTATCTTTCTGGGTTTTGTTGCGTTTGGCTGCGTCTGTGTTTTTCGACCCGTGCCAAAGTGTGTGTCAGTACCCGAGCGCCTGAACTTACCAGGTGTTTCTGACTTTGGTCCAGAAAAGAAAATTTCTAAGTTTCAGTTGGTTGTCTTTAAGAGCATTCAGATTAAAATATATTTGCTTAAGTTTTATAGAGCAGTAATCTCACATCTCCTCTAGGATTTCAGAATCTCAACAATGTCTGGAACCGTGGTTGGATTGGAACGTCTGAGCGCTACAGTTTTCTTTTTTGATTTGTACAAATTCAACAAATTCTCGGATTCTGAAAGTCAGCTAACTCGCTTTGGATCGATTTCTCCGCACACTTTTGTTTTGCGTCATTTTGGCTTCTGTTTTTCCACCTTCTCATATTTCTTTTTGATTAACGTTCGAATTCAGCACATTCCCTTTAAGTTTCTTCAGCAGATCATCTCTCTCGCTCTCTCTCTCTCTGTCTCTCTCTCTATTTGGTGGCTAGCAGACCACAGGTTTGTGAGGTTTGTTCAGTGTGTGAATGGAATATAAATCCTGTGTGAGAGAGAGACGCGTCGTGCTGTTGTTATGGATGAAAGTTCACCAAAAAATTTCAATAATTTTACTTAAACCTAATAAGTCGTTTAACATTAAACTGGTTTGAGTGCTTATGACATATAAACTCCAGTTAAGCTGATGTTAAAATGCTTTATTCAATATTTTTTATTTATTTATTAATTGCAAAATGTAATATTCTCAATGTATTATTACATTAATATTATAAATGTCTTTTTTCCAACCTTGAATGTAAATCATACTAATATAATCAAATTCAATTTGACAAAGTTGGAGATGAAAGTATTGAAGACAAAGTATTCAAATTGAATCATTGTTCAAATAAATATTTACATTTATGCATTTGGCAGACGCTTTTATCCAAAGCGACTTACATTGCATTACACTTTATACATTTGTTTCGGTGTATGTGCAATCCCTGGATGACGTTGGCGTTGCTTGCTAGCGCCATGCTCTAACCACTGAGCTCCAGGAACTTTGTATTTTAGACATGGGTTTAATTTAATTCGCTTAGATAGTATCTTCACTGTTTTTATGCAAATGCATTGGCTGTTTTGCCTGTTTCCATGAACATTTTGATGGTGAAAGACAAGACCTCTGTCATAGAGATGCAGAGTGGATGAGAGGAAATAGATGTGGGAGCTCTCGGTGGTGTATTGGAGTCAGGTATGCTTGAGGAAGCGGACACAGTGTGAGGTTCCTGTCCTGCTGAAGTTGTGATGGACAACATCTCTGAATGCTCTCCATTCGACAGTGTGAGGTGTGTTTTTGGCTTCCGATCATGAGACGGTGGGACATTTCTGCTAGAAAATCATCCTTGGCAAAGCCTATTAATGCATTTGTAAAGTGAAACTGATGTGTGTCGGATGGCCGAATTCTTAATGTTTGTTTAAACAAATGTTGTATTGTGTAGCAGTCCAAGAAATGAAACAAAATATTTGGAATAAAGCTTTTGTTCTATATACTTTATTAACATTTACATTTGTTCATTTAGCAAACGCTTTTATCCAGTGAAATCCAATCAGGCAGGAGGCCATTTGTTGAAATGCCACGAAACCTTGGATCTTTAACCTCCATGTCAATGCTTCATCAGTCATGAAGTTTGGAAAAACAAGCGATTAATAAATGATATATTTGCGAAAGCTGCCCGTTTAGCGTCGGTCAGTGCTCTAAATGGACATGATGGACGAGAGTTCATCTTAAAGTAGAATCAGTATTCCCACACCCCACTTTAGTCACCAAAGTGGTCCCCCAGGTGCCATTGAGCGATGCCCCCCCTCTTCTGTATGGTCCCCCCACCTTCATCCCCCTCCACCTCTGTAACCCCCTGGCCATGGAGGAGGAAAGGGTTTGGGGGCGGCCCCCCGCTGTTCCCCTGCGGAGCCCCCATTGCCCTGCGTCCAGCCCTCATTGTGCCCACCTCCCTCCCCCCGCCCCCTGCCAGGCAGGTGACAGGGGCTTCAATGCTGCCCGGACCGAGCTCATGGAACATACAGATGGAGCGTGGAAATCAGACTCCAAAGAGCTCAGTCACCATTCCCACTAAACAGGCCAACAAAAGAACAGGCCAAATAACTCCCTGAGAGTGAGAGAGAGAGAGAGAGAGAGAGAGAGAGAGAGAGAGAGAGAGAGAGAGAGAGAATGCCAAATGCAACAGTGTAATTTAGAGATTGCAGTTTGTAGCATTTAGCTTTTTTGATGTGGTAACTAATAAAAGAAAATCTAAAACTTACGCAAAGATGAAGAAAAAAACCGTTTTCACTTGCAACTTGGTGATGTGATTTGATGGCCCTTTTTCTTAAAGGACCTAACATACACATAGGCATTGTTTTCTTTCTGGGCAAATAACATTTTTGTGTTTGCTATTTTTGGTTATGTTAGCCAGATTTAAGTGTGGAGAAGTTTGAATGGCGAAGATGAAATAAGAACTTTGTTGACTTGCTCCATTTCCTCAAAGGATGATTATTATAGCCGCTGTCTGCTGAAAATAGTCCAGACTTTTGGGGAAAATAGCATGTAAAGAGACGTCTCTGTTATGCTTGAGAGTGGATAAGTGGAAAAGGACAGCCTTGTCTCTCTATTCTTTCCAAGTCCTGCAAGACGCCTGGAGTGATGCACGCCGGCAGTTTCCTATGTAGCTCCAGAAGTCGAGCGGCCCGTGTGCAGACGAAACTGTCTGCGTTGCGTGACTGTTTTAATTTAACCTATAAACCTGGCACTGTCTTTTCTCTCATTTGCTTCTTTGCTCACAGATACTTACACCTGCTTTGCTCTTTCCAAGAGTTTTGTCCATTAAGTGTAGCGATCTGTGGCTGGCAGCTGCAATATTTTTCATAAGACTTTGTAAGAACATCTTTAGTTTAAATTGTTTAGATGACTTTCCAACTGGTTTGTAAACAGTTTGTGGAACTAGCACATCTTTGGACTTTATGGGTTTCGTGGTTGTTGTACTTAAAGGGATAGTGCACCCAAAAATTAAAATTCATTCATGCTCATGTCATACAACTTGTATGACTTTTTCTTCTTCAGAACACAAATGACAATTTTTTTAAAGAATGTTGGTAACCAAACAACATTGGCCCCCATTGACTTGAACACAAAATCACTGAGACATTTCTCAAAATATCATCTTTCTGTTCCACTAAAAAAAAAGCGAACGGTGTCAGTAAATCTACATTTCAAACTCAATATTTCATATTGCGGCTTCATTCTGTTGGGATGACGTCTGGGCGTCTTTTTTGCGTTTTGTGTTCTAAAGCATATGGGGGTAAATACGAGTGAATAAGAGAAAGGAGATGGCTAGCGTCAGACGAAGCAGATGTGGCGTTGGCGAGTTCTTGATGGGAGCTTTGGAAGCGTATTACTGGACAATAGCAGACTGTCACGCTAGTTTGAGGAGGCTAATCATTTGATAGGCCCCCCTCTCCTTTGGGTACAGATTCCCTGAGCTTTACTCCATGCACACTAACATTCTCTTCTGCTGAATTAGCTACGAAAGAACCTCTCAACCCTGCCTTACTTCAGCTGAAATAACATCCAAAATAATACCTGCGTATGAGAGACTAGATGTCTGCGTGTTTGTGTGTACACAGAAGGTGGGGGGGGTGCAGACTTTTAAATTCAATCACGCACAAAATAACATTCAATAATATTATGATAACATTATCTGGTTAAAAAAGGTTTCTAAAAGTTTAAACCTTGCTTTTTTCTTATTTTCAATATTGTACTTAAATTTGAATCTTTGCACATTAATTATATAAAGTGGTATTTAAGTTTAGTTTAGGTAAATTTATAAAAAATATAGAATGAAACTTTCTATAGCATAAAATTGAAATTGTTTAGGGATTTCGATTTAGGGATGTGCCAATATGTACATTTTGGCCGATAACTGATATTCAATAACAATGGAAGCCGATAACCAACATGCAGTATCTCAAAATTAAAATACATTTTTCTGAACCTGAAACAAAAGACAAAAAGTGAACAACTGCTTTTATTTTAAAACACTGACTACAGAAAACAAGGCAACATTTAGTTACCTAGGCTCTTTTTTCCTACTTAACACTTAAAGAACTTTAAAACTTCTGATATGTTTATTTAATAAACAAATTATAGATGTTCTTCCTCAAAAAAGTGTTCTCAATATCCACAAGTCTAACAGGTCTCAAGACAAAAATCATTCAACCAGAGGAAATGATTCATAATTATTTTATTTTATTATCGGGCTGATACCGCTTACATAAAAAAATGGCCATTTATCGTCCGATAGCGATATGGCAGATAATATATCGTGCATCCCTAATATGATTTGTAGAGTTTTTAGTTTCTGTTTTTCTAAAACTAAAACGTGAATCTTTCACAGCTGAGCATTGAGTTTTTATTTACTTTAAATGTGATTGTTGTGTTTCATTCATAGCGAGTCACTCCGACGAGGGCTCTGATGTGGATTCAGAACCTGGCTTGCCACTGAAGAGAAAGCAGCGACGCAGTCGAACCACGTTCACGGCCGAGCAGCTGGAGGAGCTAGAGAGAGCTTTTGAGCGCACACACTACCCCGACATCTACACTAGAGAAGAGCTCGCACAGAGAGCCAAACTCACCGAAGCACGAGTGCAGGTACACACACCAACCCTCTGTCTAATGTCTGAATCTGTTTTGAATTCCCAATACTCAAATAAAGCTCAGAACAGTTCACACTGGCCCTTGTCTTTCACCAACAAATCCTCACACATGCTTTCTCAAGTCACATTACCAGTGAAATAACTCTGCATGTAAATGTGGTTTGTAGCGGGAGGTTAAATTTACCAGCATTGCACCCCTGCCCTAAAGTCACATGACACGCACACAGGCTTCTTTGTGCCACGTCTGACCTCTTGTTTTTACCCTAGTATTTCTTTTTTTTTACAGCAGAAAGATCCCAAAACAGAAACTTTTAATGAAGTCCATTATTAAGTCCTTTTAACCCAATTACACTAGAACCCGTGACATGAAATCATCGTTTTTATAATGAACACAGATGTTTCCATTTCTGTCAGACCAAATAAGCTTCAAGCCAATGAATACACAAAGAGTGTCTGTGTGTATTTAAATACAAGCGGACACACACACACACACACACACACACACACACACACACACACACACACACACACTGACAAACCACAGTGGAGTGCTTTTTAAAATCTGCAGTATTGTAGACAATGACAAATAGATATTCTATAATGTATGCTTTTTATATCAAATTACGAATTTTGGATGTGAGAATATTGTTCGTTGTCCCACAGGTGTGGTTTAGTAACAGAAGAGCCCGCTGGAGGAAGCAGGCAGGAGCCAATCAGCTCATGGCATTTAATCACCTGATTCCTGGTGGTTTTCCGCCTTCTGCGATGTCGAGTCTGCAGCCGTATCAGCTTGCGGACAGCCCTTACCCTCCGTCATCTATTTCACAAGGTGAGAACAGCAAAATAATATCTTTAAGCTTTTTTTAGACAGTAAAGGGTTTTCTAATGTGGTTCTCAGTTATATAAATAGCTTTCGACAAACAGTTTGTTGCGGGTGCGTCATATGACCAAATTTAAACATGTCTTTGAGAAAGTTAGGTGCTGTTGCATGCTCACCTGTCGCTGCCATTATAATGTCTCCAGGTGGCAGCTGTAAAAAATTGTTTTTTTTTTTTACTCAAAATTGTTGATTTGGAATGGAATTAAACAACTGACATTTATTGTTTGAATGGGGGGGAAAATCACAATTTGAATTCAATAAAATGTACTTGTAATGGCTAAAAGGACCTCACATCTTTACTTTTCAGATTTTTTTTATTTAAAGCATATCTCCAATTTATGTCTTTCTGCTTCCTTCTGTCTCTTGCTATTTCCCCCCTCTTTCCCAGCAGTGTCTGAACAGCCGAGCACAGTGCACCGGCCTCAACCACTTCCCCCCACATCAGTGCATCAGACTGGGCTCGGCGGTGGACCGGGGGTCCAGGAGGGGAGTTCGGCCTACTGCCTCTCCTCAGGACGTCACGGCTTCTCTGGTTACTCGGATGGCTACGTGACTGCGGCGGGCCATGCGAACCCAGTTAACCCCTCCATCAGCAACGGCATCCCATCACAGGTTAGTCTACCTGTTTCACATCAATTATTACCCTTAAGGTAGAGTAGTAGAGAGAGCATGACGTGTGGTTTCTGACAAAGCGTGTCTGATGAAAATCTAAATTCGGAAATTGTGGTTGCACTTTATTTGACAGTATGTGCACTTTCAGTGGACTTATAGTTTACTTACCCACCCAACAAAATACTGGCAGCTGTAAGTACTTAATAGGGGTTAGGATTAATGGTAGGTTCACGGTTAGTAAATAGTATGTACATATGTAACAGGACTGTAAAATAAAGTGCTATTGTAATGCGTTTTAAATTTATATTGGCATAAAAGCGTATAGATGAGGCAGGTTTTCTTGAATTGACCAACCAACAAATGTGAGACAGAAGGTGTGAGGAGGAAGAGTTGATGGAAACAAGAACTGAAAGACAATTATTTGCGATTACACACTCATCAGCTGTTATCTGTCAGCTCGCCTGCTGCGCATCACACGCTAACAAGCAGAAAATGAGCTCCTAAGTGCCTGAAAGCATCCGGCTGTTGAAGACGACTGTCTGGTACCGTCCTTCTGTGGGTGGAGGAGGCAGAACCCGAGTGCTGCGTGATACAGATAAACAACATTAAATAGAGATGGACGGAGAGTAGGACAGACGCATCGAGATGGATTGATACAGACAAGACGGTGCCCTGGGGCTTCGATGCAGAGAACAACATTGAGAACAGATCTATAGGTTATGTTTTTTTTTGGTCAACACTGAAATATAAGGGAAATGATCTAAAACAGCAGTGAGATGGAAAACAAGTGACAGTAAAATAGAAACACACTATTATTTATCATGTATGATAGTAATATAACACATACTAGTAGTACGCCCAACAACGATAGCTCCCATAGTTTGTTCAACCTCATGTTATCCCAGATGTATGAGTTTCTTTCTTGAGTTAAACACAAATGAATCATCTTATAAATAAAATTCTTTCATTTTTGTTATCTTATTTGGGAATGGTGATGTTTAAAGCACTTAATCTAGTTTAATAAATGTTTTGGCAAGTGAAATAATAGGTGTGTTAAAAATGTTATGCATTATCATATCATAGTTTGAGCTTATTTAGCGATATTTACATCAAAACCATTAATAATTTCAAATCTCATTTCTTGCAAATAATATGACTAATAGTCACAAGACATGCTAGAACCAATGAGATTTTAAGTTATTGCCATATTTAAATTTGGTGTTCTAATAATGATGAATTAATTTTAATATTAATTATTACAAATAATACAATACAATATTATACAAGTGCTGTCAATCGATTAAAAAGTAATGAATTAATTGGACTTTTATTTTAATAATCACCGTTAATCGTAATTATTTTAAATTATCACATATTAAATGAATCATCTTTACTCATGAGGAGTCGGTTAAGCCGAACTTGAGACGATGGCGGCGCGCACGTCATGTCCTAATTTCTTTTGCGCGTTAAACATGACAAATAATCGAGTTAACAAAGTTATTTTGTACAGCACTAAATACAACATATTCAGAAGATGTTTAGTAACCCTCTGGAGTCATTCAGATTACTTTTATGATGATTCAGATGCTCATGGAGTAAATTATGGAAGAACTTTAATTTTGGGGTGAATATCCTGAAACTCATGGCATCAAACTGCTTTTCCTTTTCACTTCATGATCTGATGAAGATTTAAAACGTATAATTCTTATGAAATGAAAGCTCCTCGCTGCTCACCACTTCCTAATAGCGTTGGTTTGGACCACCGCCCCGCATACGGTAATCGAAGCGCACATAGTTATTTAACATGACGTACTAATTGAAGTGTGTCTAATGGAAGTGCCCCCAGCAGCAGGGTTTGTAATCACAACCAATTCCTGGTCATTAAGGCAACATTCCTCTGCCAGGAATGACTTTGAGGTCAGGTAACTCTCGCACCATCACTCGATCTGCTATTGCCATTAGTGTGTGTGCGTGCATGTGTGTGTGTGCGTGTGTGTGTGTGTGTGTGTATGTGTGTAACCCGGGACGGGGTCGGTCAGTGGTGCTGTGTTGTTGAAGGGCAGGGATTCTTGTCTCCACGACGATAGTGGATCTCTCAGCGTCTGGGATTGTAATTATGGGATGTTCCAGACTCTTAATTGATTGGAATGGGAGAATTTACTCTCGGTAATGTGCTGTGTAATTTATGCAAATGAGCCACTTTGTTGGCTAATTGTTTGAATTATGTATTTATCTTGCGTCTGAAATAAGCTCCGGATTTGGCTGCGTTGGGGAGGGATGGTCCTCTTAGATTGTTTTGTGATTTGTTTGGAAGTAAAATTGCAATTATTTTACTACAGTTTACTTTTTCCCTCTTTGTTTTCAACAATACGCATGCATGAACAGTATTATATATCAATTCAATGGCTTACTTGGTGTCAGCAACGCAAAGGTCAAGGGTTCAATCCGAGGAACACATATTGATGATAAAATGTGTAACTTTAATGATTTGGTTCAATGGTTCTCAAACTTTTTCATTGGAACTTTGCGGCCCCCCCAAATAAAGACTTCAATTTTATTTAAACCAAAAACATGTTAAGATATACACCAATTCTTTTGGTTGGTGGTCTGATTTTTCTGATGTGATTGCCTAAAATGTCTGATACATTTCTAAATTTTGTAAAATGTGACAAAATCTGTGGCCCCCCTGGATCCATCTTGAGCCCCCAGTTTGAGGATCACTGATTTGGATGAAAAAAAATTAAATGCTGTATTACTGTATTTTTCAGTATAAATAAAATGGCACACGTAACGCTCCTCAAATATTTTTTCTGCCAAAACTTGAATTATGCTTTTCACACAAGTTTAACAAGAGTCTATCACCGTATCGTTGTCCATAATGCTCAGGAGAACGTGGGCCGGTTTATCCCTCAGCTTCGGTCGGACAGCTGCGCACATGCACGGCGCTGGCTGGGAAAATGTTTTATGAGGAAGCTTTTTGTCAACAACTCCTGTCTGTGGTCTCACGATGGAAAGAACATTTTAGCTTTCACCTCACATGTCGCGGGGTCCGGGCCCCCCACGGGGAGGTGAACGAGAGAGTTTAACCTCCATGTGCTTTTCATTTGTTAAGCATCACACATCACCGTGTGACTCGCACATGTGCTGTCGTACATTATATTACAGAGCGTGTGAATGTTGAGCTATCTGCAAGGTGGGAAAAACACCTGAAAATGTGTGTGCAGGGGTTAGGGCTTTTATCTCTGTCAGGGATCCGGAGAGGAATTTCATGGCCCTTTGCACACATGCACACCACGAGGACAGACTATAAACATTTTGTAGCTTTATGTAAAAGCGAAATGTACTGTTTTATGTAAAGCTACTATTTATTTTATTGCATGTATTTCCAGTTAGAATGACCATATCAGGGACAATATGCAAAACCTTTTTTGTATCCCTGTTGACCCTCTCCATCTCCATTTCTATTGGATTTTAGCTTCAAATCCTGATGTAAGGCCAGTTTTTCTTCTCTAGCTTCTTCTTATTTTCTTTTTTTCACCTGGCTGTGTTCTTTTCCCAAACACACAGAATTGTTTTTAGGAAAATGTTAACCGGGCGAAGAAATACGGCCCCTCTCGACTGACTCTGCCTCCTCTTTGGGCACACTGGCTAACAGGTTAAAAGAAACCATGTGTCCGATTGGACGGGGAATGATTTGACTCCGGACAGAGCCGGTGGGCGGGTCGGTCGGTGTGCGGGAGATTTTTCTGGGTCGGGCTGGTTTTGATTAATGATTAAAAGAGGGAGGGAAATTGCTTGGCCCGCCAAGAGGCGTATGAGAGCTAACAGACACGGATGGCACGCTCATGCCCGCGTCCATCTGCTGAGATTTCAGTACGGGCAGCCAGAGACGCTGTGTGAGATCTGGAGAGATCTTCACTTGCTGTTGTTGATTCGGTTTTACACAGGGTTGTGATGTTGTTGGTGTTCGGATAAAAACTATTGTTGAACTTCCAGTGCTAACCAGTATACCCACTATAGAAATTAATGCTTTTTATAATCTAGCAATGCTGTCAAATGACTTTTCCTCATTGCTTTCTCTCCTCTTAGGTGATGGGACTGTTGAATCCGGGTGGAGTTCCCCATCAGCCCCAGAGTGATTTTGCTCTCTCCCCCCTGACGGGCGGTTTGGAGCCCAGTCCGGGCATGGCTCCCAGCTGCCACTCTTCTCAGAGACTGGAGGGTCTGCCAGGTCTGCCCAGCATGCCAACGCTGCCCAGCTCCCAATCCTACTGCCCCTCTAGCTACAGTTCACCCGGGTACAGCGTGGACCACGTGGCATCTTACCAATACAGCCAATACGGGCAGAGCAAGGTAAAGAAGCCAGTGTAGATGTGCATGCTTGTGTTTTTAAGCCAAATTTATATGTTGAAAACGTATTGTAAATGTTTTATTTTGGTTGTGGGAACAATAAAATGTTTTATGTGGTCTGCTTGAATGCTCGATTCTAATTGGCTTGTAGTTGTGCATTAAAACATTAACTGACAAAAATAACCTGTCTGATTAAAAATTACATTGTAAACATCAATAGCAGCTTTAACTTGGCAAATGAACATGGTATAAGCGGGATAATCCACGGCTAGTTGTGCATTAAAGGATTTAAACGCACTTTGCGGAGGTTCTTGGCCTCCACGGCTAGCCGTGTAATTATCAAATGTATTTAATTAATTATAACAATAATAAAAATAATGCATTTTATTTAAGCCCGCTTTTTAAAACATCATTCATAAATATGTGTAAAATATCGCTTCTTGGCTATACATCCACATTATTTGAATACTCAAAACATTTACAAAACATTTAAAGTTTTCTCTGATGATATTCCTTTAATGTGAAACATTAAGAACATGCTTTGCTATCTTTAAATAAAAAAACTTTTAGCAAATGGCTTTATCCATTGCCAATGGAAAATGTTCACACAACATTGACCTAAAGTCTATTTCCTGTTAATCGGATGTCTGAGCTATTGTCACGCTACTGAAAGATGTTCAGTTAGTAGCATCGCTGCTTTAAATTAGTTACACCCCAACAGTGCACAAGTCAGACTTGAACTCTTGTGGCCCATGTGAGCGCCGCGGCTCAACTTATAGAAGACCACGCCAACCAAAAGGCCACGTCTTCGACTGTGGTCTCTGTTTTAAATTAAATCTGCAGAGAAACACGATCATCCGAGCTTTGACGGATAATATTTTCAGCAGACTCATCTGTACATTTGAAACGAAATCATCAGGTAGTTGTAATTCGGCCGACCGCCACATGTAAACGCTGTCGTGGTTTAGGATGCTTAGCCCGTGACCTTTCACAACCCCGTGAGATGAGTCCGCTCATCAGATCTAGGCATCCATCAGCCAGCCATGTAATGAGCCCTGAGTAACAAAGATATCATTGACGATACAGCCGTACATGAAGGTTGAAACGAGAGGAGAAGCCATCTCAGAATATGTTTGACAGAGGAGGGGAGGGGGACGGCAAAGCGAGTGCCCAATCCAGGACTGCATCTTGATATCATTAATTTGCTGGGGTCCACACCCCATAAGCACAGGGGGTCCGTGGAGGAGTTAGTGGGGGTCTCGTATAAGAGTAGAATGGCCCGTGGCAGGCAGATATTAGAACCATGTGTTTCAGACAGGGGTCAGATCTGTAGTGGCTGTTGATCATCGACTCTCATCCATACCGAATTAAATATAGAACAGCTCTTTTAGTTTTCCTCCGTCTTTCGCTTCTCATTTTCTCTTTAACTGTCATCTGTTTAGCAGAGTTGGCATGCACTGACTCTGGATTTTGCAAGATCTGTCCTGCGTGTCATTTTTCTTTCGGCAAAGCCGCTATATATTTGTACTTTTCGCCGTTTAATTCAAAGGAACCTCAACCTTTCTCTCAGATAAATGTTTACTTGACGCAGTCATTGAAAACGAAAGCACATTTTTTCCAATAACTTCTGTTGTTGTTTTTATTATGCTATTATATTGACCTTGACCATTTACACTGCCTATTTATACCAATTATACATTCTTTAACTGTTAATATTATTAATTTTACTATTTCAGCAATGGTTTTATTTAATTAAGTGTGACAAAAAGATTACTGTGTTAGCGTTTACACCAACAAACATAAACGTTACGTTTTGTCTAAGATTGCACACTGGAGTTTCACCTTTTAAATGCACAAGGATTTCACAATATTACTGTGTCAAAACGATATTATCACGATAACTTTTGGTCAAATTCATATTTAATTTTGTTTTGTCTTTATTTGTTGGTCAATGAATAACACTTATAATACAAATGGAGAGAGAGAGTAACCATTGTAATTTTTAAATGAGTGATATTAACGTGATATCGATAATAGTATTTTTTATATCACGATTATTGACAATATTGGTGAATTGGGACACCTGTATGCATAAGTCCTTTAAATTTGCCTGGATTTTGATTGGCTGGCAATGTTTAATGATTCATAATCAGTTAGGGAAAAAACGTGTTTCTCTGCATAAATATTGTTATAGTTGTGGTACAGATGCTGCTATTCTCCTAAGATACAACAATTTTTTAAAGTTTGTAAGTTCCTTATAGTTATTCTTGGTGTGATTGGTCCTTAAAAGTCTGTAAACTCCTCCTGGTTTCTAAATCTCTCTCTCTCTCTCTCTCTCTCTCTCTCTCTCTTTCTCTCAGGTGCCTTTCATTATCTGAAGCTCAGCATTGATCGAATGCGAAACGACAGGAAGGAGAAGACGAGAACTGTGGATGGTCTGACTGTAAACTCCTGCACTTGAGCTCTCCTTCACCTCTTGAATATTTGACCAAAATGACCGTCCGTCCTCAAACGCCCACTCCTCACTCGGCGCAGAAGCCACAGCGGTCCTGTATTATGCGGCTGGGTCCAAATGTGTTGTTTTTAAGAGGGGGGATCGTGTTGGGTTGGGTTTGGGATCAGGACTGATGTGGTGGGGGGCGAGTTTGATTTAATGTGGACCTAAATGAAACCTAAAGCCTTCATCCACCGCGTTCTGGAGAACTGTATTAGCCTACACGTTGAAACTTACAACCTCCTTCCTGATGAACGCAGAGCCATGGGACACGAGGGGAAAAAGGGGAAAGTGACAGGAAATAAAAAGGACTAATGAGTAAATCAACAGTATTGAATGGCAGGGATGAGAGTTACGCCATACTCTGCTATCAGCTGTCCACTGACGGACGCACTTTAGTGGCTGGTCTCCATTGCTACACAACTTGACAGTGACACAAGATTACAAGATGTCAAAATGTCTCATTTTGTTTCATTGGATATATATATAGGTCATAAGGGCTCAGAAAAGACAGACTTTCAGACTTTTTCATTGTTAAATAAGTGGAACATGTTCACGTTCAGCACAACGCTCTCAGGTTCTCTTTATGGAGAGAGAGAGAGAGAGAGAGAGAAAGAGAGAGAGACCTGTGTGGAATGCACTCTAGTGTCTGATGGTATTTTAGTCATTTCGGCGAGATAGAGAGAGTGAATGAGTGAGTGTTACCCTCTGTATTCCAGACCATTACTCGATTCACTCTCAATATCTTATACTACCATACAACTTACTGCATACTTCACAGTATACAATGTATACTGCATACTGTTTTTAGATCCATGAAACATGCTTCATTTCGCAGCATCAATGATTTTCCATTCTTAATAAAAATATCTTCAGTTTTAGAAGTCAGATCGAATAGCAAGTCGAGATGTTAAAATGGCCGAGTCGAGAGCATTGCATTCTGGTCGTATTCTACGATAGCACTGTGCTGAACATAGAGACACGGGACTTTACAGAAGTAACACAATGAAAGTGCAATACATACTCAATACCTCATTAACACTCGTCTCCTCTCACTTGCTCACAAATCTGATCTGTTCCATGTATGTATTCTTATTTTTTCCATGAAAGAAAAGATTCCACAGTGTTTGTTGATGTATGTGTATATGCTCATTTACAGTAGACATGAGCATGTTGCTTTCACATTGAGGTTTGTGTGTCACCTGCCTTCAGATCTTTAGAATTGGAACAATTATTTTTTACCTTGTTTTTTTGTAATACCTTTTTTGGTTTATGACTGCATATAATTGTTAATGGATAATGTGTCAAATGCAGCACTATTTACTATTTATAAGAAAAAATAAATAAATGCATTCAGTCTTGCGTATTAGTTTTTTGTTTTTGTTTTTTTGAGGTTTCATAACTTTTGTTAGCCTTATTTGTGTTGTGTTGGGTTGTATGACAAGATGTTTGCTGACAGTGAACAATTACTATTGGCTTTGCTTCAAAGAGCAAGTTTACAAATATCCTCAGTTTGATAAACACTCTTTGTTGATATAGTCATTTTCTCCAGGGAGCTCTTAACAGGGTTAATGACTAAAACAGAACACTGTAAACTGACCAGGAGAGAGAGCGAGAGAGAGAGAGAGAGAGAGAGAGAGAGAGAGAGAGAGAGAGAGAGAGAGAGAGCAAGGTGATGTTTCACACACAATCTTTCTTTTTTTCCTCCTCAGCTGGTCTTGTAATTCAAACTTGTTGAAGTGTATGTTCTCATACAAGCAGGGTGAAAAACAATTTATATCTGTTTAAATTGTGATTCATAAACACTTTGTCTTAAAGCCCCACTAGAGTTGTTATAATATAAAGTATATATATATATATGTATATATAGCCGCAGAAATAATTAAAAGACCGTTTAAAAGCATCATTTCAGTTTTTCTGAATTTACTATTTATAGGTAGGTGTTTATGTAAAATTATTGTTCATATTTTTTTTTTTTACCAAATTTCAAATAAAAATGATATGAAAACTGGAGAAACGGGTCAAAATAACAGAAAAGATGCTCTGTTTTTTTTAAAGATCTCAAATACTGCAAATAAAACAAGTTGGTATTCACTTTTAAGAAAATACAACAGGTATATTTCTACACGTATTTAGGGAAATAATTTGATGTGATAATCATAGTTTTCAGGTGTCTTGTCATTCTGTCAGTCTTTCGCATTGCTGTTGGATGACTTTGTCACTCCTGAGGTTTGTAATGAAACATTTTCTTTAATATATACTGTATTTAAATGACGGCTGTCAAAGTATTTAGTGTAGTGATTTTTTGTTTTCTAATGTTTGTGAATCTCTATCTGAAAACATTTGTACATTAACATTCACAATCTGGAGCTGGCTATGAAACTGTCTGTGCCTTTCTTTCTTTCCATCACTCTCACTTGTCCAGCATGGAGCCTGGTGTCAGACACAATAACATATACTGGAGACAACTTAACCTTTGACCCTTTGCGCTCTTTGAAATCAGTAGACAATCACAGCATAGCTGACAGGGCAGGAGTTACTCCCCCACATCATTTTGAAACTGACGCTGAAAGCAGAGAGAAACGGCGGAAAAAACAACAGCAACACAACATGAAAGACAAGAGACCGTTTCTCGCAGTAACAAATGACATGGAGTTTGGTCAGTTGAACCTCACGGATCACACATAAACATGCAAGGGCTCCGTATGCACTTCAGCAACATTTTTCGAATGTTCTCAGCAGCTGTTTTATTGCTCAAAGGATGATCATTCATAGCTCGGGAGATTTAATGGAGTTCTGCGTTGTGTTTCATGTTTTAATAGCAACTTCGTCTCTGATGTTTCTTGTAAAATTGAAATAAAAAATAAAAAACAAATGACAATTGTTAAAATACACTATATGGAGCTTTATTAATCCACACTTTATAGGTAAAATAATCAAAGATGAATTTGAGTTCATAGTGAATTTTCATTAATATTGACTTTTGCAGACCAATATGAGCTCAGTTTGTGATCTCTTGTGAAACAAATAAATCAATGATTTCTGCATTTTTTGGGATTTCCGAGACTCGGGAGACTTGAGCCAAACTTTCAATGTGCTTTCCTTTTTATATCATGAGATGTCAAATATTTTTAAGTTATTAAAGAGAGTTTTTACGTTTCTTTGCATTTGAACTCAATTTCAATACAAACTATTTTAATTTGCCATTCTGCATATTGTTTGCAAACTTAATTCAATTCCAATTAAAGTAACAGATATTTATTTGGAAATTACTCTCAGTCTCAATTCAGTTCTGAGCGGTTGTAATGAATAACATTTAGGCATTGGAGTGGTGCTTTAGTGAAATGATAAAGTCTATCATGGCAGAGATAACAAATGGGTACACAGCATTCCTTTCCAAAAGTGTTTCACTTGCTCTTATCGTCCTCTCTCTCTCTCTTTCTTTGGTCAGGCCATATCTCATACTGTACACGCACAGGATCTTCCCATTCATCCGAGCGGGACCACCTCACAGCTACAGTGGATGAACTTGACGTGATGTTGGAGGAGCAATGCATCATGGTTTCAGACGGCTACGTTTGGTTGCTCGGTCCAAGTTCGAAGCTTTAGGTCTGGACTGAACTAAGGCACAATAGTCAAGTTTTCAAATTTTGAAGAAAAGGACATTTTTTCTATTCAGTATTTATGATTGACATCTTGGAGCGAATGCACAACTTCTGAACAGCAGGGATAATCGATCCTGTGCTGCGCTGCAGTTCATTTTCTACACTTCACATCAGTACCTGCAAGTCAGTGAGGTTTATAAAGCGTATGTATGTGTTTCTGAACAACATCTGAACTTGTTTTCAGCATGCTGAGATCAAGGTGAGAGACAGCTAATGTATTTTGTGAAAATTGGTTAATATAAGTGATGCTACAATGAACCAAACATTCCTCCTCGCTCTACTGACAAAGTGCCGACAAGCCATTCTGAAGGAAATCGAACAGAACCAAGATGCGACCCAAGAAAATGCAACTACAACAGTCCTGTCCTCCCCGACGGCTCTCCCCAAAACAACCAGACAATCCTACGACAACGCCTACTTCTACATTCTGTTCGTAATGTTTTTCTATTCTTTCCTTGCTCTTACCCTGTTGAAAGGTTTTGTTCAACACGATAAAACCAAGAAGGATCCGTACGAAGAGTTCACCAACTCCCCTGAGAAAAAATACAACGAAGGGCCAGTCACTGAAAAAATAGATTTTGAGGAAGAAAACAACATTTAATAAAGGAACATGTTCATACAAGCAACATTGCCAATTCAGTGAAACAAAATAAATGAATATTGGATTCTTGGTGGGAAACGTGAACTCTATTCTGTGGTGTAGAGAAATGCCGATGTGCATCATTACGAAATTCAAGGTAAACGGACTTAGGACATAAAGCAGACGAGAGTAAATGATACGAAGATTTGCTACATGGCGGATGTTGACTGTGTTCAGAACAGCATGTATAAAATATCTACAACATTTGATGAAATGTCCAGTAACAGAACATGTGTTAAATTTTGACCCAATGTGGATAATTCATGTTTTATTCTTCAAATCAAAGGTTCCAAAAAGGTTCTTGTTGGGTTGCCTGGTTCACATCCCCTAAAACTTTTTGTTGTATAGTGGAAATGGGTCCTACAGAATGCACAGACTATAGATAGGTAAAAAGGAAATGGTTCTTTTAAGAATTTTGGACAAAGGCTATTTGGGGAACAAAATTGGAACAAAAAGCGAATTGACATGCATGCTAGATTCCCTCTGATAGCACCTACATAACACTTATATTTATTCATTTATATTTATTTAGTAGTGAAATCGGCTGTTTCTCTCTCAGTGACCCCTGCGCGCAAGGTTACAAGCAATTGCAAGGTGAATTTACAAATTAACAAAGTCGACCCTGTAATTACATTTGTTTTGACAAAATCAGAATTAGGAAGTAAGTTTATACGATGCGCGTTCGGGGTTTTTTTGATGTGGAGAGGTTAGATTTAATCAAGCAGAAGGCTGAAAGCAGGGATGCGGAGCGGGGGACGGCCGCGCATGCGATTTGATCCGTACAGAACGCGGCGAAAAATGCGCACAGCGAGCGCTCGTCTAATTTCAACCTCCCGCTGACCCCGTGTGATCTTACATCGGGACGCATGGAACCTTAGACTTTATCGGTACTGTGAATTAACGTCAATTGCATCTAGCAAGGATGGCGGGGGATGCCTTTAATGAGAACATACGCTTTTCATTTGGACGACATTCTGCCGGCCAGCTCATGAAAGCCAGATTGGGGAGAGAGGGTGCAAGCGGTCTAATCTGGAGGAACGGACGAACAACTCGCGATTTGCACCCTCCTCCCTCCCTGGCCGGGTTTCTTTGACTTTCAGAAGCAAATCAAAGGCTCGTCGGTTGATGGTGGCAGTGAGAAGCGAGTTCAGATGGTGATGTTGAGAGGACCAGAGCGTCAAACGTCACCCGGGACAGCACTGCGCAATCGCATTAATTGCAGATGTTGGCGAAATGACAGCTGGGATTGAATCGAGTTCAAATATCATAACAGGTCTAAATTACGTAGAAAATAAACTATAGTTATAGTAGCCTATAGGGTACAAAAACGTAAAGATAAAATAATTATTTATATTGTCACTGAATAACTGCTTTAAAGTGTGCACGGAAGCAAATCAAAATGTATAAAACATATGGCTCATATTAAATTATGATTGGACGAGATAAAAAATATTTTAAACGTTTGTTAAACTTAGTGCAATGAGGCCTAACCTCCCCCCCAAAAAAGTCTCTTTGGCATACAGAAATAAATATAAATATTTCGAGTATTTATTTTTCACATTCAGTGTGATAGGATATCAGTTGTAGAATATTTAACCAGATCTCAGGAATAGTTTCTCTTGGGGCAGCTGCATATCCTGGGTCAAAAAAGGAGCATCCTGACCCGAGGAAGGGCCCGACCTGTCTTAATTTAATCTATCCGCCCGTTTCTCTTTGAAGACACGTCGCAGCCCGCGGGCAGAGCTGACCACCTCTTTCCTTTGACCCGATCACACTTCAGAGAGGGGGATAGGAAAACAAACAAGAAATGTCTTCAGTCGAAAACAAACTGTTGCTTAAATGCCACTACAGGGTCATTTACTGTGCCTATTTAAATCTGTTTTATTGGGCATTATTGGCCACTTGTCATTGCATATTATTGGCCTAGTAGTTTATTTTGAGCTAGGCTACTTGTAGTTTTGGATTTTATTGTACAGTAAATAATTAGCTATAGTAACAAAGTGTGTGATGTATTTTTAATGTTGTCATTTAATATGATATTGCATGTATGAATATGATATACTATTAATAACAAATCGATAAATTATTAAACACAAATATGGTATCTGAATTTGAATGAACAGCAACAACAACAACAACAACAACAATAATAAAAATGATAATAATTGAACAATAAAATCTGAGGTGACGTTATGAAATGGAAAATGTAGACTTACATTTTTTTTTCTCTTGAACAATAGTTACTAAAAACTAAATACGAAAATTTACCAAAGATCTAACAAATTGTTTTGGTTGTTTGTAATGGTTACATAAAACTTCATATATGCATTTATTATCCATTATCTTAATTCTGTTTCCTTTTTATTTAAATGTCACATATAGACTGGACTGCCATTTTTCATTAACAATTGTGCAATGTTACAGAAAAAAATATTTCTGAAAGTATGATCCTATATCCTTTATTTAAATTTCTTTTTTCCTTAAAAAAATTAATTTACATGATCAACCTGAGTAGAGAGAGATCACAGATGGTTACAGTGTTAGATCCAGCAGTCAAAACAATCTTGAAACATAGTTTTTTTGTCATTGTTGTCCACAATGTTACATAATATTATGAGAAGATAAAGTCATTTTAAACCTTGTTTATAATGTGACCAGCACTGATTTTACGTAAATTTAAAACATTACGTGATAATACGATCTATAACCTTTCCAAGCATATTTTGTATTATATTTGTATAAGCTATTTACCACCATACCTTTCCAACATCTAACAGCAGCAAGAAGTTTAATTGATTAACATTACTTTGTAAATGAAAGGACTTATTTCTTATTTATTTCAGAAAAAGGTCATAGTGAAAAGAGTAAAACTTTAACATGTTTTCTTTACAGACTACTTAAGGTGATAACATTTGTGCAAATTGAAGGCTAAATTAATACCCTTGTACTGACAATATGTTTTTTGTTGTATTATTAGGCTACATCTTAAATTGACAAATATGTGTTTTCGAATAGACTAAATTTGTTAGTCACCCCCGACCGTGCCAAGGGTTGATCCTCTAGTGCCACCTAGTGAAAAAAATACATTTACACACATGTGAGACGCTGAACAGACACGTGCATGAGGAGCACACGCTGATAAACGGATGATTAAAATGTGATTGTATGGCTGGTGATGTAAAGATTTCACGCGGATGTTCATCGGGTAAAGGCTGCAACAAGCCCTCGATATACAGAATGAGATAAAACCACAAAAGAAACGAAAGTAAGTAAACCTTTTTAGGCCTGAAAAGTCACATGTAGCCTTCGTTCACATGCATACATTTTGCTCGTTTTACATCTGAATTAAGGCAGCAGGCTTTGTTTCACAACAGGTATTTTTGAAAATTAACCAACATTATTTGCATCGTGTCATTAAAAACAAAAAGCTCGTACACATTAGGGATTTTAATCTCGATCGCCACCTAGTGCTTTTTAAATTCTCTTATTTTTCTTTGTTTTTAAAGTCAACCACCACCAATAACTATATACAGTCAAAGTAAGATATTGGTTTTAGAGTTGAGTCAAAATAATAACCTAAACCCAAACAAAAACCCACCTATCAAAAATACATGGACCTTTCTTTCCTATTAAAGCATAAGTAACCAAAAGAAGGAAACAACGGGCACATTGTGTAAAAATATAGAGAAAGATCAATACTACTTGATATTAAGAGACTGCACTGTATTAGTTAACATTAACACCACAACTATCAACTCAAAAGTTTATTGTCAGGCACAAGATTCCACAAGAGTGTAGTCACTACAGCAGTCCATATTATTGATACAGACCGCATCACAAAAACACCCTCGATAGCAGCTGCTATTAAATCCAGAACAGCAGAGTGGTGTGGGATTTGAACATGATCCTGAAAGACCAACGGGTCTAAAACATTAATACAGAGAGCTAACGGTAGTTCACTTAAAAGTCTACCATCATTTGCACAACCTGCTTTTGTAAAACACAACAAGAGATCATTTATGATATAGTGTCAAAAATGTATCCTACTGTGTTTCATATAATAAAGCATCATACAGGTTAGAACGCTCTTTGTTCTGTAAGCTAACCCTGTCAGCCTATTGCATATACAAATAAAAAACAATTCACTTTGTTAATAGTTTGGTTCTGATTATGTGTTTTTTTCCCGAAAAAGCTTTTAAAAGTTAGACTACACACTATTTGTATAGAGGTTGTACTGTACCTGTATACTCATTTTTTTGTTACATTTTTTACATTTGGCAGACGCTTTTATCCAAAGCGACTTACATTACATTGTACATTTTGTATAGTAAGCAAGTGGGGGTTAGGTGCCTTGCTCAAGGGCACCTCAGCCGTTACCCGCCAGCCCTGAGAATCAAACCAGCAACCTTCTGGTCATGAGTCTAACTCTCTAACCACTAGGCCACGATGATTGATTCTCTTGGAAAATAACTTAAGGAAATGCCGTTTATATGGTGTCGAGCTCACCTGTGTTCTGGCTCCTGACTTTCTGGAGCAGGAACAAAAAGAAAAGTGCAGTGTGAACAGCTCTCATCCTGATCCCGGTGTATGTACAGATTGATGTGAGCATTTTCTGTTTTATAAATGCTGCACATGTAACATGCACAGCCATCAATAAGGAAATCATAAGGCATTAAAGTTCCTCAGAAGCACATTATTACCAAATATGTGAAAACATGTCATTAATCTTAACTCATAGAATCCCATTCTCTCATGCCTAAACATTTTTCTTTCCTCATCATTTGCAGCATCTTACCAAGCCGGTAAGCCAGTGAGTTTCTGATGTGTTGATTTAAAAGGTAATTCAATAAATACATTTAATTAACAAATGTAATTAATTTAAACTTAATTTAAAATTATTTGCATATTATATATTAACAATAAACCCAAATTATTCACATTCGGTTGGCATATAGTATATGTATATAAAAAGACAACAAATAAATCATTTTTAATCACATCAAATGCTTTGATGGTAGAAAATGTTCTGTCTCTACTGTCTCCATATGTATTTACCAGTGTTATAGTACTCGATGTGTACTCAGCCCCACATTTTGACCACAACTGCTGTGATTTCATAATGTACAATTCCTGCTTTTGATTTCTTTTGTTACTGTTGTGAACAGGGGATTGTGTCAACAAAACTATAAAAATGCCTATACAAAAAAATCAAGATATGGTTGCAATAAAGTATGTATCATAATATCTAATATAACTAAGCAACTTCACAAAAGCTCAAAAAGCATACATCATTTGTACTTTATACAAACGTTTAATAAACAAGACGTTATATAACTATTTCCTGTAAAGCTGCATGCTTTGCAAGAATGCACAATTGTAAAAAGCACCAGATAGACATTTGAATCGAATTTTTCACATTTTTTGCCTGCTCCCTGTTAAGGTTCATCATGTCATTTTGTCTTGAAAATGTCCACTGAAACTTCCTTTCTTCCTTGTAAACACATAAAAAAGAGTGATCTCTGCAGAAAGAGAAGTCCATTTTCATTTAAACTTATTTATAGACAGCTCAGAAAGGGTTAAATCAGTGTGCATAGAACTACAGGCAAATAATCTGTATAAGATGAGAGAGCTGTAAACCTCTTACATGCCTCAGAGAGTGAGAGGCAGAGATGGTCTTATGACAAGGAAAAACACTGCAATTTATTTGGTTTATTTATCTGGTTTGTTTGTTTGTTACACAATAACAATATCTGTAGATAAAACATGGGAAAGTAACAAAACAAATGTACAAATGATTTTGTAAAAGTTGTAATTGAAGGAATATAATTATAGAAATGACAGAAAACAAAGATGGTGAAAATACCAGCCTGTTTTAACTCAATTATTTAAAAAGGGGACAATGAAACTAAACAGAAAAGAGCAAAATAAGCACTAGTGCCATCAAAGCAACTATTCCAAATGAACTACTGCATGATATAATATTTGGAAATATATTAGAATGTTGGTACCCTAGAAAATTAATAAAAACAAAAAATAAAACACACCTCTTTGAATACAAACTGGTAATTAAGAAGAACTTGTAGTTGTATATGGTTATTAAAATAATAAAAAAAGTAGTAGTTTTTTTTGGTAGAAATATATTCCAAGTTAAAAATGTGTTCAGATGCAACTGTAAATGGCTTATCTGACAAAGAATAAAATAAATTAGATATGGAAATTGTGTACATTGTTCCACTGGATTTTCCACAAGAATTGTCTACAAATGAGGACAACAGGTCTAAGTTAAGAAGAATTAAGTATATGTTGCAGCAGACCCTAAACGTATGTCCTCATATGAGGATGCATGGTCTCAGGAATGTTCTGATTAAGTTTCACAGCTTCTCAACTCAACAGATTTAAAGCAGCCTATAGTAGAATGCAATGTTATTCGCTTTGGATTAAAGCATCTGCCAACTGCATAAATATAAATGCAAAAGTGAGTTCAAATATTAATATGAAAATATGAACTATACTATACTATAGTATACTATAGTTACTATAGTTTAATAGTGTGATTTATCATATGACATGCATTAACAGTTAATACATACAGTATACATAGGCTATGAAGGTAATCTGGAACACCTGTTTCCGGTTTTATAGGTTTTATATGCTACATGTTTTTTATAACATGCACACCCATCAATATGATTACGTGTTTAAATATACGTCTGAGTTTGAGCACTATAGTCAGGGACATTTTTCTAAAAAACAAAGTCACACGCAGGAACAAAGATTTAAAGACAAATTGGACTCAAATTATGAAGGACTTAAAGAATTAACATTTATATATTCAGTACTAACATCATGTTCTGGATTTATATTCAACCTGATCTCACGGTAAGTCGTAAGTATTTTACGAGGTGGCTAATTCGTCTTACAAAAACGTACGATTAAGCAATACTAACCCCGCCCCTACACCTAACGTCACTGACACGAAAGCAAACCTTACTAAAACGTACGATTTAGATCATATGAATTCATACGAATTAGCCCCCCCAAAAATCTCACGATTTCGCTGTGAGACTTGTGAACACAATGTAAAGTTATACAAAGTAGGTGTGTTTTTAATTGTTTCTAAAACCCACAAATATAAAGAAACGGGAGAAAAGACGCTCTAAAAAAGCATATATGGATTTATGTGGAGGTTGTTGTGAAGGATTAAACTCATGTGATATGTCAGGTGGGTAAGGTCGGGGAGGACGGTTAAGTTGCTGGTTGTACTGAGGTAGACCGTTTGTGGTGGTTGATTGTTTGGTGGTTGTTGCTGGTGATGTTGTGTTTGTTGCTGGTGATCTTGTGGTTGGTGGTAGTTCTGAGGATGGTGATGGAAGTTAACAGATTCATCAATTCATATTTTTTGTGTTAATATGGATTTAGGCTTACGTGGACGGCATGTTTCTGTGTAGTCACTACAGCATGCGCCGGTATGCACGCACGCCTCATCACAATAACACCCACGATGGCAGGTGGCATTATTTCCCTGACAGCAGAGCGCTGTGGGCTGAGCACATGATCCTGAAAAACAAACGAACTCAAGATATCATTCAGATAGCTTAAGAAGACAATGACAAAATGTTATTAAAACAAACACAGACTTTTGCATTTCTGAATAAGCCAGAGTGCTTACGGTTTTTGTCAAGGTAGCCTTATTTATGGGGCAAAATCAGGGAATATGGGTTTATTTATTCAAATAAAAAATGTCACTAACACATTTTTACTGGGATTAATCACACATAACATTAATATTTTTAAATATAGTTTTACATTCTAATACAAATCACAATTAACCTCCAAATTAATGTAGAAATAACACATTTCTTTAGCATCATTATAACATAAGTGAAATATACAAAAATTGAATAAAGTTCTCAAAACCACTTGAATTTCTAGATTAAATACAGAATAAATCTCATTAAAGCTACAAAACACATAGATTTCTTCTTTTCTTTTGTTATTAGATTAATTTAGATTATTTAGATAAATTAGTGGCAGGAGTCACAGCAAGAGCTTTAAGAACGCGGCTCCTTTAAGAGCTGCAGCTCTACGGTTGGCAGATCTGATGCGCTTCCCAACTCTTTGAATTCATTTAAGAGTTTATTTAACTCGTTGAAGACTGTGCTTACAAAAATACTAGACAAAATGTGCTTTCTGGCGTAATCTTGTGTGTTTTTATTCATTCAAGCACGAAAGAGAAGACGGGACCGCTGTTGCTTTGCGCGGCGCAATAATGTCCCACTGACTCCCACAGCAAGAAACTCAATACAACCGTCTTAAATCGCACTTAAATAAGCCTTTATATAAATAACATCGTGATTATATAATATAACGTCATACAAAGAATGACAGAAAAAATGAATGCTGCAGGCTATGTGTTAAAATTTGTCATATTCCTTGTTTTGTGACAAAGAAATTAATATTTTTCTATTTCTAATAATTATTTCTATAACCTATTTGTATTACTCAAAACAGAAAACGTGTCCATTTCAGCATTTCTTGTAAAATCATTTAAATTACTCTTTAATAAGGTGACTGATTTTTCATTTAGCCAAAATAAAACATAGCCTATACATAGTATACAGTATACACATGAAGATAATCTGGATTATGTCATATAGCTCACCTGTTTCCTGGCTCTTGACTCCCTGAAGCAGGAGCAATAGGAAAAGTGCACTGCAAACAGCTCTCATCTTGATCCTGATGTGTGCGCAGATGCGTGTTGTCCTGTTGTGTGTGTTTTCAGCTTTTATATGCTGCAGTGTGCATGCACACCCCTCAATTTGAATACGTGTGTAAATCCGTATATTTGTCAATTCATAGTTTGAGTGCTTTAAATAGTGGGGGGATTTGTTCTAATAAACACAAACTCACACCCAGGTATTTTCACTGACGTCTGCTGGAGAGGATGGGCAAACAAGAAATACTTATATAAAGTCCAACAATATTAATGTAAATATGAATATATTTTCAGGGTTTAAATATAATGCTGAATATTTATATAATGTCACTTATGATATCTATATTTTACATTATTCGGAGTAGCCTAACTCGTTGTTACTCTGCCAAGAAAATAACATTTCTTGAAATGCTCTGACGGTAGGAAAATCGATTAGGCTACCTTTTTTGTGCTTTATATTTAATATGGGATTATTAATTCTAAAATAGTAGAATAACTGACAGTAGGCTACTTATATTTATGAATGAATATATTCATCTCAAATCTTCCTCTGTCTGTCATCTCTCCAATCCCCTTCACATTCGTTGTTGCTCCCCGTTTGGCTTCATCGTTACAATGTCCACACCATTTCGTTAGTAATGGACTTTAGATTTCTGATTAAGTTTCACAGCTTTTCAACTCAAAAGATTTGAAGCAGCAGCAGTGAATCGCTTTTCTCTGCTGTCAAACTGGAATGCGCGTTTAGATCTAACATTACGGTAAAATCAGGTCAATTTAAAAAGGGGTGCGGCGCTTATTATTGTATTTACGGTAATATCAACAAAAGCAGACAAAAATAATAACTTGCCAATCAATCACATGGTTATTTGCAAATGTTAGACTAAATTATTAAATCGTTCTTTCTAAACACCACTAACTGTAAGTGCCACCTTAAGAATCTATTTTACTGTAGCAGTAGTTCAGCAATATTGTCTACTATGAAATCATCTTAGTGTAGCATTTTGGTATGATATGCAATTTTGCACTAAAGATCTACAGAAACATCTTTCTAATAAGTAGAAATAAATAAATGTCTGTTTCACACTTTTTAAAAGCCTAAACACTCTGTGATGTTACGAAATGCATGGCCAGGGCAAGCAAGCACAAGAGCATTACGAAAAACATACAGAAAATGAAAAAAATAAAAAAGTATTCTCTGAAATATATTGATGGTATGTTTTGCTGCAGCTTTTATGCACTTCAGCTTTACAAATCATTTTTGGGGTTACGAATCAGATACTTTTGGTCTGAGTTTCTGGACACCATGAAGATGCAGGTGCCATCATAGTCATATAGTGCCCAATGAATTTACCTCATTCTTGACATGCAATGTATGTGAAACTTTATTAAAGACAATTCACCTTCTCTATTCTGTTTACACTTTTGTAAAGGTATATTTGGGACAAAATTATTTGGCAACAAAGCAAAGAGCATATCAGGGAATATGGGTTTTATACAAATATACAATTTGATATTTTGTAGCTCTTAATTTGAGCTATGTCTTACTAGGCAAAAATAACGTCTATTTGTTAAATCATAGCTTGAGCACTATAAATAGTCAGGGACATTATTCTAAAAAACAAAGTCACACCCAGGAACAAAGATTTCCAAAGACAAATTGGACTCAAATGATGAAAGACAGGCAGATTTATAACAATATTAAGTATTGACATTTATATATTCAGGACTAACATCATGTTTTGGATTTATAACTATATATTTGCTCCCTAGATGACAAAGTTTGAGGGAAAGTAAAGACATATTTTAGTATAATAGTAATAGCATGTGAGATAGGTGTGCCTTCCATGGCTTTGAAAGGACACCACAGGTGGAAACTTGTGAACACAATGTAAAGTTAAATGAATACAAAGTAGGTGTGTTTTTAATTGTTTCTAAAACCCACAAATATAAAGAAACGGGAGAATAGACGCTCAAAAAGAGCATATATGGATTCATGTGGAAGTTGTTGTGAAGGATTATATTCATGTGGTATGTAAGGTGGGTAAGGTCGGTGAGGACGGTGAGGATAGTGGTTGTACTGGGCTTGACCGTTTGTGGTGGTTGTTCTTGGTGCTGGTGATGTTGTGGTTGTTGCTGGTGATGTTGTGGTTGGTAAGTATGGTGGTAGTTCTGAGGATGTTGACAATTTTTATAAGATTACAGATTCAGCAATTCATATTTTGTTAATATTGATTTAGACTTACGTGGAGGGCATGTTTCTGTGTAGTCACTACAGCATTCACCGTTCTGCACGCACGCCTCATCACAGTAACACCCACGATAGCAGTCATCATTCATTCCTTCACAGCAGAGCGGTGTGGGCTGAGCACATGATCCTGAAAAACAAACAAGCCCAAGACATCAGAGAGCTTAAAACAATGACAAATAGTCAATAAAACAATCACAGACTTGCATTTCTGAATAAAAACAATGTACACAGCCAGAGACTGCAAAATCAGGGAATATGAGTTTATTTATTCAAATAAAAAAGTAACTAATTAATCACAAATTAATCTCTGGGTTAATCACACACAACATTAATAATTTAAAATTTAGTTTTACATTCTAATAAAATCTCCAAATTAATGTAGAAATAATACATTTCTTTAACAGCATCATTATAATATTATAATAGCCTAAATATTGAAATATACAGAAATTGAATGAAGTTCTCAAAAACACTTGAATTTCTAGATTAAATATGGAATACATCTCAATAAAGCTACAAAACACATAGATTTCTTCTTTTCTTTTATCATTGCATTAATTTAGATAAATTAGTGGCAGGAGTCACAGCAGCAGGAAGAGCGGCCACTCTACGCAGATCTGATGCGCTTCCCAACTGTTTGAATTCATTTAAGACTGTGCTTACAAAAATACTAGACAAAATGTGCTTTCTGGCATAATCTTGTGTGTTTTTATTTACTCAAGCACAGAAGAAAAGACGGGATCACTGTCGAATTGCACAGCGCCGCGTCCAAGAGAAAGAAACTCAATACAACCGTTTCAAATCGCACTTAAATAAGCCTTTATATGAATAAGAGCCCTTTATATGAATAACATCGTGATTATATAATGTAACGTTAGGTTTGACTAAGAATGACAGAAAAACCGGATGCTGCTTTAATTGTGTTAAAATTCTACATGTCATATTCCTTGTTTTGTGAGAATGCCAGCCTACTTCTTTTTCTATTTCTAATCATTATTTCTATAACCTATTTGTATTACTTTCAACAGCAAACGTGTGCATTTCTTGTCAAATCATTTAAATTACTCTTTAATAATGTGACAGATTTTTCATATGACATATAACAAGCAAAATATAATTTTATAAAACATACAGATGAAGATAATCTGGATTATGTCATATAGCTCACCTGTTTCCTGGCTCTTGACTCCCTGAAGCAGGAGCAATAGGAAAAGTGCACTGTAAACAGCTCTCATCTTGATCCTGATGTGCGCAGTTGTGTGTTGTCCTGTTGTGTGTGTTTTCAGCTTTTATATGCTGCATTGCTTGCACACCCCTCAATTTCATTACGTGTGTAAATACGTCTAGTGTATTTGTTAATTCATAGTTTGATTGCTTTAAATAGTCAGGGGTATTGTTATAATAAACAAAAACACACCCAACATAGATTTCTAAGAGTCTGCTGGAGAGGATGGGCGAACAGGAAATACTTATATACAGTCTGACAATATAAATGTACATCTGAATATGAATATATTTTTCAGGGTTGAAATTTAATGCTGAATACATAATTATAAATATTCCGGTCCACTTTTTTTCAAGAACTGAAAAAAACCCCACTGCTTCTAACATTGTTTTTATACTTTTTATGTCTGGATTATAGCAGTTTTGTTGTTGTTCTGATGCAGTTTTTATGCATTTCAGCGTTTCAAATCATTTTTGTGGTTACGAATCAAGGCCGCTTTTCCCAAAACCTTATTATCGCTACGTCGTTCTTAAGTTATACCTTAAGCTATACGTTATTGTTAATATGTGTTTCCCGAAACATTCTTAGTGAAATATACCTTCTATAATTAATACTGTGAAATAAACGTTTGCCCTGACCCTTGCCTGTACTGTTCTGGATTAATAAAGCTGCATTTAGATCCTTAACCCTCGAGTCTCGGAGCAGTTCGTGACAGAAGACTTTGCCAGAATGGATCTAGCGGCCAAACCCAACCACAGGAAGAGTGCAACAGGTACCAAGAGTCTGTTCCTGATTGTCATTGCTCTCATTGCACACGCTTGAAATCAAAAATAGGGAAAAATACACATTTATTCCTTTTTAGTACTTTTTATTTTTCTTGTCCTGAATGAATAAGTTCAATTGCATTATCTAAATACCCTATTGTAGGTCTGCACAATTTGGCATACTTGTTTTGATATTGTAAGTGTGATTAATGTTGATTAGATTGAATGTTTTAAAAAACGCGGCCATAAGGGACATGCTTTGCTCTGTAAACACATCCAGTGTCCAAGCACAAACATGTGAACTATACAAGTCTAAATGTTAGTTGTTGGAAAAAACTTTTTTAGTTTAGTGCACTACAACAGCAACCGGCTTTGTGTGACTTTCCACCATTCTTCACCATTTTGGTAATCTCCACAAATTTGCACATAACAGAAGATCTTGTAAATTCCAACATTACAAAACAATGAACACTTAACAGTGTCCTTATCTATCATCCTGCTTAACAACAAACACAATGTAAAACTGTATTTTAACATTTACTATCTAAATCCTGTTATGAGAAAGCATGCTGGGAACCCATGTAGTTTCAGTTAGTCAATGAAAATGAACTATGTTGTCCCGACACAAATGGATTATGTTTTGAGAAAGAGTCACCTATTTATGCCAGTATTACACATTTAAATTGTGTTTGAATAAGAAACCAATACAAATATTTGAGATCAAACTATATTGATTAAGCAAAATGAACAACCTTTAAAAATCATTTTGTGTCAAAAATCATTGAGTGTATGTGGTCCCATCATCCACCCAGTAAATGTATCTTTGGGATACTGGGTCCTATAGTGCCCCATGAATTTACCTCATTCTGGACATGCAATGTATGTGAAACATGCAACCTACAAAGCAACTTTATGAAAATCTAGAGACAATTCACCTTTTTTAGGACAAAATTATTTGGCAACAAAGCAAAGTGCATATCAGGGAATATGGGTTTTATCCAAATATATAATATAATATTTTGTAGCCCTTCATTTGAGCTATGTCTTACCAGGCAAAAAAGAATAATAATAACACTTGTGCAAAGACTCACAAGACGTGCACTGCAATGTGAATACAACGTTTTTAATATCATCTTTTTGAAGAAAAAAATTAAGACATCAATTATTTGAAGTCGGATGTCACTTTTGGCCAGGAGTGTATACCGTTCTTTAGAAAGTACTACCACTTTTGTTTTACATTATGTAATTTGTTTCCTTTTTGTCTAGAATGTGCAATTTCTCCTATCTGGTACGCTTCGTTGGTTTAGCATCTAAAACCTTCATCTCCTGTTGCTGTAATGTCTCCTGTCTCTACGCCGGCCACACCCTCCACGCCTACATCCATGCCTCGCATCAACCGTTCACTGTCACCCGAATTCTGAAGGACTAAACAACCCAACATGCACTGCACTCACGGCCGCCATTTTGATTGGACTCTGCACCTGTTGTTCATTTGTGTCGCACCTGTTTTGTGTTTGCGTGTGTATTTAAGTTGTCTTTTGAGTTCTGCTTGTTGTCTTTGAGTGCCATTAAATCTACCTTCACTACATCACCTTGTGGCATCCTCACCTGCCTGAGCACCAGAACTGTTACAGTTGCAGATGTGTACATACTGAAATTTTCTACATGTTACATTCCTTGCTATTAGAAACATTTCTATTATTTTATTTCTAATGATTTCTATAATTTATCCCAATAAGATTTTGTTATTTTATTACTGTTAACAGGAACAGTGTGTTCAAATAATAATCACATTTTTTATAAATTAAATATGACTCTTTATTAGTGTGACAGATTTATAATTTCACATGAGAAGCAAAATAGCATTTTAATAACAGTTAATACATACAGTGTACATATGAAGAAAGTCTGGAATACATAGCACACCTGTTTCCTGTTTCATAGGTTGTATGTGCTTTTTTATAACATGCACACCCATCAATTTGATTACGTGTGTAAATACGTCTATTTGTTAATTCATCCTTGAGCACTATAAATAGTCGGGGACATTGTAAAACAAAGTCACACCCAGGAACATGAATTTCTAAAGAAAAATTCGACTCAAATGATGAAAGGCAGATTTATAACTATATTAAGTATTGACATTTATATATTCAGGACTAACATCATGTTCGGAATTTATAACTATATATTTGCTCCCTAGATGACAAAGTTTGAGGGAAAGTAAAGACATATTTTAGTATAATAGTAATAGCATGTGAGATAGGTGTGCCTTCCATGGCTTTGAAAGGACACCACAGGTGGAAACTTGTGAACACAATGTAAAGTTATACAAAGTAGGTGTGTTTTTAATTGTTTCTAAAACCCACAAATATGAAGAAACGGGAGAAAAGACGCTCAAAAAAAGCATATATGGATTCACGTGGAAGTTGTTGTGAAGGATTATATTCATGTGGTATGTGAGGTGGGTAAGGTCGGTGAGGACGGTGAGGATAGTGGTTGTACTGGGCTTGACCGTTTGTGGTGGTTGATTGTTTGGTGGTTTTTCTTGGTGATGATGATGATGTGGTTGTTGCTGGTGATGTTGTGGTTGGTAAGTATGGTGGTAGTTCTGAGGATGTTGACATTTTTTTGTTAAGTTAACAGATTCATCAATTCATATTTTTTGTGTTAATATTGATTTAGACTTACTTGGAGGGCATGTTTCTGTGTAGTCACTACAGCATTCACCGTTCTGCACGCACGCCTCATCACAGTAACACCCACGATAGCAGTCATCATTCATTCCTTCACAGCAGAGCGGTGTGGGCTGAGCACATGATCCTGAAAAACAAACAAGCCCAAGACATCAGAGAGCTTAAAACAATGACAAATAGTCAATAAAACAAACACAGACTTGCATTTCTGAATAAAAAACATATCACACAGCCAGAGATTGCTTATGGTTTTTGTCAAGGTATTTATGGGGCAAACTCTGGGAATATGGGTTAATTTATTCATATAAAAAACAACTAATTAATAACACATTTTTTCTGTGATTAATTACCCTTTAACATTTTTAAATATATTTTTTACATTCTAATAATATCACAATTCATCTCCAAATTAATGTAGAAATAACACATTTCTTTAGCATCATTATAACATAAGTGAAATATACAAAAATTGAATGAAGTTCTCAAAACCACTTGAATTTCTAGATTAAATACAGAATAAATCTCATTAAAGCTACAAAACACATAGATTTCTTCTTTTCTTTTGTTATTAGATTAATTTAGATAAATTAGTGGCATGAGTCACAGCAAGAGCTTTAAGAACGCGGCTCCTTTAAGAGCTGCAGCTCTACGGTTGGCAGATCTGATGCGCTTCCCAACTCTTTGAATTCATTTAAGAGTTTATTTAACTCGTTGAAGACTGTGCTTACAAAAATACTAGACAAAATGTGCTTTCTGGCGTAATCTTGTGTGTTTTTATTCATCCAAGCACGAAATAGAAGTTAATATTGGTACAACCGTTTCAAATCGCACTTAAATAAGCCCTAATGAATAAGAGCGTGATTATATCATTTAAGTTGCTTTAATTGCGTTAAAATGTTTCATGTCATATTCCTTGTTTTGTGACAATTCTACGAGAAACTATTATTTTTCTATTTCTAATCATTATTTCTATAACCTATTTGTATTAGGCTACTCGTCTTAACAGCAAACGTGTGCATTTTAGCATTTCTTGTCAAATCATTTAAATTACTCTTTAATAATGTGACAGATTTTTCATGTGACATATAACAAGCAAAATATAATTTTATAAAACATACAGTATACACATGAAGATAATCTGGATTATGTCATATAGCTCACCTGTTTCCTGGCTCTTGACTCCCTGAAGCAGGAGCAATAGGAAAAGTGCACTGTAAACAGCTCTCATCTTGATCCTGATGTGTGCGCAGATGTGTGTTGTCCTGGTGTGTGTGTGTTTTCAGCTTTTATATGCTGCATTGCTTGCACACCCCTCAATTTCATTACGTGTGTAAACACGTCTAGCAAAATTTGTTAATTCATATGAGCACTATTAATAGTCAGGGACATTGTTCTAATAAACAAAATCTCACACCCAGGTACATTTCCAAGAGTCTGCTGGAAAGGATGGGCAAACAGGAAATACTAATATAAAGTCCGACAATATAAATGTATATCTGAATATGAATATATTATTCAGTATTTAAATATAATGCTGAATATATAGTTATGATTATTGTTTCTTTAACATAATTTTTTTACACTTTTTATAATTAAACACTGTTGATATTGTCAAAGTTGAGATTGTGGCTTTATATAACAGTATGGTCAGATGCTTGCATGTGTTATTATATTAAATGCTAGAAAAAGGCTCAAACCATGTGAAAGACTGACAGATTTACAACTATTGGCCTATTATGAATTACCTTTATATATTCAGGATACTTCATATTTGGGATTTTCAAATAACAAAATCCTGTTTGGTCCTCAATGTCATCGGTCTCACGTGGTGACGTTTACGCGTCTTTGGAGCGAGTCAATGTGTGACTAAAACCCTGATGCAGGTGTGTGTAAATTCCTTTCGCATGACACATGGTTCATCTTACATATGTTCTGCTACCCATAATTCTTAGTCATTACGGTTTAGGATTACAAAGCAATGGAGATAATCCAGCGTGTTCTCATATGCAAACACAAAAGCTTTAAACTAAATAAGTTAGATAAATTTGAAAGCGCCAATGTAACTTGAGGAAATGTTCTCTTGTTTTACTCGCACCTGGTTCTGAAAGTATGCCGGTGCAGAGCCAGTGATCGTTCTGTAGGCGAGCATGACAAGTAGGAAACTCAATTTAAAATTATTAAGTTTATTCGCCCTTATTCTTCAGCCAAACGCATGTTTTAAACCACAGCTTATTACCTGCAATTGTTTTGTTTACATTAGGCTATGTGTGAAAAGAAAAAAGAAGGCAAAGCAAAAAAAAATATTGAGTGCATGCAGGTCCACCACCAAAAAAACACAGGAACGCTGTGTGGTTGATTCTCCCCGCATTGCTGTAAGTCTTATTTTGCTAGTGTAGTATACTGTCATACTAGGCTATATCCATTATATTCTGTTTACTGTATAGTGCACATCCAGCTATTCATATATATTCATATATGTGGATTCTTCTTTCACCAAAACAAATTCCTTGTATGTGCAAACTTGGCAATAAAGCTCTTTCTGATTCTGATCAGTTCAGCAGTTGTGGCATAATGGTTAGCGAGTCTGACTTGTAACCCAAAGGTTGCAGGTTCGAGTCTCAGGACTGTGGTGCTGGGAAATGTAGGTGTGTGGAGTGAATGTATTAACTGCAAAACAACCTTTTTAAATGCGAAAAATTAACAACTTGTGTTCAAGTGTGAAAACACTTATAGCTAGCTTGTTAACTTGGAAATCATAGCTTGAGAAAATAGTCTTTGTCGAGAAAATTTTCCTAATTAGAAGATACATATAACCAGGTTCCTGTCTTTGCCAAGAAAAGAAAGTTTATTCACACCCAAGAGCAACGGCTCATCCTGACTTATTTCCACACCTTATTTATATCATTACAACAGAATAAGATGCAGAATACAACTTGGTCAAAAGACATCAATTAAATAATGTAATTTCCCCCCACACTTAATCACACAACTAAAATGACTTCTCTACCTCTTTATCTATTCAAACAGGAACCACACGTACAGAAGCAAACAATTTCTACAGAAGGCGTACCATTCATACTGTATCTAAGAGATGAAGAGACAAATATCGACTTTGTTTTTCTAGTTATTCTTTGGAGGTTTTTGTGGATGATTCTGAAGTGGATGCATGGGATGAGGTTTTTGAGAATTATTCTCATGTGGTCGGTGAGGACGTTGAGGACGATGAGGACGTTGAGGACGATGAGGACGATGAGGACGATGAGGACGATGACTGCTCTTAGGTTGAGAGTTGATGGTGGTTGATGGTTCGGTTGTGGTTGTTGCTGGTGATGTTGTGGTTGTTGCTGGTGATGTTGTGGTTGGTGAGTATGGCGGTAGTTCTGAGGATGGTGACAATTTTTGAGTTTACAGGTTCAGTGATGAATATAATTATTATGTGTAAATATGGATTTAGTCTTACGTTGAACGCATGTCTGCGTGTAGTCATTACAGCATTCGTTAAACTCCACACACGCCTCATCACAAAAACACCCCCGATAGCAGTCATCATTCTGTCCTTCACAGCAGAGCGCTGTGGGCAGAGCACATGATCCTGAAAAGCAAACAAACATCATTCAGAGAGCTTAAGACAATGACAAAATGTTATTAAAACAGCACAGACTTTTGCATTTACTAATTAAAAACAATTCACACAGACTATTTACATTTTTGTTAAGGTTGTTTATGGGGAAAAGTTATTTGGCAACAAAGCAAGCTAGAGCAGATCAGGGAATATGGGTTTATTAAATACCAGGTTTATGCTTCTTTAACTAAGATTTCACTTTTTTTTTCAACCGCAAAAGTGTGCATTTGAGCACACCTTGTAAATACTGTGACAGCTTTATCAGCAAAATATATTTTTTATAATGGTTAATGCTGTTAGGACAAACATACAGTATACACATGAAGTTCATCTGGATTATGTCATATAGCTCACCTGTTTCCTGGCTCTTGACTCCCTGAAGCAGGAGCAATAGGAAAAGTGCACTGCAAACAGCTCTCATCTTGATCCTGATGTGTTTCCACGGATGTGTGTTGTCCTTTTGTGTGTGTTTTCAGGTTTTATATGCTGCAGTGTGCATGCACACCTCTCAATTTCATTACGTGTGTAAGCACGTCTAGCAAAATGTGTTAATTCATAGCTTAAGCACTATAAACAAACAGGGACATTGTTTTAAAAACTAAAACTCACACCCAGATACAGAGACTTTGAGACATCTGCTTAGGGGGAAGGCCAAACAGGACATAATTATATAAGTCTGACAAAGTAATGTAAATCTGAATATATAACCTATGTAAATATGAATATATTTTCACTCTAAAAAGTGCTGGGTTGTTTTTGACCCATGTTGGGTAAATATTGGACAGAACACACCCAATGCTGGGTTTATTTCAACCCAATGGCTGGGTTATTTTCACTCATGTCATGGTTGGGTGAAGATAACCCAGCAGTTGGGTTGAAATATATATATATATTCATATATTATATATTATAGTTGAATATAGTTATGAATCCTGGGGCAGTGGGGCAGTAGTGGCCCAGTGGTTAGAGAGTTGGACTCATGACCAGAAGGTTGCTGGTTCGATTCTCAGGGCTGGTGGGTAACGGCTGAGGTGCCCTTGAGCAAGGCACCTAACCCCCACTTGCTTACTATACAAAAATGTACAAATGTATAGTACAATGTAATGTAAGTCGCTTTGGATAAAAGCGTCTGCCAAATGCGTAAATGTAAATGTAAATGTAAAATCCTAAATACTGTAGCTATATTCGGTTCCCTATATTCCAAGAAATGGAAAAAAACTTATCGTAACCTTTATACTTTTTATAATTAAACACCATGTTGTCAAAGTTGATATTGTGGCTTTATATATGTTTAGACACTTGCATATGTTAAATGCTACAAAAATTGCTGACACTCTCCTTAAAGGAACAGTTCACCCAAAACCATTGTCATTGTCCCTACTTTTCCTAACAGTGGTGATGTTTTGAAAGTCAAGTGATTTTGTCTTTCCTGATGGCACAGACCTATTCCAGGATCACAATGGCAAGATTCACTGGGCTCAAACTGTACAAGAATGTAAGATTTATAACAAAATTTACATTTATATATTCAGGATTCATATCTAAATATTCAGATTTGCATTATATTCTGGATTTTTAACTATATATTCAGGATTTTTAAATAACAAAATCCTGTTTTTCCCTAATGTTACATAACAAAGTTAGAGGTAAAAGACAGTTAGATTTTAGTAACAGTAAGAGAATGTGAAATAGGTGTGTCTTCTGTTGCTTTAGAAGAACAGAGATTATTCCGCCAGTCAAAAACACAATGTAAAGTTAAGTGAATATGAAACAGGTGTGTTTTTTTGTGTTTTTTGAAAGACTGCATATGTGGATGTAGCAGTTTGTTTCATAAAAGAGGAGCATAATGTAAAACTAAATTCGAAATAGGTGTGTTTTTAATTGTGTTTGAAAAACTACACATGTGGATGCTGGCAGCTCATTCCAGGAGAGGAGCATAATATACGATTTTATCGTAAATATGAAATAGGTGTGTTGTGTGTCTTGTTTTTAAATGTATTCAGCAGGTGAATACTGGCAGGTCTTTTCATTGGAAAGGAACCGCTACGGCCAAAATCTTGCAGTTATACATTTTTTTATGATTCCCCTCACTAGGGAATTCCTGTCCATCCTGCAAGATTTAGCAAAATTTTGTCTTTATCCATAGCTCGATCTCTTCTAGTCCTAACCCTCCTATAGCTGCAAAAGTGTTTCTTTTAAAGTCTACACACAAAACTGCTAAGGATGAAACGTGATCCTGGACAACAAAACCAGTTTTTTTTATAAATAAGCTTTCTATTGATATGGTTTGTTAGGATAGGACAATATTTGATATAACTATTTAAAACTCTGGAATCTGAGGGTGCAAAAAAATCAAGAGGTTTTAAAGTTGTTAAGGCACTGTAGCAGGCTTATGCTAAGAAGAAACAGGTTTGTGTTAACACTCTCTATTGGCTTACTGATGTAATGACGTTGTGGAGAATAGATAAACCCAAAAGCTGAAATTCTAATCTTTACATAGATACCAAACATGAGAGCGACAGCAGTGAGTGAAGTTTGCAGACGTGTCTGGCCATTTTTGTTTGCGATTTTGCTGCATCCACTTACAGAAATAAAGTTTTGATATATTTACGGTAGAAAAATTTCAAAATATCTTAATGTAACATAATCTTTACTTAATATACAAATGATTTTTGGCATTAAAAAATCAATAATTTTACAATGTATATTTCTCCAAATGTCCTTGTGCTACTTAAGACTGTGATCCAGGGTCACAAATGTGATCCTGCCTGTGAAATCCAGACTAAATTCTAATTCTGAAATAAGAGCATCAAAGTTTAATTTCAGTCATTAATTTCACAATGATTTTATTCTTTGTCATGGCCTAGTCTTGCATAACCAGAACTTTGACCACTATCATTGAGTCCATTTGACTGAAAGGTAAAGCAACCAGTCATGTTTTGTTTTGTGCCTCATGTTTAGGTGCCTGGAAATTTCCCCACAGTAACAAACCGGTGTACATTCACAAATGTGTCAAAAGTTAACAGCAACAACAATGTTTATGAGTTTATGCCGTGAACCTTTCATACTTCTAAGAATGTAGTGTCTTTGTGATGAATTCTCATTGCAACCGATGTAAACACAACAGCTTCTTTGATCCGAGGGCTTCGTGTTGTGAAATTCCACCAGTTCAATCACTTGACAACTTGTGTTTCCAAGAAAGTGTGCCTTATGCATCAGACCAACAGTCCGTGGACGTGATCTCTGAGGCATGGCCTATATATAATATTCAAGATATCACAATAATGATCTCGCTATAGTATAAGAGTTTACGTAGGTAAACTACGGTAATTCAATTGGTGCTGTATATGGCATTTGTGGACATACCTACGTGTATGAGTATCATGAAAAAAATCTGTTGGTCCCTGTATAATGCATTGAAGGGTTAGTTCTATCATCATTTACTCACCCTTTTGTCATTTCAAAAATGTATGACTTTTCTTTCTTCCGCAGAACACAAAGATATTTTGTTGTTAACTGGCACCCCTATTGACTTGCATTGGTTTTGTGTTCATGCAATAAAAGTGAATGGGTGTCGCTGCTGTTCGGTTATCAACTTTCTTCAAAATATCTCCTTTTGTGTTCTGCGAAAGAAAGAAAGTCATTTCTGGGTGAACTATCACATTAAGGTGGTGTTTGCATGACAGAATATTTCCACACATGATCAATCAGTTTCACTTCCTGCTATTTCTTTTGTTATGAGCCCTTCATAAGCCCTAATGTTGTGTGAACAAATGTGCTTAATCAGAATCCACAGTTGAAAAAAGGAAAAAGTACATTTTTTATTAATAAATGACAAACAATAGATTTATCTTAAAAAGATCAGTAACACTAGCATTAAGATTTGTTTTTCATTAGAATAATAAGTACATTAAACTTGCTAAAATAATTGTATTTGTACTCTTTTTTTACATTTTATTTTATAGTAAATGGATTATTAGCTTGTGATCAGTAAATTGACATAAGGCATGATAGAAATCTTATTCTATTTAGTTCCAAGCAATTGGAATTAGCAAGAAAGTTCCACCCGATCCGCGTAATGCGTTACAACCTTTAAGAATCAACTGAAACCACACCTGACTAAGAACCGTCAACACTTCATTGTCTAACTCTGTGCATCTGTCAAAAATGTTTTATCTATGTTGCACAATTATCTATTGCTCAAGCTTTAGTCCTGCTTGTTAATATGGTTTGGTGAAATACACTTATGTTTGTCTTTTACAAAATCAATACTGTCCCATTGGTAGATGGCTTTAGAAAAAAACATCTGCTACATGAATAAATGTAACTACGTTGACAACATTTTCGATTTATTTACGTTATTGATTCGTGTTTTTTATTGTCGTGTGCCTGTCTGGATGAAGTCCAGGTCTCATTGTTCTGTCTCAGTCAAGCCCTGTTCACACCCATATGGCAAATTAAAGCAAATTAATACTTACACAATATAAAATATGTAGGAATTCACTATCACGGTCTCCTTCAGTCTATGATGTCATCTGCTGCCTAGCCAGTTCTGGTTCTCACAAACACGCATATATGATATGTTGTCTTTTTGTAATACATGTTTAATTGTACAACAATAAGAAACTCACAAACATATTTTAGTCTTAATAGAGTTCTGTTTAGTATTATTCCATTTTGTTTTTAAAAACACTTTTATGTGCCATAACAATGAATGAGTGAAGTGGTTCATAAGGATCATGTTGTTTATAAATGATGAGAATATTTAGGTTGATTTATTAAACCTCTCGGAGGCTTTACAGTAAGCTTTAAATCAACCGTGGAAAGATTATGAAGGCACCAATGTGACTGAAGGAAACTAGTTTAACTCCACTGAACAATATCAGAAGTATGCTTTTATGACACATTTTCAAAAACCTAAAGTGCAAAATGCCATTCTTCTGTGAGATCACATATTTGTGATATATTTGTATATTCAAAAGTTGAAATGCATTTGAAAGCCACAGAGTTAAACACTGAGATGTAGGCTATATTTAAACATGACATAAACATAGTAGGCTACTGTCCAATTGATCTTGCATGAACATTCATTAGTTACCAGGAATCATTGTATTTATCATTTTAAAGTAACATAAACCTTAGTAATAAAGACATATTTATTTATGATTTCTGTTAAGAATAGGCATTCTGTAATGACTGGAAGGCTGTTTGTAAGACATGTAAAAAATTAAATGTTGCGCTAACAGTTAGCTAGCTAGTTTAAGTAATGTGTCAGCTTAGAAAGCATACTGATGTTTGTAAATCTCATTTCTGTTTCAGCTCCAGGACCATTTCTGTTAAAGTAATCATTACTCCAGTCTTGTCATGATCTGTCAGAATTTATTCTAATATGCTGATTTATTATCAATGTTGGAAACAGTTGTGCTGCTTAACATTTGTAACTTGTCTAGCTGTGATTCTTTGATAAATAAAAAGTTAGAAAGAACAGTAGGCTATTTATTTAAACATTATTTTAAACTGTAGCAATATTACAAAATATTAATATAAGTTTTTTCTGTATTATATAAGATTGCCCCTTTTTTATATTCGAGCCCCTGCCCTTGAACTCTCACGCACGTGCGCTGTTTAAGCACAAAGGCATCGTCGCACGCACACCCCTGCGGATCTTTTGTGTTACAGTTCGGCGGGCCGTGCAAGTGTGAACGTGGGCTGGCAGGCAGGGATGCAGTCAGTGTAATGACTGTTTATGGGACAAGAGGGCGCTGTAGGCAAAGAAATCATTCTTGATAAAAATGATTTTCACCACAGCATGTGTATTACTGATGATGGGTGGGGAGCTTGATGCTGTAGGGCAAAAAGAGAATAATTAGCATAGCTGCTGTTTATTACGTTTTTGCAGAAGTTTGCAATATTGCAAATCAAATGCAAATGACCTAGTGTGCATCATATGAAGCTTGGCTGAAAAGATATGTCTTTAATCTAGATTTAAACTGGGAGAGTGTATCTGACCCCCGAATATTATCAGTATGGCTATTCCATAGTTTAGGTGCTACGTATGAAAATGTTTAGTTATCCTACGTGTTATCAAAAGTCCGGAGTTGTGAGATCTTGGAGCATGATGGTTTGTTGTGTGATAAAAGTTCTGGTATGTACAGTGGCAAGAAAAAGTACTATATGCTCACCCGCTTCGAATGTTGTCCATTTATTTGATTACCTGTGCAACTACTAGCTGTAACAGATCTGCCAGGCTCTCAACTCAATCTCTTCCACACTGAGGCCGTTTCTCAATTCCAAGAACGTGAGGAACGGACTCGACTTGTGGTCTTGCTGGATCGGACTTGCAAGTTCAATCTCGGGAGTTCGATCTTGCGGTTCTATTAGAAATGGAACAGCAGTGTACTTGATGTCACTCAACTGCAATATCAAATACATGCAATCCTAGTTCATATTTATTTTCATGTAGATTTATATGTAAAGTAAAATGAAATTATACAACAACAGTGCTTCTGTCGTTTTCATTTTAAAAGCATTTAAGTTAAATATGTGATTATTGCCACTATGAATATCCTAACTCTCAATGTTTATAATAAAATGAAATATGTAGCAAAAAACAATCCTTTATTATAAAGTTTAAGACGTTTGTAAAATAGGAAATATATTTACAAGCAGGTAATTTAAAAGTAAGCTACTCAAGTAGCCCTTAACTTAACTTTGCATTTAGTCAAAACGATTTGCCCAGAAACAAATAAAAGATTTATGAGACCAAAGACTGCCCGTTAAATACAAACAAAATTCATTTTATGCCATGTTTAAACACTACAGAGACACCAGAGCCAGCGGTGAGTTTCAGAAGCACTTGCCGAGGCCTGTGTTGGGCGGGTAGCCTACTGCTGAGCTCCGGTGATCATCTGGAACTCACATCTCCGAATTCGTCCAAATAATTATTACAAAGAGACGCTATCTTTATTAACAGACTGCAGATTTGAACTTTAAACATACATTCTCGCCTGAACAACTCTTAAAACTACATTTTGTGACCAAATAAGTGCTATATTATAAGTACAGACAAGAACACATATTGAGAAACGGACTCAATTTAATGAAATTTAATCAAAATACAAAGCAGTCACGTGATTATGTCTAAAAACGAAGCTTCGGACATCACTGATCGGATTATTTCAAAACAAATCAAGCTTCACTGTGAGATGCTTTGTTTTTTATAAGCTTCGAAGCCTCTGTGTCAAAACGTCACATCACTTTTAAATAAATAAAAAAATTGGTTGCACCATGACTTTTTTATGTTCAGCTATCTAAAGTTGCGTTTTTACTGTCAGTTGTGAACTAATTTTGATTTTGAACTCGTATGTGACACAGATCGGATGTGTTCTATGATCGTGGAACAAGGAAAAACGCATGCTTATGGATATTACGAGACTATTGTGGTGGTGAATAACACAGATTATCTCTTCATCACGGCACCTATAGTGGGTGGGATATATTAGGCATGAAGTGAACATTTTGTCCTGAAAGTTGATGTGTTACAAGCATGAAAAATTGGTCAAGCATAAGGATTAGAGCGAGTTTGACAAGAGCCAAATTGTGATGGCTAGACGACTGGGTCAGTGCATCTCCAAAACTGCAGCTCTTGTGGATGTTCTGTGTGCAGTGGTCAGTATCTATCAAAAGTGGTCCAAGGAAGGAACAGTAGTGAACCAGCTACTGGTTTTGGCTACCAGCTACTGGTTTTGGAACCAGCTACTGGTTTCGGCCAAGGCTCATTGATGCATGTGGGAAGCGAATGCTGACCTGTGTGGTCCAATCCAACAGACAAGCTACTGAAGCTCAAACTAATGAAGAAGTTAATGCTGCTTCTGATAGAAAGGTGCGTCACAGTTTGTTGCGTATGGGACTGCAAAAGCGGGACCAACACAATATTAGGAAGGTGGTCATAATGTTGTGCTTAATTGGTGTACCTTTCCATTACAAAATACATCTCCATTACGAACTAAACTTTTCTACGGCATAGACCTGCATATCATATAGACTCAATTAATTAAGTAGGCCCGATTAAGATATTTATTCAAGATTTTTTTTGAAAAACAGAACAACATATTGTTTCAGCCTTACTTTAAAAAAAAACTTTATGAATGCTACAACTCAAAACATTTCCCACATTTCACACTCAGGAGGAACAAATTGGATGAGATTTTTATTCTGCTGAGGTTGGGGAGGACTGTGATTGTTCTGAGGTTGTTGGTGTGGTTGTGGTGTACAGATAAAATGTAAGATGTGGTGTACAATGTGTATTTAGTTTTTAAATGCTGAACAGGTAACATGCACAGCACCATCTATATGATGTGTGCAAATACTTCTAGCTAAAATAACGTAGTTAATAATGACCATATAGCCTTAAAAATATATTCATGCAGGTTGCTTGATTAAACCTTGAATGCTTTACACGTAAGCTTTAAACAAATTCAATCATGGATTAATGTATGAAACTATAGCTCCACTGAACACCATCAAAAGTATGCTTTTATTACATAACACTGTTTTCATTTTGTTTGAATCATAAATAATGTCAATGATTTTTTCTAATCAAACAGCAGCTGAAACATCTAAATAAAAAAGTGCAATTATTTATGTTTATTAACCTAAAGTGCAAAATGCCATTCTTCTGTGATATCACATGTATAATTGTTTGTAACAATAAAGTAACGTTCATTTACATTTAGTTTTTAAGATTTCTGTCATAAACATAAGAATAGTTGCATGTTTTTGTTCATTTAGAGGCATTCTATAATGACTGGAAAGTTGTATGTTGTAAGACATGCTAAAAAAAATCAATGTGTTGCACACAAACACCACTAACACAAAGACCAGTTTCATCTAGCTATCTAGTTTACATAATGTATCAGCTGTGAAGAAGAAGCAAGTCCATAAGGATGTCAGATGTTGCATCGAGCTGATCGTGAATCTTATGTCTGTTTAAACTTCAGGACCAAGTGAACCGCCTGCACACATACAAGAGGTGAAAAAAACATTTGGTGTCAAACTCTCTTCGCCATAATTGAGTAACTCAGGAGCCATTTAAAAAACTGGGTGATTCAGAAAATGATGTGATGAATGAAATTAGAGTTAAGTTGCATAAATCAATAACTGCATAAAAAACAGATTAAAGTGCTTCACATCCTAAATTTCAAAATTATTGGTAAATTAATGTTAAAATTCTGTACCAGTTCTCAGGCAACTGTACTGCCCCTGTTCAGTCACGTCACATATCTCATTTCTATCGCATTCATAATCTTCACATTCTATATCCCCATCATCTTCACATTCACATCTCTGTGAGCAATGACTGCCATACCAGACCTCGCCAAACTGTACACATCAAAACAGATTAGAAAAAAATATTATATTTTATTTTAGATGAAAAAGACAAAGAGCAAACTTTGTGTTTTGTGTCATCATAACTCACACTGTGGATATTGCCGTAGCTGTCTTTGCAACCGCACTCGCTGATGGGTACGCACATGCGCTGTTTAAGCATAAAGCCATCGTCGCACGCACACCCCTGCACGCACGGCTCTTCTGTGTTACAGTTCGGCGGGCCGTGCAAGTGTGAACATGTGGGCTGGCAGGCAGGGATGCAGTCAGTGTAATGACTGTTTATGGGGCAAGAGGGTGCTGTGGGCAAAGAAATCACTCTTGATAAAAATTCTTTTTTCATGGCAACAGCAATCAACACAGAATGTGTATTTATCTGTGATGATGGGTGGGGAGCTTAGCTTACTCGATGCTGTAGTTTGGACAGCTATAGTTGTGGTTGGGACAGCTTCAGTTGTGGTTTGAACAGCTTCAGTTGTAGTTTGTATTGGTCTGGTTGTAGTTTGTACCGTTGGGCCTGGAGGTGATGGTTTCACCTGGTTTTCTAATTCTGAAAAATATTTACAACTTTTAATACAATTTCAAGTTGTGTTAGTGAACACAAGTGGACAGAGGTGGAACATACTTAAGTATTTTTACTTTTACTCAAGTAAATTTGAGTACATGTATTTTAAGTTTTAAAGTACTTTTAGAAATAAAAGTAAAAATATTTGAGTAAAAGAAAGTACTAGATTTTGATTGTACTTAAGCATTAAAAGGTAAAAAAACACTTTTTAAATGTAGTGGAGTACAAAGTATGCTATATGCTTTATAATGTAGTGAAGTAAAATTTTTCCAAAGTAAAAACACATAAAAAAATACACAAGTATTTTCCATCTCTGCAAGTGGACAGAATTCTTCATAAACTTGAATGTTTTTACTACAGTCCACCGCAGAATAAAGACTTACCATCACAGGTTCCTCTGTGCAAAGAGACATCATCAACGGCAACATCCGACAAGGCCGTGCTTCCTCTACGCCCCTCAAAAATCACCTGACAGACCAATCACATTTATCGATTTTACTCTCTTTCGTAAATGTCACTGCTCAACACATTCCTATATACACCACACAGTATTGATTTCAGCAAACATTGTGTCCTACAAAACATATATAGAAAAACCACAGTCATGCTTCTCTTACTATAACACACAGATCAATGCGAGGTTGAGTTCATTTTGGGTGAAGTATTTCTTTAATACATTTCAAGATTTGGTGGTCACTGACATGAAACTTATCAGTCGGCCTCAGGTCCACCAGCGCACGGTGCCACATGTCTCCATGGTTTTCTCTCCTCCTCCACACCTCCTGGGCCAAATTGCCCTCAAGCTGGTAGACGCTCAGTCCCATGGTGCTGCTGGCACCGTTCATGTGATACCAAAACTGAAGACACTGGGGTTGAACGTCGGCGCATTCTGCACTGAGGAGGCGTGCCGTGTCACCGTGAGTGGCACTATCACCCTCGATGTATATGTAGTAACCACCTAAAAATTTCGATCGGGGAAATGACACTTAAGTGAATAAATGGAATGCATTGCATTTTTTCACTCTAATGTAATGTTCAAAATGGTAGGCGGTGGCATTATAAGGGTTAGTAAAATGTCAGATGTAATTATCTTTTGAAGAATTTTCTTGTCTTTTATTGCATTCATCATACTGTGAGAACAACTCGACAAATTATTTTTGGAAAAAAATCACAACGCACTTCCTGTAGTGTGATCAGAGGAAGGACCAGTATTTAAGGTGGGGGTGGAGCCTGTGTGTCTTGTCCAATCAAAAACGTCAGTCAGCAACTGAGTCCAACTGCAGATATCGCTTTCAAAATCACAGTTCAGGCCACAAACTGTCAAATAAAAACAAGCAGAATTAACATTCCAGGAGGTTAACCACATGATGACAGCGGTGAGAGCTCAATCATGAAGTGATCCTACAATCTTACCTGGATGTGGAATGACTAAATCTGAACTGGTCAGAGAGGGTGTGGTCATGTCTAAATCTTCTGTAGAAGTATCTGCCAATGGTTGGAAATAATCATTACATAGCCTCTGATTTCATACAATTCAGCCTCTAACAGATTTCGATCTACACGTACCTTCACATCCACCATACCTTATGACCACGTCATCTATGGCCACATCTGAGCGAGGATCTGAACCCCTAATGCCCCCCACGATGATCTGAAACAAGCATATTAGAGTTTTAGCATGTGTTGTGTTATATCTGTCACGTCAATTTTTGTCCGTTTGTCCATAAAAACGAAACCTTGCATGACTGCACCTCAATCAATGTTAATGTGTCAAATTTAAAGTACAGAATCTTACCTGAAATGCTGCTTGTGGTTTGATTTCAACCCTGGCTTGGAACCAGCGGTTGCCCTGATTATTGACTTTGGACCATAGTTTGACAGCCTGGTTGTTCTCGAACAGGTAAACGTTGAGTGCCATAGCATTCGCTGTGCCATACATGTGATACCAGAAACTCACACACTGCTTTTCAAAAGTGTAGCAGACGGGAGTCATCATACGGGCCGAGTCGCCATGACCCACACTGTCCCCCTCAATATACATGTAGAAGCCGCCTATATAAAGGAAACAGAGAATACCGTAGATATTTAACGTAGATCATATGTTATAGAATGAATTCTGAAACATTTATGTCTATTTCTCTTTAACTTTTATAAGTAACAAAGAATAACCAGCATTTAAAGAAAACAACATAAATAGATGCTATGTGGCAAACATTAAACTTATCTTTCGGTAGACTTTCGGAAATGAATCAATAACTGTTAAGTATTTTTTATTAAATTAAATACAATTAATATACAGTGTAATATTACTATAAATTAAATATGAAATCAATTGTTATATTGTAACCGATCACTTAACATTGGGCCAGCGCATGCGTCCGATGAAACTGTCTATAAGCAAATTCTTACTTCCTGTGGTGTGGTCCTCAGTCGGCCCGGTGAGGTCTGATGGTGTTGACCCAGACCATCTAGTCCAATCAAAACTGTCCTGGATGAGTTGTTCCCACCCACATTCATCCGCATCAAAGTTACAGCTCCACTTGCAACCTATGTGATGACAAAATAATTATAAAACAGTAAATATAAGAAACAAAGAGACTATAAAGAAATGAAATACGGCTTACTTTCGGGCAGTGAGGTTGGCTTGGGTGCATTTGTTGATGGTGGTAAAGGATCCAAATCTGTATAGAAACATAAACATTGGACTATAAAGTTGAACTATATTGAACATTAAAATATAATGCCACTACAATAAGACAAGAAACATTTATTATATACCATACCACATTTCAAACGCAAAGGTGATTCACAATATTTAATGTTTAACATACAGTTGGCAAAGGCCTAACAAATAAAAAATACTATGTAGAATAACATAATCAAAGAATACTGTATAGAACATAAAAATCTAACATAAAGCATATTTTAGAATTGACTAAAATCTAAATAAATAAGAGATACACATGAGAACATTTACAAATTAAATTAAGCATATAATCAGCTTTATGAAAGTAATTCTGTTCTGCAGTTATGCCAGATTTGATTAATACCTGTATGGCATTATTTCATGCCATTTTAGAAAAATAAATACTTACCACAGAAGGTTCGATTTCTCCAGTCTGATAGAAACACCTCCGCAACCTCGCAGGCAGACACATAGTCCTCAAAAGCGGTGCAGAGCTGAGATTTATCCCCCTGGTAAGTGCAGTAATCAGTAATGCAGCTGGTGACGTAGATCTGAGGTGGAACAAACCAGTGGCATTCTGTGAAAATATCTCCAAACAGTGCACTGCACTCTGTGTATGCAGCATTCTCAAGGTCTAAGTCACACACAGGGGGGTCTGGAGAGCCATTACTGCACCTGAAGAAAAAATGATAGATGAGTCTATATTATTAACATTTAAACCAAACCATAAAGACTATTTTTATAAAATCATAATAACCACATAGTGGTATTGTATATAATGTTATTTTATTTTAACTATTGTTATATAATAATAATATTTATTAGCCTACATTTAAGATCATATTTTGGATGAAAGTAGTGGCTAACCAAAATTAAAACTAATACTCTTAACAGAGATTATATCTTTAATATCTTTAAAAATCACAATTTAAATATAAACACACGTCGCCGTATTAACCTAATATGCATTAATATGTTTGTTTGACTACGCAACGCTGCGCAGATCTCAAAATACCGTGAGAGCAATTCGACGGTGAAGTACCAATTCTCGCGATACTTTGATGTCAAACAGCGCCGCAGTTAGTCAAATATAACTCTTATTATCTCAAGCAAATCAGTAAATTCTTACGGCCAGTCGCTGTCATCTGTATTCCAGCTGCTGGCGAACTCGTGCGGATGCGCTACAGGGTTGCCGTCGGGAGTTAAAAAGTCGTCGAACTGACTTCCGGAGTAAGTACCGCACAGGCCGCATAACATCCCTCTGTAGCGCTCATCCACCTGCACAAACAGCCTGGAGTTTCCGTCGAACAGCAGCCGCAGACCGAAGTCTGTATCTAGTTGAGCGTAGGGTCCCGACTGAGACAAGTGAACAGATCCAAAATCCGCAGGGAGATTCACTTGAGCACCGTTAACCTGATGGAGAAAAAAATAAACAAAACACGTCTCGAAGTGAGAAACGTTTTGTGTAAGGCTTACGTAGCCTTACAAACAAGCAAGCTCTTTTAAATTTCTCTTGTGTCAACAGTTTCACAAAATAATAGAATTTCAAATAAAATATAGCCTACATTTATTACAAGGATATTGATGAAGTGACATTTAAAGAGCAGATTGTAGAAATGTAAATAACGGGCACGTTTTGGGTTTTTTGTTTTCTTGAAATGTTTTTGCACTTGTAGAATTATGTTATAGGCTAACTGGATCTCTATTAAGCACTAGAGGAAGCTTTCAGAATAAAGACTTTGTTTTATTATAATATGAATATTATTGTAGGCCTAATATTAGATATTTTATTATGTATAAGGTAGCCTATATTACATAGGCTAATGGTTGATTATTTGCCACAAACTGTTTATGACTGTTTGTCTACCTAATGTCAGTTAATTTGATAATATCCAGATGAAAAAGTGGGTCAACTAGTAATGTCATCTATTTGTTGACACATTTTTTAAATATTTTCTTAGACGGAAGGGCAGGTTTTATTACTGATAAGAACCTAAAAGTGTCTGGATTGTAGATGAAAGATTTCATTTTACAATGTTAGAAACAGTATGCTTTTAAAAGACCTTTTAAATGGCCAAGATTCACTGTGGGCAGACACTAGTTAGGGTATTAAAACAGAAGCATATTATATTTAAATGAGATTTTCTTATCATTTGGAGCCTATAATGTGGATATAAGATGCAAATTCTTAACATTTTAAATTTGCATTCTGTCCCGCTTTTGAAATGTACTCCCTGGAATTGATGCCCCACACTTTCTCCCCATTTCCAGCCCTAAATCTCAGCATTATCACACAATACAGTACTGTACCTGTGTGTTTGTCAAAGACTTGATCAGAACAAGCAGAAATCACTATCAAGATTGTTATCAAATGTTATCACCGCATGATAGAGCTGAAGGTTGCAGGTGAAAAACCTTTCCCATCACTTTCCTGTAAATGACTAACATTTTATTCACTTCAAACAGAGATTATGGGCTGTACATTTTAGATGGCAGCTATTGCCCACATTTTCTTCTACCAGCTGCGTCCTGAAGAATTAGAAGGGCGAACGTTGAGAACAAAAGGCATTCAAACCATTAACTGATAAGTTTTATTACATATTCTGTGTGTACATTTTTGCACACAATGAACCTTTTACGCTCCGATTGCACTCCCTTAAAAGTCCATGTTCTGGTGGCATTACTGTAGGACATTTGTTAAGAAATGGACGGTTTGGTTGTTGGATTTATTCCATGTCAGAGTGACCCAGGAACTAGAGAGGGGGGTTAACAACACTAAACGCCAGATTGTTTCAGGATGAATGAAGCCTAGCTGTTAGAACACTTGAATTGAACAAAACAAGACACTTACATAAACCAGCTTGTTCTTCCTAATGGTGAGATGGAGTCCATCCATGTCAAGAGCAACAGAGTTAAGAGAAGAGCTTGTGGAGTTCTCTCCCTCTTCATTTCTTGCCGTTATTGTGAACTGGGTGCCAGCAGGACCACATGTTTTTACTATTGTGTAGTTGCAGGTGCCCCAGAAGGAGTAGGCCTTGCCGTCGAAGGTGATGTAATGTGGGTCACCATAGACACTGCAGGTCACAGGACTGGAAGGAAAGCAGCCCTTGATCCCATCCTGAACCATACACGCTTCACCGGCCAGACAGGACTCAAGGGAACAGTTAATTGTCCCGTGGCCCTGACACTCGCACAGTGTGTCACAGTCACCTTCCATAAATGTTTCTCTAATCTGAAGATGACATAGAAGAAAATATTAGGAAATCCTTACAATATTAATAGTTGAAAGGGTAATGTATATAATGATAGAAAGAAACATTCATTTAGGGTTAGATTAAGTGCTATACAAAAACTTACTATAAAGGGATAGTGCACCCAAAAAATATAATTCTGTCATGAATTACTCACTCTCTAGTTGTTCCAAACCTGTATACATTTTTTTGTTTGGTTGAAAGATATTTGAATGAATGCATGTAACTAAACAGTTCTTTGATCCCATTAACTACCATAGTAGGAGAAATGACAATGATAGTGAAAAGTACCCCAAAACTTTTTGCTGTCCCACATTCTTCAAAATATCTCATTTTAAATTCAACAGAACGAGAAATATTATAAAATAATTTTTCCTACTATGGTAGTCAATGGGGTCCAAGAACTGTTTGGTTACAAGCATTTGTCCACATATATTTCTCTGTGTTCATCTGAACAAAGAAATGTATACAGATTTAAGGTGAGTAAATGATGACAGAATATTTAATTTTGAGTGAAAATTGAGTGTTTAAACTATCTAAACAGTTATTTGAGATTATTATTATTCAAAGCTATATCAAAATATTGTAATTGGAACTCACCGCGTAATGCTGTTCGTTTACCCAGCATCCACAGTCCTCTGCCAGCACACACGTTCCTCCGCTGAGCAGAAAGCCATCGTCACACTCGCAGCGTTCCTCGCATATCCCACAAGGCCCTGCAGAATCCAGGCTGGAGCAGGTCTCTTGGCAGTCGCTGGCACAGGCATTATAGTGGCTGTGAGGGCCACACACCAAAGCTACAGCGGAAAGCAGGTGAATCAAACATCATTAAATATCTGTTACACAGCGCCTTTGTTGTTTGTAGGTGAATGCGTGGGAGAGACTTAATAAGTAACTAAGTGGATTGTCTGTGTGGGTTGTTTGGTGGAGACATTACTGCTGATTTTAGAGATGTGAGAGATTGCCAAAAGCAGCCAAGTTGATCCGAGTCGAGTCTGGGCTTAAGATACTGACAGTACTTAAATCGAATTTCTTTGTTGCCTCACCACTGAGTGTTTCATAGTTTTGGTGAAGGTGAGATATTAATGCTCTAAAGAAATGTTCACAACATTTGAGATCAGCTACATACCAGAAGAGAATAATTTCACCTTGCATGACAGTTTAGAAACTTTTTCAAAGATAACATTAAAATAATAGAAATTGTAGGAATAAATAATTGGTAATAACGTACGACAGAACGTCAAGTTCCTCCAGCCAGGAACCGTGATCCCAACTTCATTGCATTTGTCACTGAAAGTCTGTAAGGTGTGGCAAAGGACTTCAGGATCTCCGTGAGTTGTACACATATGAAGCATGCAGTTTTGGAGGAAGTTCTCTGCCCCGAGAACCGAAGAACACTGTGCAAATGGTCCCTCTCTGGATGTGAGTACACCGCAGTAAAGATCGTTGGAATACTCAAGTTCTTCTGTCTCTGTACACACTCTCGGTAGGATAGGCTCCTCGCACATGACACCATGAGGCTGCCAGCTCTTTCCCGTATCAACGGCGTATGCTAGTAGCCCTTCCGGCACGTCGAAGTCGTCTGCCGTCAGCTGGTTAAAGTTTCCGCAGATGCCACAGACTTTGTTTGAGAAAAAGTTTGGCAGGACCACCTGAACCGCACCAGATGTCATGTAGGACACGGACACATTGAAGTCTGTGTGGAGGACCATGGCATTTCTCTCTCTGTCAATAACAACTGTGTTTCCTTTTAGGTGGATCGGGAGATTTCTCCAGATGCCATTAACCTAATTCAAACAACGATGGAAAGCCATAAGCAACTATTATCTATGTTTTAGGTTTTGCTAAGTTTTGCAATACTGGTTTACAAGCAAGATATCAGATGGATGTTAACACTTACCATGACCCTTTTCCTCTCTTTTTGTAGCATGGCCACTCTCAGACCCTGTGTGTTGACGTTCACCTGCTGAACAGATGAGACGGGCGAGTCTCCCTTCTTCTTGTTCCTCACCTCCACAGAAAACTCCGGAAGCAACTCAGACTCATTACAGACCCTTGACAAGACGTACGTGCAACTGTTCACAAGGAGGAAGTTGACTCCATCAAATGAAGTATAATGTGAATCAGAGGCTACGTGACAGGTGCCAAACGTGGGGTCGTCATTGGACCATGGGATGTGAGAACAGGTGAGTTGTTCGCCGCTGCAGGTGCAACGAGTGGTTTCGCCTGTCCAAAATTCGTCCCCTGGTTGACATTTGTCCCCTGTGGGTTAGATAGGACGTATTTATGAATCAGTTTAGTTTTGAGACAAAAAAAAGAAACCTTACAATGTTAATCACAAAAAGCCTTTTGCCAGTAGATTTATATTTATCTAATTTATTGGGAGCAGTTTGTTCAAAGACAAATGAACATTAAACATTGAAAAGTCTTTATCTTTACAGAAAAAAGACAAAGCATGCCTCATGCAAAGCATTCTGGGAACCAAAAATTCTCATCAACCTTTTTCTGGTTTTTTGGTTCCCAGAAATGCTTGCATGAGATGTTCACTGTGTCAGCATTTATTCGGAAGAGTTATTATATACAGCTCGCACAGAACAATAATGCAACATGATGATAAGGATAGATCACATACCACAGTGTCCCCTCCGTATTCCAATTCTGTCAAAGGCAGTTTCATCATCCTTTTGCAGACTTTGTGACAGCTTGAAAGTAACCTGCGGGGGTGAGTAAATCATTATCATCTTTTTGGGTGAATCATGTAGTGCTTTGTTGAAACAGCTGCTTGGATCTGCATTGGTTAATCATGTATGAATATATATATATTTTTAAATGATCTGAAACATTAGAACATGGTCTTAGTTGCTGTACCTGAACTCTTTTGTCAGGGTGACTCTTTAGAGGGATGTAGACTTGTCTCCAATCTTCAATCTTAGCCGTCTCTGAGGTCCAAAGGAGCGTCTGCAGAGTATCCTCTGCTAGAAATACTTTGAGTTCAGAGCTTTTCTGACTGGGTTTATGGTACCAGAACTCTAGACAGGAGTCTTCCGAGATGTCCAGAATCCCGCTGTTCAAGCGGTACAGATGATCAGGTGAGCTCACAGGATCAATGTCTTGAGGGCTTTCCTCTGCAGAACACAGAAACAAAAAGATGAGATGTGTGATTTTCTAAAGAGGAGAAAAGTGCTTGTACAAATGGTGCTCATGAATCCATATTGATATTTGGACGAAATGCTTTCTAACCAAACAGTTCTTGGCCACCATTGACTACCATAGTAAGAAACATTTCTTTGTTAACCTCTTTGTTCTGTCAAACACTAAAGAAGATATTTTGAAGAATGTAGGAAAGCAAACAGTTCGGGGGCACTTTTGACTACCATTGTCATTTTTCCTACTATGGTAGTCAATGGTGTCAAGAACTGTTTGGTTACAAGCATTCTTCCAAATATCTTTCTCTGTGATCATCAGAACAAAGAAATATATACAGATATTGAACAACTCGAGGGTGAGTAAATGATGACAGAAATGTTATTTATGGGTGAGCTGTCCCTTTAAGTAGTTGTAAAATTAAAAACGTCTAGATTAGGTTGAAATGCAGCCTAGTGGATATATTTAGTTGACTTTTGACCAAATAAAAAAAAACCATCAAAATCCTAGCAATGACCGAAAGTTCTTCATTATTGTTTAATAACGCATGTCATGGTAAAATGCCAAGATTACATTTTTGTAAAGACTGCACCAAGGATGCTAAAATATGACGTATTATTTGTGTCAACACATAAATACCAAACATTTGTATTATTTCATTGTCTTCATATTCTTCAAAAGTGTGAAATGATATAAATAGTGATTGTAAACTTTTGATAGGAAGTGAATTAGTAACAGTACGTGCACTTACTTATTATTATTGCGCACATTAATCTCTGAACTTTGCTTACATCACTTTAACATCTTGATGTGGTGTCACATGATCAACGCAAGCTAATTGTAAGCTGGTGAACTAGGTTAAGTCAAACAACTAAATTTCAGAAAGAATTGTTTAATAAACCAATTAGCCGCTGTTGTTTGTTACCTCAGGTGAATGAATTGGTACGACTTCACTGTAAACAGTTTGACAGCTGAATAACGCAAGGCAACAGCTATCTCGGTGCCAGTTTCGTCTCAGCAGTACAATTACCTGTTTCTGTGCCGAGTCTCTCAGAGGTCCAATCACAGAATGTTGCCGAATCGTTGCCAAAATCACATTTTGTGAAGTAATCTACAGCACAGGGGAAAAAGTGATTAAAAGACGATGCGAAAACAAAAGTGCAGTGAGGAAAAACAATCTAATCCAAACCACAGTTCTGTATTGTTTGTTATAACAGATGTTTCTGTCCTTAGTCACTGTTGCGAAAAATTGGTCAAAACTTTTATTAGAGAGACCTACAAAGTTCATAGCATGCTTTCTGACAGGTCCTCTATTAGGCTTTTTGCTACATTGTTTTCAAGCCTTAAAACATAACCTTATTAAAAGAGATATAATTCTTACCAGCGTTTGGTCTTCGATCGGGAAGATCGAGTGGGACATTTCTGCAGACAGTTAATAGAATAATGCATAACATTTATTACGAAAGTGATACATGAAGATATACCGTACAGCTGACACTGACCTGACATGGTTATAAAAGAAATAGAGAGAGAGATGCCAACCTACCCCGAATAAGCCTCTGTGTTTATTGAGAAAGCTACTAAACAGAGCAGCTTGAAGTACGTTTCCCCTGACATGGCGTCCCGCTGCAATGTCTCGTTTGTTTCCTCTGGGTTCGAGCTGAGGTTAGTCTACTGTACCACCTGTTCTTATCTCAGGACAGGGGTTGGAATGTGCTGTGTGTTATGAAGGTGAAGGATGTGCACCGTTGACCCTGAGGAGGTGTGGCTTGTCGGCGGTGGCCCATCTGAAGGGGAAAGGTTGTGATGCATTGTTACGGTAACAGAGCAATTGGACCGCTGATGTGATTGACTGATATTTATATTCAGTTTAGGCGCAGGCACGTCCCGTGAAGTGTTTATTGTGTCGTACATGGACAAGCAAAGACGCGCTTGTAAAAGCATAAATGCCAGCGCATTAATAAAAATGTCAAGCCAAGTGGCTTTTCTTTCATAGACAAAGAGCACTTTTCAAGAAAGACATTTCACAGAATTAGAAGGCAGTTTTTTTTAAATACTGCTTTAAAGTGATAGTTCACCCAAAAATGAGAGTGCTTCATTTATTCAACTTTGTGTCATTTCAAACCTGTATGACTTTTTCGAGAAAAAAAAAAGATATTTTGAAGAATGGGGTAACCAAACAACCGGACCCCATTGACCTCCATTGTATGGACCAAGGTTATTTTAGTTTGACTAAAATTAAAACATTGAAAGCTTTTTTGTTTATTGAAATCAAATAAAATATTGTCCATAAAAATAAAAAATAAACTAACAAAATATTCAAATGTTGGCTCAGGAAAAAACTGAAATAAGTTAAATAAGACAAAAGCAAATAACAAAGTTGAACTAAAATTAACATCATAACAAAAAATCTCAAAATAAAACCTATTTTTAATTAAATAAAACTAAAACCAAAACAATAATAACTGTTTTCGACACAAAACAATTGAGACATTTCTTAAACTATCTTTTCCAGACGAAAGAGTCATATACAGATTTTGAACAACGTTATGGTAAATACATTAAATTAAATAAATTAAGGTTAAAATAAAGAGTTTTCTGGTTGTCCATGTTAGTAGATTGTCCATGATAAGTAAAATAATAAAATGCTATACATACATCTGCCTAAAATTGGTCCTGCATATGCCACTTTATTTTGTTTATTGCATATAAAGGCTTAACTTTTTTTAAGTTATGTTTTAAAGTGTAATTAATTTTTTCTCCAGTTATCAATGTGTTCAATCTCCAGTTCGATTGGCTTTGCAGTATCCATGAAGCTTATCGATCATCCAGTCCAATAAACACACTTTAGAAATTCCTGAAGTTGACATCTAGACCCTTCTGATCTGTAATCTCACCCTGCACTTGTTTAATGGTTAACCACTAAAGTTTTAATGTTCTTAAAAGCATCATTTTTTTTTTTTTACAAGTGTCAGTTGTAGTCATGGTGCAGTTCTTAGTTTTATTTAGAATTTGAGATCTCCGAGCATCCAAAGAAGTTCCTCTGTTCATTTCTCTGGTTGTTCTGTCCATCAGATAAGATAACAGGAACTGCGTGGGTTCAGGGATAGGTTCCCAGGTCTGGATTATAAAAGGTGTGATATCGGACAATAACCTTCTGCGATGATGTCACTTCCTCAATCATGAGTAGGTGGTCTGGCACTAATAGAACATCCAAGGTGTGAGGTCATGCACGTATTAACAAATAAGCCATCGGTTTATAGCAGTAAAACCAAAATCCTCCTTAAGCTGAGCATGCATGTCGAAAGACTGAGATCTCTAGATAAGATTAGATTTGTTTCGTCTGTGGATCATTAAGGGTTTTCTTCTCACAGCAAATGCAATACAAACAATATCACAAAATGAACATTGCTGTTTTACAGGTTTTAATGAAAAAGTGTGCATGAGTGGTCTGAAATAAAGCCTTCTCCTCCAGTTTCTCTGTTCATTTTGCAAGATCCAGAAGTTCAGCGAATTTTTTTTTCTAAATAGCCTTTTATCATTATATTCTCAACCTCAAACCTGTATGGTTTTTATCTTCTGTAGAAGATGTTTAGCCAAGTTTCAGAGTTGTTTGCTTCTGTTCAGTAAAGGTGAATTGGGACTAAGAGCTCCAGAAATTAAAGTCGTTCTGTATTGCAGTAAAAAGGTAATGTAAAACTAGTGCACTATATTGCAAAAATGTTTATTTTTATAAAGATTTGATACATTTGTTTGAGGAATAGACTGAAATGTAAGTATTTTTTTCCACTAAAATTCCTGCTTGATGGCTTCAGTCATCATTCACTTTTATTTTATGTTTAATTTCATGTAAAACACGGTTTGGTCCATTCTGCTTTAATAACTACTTTTGTATTCCACAGAAGAAAGAAAGTCAGGCAAGGGTAAGTAAATTATGACTTTTATATTTTTGGGTGAACTGTGATAGGTCACCTTAAAATTGACAGAATTTATTCACCTTCTTGTTATTTTAAACCTGTGTGACTTCCTACAGAATGCAAAAGAAGATATTTTAAAATATGTTGTAAACCAAATATTGGCGGTACCCTTTCATTTCTATTGTATAGGCACAAAACCAATGCAAGTCAAAACCGCCATTGTTCGGCTACCAACATTTGCAGAAGAAAGAAAGTCATACAGGTTTGAAATGACAAGATGGAAAATAAACGATGACAGTATTTCCACTGTGTGGAATTTTTTAGCGGAATCTAGTGGTGAGGTTGCAAATTGCAACCAACCGCTCACTCCAAAAACGACATACTGTTCCTTTAAGCTTTCTGTTTACAGGCGAGGACACTTCTAGGCTTTCTTGATTCTCGGGCATCAGAACAGTGAAATGACTCTGTGTGCCTTGAATGTAATCGTCTGCAAGTTGCTGTCATACAAGCCTCTTTATTTTCAGATAATGAATTGTTGTTTCCAGCTGAGTGACTGCAGAGTCGACCCCCTTGAAGTGTTCACTTTTTTCAGAGGTGAACCTATTTGATGAATTTATTGAGCCGTTGCGAGAAGAAAATGTAAGATGCTTGTCACATTATGTAACAGATTAGTGGCTCTTATGGGAAGTTTACAGGCCTGTAATGTGTACACAGCGGCCTGATAAAGGCCGGTGTCAACGAGAGCGTTTGTGCCGAGTATATTTGCTGTCTGTCACAGATAAGCGAAGCTTCTCCGAGACTGGCGGCTCTAAATGGACATTTCCCCCAGTCGTTCCCTGTCACTTACTGTCATTTGTGTCAATACGGACTAAACTCGCCAAGAATATTAACGCTGCGTTCTGTTCGCTCTTTCCTCCTGTAGTCTTGTAGAGCTGGATGTGTCGAGTCTTTGGCTCTCTCGTGAGGAAAGAAGTTCGAAAATCATCTGTTTTTGTTCCATGGCATCATGGTGTCCGTGTAGATATGGTGTTTAGATTCATTTTGGTTTGTTAGTAAGTTTGACTCAGTATGGGGTTCATTTCATAAACTTTCAGTCACATTTATGTTGAATAGTTTCACCTTGTTTGTCCGCTGTAAAACAGTCTAAATTCCTCGGGTGGAAAATATGCGAACAATATTTCTCCACCTTTCTTCGTTAGCATTGCAGAAAGTTTCCTGCAGTGCCTGTGATGTTCAGTAGCTGAGGAGATGTGGCGTGTTTGTTGTTCAGCGAGGGATTTGTTGTGGAAACCCTGGTGTTTGTTTGAAGTGTAATGTTCTAGCTGAAGGAAAGCTGATTTATTATGTGCTTTCCAAACCGTTTCATCTGAACTTTCTGTGGCCAGATTGTACTTCTGCATCGTAGTGCTGGTTCTGCCCCATTTCAAAATAAATAGAGCTAATGGCTAATCAACATTTTAAAGTTATATTACATTTTTATTGTATAATACTTGTATGGAGTAAACAATTTGTTGAATTTTATTGTATATTAGTTTTATTAAATAAACAATTTGTTGTTGTGTAACTTTGTCGCATTTAAGTTTAGCCAAGTAATGGTTCTTCTATTAGTAACCCAAAATAATACTGACTAGACATACTTTTAACTTGCTGGCTAATGTTATTTACTTGTTATTTCTTTTCCTTGTTATCAGAAATAATCTGCAGGGATTTTATTCTTTGCGGATTTGTACTTACAGTTTATTTTGGGCCACAAAAGCGTGCATGCGCAGTGACGTCTTTGAAAGCATCTATATCTTAAGATTTAATTTTTATAATGTTTTACTTAAATATACATTGTTCATGCTATGTGTTTTTTCAAGCTGCTTTGCAGCAAGGTAAAATTGTATATAGAAATACATTCGAATTAAATTATATCAGGTAATTTCATTGCAGGTTATAAATGAGAATATATTATATTTCAGGCAAAGCATTCATTTTGTGCTCATTATTAAATATGGATTTACTATGCAAAGCAATAATATGTTAATTTTTGATTCTATCACACCGAAAACTATAGAGATGAATAAATGCGAGTGTTCATGGTGCCCTTCCACTCAGGTCTAGAACTTTCTGAATACCTTCTCTTGCCAATTGCCAAGTACAATTTTAAACCTCTAGCTGTACAAAGTTAAAAATGTATTTTTTGCATCATTCCCCATTATAAGAAATCTATAAAAATGTATATGATGTTTTTATTTTAAATAAAACAAATGAGGACTAAAATGACAAAAGAATCACTAAAAAGTGAACAATTACACAACAAAATTTTTGTTATCCACTAAAATTATTATTTTTTATAGTCCTTTTTTTATAGTTACTTTTGCACTAACTCAAGTCAGTGATTTGCATGCATTAGCATGTAAATTTCAGGAGAGGGCGCCAAACTCCACCCTTTTTTTGACCGCTCATTTGGATTCTGATACAGTATGACAGAGAAATCTTGTGGAAAAAGTGTGAGTAACAAGAGCTAAAATTGTGTGAAATTCCTCTTTTTATAATGGGAAATAACAAGAAAACGAAATATATATGATTGAGCATTGTATAAGTACAGCAGAGTTATGCAGTACACAGCTTTGAAATGTATGAAATTAATCTCCTCAAAGTGCTTTTTAAGCTCAAGTTTAATGCTTTGTGTTGGGTGTTTAAAACAATCCCAAACCAGAACGTCCGAGGGATATTAACACATTCGGGTACTTTGATAATGTTCTCCAGTTTAGTGCCATAATCATGGCATGTACTCTAAATATATACTTTATATTTTTAAGCTCACAGTATCGACACATTGTTTTTGTGACAGGTGCAGTTTTAAAAGAGAGATGGGATGGACTTATTTCAAGTCACATGATGATCTGAGATGAGAAACGTCTACGTACTACATTGTGGTAAGTTATTTATTTTTGGCTCAAAATGACAAACATGTTATTGGCCTTAATTTGGCGGGGGTGGCAAATTTCCGACCCTGGTCACAACCCAGTCTGAGTTTCTCTGTGTCTGTGCGACTATGTTTATGTCCAGACCTTGACAGGTACACGCAGCTCACCTCAAAGTCATTTCCACGCCCTGCGTGCCTCCTCTGCATCACGCAAACCCATCAGAAAAGACGGGGGAAGCTTACAAAAAGACTAGAGAAAAAAGAAGGGATGAAGAAACACCGCTCCCTCGTGTCTCCCGGTCTCATCGATCCGCCGAACTTCAGAGAGGAGATGATCTGCAGCTTGTGCCTTTCTGGATGGCCAAAGCAGAGGAGGCACTCAGATCAAAAAGCTACTTCTGTCTTTCTATCCCTCTTTCTCAGGCTGTGAGAGGAGGAGAGGATGGAGCGAGAGAAGGGAAGAGAGGAGGAAGATCAGTGCATGAAAGGAGGAAAGATCTTGGTGGATTTAGTGGATCTGAGCAATGGCACCCCGCTGCGTTCACCTTGCATATGCCCGCGCACTCACTCCATCGCTGAGTTTGAGGACTTCAGAAGAGATGAAAGAGTAGCGATGATCCGTTTAACAACCAAATAAGCAAAACATGGCCTGAAACAAACGCGTTGATGCACATTTATATCAAACAAACACAGTGTTAGCAGATAGTTGGCAATAATTCAGGTTACATCTAGATTTTTCCCTTAGACGTGCTTTTGTCCGCCGAAAATCGTTGGATTTCTCGCTCAAATCTTGATATGAAATGAAAACGGTCCCAAACAAAGCCCTCTTAACAAACCCAGTCCCGCTCTTCAGAGCAGAAATGAGAGCGAATTCTGTTTCTGCTGCATTATACGATTAATTGAATACATTAGCCGTGCGCACCTGTGACCTGACTGCATGAAGAACTGCAGGGACTGGAGGGGAATGTCAAATGAGAGCGGGATGCGGAGAGATCAAAGAGGAAACGATTTCTGTGGTAATGTGCATTTACACGACTCCCAAACAACACGCCCTTTAAAACAGCGAGTTGTATGTTTCTATTAGGGAGCCGTTTAGACACAACTTACAGTTTTAGTCTGGTCCGGTCCGGTTTCATGCAGGTTAAATCACAACTCAGGCCGGTTGATTTTACATTGATATGTTTCTTACTGTATCTTATTGACATACTTTTGCCTATATAATATAGTTGACAAATAAACGGTACATGTGTTCTATGTTGTGACAATGTAGAAAAAAAACGAACAATCTCTCTTATGCTATTTCACATAATAAATATAAATTTCAATAATATTCAACAATATATTTTTAGTTTGTTTAGTTTTTGCTGTCACACCATAGGACGCACGTATTGTTTGTTTGTCAATTACCCATATGTGATGCTGGACAACAAAACAATGGTAATTTTTTTTAAATTGAGATTTTTACATCATCTGAAAGTTGAATAAATAAGCTTTCTATTGATATTATTTGTTAGAATAGGACAATATCTGGTCGAGATATAGCTATTTGAAAATCTGGAATCTGAAACCTTTAAAGTTGTTCAAATGTTCAATTATGTATAGCATAGCATATTACTCACACAAATAAAGTTTTGATATATTTACGCTAGGAAATTTACAAAATATCTTCATTGAACATGATCTTTACATCATATTCTAATGATTTTTGTCATAAAAGTCGAAAAGTTTGACCCATACGATGTATTTTTGGCTATTACTACAAATGTTCCTGTGTTACTTAAGATTGGTTTTGTGGTCCAGGGTCACATATGTTATATGAACAAAAGTATTTGTTGTCATTTTTTCTCTCTTTTTTAAATCTCTTTTTTCCCCTCCAAGACAATGACATTAAATGGGGAGCTAATGGAAACTTTTGTTCATGTCTGCTGGGTCTCCAGTATTTCTTCAGAGAAAAAGACCCAGAAGTCTCACAAATGTCTCCATTATATTTAGAAAAGATCAGTAATGTTACAAACAGATTATTTAAGTTTGCATTCAAAGGTCAATATTATTGAAGATTTCAATATGAACTCAAACATTTCTCATCGAATTTATCGAAATCCAGAACAATTTATCTATACAGTCTATTCATCTAACAGCTCCATACTGTTCATGTATTTTAACAATCGTCTAGTTTGTTAACATTTTTATTTTTGTAATCATTTTTAGGAGAAACATCTAAGACTACGTTGATACTTAACTTTTCTTCTCTTCTTGGTCTTTGTGAGCTTTTAGTAGATATGTTTAACACACACACACACACACACACACACACACACACACACACACACACACACACACACACACACACACACACACCTCTTTGTTACTTTTGTTATTACCAGTACACACACAAACACTACACACATTGTTTTTCTCCCTCTCCTTTTCTTTGTTTGTCTAATCAGCAGGACGTATCAGATCCGGTCCTAAAGGTCAGCGGGTGGAGAGAATCAATCTACTCTTGGCCTTTTTAACAGAGGAACAGGTCACACGGGCGGTAGAGAAGAGCATCCACCTGCAGCACACACACACAGATTATCAGGTCAAGGTCATTGCTTTTTGTTCCAATCTGTTGCACCAACACTGACCTTTCGTGTTTTCGTCTGCAGTCTGCGCGGTATCTCTCTGTGATCAGGATTCGGCTCTCCTTCTGAGTCTTATTTCATCTTCAGACCTTTAAAAAGCTTTTAAAAGTCAGGATAGAAATTCACTCTGTTTGGGCAGCCTTTGTGAGGTTACTGAGAAGAAGGGTCACCTTTGACGGGACGGAAGCGTGTTTGATTTGGACCCCAAGCACATGAACGGTTGAATCTTTAAAAGTGATTCAAGTTTTGCTAAATAGAAAGTAATTGTAGCAACATTTTTTGCATGTTACCCTCCCAATTTTGGGGGGCAATTGTATTAAATATTACATTAAAATTGTACAACACTCAAACGAGTTCTTTATGAACCCTTGCATTGCAGACTAGCAGAGACTAAATGTGTGCAACACTTCATTTACAATAGCGGTGAGTTGGAGTTTTACTGTCAGTTCGAGGTGCCAGTAGTTTTTTTAAACACTTTATTGGTTTATTATTTGCAAAACCCACAGACAGAGATGAAGTGTGACCTATAGTAACAATTAAAAAAATAACAATATGTACAAGCAAGGTTTCTGCCATACATTGATGATATATACCTATATATGTATATCATTAATATCTTAATACAATTTCCAAACATTGTTTTTGAACATACATGGTTCTGCTTCAACAAAATTAATGAAAAGTGTATTAGAGCAGGGGGTTTTCAAACTGGGGTCCGGGGGTGTTGAAATTTTTTTTTAAAGGGGTCCTCAGAAAATGATTGAGAAGACTGCAAAAGTTGTAAATTTACACTGAAGGTTATTACAGTTTAATATCTACAAACAATATTTTGTTGTGATAATATCACACGTACTGTTTGTCTAACGGTTTAAATGCTTCTTTATACAAAGTTTGTATTTTAGAATGGGGGTCCCTCGCAAAAGTTTCGTCGAATTTGAGGGTCCTTGGCATGAAAAAGTTTGAAAACCCCCGCATTAGAGGATATACTTAAGGTGAATTATGACAAATATATGACACAACATTTTTGTGTTTCAGATTTACACAAGCATGCTTTAAATGAGCAGCAAGTATGAATGTTCAGATGGGAGTCTGTCTCACAAAGGATGGAAGGGTAAGGGGGATTTTTGCTTGTACATGTGCAGATTACATTAGGTATAATCAATAAAAGCGAGCAACCACCATTTAATTGCCTTTTGTTAACATGGAGTAGTTTGACAGGAGTAAGGGAGACTCCCTCAGGGCTGACAACATGTGTGTGTGAAGCATTCTGGACATGCAGGACACGTTTTGTTCTTGCGAATTCAACCTAAATGCTCGGTGCACATTTCTTTTCTACTTTTTTGAACCCTTAAACATGCATTTGTGAAAGTTTAGGCGGATTTTATGATTTGTGTTCTGAAACACAATTTAGCTCAATTGGTAGAACGGTGTGTTATCAGCGCAAAGGTTGTGGGTTTGATTCTCTGGAAACACACGTCCTGATAATTGTAGAGATTGAATGCACTTTACATTATTTTGGATAAAAGCCACTTTTAAATGCATACATGTAATATGTAAAATGTAAAAGTGAAAAGATTTCAATTACTAGTTCAATTACTTTAAGTACTAGAGCAAATTCTCTTGGCTATTCCATTTACATACATTTTACAGATCATACTTACTGTATAAGTTCATATGTATCCGAGAAGTTCAATGAAAGAGCAACCCCTGAGCGATAAGATTTTCCTCCGGGCGTGTAATACTTTGGCAATGGAATCTTGTTTGTGTAGAGCACGTTTTTGGCTTAACTTGCACCTACAGTATATCTCAGTAAACAACAACAAACAAACAAACACCATTTCAGCCAAAAAGAGTGAGACGAAGCCGACTACATGGCAGGAGAGAAAGGCGATGGAAAAAGAGAAACGGCCAAGGCTAGTTTAAATTATTTGTGCTTTTGTGAGTGTGGGTGGGTGATATCTTACAGTCTAAATGAGGACGTGTGTGTGTTATATCTTACGGTGATGCGGTGCTCATGCGGCTTGTGTGTGTGCGCGCTTGTGTAAATGAGGAAGCTTGCATGCAGGGCAGAGAGGATACATAGCTTTGAAGTGTAAATTACTGGCACAGGAAAGTGTGTGTTTGTGTTGTTGAGACACATTTCATTATGCGCCATTCTCTATGTTTAGCATTTAGGCAGATCAGGTAAAATCACAAAAAGCGGCTCCTGTTTGGTCAAATATAGGCTTCTCTAGAAACTTTGAAACCACTGTTGTGTGTGTGTGTGTGTGTGTGTGTGTGTGTGTGTAAGAATTTAAATTGTTTACATTATGCTTTTGACATTGATGTGTGCAGATCAAACATGTAGAGATGATGGAAACCCGTGGTTGTGTCGTCTGCTGGTTACTACACGGCTAGGGGATAAATAATGTTGAGAATGTAGAACATTGCTTTTGTCTGTACTGGATATTACTGTAGTTTTGTAGCGTTGTGTCAGTGTTTTGTATAAATGTATGTGTACACTTGAGTCCCTTTGGATAAAATTGTCTGCCAAATGCATTCTTTTCATGTTATCTTGTTTACGCCACAGCATGAAAGTCAAGCAGTGTAAACCAAGGCAGTCAAGGAGTCGAATCATTTATTTTGCCATTTAGCTTTATAGCGAGTTTGTCCAGCACAAAGAACTGGGGCGTGCCACCTTAGCTTTTGAAGAAGAATATATGCAATTTGAAATATACTATTACAGTATGTATGCTGTATTATTGGATTTAACATGATCTTTACTTAATATCCTAATGTTCTCGTACTACTTAAAGGGGCACTCCACCCAAAAATGAAAATTCTGTCACCATTTACCCACCCTTAAGTTGTTCCAAACCTCTATACATTTCTTTGTTCTGATCAACAGAGAGAAAGATATTTGGACGAATGCTTGTAACCAAACAGTTTTTGGTTACCATTAACTACCATAGTAGGAACATTTACAATGGTAGTCAAAAGTACTCCAGAATCTTTTTCATTCCCTTCATTCTTCAAAATATCTTATTTTGTGTTTAACAGAACAAAAAAATATATATTTTTCCTACTATGGTAGTTAATGGTAACCAAAAACTGTTCCTAGGTTTGGAACAACTTAAGGGTAAATGATGACCATTTTTGGGTGGAGTGCACCTTTAAGAAAAAGGTTTTGTAGTCCAGGGTCACATATGTGTGTATTAATAAAATATTTTTGAGCACATTTTTTCCCCAGGAAAAACCCATTCAGGACTGCCCATTGATGCCCTCTTCAAAATGTTGCTGTAATACGCCCCTTACCACAGGCCAGGTGAGAGATATCATGCTCTGACGGCCTGGCAGGATATACACAGACATTCAACGTTGCACATCAGAGCTTTAACTGCAGTGATCAGACCTGTTCTGTCCGGCTGCCGGATGGCATTTCAGAAGTGAACCAAGATCAGTGGAATCAATACTTTCCTGTCTCTCTTTTGCTTCCTGATATCAGGAGGACCTGACCGAGCTGCCGCCCGTCACACCTGCAGAGAAACCCTCTACTGTAATTGCAGATGAGGGTATGCACACACACACACACACACACACACACACACACACACACACACACACACACACACACACACACACACACACACACACACACACACACACACACACACACACACACACACACACACACACACGGACACAAAAGCTGCGCTTAAGGACATTTATCAGCAGTTTGCCAGCCACAGATTGGCTGAACTTTAAGACTCTTTTTGAAATGCTAAGACGATCTTTCTTTACACTTTCCTCTGTTGTCCTAGTGTCTCTCTCTCTCTCTCTCTCTGGCACCCCTGCGGTTTCTCTCCGCTGCGCTGGGAACATCGTGTCTTGACCTCTGACCCTCCAGACTTCCCTCTGAGTACGTGGCAGACGGCGATAACGCTCCGTTCCGCTGTCTCGTGCAGGTACAGGCCACCGGAGAATGTCAAGCGTCAAATATCAGAAGTTTGTCTGGAAATGGCGGATACGTAACCTCTCCGAATCACTCTGATTCTCTGTGCAAATGTGACTAGCAAGGAAGCGAGGTATGAAAGTTGTTTTAATCACTTTCATTTTTGATCAATGCTTTTTTCTTACTGTAGTAAAAGATTATGTGTTAGAGGTTTAAGAAAAGGTGCAAAATGTATGTTTATTAAAGGGATAGTTCACCTAAAAACCATTTTTTTTACCCTCATGTAATTTGTAGGACTTTTCAATTTTGGTAACCAAACAACGTTAGACCCCATTGACCTCCAATGTATGGACACAAAACCACAGAGACATTTCTTAAAATATCTTCCTTTGTGCTCCACACAGGAAGGGAAGTCAAAGGTTTTAAATGACATGAGGGTGAATAAAAGATGACAGAATGTTTCTTTTTTGAGAGAACTATCCTGAATCTTATTTTGTTCTTTATGGAAAAGAAAGCTTAAGTGAAATACAGATTGCTTTGTTTTTCTCTCCCTTTCTAAATGGGAATTTGTGAAAGTTTGTGTACTGCTTTTCATAAATAGTTGATTTGTTTTGAGAGCTCAGATGACACATTTTTGGGTAAGGCATCGCTCATGGTGACTCCAGCACTGAAGTGACTCATCAGACACGACAGATGTTGAGGGAAGAATAAGATCAGACACACATTAGCATGAAACACTCACCTTGCTCTTTCTCTAGGGCCCTCAGACAGATAGACATGAGCTGAGAGAGAGAGAGAGAGAGAGAGAGAGAGAGAGATTTAAAATCATGCTACCCTTTTTTATTTTTTTTTTGCAGTTCAGTGCACTATGTAGAACTGAAGCCGTCCTTCATTCCTATTATTTATATGCACTGATTTAACAATATATAGTTACCGCAATTTTAACCTAGATATTTGTTTATACTAAAAACATATTTGATTAACAATAACATTGTACGATTTTTCACATAGTATCTGAAACTTTGTATTACTAACACTTCTCGTGAATATTGCCTTACTTAGATGAAAAGTGTCTGCCAAATGAATAAATGTAAATGTTGTTTTTAATGGTTTGATTGGCAGTAAGTATAATTCAAAGGTTCATATAGTGTTGTGAAATATTTGCGTTATTGTCAATAAGAATTTGCGTTATATAAGTGGACGTCAGATACATAAAAATTAAAATTATGTTTTGAAATATTGATAAATATGAGAGTGTGAGACAGAATATCACAATTAAGGGCTCTGCATTGTCCGAGCTAATTGCGATTTGTTCTGCGTTTGGGGTTAAATGCGCGGGTTTACATGACGGCAATGACGAACGAGCGTTATCGCAAGCATATAGCTGTGTGGTTTTTTTATCTAAAGGAAAGAGATAAGCAAAATGGATGTAGACCTTATCTCACCTCAGCTGAATAAAATGACGCGTTATTATTTATCACAGACCAGGCGGCGCTAAGTAACACACCCACCTATTACGTAATGGCCATGGACCAATGGTGGCTTGAGAAAAATTTTTTTGCCGGAGAGTTCTGTTTGGTTTGCAGTGCCAAACTAGTGTAACAAACTGTCGTTTGGACAGATTTTGTTCGAATTCGGGTTCTCAGACGGTCATTTTCCTGAAAATGAATGTAATAGTAGTTTTTACATGGAATTTGTTTAAATGTAGTTTGACTGATTATACCTGTGTGTAAAAAAAATTTTTTTGTATGCTGTATTTTGCATAAAATACAATTTTTAGTAGATACATAATTCATTTTAAATTAATATAATCTCCCGACTATTGTGTTTCTCATGAATTTTTCACTTGAATTTTTTTAGTTTGAAAAGCAAAGCTGGAGTTAATATGTTGGTAACCCTGTACAGTGGTTTACGATATGAAACAAACTTGATGTGTGTGTGTGTGTGTGTGTGTGTGTGTGTGTGAGAGAGGATACGGGTGGATTAGAGTTTGGCTGAGGGCTTGTGTGTTTGTTATGGTTGCCCCACTGCTTTTCAGATGAACCTCAGAGTCTTTGAAGACTGCACGACTCGGGATTCAATCAACTCTAATCTTCCTCTCTCGCTCACGGCAGACCCCAGAGATCTGCTCTCAACCCCACATGTCCTCCGAGTTTTCAGGGTGGACTTCCTCTCCTCCCGGCTCTCGGTCTCTTCCTCGACCCTCAAACATCTTCCTTCTTTACTCTTCTGCTTTTCATTTCCTTTATCACTTAAGACAGGTGTTGAAATGGTACGTAAATAGGGGTGAATAAGTACAGTATCAGTTTTTGAATGCAACTGATTTTTAAACATGTCTGCCTGAAGAACAACTCTTCATACCTGAAACACCAACCTCATCTCTCCAACGCTCTCCATCTCTTAATTTATTTAAGCTGGCAGAGACGGAGGTAAAAATAAACGAGTGTGTGATAAAACAGGAGAGAACTAAAGCAGGATGAAAGCTCACCTGCCATCATGTCGACGAGCGGCTTTTTTCGCGTTTTTCTTTGATGTGGTTCCCTGGAAACAAAACTTATGGAAATGAGTCCTGTAAAGAATCACGGGCGGGAGGGGAATCTTTTCGTTTGCATTCTGAGTGACTGAGTTCTGCGTAACCTTTTGACCTCTCAGCAAATAAAGGTAAAATGAGCATGAGGAATGAATATACGTTAATGCAGTGGAATGTTTGTGGAGTTTAATGGCAAACACAAAGCAGGTAATGAAAGAATGATAAATAGAAAGGTTGTCTAATTGTGAGAGATACTTAAACATGTTTTTAAAATTATGTATATATGAGTTTTAATTCAGTTATATGTAGTATAAATACTTATATAAATATGAACTATATTTTATATAAATATAGTTTGTAGTTCTACTAGTTATTTAGTTTTACTTTTTACCTGTTACCTGTGAGTCACGATGACCCGCTTGTGGTCATTTTGGGCCCATGCTGCTTTTATATGTGACTGGTTGGATTGAGCATCTCAGGCTTAAAATAAACATAATCGATAGATAAATGCTGCCAAAAGAGCAAGAGTAAACAAGCCATTAGCAGAGGTCAAAGGTCAAGAGCTGAATGCAAAAAAACTCAATATGAACTAATTTCGCCTTCAGTACTGATTTTCGTGTAACAATAACAACAGCATGTTAACCGCGTTGGTAACCGGGTAAGATTTGATGCCGCTTGGTCATGAGCACCGCCCCATCAAAACTCCTCAGTCCCCCCCCGCTGTTTGGCAATAATAAGCTGGAGTACAGAACTAAAGATGAGATAATTACTAGGTAGATGGTGCCACATAATCAGCACAGTCAGGTACTTAAGGTGACTAACCAAGACGCTATGAAAGAAATTATGTTAATATCTTATAAAACAAATTAGGTTGCTTTGAAATGTGCAGACTAGCTTTTCTAGTGTAGATTGCTGTCAGACAGTACGCCACAGAATCATTCATTTCTTCAAACCAGATACAGTCCATGATTGAAGTATTAAAATTAATAATTAATAAAATTAATAAAAATTTTGATTATCAGTTTTATCATCTGAAATTTGTTTTTCTAAAAGTTAGCAACGATTTTTTGTTTTGTTGTATTATTGGTATAGTTATGGTGTGAACTCTGCTATTTTCTTAAATGTAGAACGATTTATAAAAATTAATAGTTATCTTGACCGGCACTACTTGTATATTTAATCTATCACAATAACTTTCTCATGCAAGGTTGAAATTAAATAAAATATTTTATGTACATTTAACCTGGACGTACATTATACCTTACCTTCATTTCATACTACTTTTTTAGTGCTGTGTTTAGTATGATTTAGTTTTATTCATATTTTAAATCGGCTTTAACGTTACGATTTTTTGTAATCTCATTTATTCCTTTATTTTTTTATAATGCTATATAAGATAAGTGTATTTTTATTTTAGTTTTTGTATATTATTATAATTTTAGTGCCTCAGAAATAAACTGAAATTCAATAATTTTTAGGCCAATATAATCAATATATTTAGAAACGTTTTCAAAGTTGCAATTTTAGTTACCTAAAATAACGTTGTGTTGCTGTATTACATTTATACATGATATTTTTTCAGCATTAATAATTCCCTGTGCATTTGTTCAGAAAGACTATTCCAAATATTATTTTGCAGAAAGAACACAGTGACTACAGTTTGAGATTTTGATCATCATGTTTATTGTGGAGTACTTGAGAACATTTACATGCAGATGGTGTTCTTGCTCGTTAGGTTCTTACAAAGAGCCTTTTGAAACTCTTGTAGTTGAGAAAGTTCAGAACAGAGACTTGACCACCATTACGGCAAGGCACTGTTGACACTGCTGCTATACTGTCATTATCATAATTAGCTTTAACAATCTCTCCACTTCTCTGATTAGCTGCTGATTACACCAAATACTCAAATCATTAACAGCCAAACTGGATTGGCTCACGAAGCAAGAGGTGCGGACAAAAACCAGACCCAATGTACCCCAGAGTGTGATTTATTTGAACCAACCTGCCTTGCAATAATGTATGTCCAATAAGAGTCTAACAGAGTTTGAGAACTTCTCGTTGGGTTTTCTGAAAAGTTGTTTATGCATTTGGCAGACTGGGAATGGGACCCACGATGATTGTCTGAGCTACAGGAAGGCACAGGAATGCTGTCTGTACTGTTTTAACACCTGGTTCACTTAAGGAATTAAGATGATGCAAATAAGATAATGGCACGTAGACGTAAACCAATCCATGCTGGGTGCAGTTTGCATGCTTTAGTTCTCTATCTTGTAGGCTGGTTATATGTTGTGCAGGATGCAGTAGGGTGATCTGGCATAAGGGGCTTTCCTCCAAAACGATTTACCAGAAGTACCTGCTTTTTGTTGTGTTCGCACCGCAGGAACTGGCCGGAATTTTAGTTCCGCTGAACCTTTTTGGAGGAACGCTTTAGCTCCTTCTCCGAGGCAGGACAGGAACGATCCGTGAACGATTTACCGGAATGAATAAGCGAACACTGATTGGCCGAACTTCTGTTGTTGGTTGCTTGTCGTGACGGACACGATTAAATGACATTGCTTACGTCACTAAGTAGTGCGAGTGTGAATGCGATTGGGGAAACAATCTGAGGGAAAACTTGGTTCAGGAAGAAATATACAGAAATGTCATCATTGACAAACACCAATAAATTTTTATTGGGTGTTGGAGTCAGCTTCAGTTTAAACATTGTGTCAATGTTAGCTGTGTAAATCATTAAATTACTAGTGTTCTATCAAATAACTGCTATTTTTCTATATAATTCAATGAAAAAGCTTTACAACAGCTGAGAGAGCTGAGAATCACATCACTGAGCATTTTGTATCAGTACATGACTGAACTGCTCCTGTTTTTGACGGTTCGTATCATGTTTATTTTTGTCGGCTTGGTTGCCTGCTCATCCTGTAATGCTTCATGCTCTCTTTGATATGCTTTGCAGGACCGGAAATGTCACGTTGACTCGTGATCTCAGGGGCCGCTCTGGAAATCTACACATCTCGAGGAGCCGCCGCACGCTCGGTCACGCTCGCCGGTGCCCTCGGGTTCACCACGGCAATTTCAGCCACATTAACCCGCTGCCACGGAGAAACACTAACCGTGTTACAGAACAACACGCCCAACAAGTACGTTCATAATTAAAATATCAGCTCAATGTGCAGTTCTCTGAACCCAATGATGCGTTTTAGCCATTTAGTTCTCGCTAGCGGCCGCCCGGCCGATGTAATCGTGACACTCGGATGTTGTACAAGATAGCTTATGATTATTACCTGCCATTGTGGACATTTCCTCATGCCGTGTGCCGATGCTAATGTGATAGGAGTCGAGGGACGAGGAGTAATAGGATCCATCTTTCCTGTGACACACGTTTATTAAACAAGCACAGGAAGGAGATAGAAAGAGAGATGGAAGCTATTTGTGGAAAGTTGGCAATATTTTATGCCCTCCTGACAACACGCAGGCAGAAAATGACAAATCTTAAGGTGAGAATGCAGCTGTATGAAGAAAGGTCAAGAACATTATTAGAAATACAGTGAAATACAGTCACCCTTTGTCTAAGTATCTCTTTATGTGTTTGCGACACATTTAAATGGACTCATCTCTGTAGGCGCCACATCAACGGTGAGTTTAAAAGACACGTACAATGGCCCTGTGCCGACATGTGGCGCGGTTGCGCTTCGAGTTCGATCTCCTACTTCGCTTCCTGTCCTCCCTTCCACTGAGTAGTGTCAATAAAGGCCAAAAATAAATCTTAAAAAATAACAGAATTTGGGTTATGTCCCAACCTCTTATATGAGCAACAGTAATAGCGATACTTACTCATTAAATGTATTAACTTTAGCAACACGGGATCGTTCATGTGCATCTTTCAAGGCTGTTTTGACCACAACAAATGTTGGCCAACGCTTTCTTTTCTCTGTAGAACGAAGGCACCCTCCAGGGGCCACCTGTACAAGGCGTATCAGCATCGGACAGATGTCACCCCGTGAGAGCCCGACACCCACAGGGGTCCGAGGGAGAATTTGGAACGCTTAGCTAGACAAGCTTTCCAACCAAATGACAGCCAACCAGCCAACTAGCGTGTTGCCCACTGGCCCATCCTGTGCGCTGAAACCTTCATTCTCAGCTGGGGGCCGCGTGCCAGCATCTCCGCCTGCGGGGGGTTCGAGCGTGTCGTGACAGACTCTTTATCAGTGTGAGATAAGCCATTACCGTGTTAAAGGTGCCGACATACCCGCTGATTAGCCAGCTAGCGGCTGATGTGCAGAGGCGTGCTAGCCCTGCAGCGGGACAGAGCTATTTGTGATTTAATGGGCATCTATTAGTTTGATGGAGATAGCAACTCTACAGAGCAGAAGAGGTCTCGATGGAATGTCTGAGAAAACAAACGGTTGACGGAAAGCAAAAAACGAATAGCTCTGTGTGCTGCTGATTGTTGACTTTTACAATAAAGAGGTAGGCAGGAAAACACTTGCGTAATGAAAAAATGTCTCGGAAATCACGGTTATACAGTCTTGTGTACTGCGCTCAGCTGTTAAATGGGCTTGTGCACCATTCAGAACAGAATAGAGAATCGATTTTAAAGTCCAGTTCATTTCCTGAATTTAAATTAAGGTGGCAAAAAGACATTAGATTTGGGGCGATTAATCGCATGCAGAATAAAAGTTTGTGTTTACATAGTATATGGCTGTGTACTGTGCATATTCATTTTGTATTTTAAACACAAACATATACACATACATATATGTTTAGGAAATATTTTGATTCATCTAACTATTATATTTTATTCTTCTTAAATATATGCATGTATGTGTATGTTTATAAATACAAAATTAAAATGCACAAACACAAACTTTTATTTTGGGTGCGATTAATCGTGATGTATCGCTTGACAGCCCTAATTAGATTATATTGATAAAATATTGATGTACGAACATATTTACAATAATGAATACTATTTTTAAAATAATGTACATTATTATGGTGAATAATTTCACCATTAGAAATGTTACATTTACATTGAGTCATTTAGCAGACGCTTTTATGCAGCGAGATTAGGAAGCCATAAAGCGATGTGTCATACACGGGACATATATTTCTAGTCTATATATATACTCTACTGTTTGAAAGTAATAATGTAACTGTAGTAATTATGCTGTAAAAAATCAACCTAAACATCAACATAAATCAAAACTATGTTGTATTTTAGTGTCTGCAAAGTATTACTTAGAAAACTCATTTTACATAGAATTCGACAGAACAAAGTCATACAGGTTTGCAATGAAATGAGGGTGACTACATTTTTGGGTGAGCTATTACTTTGAGGACTGTATTGTTGAAGGTCCTATCTGATTTAAACTTTGTATTCATTATTGGTGCAAATACAATTTTTGTTTTGTCATGTATTATGAAATATAAGCTACTATTTTATAGAATTCTTCCTGCATCGTTTTCATTAACCAAACGTGTCCTATGGCGTGACAGCAAAAATGATACATTTCTCTTATGCTATTTTATATTATAAATATCAAAACGATATAACAATATATTGTTAACAGTTTGTTTTCAAAATCTTTGCTGTCACACCATAGGACACATGCTACGGTTTATTTGTCAGCAAACCATTTATGTCTACCTTTAGACTGACACACAATCTGTCTGAATATTTCCTTTATCCATGATCAAACAAATAAGTTCCTTTAAGGAAATGAAATCACAAAAGGTGATTTGGAGCCGACATCTGTCTGCGCTGGTCAGGTTTTCTTTATAATCTCTTACTATTGAAACTATCGACAGCCTCATCGGGAGAATGGAGTGTCGTTCAGTAATAGCTCATCATCTGAGTCTAGTTTTCTCTTTGACGTGATCTCAGTCGGACAGACAGCTGCATTAAGACTTCATTGTGGTTTTGGGTGTGTTTAATCCATCTTTGTGAAATGTTGGATAATGATCTCTATACTCATTATTTATTGATAAGAAATCTGACCGTTTTCTCAGTCTTCCTAATGATCCATCTCTCACTCTTCTATTCATTATTTAGCCTGAATCAATAAATTATTGACTACATGTCGCCAAGAATTGAAGTCCCTCATGAAATTGTAATATGTATTAAAAAGCATTGCACGGAAAAATAATGATTGTATAATGCCGGTGTGCTTTTTTTAGAGAGTAAAGCGTTAACAAGTGGACGTTTTTGTCATGGCATGTTTCGGTTTCTTGTTGCAATGTTCCCGACTGTCAAGTCGTGCAATCGAGTGCCATAAAAATATTCCACTGTATGTTATTGTTTTGTCTTCTAGGTATTGCTATAGGACTGGTAAATAAATGGGATTCCAAAGCACTGATTTTAGAAAAACTAACATCCTTTATTTTCTTCGTAGAGCAGTTGCGGCTTCAATGCGCGCGCTTTGTTTATTTGTTATTGTCTGAGTTTAAATGAAAGCTTTTGGCACGCTCGCATCACTTTGAATTCGATCCAACAGCACTTGTCTTTTCTCATAAATATATAGTGCAGCAAGTTCTGCTATTTTCTGGTTTGTCTTTCAATCTGTCGTTTCTCTTTTCGCAGGGCCGCAATTATTTTCTTGCTCAAGCACTAAAGCTAATTAGAGAGATGTGTACATGGGATTTGTCTCCACCCCCATCCTTAACCAAAATGACACTCGGATGGCAAGAATTAAAAAAAACAAAAGGTAAGGGGATTTTTTTTTCCGTTCCTTTTTGTTTTTAATTAGTCACGCAGATCCTGAATGACCTGCTCGGAAAAGTGCAAAAACTTGCATGTGGGTATTTAATTAAAAAAGATGCTAATTGTCTGCACACCCACAGAAAGATGTTGGAGTTCACAGCAGCACCTCTGAATTCAACTCCCCAGCTTAATAAAACACTTAGCAAAAAAAGCTTGAGACCGACGTTAATTACCAAGCCAAAATAAAATCCGTCTTTCTAGCATTAATAATACATCCTCTGCAGGAGATTTTGTGCTCGATTGATTTTCTTGCTTATTTGATTGTTGTTCTTTATGATGGACAATTATTTTGGGATCTTTTTCCTGATTCGGGCTAGGCCAATAGGACATCAACTACATGCACAAATCGTTCCCAGATATATTACCAAATCTAACAGATTCTCAGATCTGAATCACATGCACATGCTTTTACTTTAGAACATGGTTTACATTTTTCATATTTGTCTTCTTTTTCAGCTCTCCTCTTTTCTTCCCTTATCATTGTGTAAACATTTGCTGCTGAGTCTTTAAATATATAATCAGTTTAATGAGCTCATTTCAGATGCTCCCCATCAGTGTTCTTCCATGCCAATTTGTTCTTAATGCCATGCACTAAATAAAAAGGAAATTAGATTATATGCCAATTACATTATATAAGTCGCTGTTTCATTGAGATACATGGACATGCGTACGGCAGGTTTTATGCACTAAAATGCCACACTAATAAATGTATAACTGGTACTAGTAACAGGGAAAATGAGTTGGAGGAGGTGTAATAATGCCCAACCTCAATGCAATATAAAATTGAAATGTGATACATTTATATACAAGACTTTTTCTAGTATGTAGCATAAGCAAGCTGTAATAAGTATACATTAGCGCAAACATACGCAAAGACGTCCATACTGTATATCAAAATGCAATGCAATGCACTATAGACGGTTTTAAAGCAACAACATAAACAAACGTAACTGCGCATGCACGCTTTTGTGACCCAAACTTAATTTCCGGTACACATCCAGAAACATTAGAGTCCCTGCAGATTATTTCTGATAACAAGCAAAAGAAAAACCAAGTAAATGATATCAGCTAGCAAGTTAAAAGTTTGTCTAGTCAGTATTATTTTGGGTTACCAGTAGAAGAACCGTTACTTGGCTAAACTTAAATGCGACAATGTTACACGACCCATTCAACTAATTGTTTATTTAATCAAATTAATATACATTAAAATTCAACAAATTGTTTTTTATAAATGAATATTAATATAATTTCAAAATTATATAAATAGTTATATTATTAGCCACTAGTCTGATCGATAAACAAACACGAGCGGTCTCATAATAGTTTTTAAGGTAAACTTGAGACAATTTTTTAAAACTTGCATTTGATGCTTAACTGTTTAGTATTTATGTCTTGTGTTGTTCATTTTGTGTTCGGTGCTTTGAAAAGCTGCTTTTAAAGGCGCTTTATAAAAGAAAAAATATTCGTTTTCTGGGTTACGAATTAACTACATGCAACTTGTGCCATATTTTTCAAATCCTATGAAATATACAGCGCAAGTCACGTGACATTATTTCATTTCTGTTTTTGCATCCTTCATCCAGCTTTAGAAGAGGAGGTCACAATGTAACCAGACAAAACAACACAACCCTTTTTAACGCTTTATGTGTTTTGGTTATGAAGAGCCATTGGGAGTTTGAACGACACAAGGGTGAGTAAATGACGACAACATTTTCATGTTTGAAATTGCCATAAACTGTCTTAATGAAGCCCCATTGGCATTAGTAATATTGCTTTAAGAGCGGGACTGGGATTGTTTTGAGAATAAAGATTGTGACACAATGCGCACATTTGAGTGCAATCAATGAGGAGTGTAATTTTAGTGCAATCAGTAAGCAGAACGTTCTCACTACAAGCGCTTTAATGAAGGGTAATGAGTTCAGCCGGTTTTACACAGGTACGCTCTGAAGTGATGTTTATATAACGTCTGCCTGCAGTGATTGTGTAGGCTGAACTATCGAGGGGTGGCCAGTTAGGTTGACCACCGACAAGCCAGACCCGAAGAAGAGATGTGTGGCGCTTGACCTACACAACGTCTCAAAAAGGGAATTGTGGATATTTTCTTGAGATATTCCTACGCTTAAGTGAATGTGCAATATTTTTTTGATTTACGTGTATTGTTTACCTCTTGATTCTGAAGGATAACCGATGAGAGTGTGATAAAGCTTTTATCCACACTATTTAATATGAATATTTGCTAAATCGTTGCGGAAAAAACGTTCTGGTAACACTTTAGATTACAGCCCGCAATCTAAAGCGTTACCAACGTTCTTTCAGAATTTGATTGAGAAACACGATCATTCCCACATACTGACATAACTAAACCACTGAACGCCGTGTGGAAATTATAGTAGTGTGTAAACCAATCACTGTCCCTCACACATCGATGAGAGCTCTTGAGAGGCATGCTGGGTAAATACAATCTCTCATCCCATTAGTCCAACAGGCGTGTCACTACGGCTACTGATGTATAATGCATGTCGCCGCTCTTTCCAATTTGTCTGTGTAAACGCTAGTATTGGTGAGGCTGCGGGTCAGGACCCTCGCTCTCGTTCTGCTTTTCTCTCTCTCGCACCTCCTTTCTGTTCATGCTTCCCTTTTTCGCTCTTCACAGGGGCAGGAGTTGATCTGTCACTCAGAAACACAGTTCAGCCTGTGTACTTGCACAGTCCATTTAGTTTTAATGCTGAGGGGACATTAGGTTATTAGGTGTGTGTTCTGAGCCTTTGGCATGGGGTGTTGAGTATTTGTGTGTGTCTGCGCATTCGTGTTGATGTTCAATTTGCAAACAAATTGTTCTGTTCTAATTATTCTGTTCTCTATATCCATCCATCCAAGACACATCTGCAAAGAGTCGCTGCAGATTATTTCTGATAACAAGCAACAGAAATAACAAGTAAATTACATTAGCTAGCAAGTTAAAAGTATTATTTTGGGTAAACTTACTCGTTACTTGGCTAAACTTAAATGCGACAAAGTTACACGTCCCATTCAACAAATTGTTTATATAATGAAATTAATATACAATCAAATCCAATCAATTGTTTATCATTATAAAAGAAAATATGAATATTAATGAATATAAGTATAAATAAAAACAAGTATAAACAGATATATTATTAGCAACTATCCAGACCGATCAACGCAGACTGGAAGTTAACGTCGGACCAGGCGTGTGTTCGATGAAACCGTCTATTCATTACTGTATCTTACGTGTGTTCCTTGAGAATCAAACCCACAACCTTTGGGATTTTTGTGTATAATTCTGTCGCCTTACTTTTTAAGGTAAAGCTAAATGATACACAAATAGGCTTCTTTCTTTATGCAAAATATAAATGATATCATTTTCATTTATTTATGCATTCAAGTCATTTCTCAGAATCCCAGAAGTGTGTTTCTACACGGATCATCTGATCCAGAGTCGTACAGCGGAAATAACCAAACTGTCATCTCGTGGTGGAACTACATCTGCCTTCTGATCACCTAAATGTTCCTGTGTTATTCACACCATATGTAAGACTTGTGAAGTCATTACTGTAATTAATGATGACTAGAAGCGTATCTCGAGCTTTCACAGTCTGCTGAAAACTGAGCATGAATGGATTTTCTCTCCGAGTCGATTCTTGACTAAAGTCATGTTTAAATACAAACAAACTGTGTGCTTCACCTAATTGCAATAACAACATTAACCTATTGAAGTTATTTACAGTATGTTTAACTCTCAAGCTTTCCTGTAGCTCAGTGGTTGGAGCATGGCGCTAGCAACACCAAGGTCATGGGTTCGATCCCAGGGATTGCACATACTCAATGTAGTATAATGCAATGTATATTAGGTAATAAATGAATGTGTAGTAGTCACATGCATTTGAAATCATGAGTGCGTATGTGGGCAGGTTCGAGTCTGGACTTGGGCTTATTAAAGAATAAACTTTACTTCAGCACTTTTATTTATCGTGAAGCAAGTATATTGTCAGTCGTTCTCTATTGGAAATGGGGTTGACACTTTAAGCACTGACCTGAGACCAGTTAGGTCATTTCATTTAATGTTTATAGCTGTGCTTTGGGTAGATGAAGCTGTTCTAAGATCAGTAAAATACCATTTGGGTGGACAAGCTAACGTGGCGTGAATAGCTGATGTTTTGGTGTCCATCACAAGTGCCAGAGGAACTGAAATAAAGAAAAAAGTAGCTAATCGATGACCGGCAGTGATGTCTTTACGTGAGAGAAGATTGAGTTTGACAGGTTTACGTCTCCGTCTATCAAGTGTCAAGGCTGTTTACTGGCATCTGGTGACCCTTAAACCCTGTGTTGATTTTCGCCTGCCATCTAACTTACAGAGGATTGTGACAGGACAATATTTTGAACTGTCAGTCAGAAGAGAGGATACAATAATCTTAAATGCCCACAGATTATTTTTTTACTCTTTCCATGGTTCAAACTACTACACAGAGCTAAAAAAAATCGAGAACATTTTTCATCTCCAAAGAGCCATGCAGCCGACTCGGCTCATTATTGGCAGTGTCTATTACGGGACCTCTTGACTTTTCCCACAATGCCTTATGTTCTGACGGAGTCTGTAATGCAGTTCGAGGCTCTGCTCTCACACGAGCGATGAGAAGCACCTGCTGTCAGCGAGTATCAGAGCCAATCAGCTGGTCGTCTCCCCCGGGTTGCACCACGGAGAATACAGCTATGATGTGGTAATTGTGAGAGATGATGTGTGTGCGTGTGTGTGTGTGTGTGTGTGTGTGAGCAGCTTTTGCACTTCCAGAAACTTTTAGAATCCTCCAGAAAGTATGTGATTTCTTTCATCTAACAAATTTACAAATAAAACACAAAAGATGGTTTAATAATAATGCTTACATTACTCATTTGTTTCCTTTTTGCTTGGCCACAGTGCCACAAAATTCTAGCTGGCCACATAAATCAACTTTTTAACAAAGGATAAGCCTCTGCCAAAAGGTTTCGTTGCCAGTCCTACTATATCTACTGCCTCTTTATCAACGTCTGCCCGCTGTCACTACTTGGCGCTCGTCACTCACGCATATTTAATATTCATGAGCTAAACCCCCAACACACACACTTCAGATGGTTTCTATGCATCTGCTTCCAGGTGAACGGGAAGCTGTGGCACATTTGGAGACGTTTCAATCACTTCTCAGGACCGTCAGGATGTCTGCTAGTTTAATCCTATGCTCATATTTCTGCTCTACAGGAGTGTGTCACATGAATAATGTGAGTCCTTTATTATTTTATGTGGACACGCGTTTTCTGTGCTTAGATCATGAGGTTGGATCTCTCCTTTTCTCTCCAGGCATGATGTCCAAATTTAAGTCTTTAGGGCAGGTCTGTTTTGTAAAAAAAATGTTATCAATGAATTAAACATGGCTCATGAAATGGCCTGGAAATGAGAGACAGAGTGTGTAACTGTTTAGTGATAATCACACACATGCACGCACGCACACACACACACACACCAAGCCCGCAGCAAGAGGTCTGTAAAAAAGTCATTACATTAATGGATGGGGTATTGCTAGGTATTAACTTCTTTCATTTGCCAGATGCTTTTCAAAAGTTTTCAGTGTTAGAATCAAACCCAAAAACTAGGTGTTCGATCATCTTGCTTTTCCCAACTGAAAGAAATAAGTATTTAAAAGCTAATATTAATAAATAAATAATATTGGCAGCAATTATTTGTATTATTTATTGATTTGTTTTGATTTATTTTGTGTACTATTCTGAATAGAATTTAAGAATACATTTAACTTCAATTAAATAGCATTTTGTTACATTCCACTTCACCGTCTTTCCAAAACCCAATTCATGATTTAAAGGAAGCCAATTCTTTAACACCCAACCCTGTTTAACATGAAAGAGAGGAAGTTCCTTTCAAAAGTTCTCTTTGTCCATCCTCATTCTTCTTGTTCTTCTTTATTAGCGTCTTTTAATAGCTCTCGCTGCCCTATTCTAAAAGTACAGTAGATATCTTCTGCTATCTGGTTCCTGTGCTGTGAAAGAGTTTGACTTTTAATGAAAAACGAGATTGTCCTTCAATTTGAATTGCTTTTCTATTATCTTCGTCCTCTATTTTAGTGTTGATTTCTCCAGGGGAACCCATATCTGCTCTACATAACTCCCAACCCCAGTCAGAGGAAAACCCCTATCACATCCAAATAAAATGAGTGACAGGTTTTTTTACAATGTTAAATTTTCATTAGGCCTACTCCTCTCTCTCGACGTATATTGTATACAGAACAGAGCGTCTAATTATAGAGCAGAGATGTTTTTAATGATGCTGAACTACTGCGGTATTTTTTTTTTTTTACCGCAGTGTTATCATCATACGTGTCTGTGAAGAAGTGAGCTTTCAGGAGACTCAGAGAGAGAGAGGGGGAAAGAGAGAACGAGGTGACATCAACACACATGCATTTTACATAAGCGCTGCATTCTGGCCAGCATTTAGACAGATCCAAGGGACTTTATTCCTCATAAGAGAACAGGGGAGTGACTCACTGAATAATGCATCTGCTGGTTAGAGAGGGATTGTGCTTCCATCATAATTCCCTCAAGTGTCGAGCGAACAGAAGTGTTTCGAGTAAATGCGTAATGGGATGGATTGAAGCAGATATGGATGAACAACACTAGAATGAGAGAAATGTTCACGTTGAGCCCTTGCATTAAATCACCTAATTGAGTGACTAAATCAACCTGTCGTGAGGTGAGACATCACAGGGTTTTGGACTTTTATTTTATGAAGAGAAAGTCAACGTTGTATTTTGGTGCAGGTCTCAACTAAACTTCATAAGTGAGCAATGTGGAGATTTTAGCGAGGTGAGGTTGGGAATTGCAACCAACGGCTCACAACGGCTAACTCTGTTAAATTTGCTCAGGCCCTGTGCCAGATTTATCACTCTGGCATCCTCTCAAATGAGTTCAATTATGAAGACAAAGAGAGTTAAAACTTCATTAGAAGACAAAGTCCAAAGTCCTGAATCAATTTGAATATTATATCACAGAGTCGTAGAAACTTTCTGGCTGATAAGAAAAGTTCACACTCGCTCTCTTTTTCACAAGTACAATTAAATTTAGGTGACGGGGAAAATGCTTGTAACTTCAATGAAATAAAAAATGTGCTTTATAGTTTTTCTTTCTTGCATTTTTTAATCTGTTTGGATTTTACTGAGGCATTTTAACGTCTCCTTGACAAATCCAAGGATAATGACGCAGGCTGGTGTCTCGGGGAAATCATTAACTTTCACAACTGATCCAAAGTTTTTTTTTTGTGTTGGAGAGGCTTTACCCATCGTTCCATTCAAACCCATTTAATTGTCCTGCTAAGCTCGAGGCTTATTTCGAGCTGGACGACTGAAGCTATGTATGCAGTCTGGATCTGCTCCAGGGTCCACGCTCACCAATTTAATCAAACGCCAATTAAATGATTTCAATCTGCTTGCGTATTAATCAGTTTCCCCCCAAAATAATTGAACCAGTGCATGTATTAATAAAAAAGAAAATGTTTGCGTAGTATAATGAGATATTTTGCAAACCTAACACATTGATAAATGCTATATTGTACATATTATCTATCAAAACCTGTTTCGATGTTTGTATGTCCTTAATGGGTATGTGTTGATGCTTTCATCCAAAGTGACTTACAGTACATTCAATTTATACTTTTTATCAGCATGTGTTCCCTGGGGATCAAACCCATGATCCACATCTTTATTGTAGGAGGATGAGGCGGAACACAGAATTATTGCGACAGGTTATTTTTCACACTTGATAACTGATCATTTAGCTGATGAACACAGAGAAAGATATTTGGAAGAATGCTTGTAACCAAACAGTTATTGGCCACCATTGACTTCCATATAGGAAAAATGACAATGGTAGTCAAAAGTGCCCAAGAACTGTTTGCTTACATTCTTCAAAATATCTGCTTTTGTGTTCAACAGAACAAAGACATTTATAAAGCAGTTTTTAGTAGTCAATGGGGTCCAAGAACTGTTTGGTTATAAGCATTCTTCCAAATATCTTTCTGTGTGTTCATCAGAAAACAACTGTATAACTGTTCCATTAATCACTAGTGATGACTTTGCCAAAAACTCGTTTCGTTTCGTCCTCAGGGGCGGTCAAGGATTCAGGAGGGCAGACGGCTACATAGACCTCAAATTAAAATTCTACAGCAGGAGCGGGTGAGACAATGTGAGACGTTCTGATTGAGGTTATGCAAATGGCAGCGTGTCCACGGTGAGTGGCAGGTCTTTCTGAAGAGACTAAAATGACATTTTAAAGGTTTTCATTTACCCCCGACTGAGATTAATCACAGCACACACACAGCGTTTCTCTCCACACAGACGAGGAACCGAACGCAGAGATCAGGTTTGGGTAAATTGAGGCGGTGATGCGACAGGTTCTGCTTGACCTTCCTCTGAGGTGGATCACCTCTGGCGCTCTCTCTCTCTCTCTCTCTCTCTCTCTCTCTCTCTCTCTCTCTCTCTCTCTCTCTCTCTCTCTCTCTCTCTCTCTCTCTCTCTCTCTCTCTCTCTCTCTCTCTCTCTCTCTCTCTCTCTCTCTCTCTCTCTCTCTCTCTCTCTCTCTCTCTCTCTCTGTTTCTACCTCTGTGTCTCGTGCTTTGTTTATACTGAGTGACTTTGTTCATTTGAATGACTGAAAGGGAATCGATTGTGATCAACCATCTTGAAATGATTGGGAACAGTTTGTGTCACTGTGACATGTGCATTTAACTCTGACAACAAAGCATCAGTGTAGAATAAAGGGTTAATTTACACAAAAGTATAAAAGAAGCCTGTATGACTTTCTATATATATATTTAGGCAGTTTAAAAGCAACAACATAAATAAACATTACTGCGCATCTGCGCTTTTGTGGCCCAAACTTAACTTTTGGTACACATCCGCAAAAAGAGTCTCTGCAGATTATTTCTAATAACAATCAAAAGAAATAAAAAGTAAATTACATTAGCTAGCAAGTTAAAAGTATGTTTAGCCAGTATTATTTGGGGCAAAATTGGACCCGGGTTGCAATATTTGGCAGGTCAGCTAATTAGCTTGTTAGCTAAGCAGTACAGACCGGGATAAGAGTTTCGTGTTTGAGTAGCTAAGCTGTTAGCAACAAGGCTAGGGGAGAATCCCAGAGTGTTGCACACTTGTTTTTTTGATAAATTAGCCGTGCCAGACGTTGTTCTAACACGCGATTCTAGAGAGAGCAAAATAGAGACGGATGCCACGGGCTGTGGCGGCGTTTCTGGCTTCGTGCTGGGCGTCTTGGGTTGTTCTGGCCCGACTTTGGTCCAGGAGAGGATTTGCACACTGTTCTGTATTTGAAACATGTTCTGCCGGAGGTTGAGACAGCAGCTTGCCTCTCACTGCGAAATTTAAACCTGGCGGCCCCGTCTCAATGTAATCCAACCAAACTCGTCGGGTATGGCACCGTGCCTGCGGGTTTGCGCATATTGTTTTGTGCGCAGTGTTTGACTTGTGTATCTTTTTTTGGAGATTATATTTGTATGGCAAAATCGGTTTATTTACAAATGTATTTTAGACTGTTTTTCCAAGTTTTAAAATTAACATTAAGCATTTAGCGATATATTTAAAGATCTTGTATATATTTAGTTTCTTACAGTTTGAACTGAAATGACCTTTTGCTTAAGTTTGAACTGAAATTTTCTTTTGTCAGTGGGGTAAGAAAAAAAAGATTTCTAATTTTTCTTACCTCTTGGCAGACATTTATTCTTGTTTATAGCATAAACTTGCTTAATTTTAATATTTTTTTCTGAAAACAGAAAAATATTTTAATATTAATTTTTTTTTTTTCTCTGTCATTTTGCTTGATTTAAAACTGTTTAGATATTTGTATTTGAAAACAAGACAAAATACTAATTTAAGTAAATTCATGGTTTGCAGTGTTATGGTTCTGTAAAATATTTATTTGTGTCTTTTTCATTATAGTGGAATAAAAGTGGCTGAAGTCAAGTGCCGAAGAAATATTCTCACATCAAAATCCCAGAATTCCCCAGTTCCATATTCTCCATTACAGGTATCCCTTCACACTCTCAATCATTCAGTATCCGTTCCATTATTTGTGTTCCACGTCCCTCTTTACCTTTGTTTTTTATCTTTCAGAAAAGCTCTCGCATTTGCCACATGACCGGTTAGCCGAACAGGTCAACAACACCAACAGAGCGACCGAAATCCATTATCACTCCGCACAGTTTCTCCAAAACGGCACTCCTTCCAGCCACTGAGCTGATGAGGCCGACGGAACGGAGAAGCTTCTCCTGACAGCCGGAGCAGATGCTGATGTGTGCTCGCTGATAAAATAACCAGCAGAAGCTGCAGAAATCATGCTTTATTCAGACCCTCAGCTATTGTGTACGCACCCTGTCAAACTTCAGAAAACCGAAGCTATTTATGAGTCTGCTCTGCATGGATCCATTTCCATACAGTGTCTGGAAGGCAGGAGATAAAGGAATTTTTGAGGATTGCTTAACGGGAGACGGAGGGGACTAGAATCACTTCAACTCGCCGTATCCGACGTGGAACTCGAGCTTTAGAAGATGAGCAACGGGACGTAGATTAAGGTAAAGACGCTCGCACGTGTGCACCGGTCTCAATAGAATGGTGTCAGCGAGCTCATTATTTAGATGTTAAAATGTGACATCCGCCCGACCCCCTGATGTCAGAGACCCCCAAACACGCACAGAAAACCATCCATATACCCCAGATGTGTGCTGTCAAGATCAGTCTCTGTGGTTCAGAGAGGATGTGACACCAATATAAGTGTGGCGTGTGTGACAGAGTGCCTTCTTTTCAGCTTCTTCCACTTGGCCTCTCAGGTGCTGTTATATTCAAATGAGCGCTGCGTGTTTGATCTGTTTCAACATCAGATTGGCACAGTACTCTCTTGTATGACAAAAATGCATCTGTCTGAAGGTGGCTCAGATAAATGGGGGTGTTTGAATAAAATGTTGAGCTTGGAAAAAGCCAAGAAAACAAAAAACGGAGTGTATGTGCGCTTCATTTTGCCCGGCCTATTTCCTCTTCCTAACAACCTGAGAAACAACCTCTCACAAGAGACAAACTACATCTCATATCAGAGGGATTCTCATTTCCCATCTGTCTCTGTTTCCTTCACACGTTCTCCACTTGCTCCAACCTGTTTTCCCTGTTTCCTTGTTTTTTTCCACACTTTTCTCTCTCTTTCGCTGTGGTTTTCCCTGTGTGTTGTGCTTTTTATGTCCCTTCTTGAATTCTTGTTTCTCAGTCTGTTATGCTTTAATATTTTATTTTAGGCTTCCACGTGTGCTACTGTAAATACTTTTTTCCTTTATTTCCTCCAATTCCTAATTTGAATTGTATAATTTAAAATGCATTGGCTTCTTGTTCTTAAATCTCAATGAGTTTTCAACCTGGTTAAATAAAGCAAATGAAATGATAAATTGAGGGATTTTTCCCACATATTTTGCACATTTTTTATGTTAAAGGGTGTATGACACTTTCTTTTGTAAAACACAAAAGAAGGTGTTTTGAGAAATGTTTTATTGGTTTGTGTTCATAAAATGGAAGTCAATGTTGTTTGGTTACCAACATTCTTCAAAATATCTTCTTTCGTGTTTTGCAGAAGACAAAAAGTCATCCAGGTTTGGAATGACATGAGGGTGAGTACATTTTTACTTTTGGGCTTTACATAAAGTTAAAAGTAGGGATGCACGTATCGGCCTTATACTAAGCTCATGAACTAGTAAAAGTACACCGATACCAAAGACCGATACCTCATGTGACATAACTGGCTGCAATTTGTGCTTTGAAAGTTTGTGACAAGCACATAAAATTATTTATTCTTTCATAATGTGTTTGAGGTGAAGTTGTAATTATGAAGCTATTTTATTTTAAAAGTCTTACTGTGTTGTGCTTGTAAAATTGCTCACCAAAAAAGAAAAAAAATACAGGTAACGGTATCGGCGAGTACCAGAAAAAAATCGTACTCAGTCTTTAAAAAATGTTAGCGGTGCATCCCTAGTTAAAAGCATGTTATTTTATCTGAAACATCCCGTGTAGTCTGGGTATAATATCCTGGAAATAAAAATAAACAAGCAGGTGTTGTTGTTATCAGTTCTGCACTGAACTCTGTCTGCCAGGCTCTGTTTGTAAATGCTCTCTTCTCATTCATTCTGTTCCGGTGTCTCTCTCTCAATTTCACTCTCTCTTCTAACTCAAGCTCCTCTATTCTCCTTCAAATAAGGATCTGCCGTGTGTCTTTCCTATCTTATACAAAGATAATGCTGTACAGGACACAATACTGTAGAGTGTGTGATGTGGGTGGCTCTGTTTCCCCAATGAAGCCTAGACAGACAGCACTTTTAAGCATCACAGGCATGTTTCAGACACAAAGGCCGTTTCAAATAGATGGTAGCAAAAATATGTTGCCGCAAAAGATTGTCCTGAAGCTAAGATGGCATGGCATGCTTTGTGAATATAGCAATCCCAGAATGCATTGTGAATAGATTCTACATATTTTATTCTGTACTACACACTATTGCTATCTGCTTAGTAACTTATGTTAACACCAGACTCTACATAATTCAATCTTAAATATATTCGTTTTGATTCGGTTATAAATGTTCTGTTGGTTGTATTTTGTTCAAATGTTTGTGCAATGGTTAAAAACTGAAACGGGAATTTCTCAGCGTTGAACCAGTGTTGTTTAGGTCATCCGAAGTGCTTTGTCTTGTGCACTGTAAAAAAAACTGTTCTTCCAACAAAGGTAATAAAGTAACTTGAACAAAGATATTTTAGTAGAAGTAGAAGAATGTATTATTTTGACTATACTGAACAAAATAGTCTAAATGTGGTACTAACAAAGATTCTTTTGTTGACTGTACTTATGATATTTAAGTGATTGTCCAAAGCACGTCAAGAATGTGCATGGCAAACAAACAATTCTAAGTTCCCAGCATGCATTGCTGTATTTTCAATTTGTTGGTTGAAATTATTAAAATGTTTGCTGTTTTAGTGTTTGCTGACTATTTTGTTGTTGTTGTTGTTGTCATTGTAAGTTACCTTTAGTATTTAGAGTTACTTTTTTACTTTATAATGTTTGATGATTGTTACCATGATTGAGGTTTGCGTGCTCAGTGTTAAGGTCTGAAGTAAGTGACACTGCGATGCCACTAAAAATATGTTACAGACAAACTGCTTGAGCAGAGTATGTACACTATATACTCTAAAAAGTAAAATGTATATGTAATAAAATATACATTATATATTAAAGTTATACAAAAACTGAGGCTGTCAAATGATTAAATGCATCCAGAATTAAAGTTGGGGTTTACATATAATATATGTCTGTGTACTGTGCATATTAATTTGTATTCCTAAAAACATTCACATACTTGCATATATTTAAGAAACATATCAAATATAAAAATGTATAAACATTTAAATATAATTTCAATTATTGGTAAATATAAATAAATCTACATTTTTCCAAAATATATATAGGCCTACATGTATGTGTTTGTGTTTATGAATACAAAATTAATATGCACAGTACATAGACATATATTTTGTAAACACAAACTTTTATTCTGAATGCGATTAATCACGATTAATCGTTTGACAGCCCTAATAAAAGCATAATTTTTTGAGTTGGGTCGACCAAGTTTGTAGTTGAGTAAACTCAGAAATTGTTTGTTGATTTTTGCTTATTTATTGTAAGTTGGCTCAACTTTTTTTTAGTTAGGGTTATGTGACATTACTCAGTCAATTGACTATCTTAAAAAAGCTATGCATCGAGTTGCCTTTAATTTTAAGTTATGTTAACTTTTCATTTTTACAGTGTGTATATTACTGTATTTTCCATACAATGTCTAGAGTATGGACAAAAGATTTTCATCCCCCGCTGCACTTTTGGTGTTGTGACAAATCAAGGTGATTGAGATTTGTTAGGAAAAGACTCTCCTGATGCAGTTTTCTTCTTCGCTTGCCTACGAAGACAGCGCCGGGTTTGGAACACAGCCAGTGTTTAGCAGCAAAAGCGAGCTAATTTTTAGCTTCATCAAACACATGTAAACACACGGCTGCTCCTGTCTCCTTCACAAATCAGTGCGCCGTAGTGATGCGTTCAGACTCCGTCCTCTGTCCTCTGTCGCAGAGATACGGCTGAAATTCCAGACAGATTATCCTGATTATTATCATCCTGTCACACAAACACATGTCAGTGAATCCAAACTCTGGCAGCCAGACGTTTCAAAAAGAGAAAACATCTGTGGAGTTTCCTAGGCGTTGAATGCATGAATTATGAGCCGTGTTTGTGTGTGTTCTTAGTTCGAAGCAAATCGCCTCTTTTTGGAAGAAAGGAGATAAAAGAAGTTACTGAGGCAATAAGGAAGAGAGAGAGATATGAAGCAGAGGTCACGCTGTATTGTGGTATATCTAGCTTGTCTGCTGCTGCCCTTTGAGGGTATTGGCTGATATTGGAGCTGCTGTCAACAGGCCACAATTCCCCGACGACTTCAAAGTCATCTTTAGCAAAAGCTGAAGGCAACAGTGGCGCGAACATGAATAGAGCCCGTGAATGCGCTGCCTCAGCTTATCGAAACTGTCTGAATTTTAACAAGCAGAGATGCTCATTTGAGTCTCTATCTACATGCCGTCCTTCTGACCCCAGTGAGTCTGTGCTCATGCATTAAATATCTGGGTTTAGAAAGCTGGAGAAAAAGCTCTTCACGAGAGCTTATGCACAGGGCGGCTGAGAAGGCGAAATTAGTTTGAGGTCTTTTGGATTCTATTTGAAATGGAATGTTGGTTTTTTTTGAAAGTTATTAGGGAGGTTTATGTAGCTGAAATCATTCCTAAAGAATCCTTATGATACCTTAAGTGGAATGAAAAGCCACAAAACTAAAACAAAACTGGGGATGTTCTGCCTTTGTTTTGGGTGAAATGTCATCACTGTTGGAAGCTTGACATGGATGGAGATGGAGATGGATTTTTTCCCACATTTTAAAAATCATTTTTATGCAATATATATATATTTTTATGGCTTTTTATAAGTGACTTATCTGTGCACTTTATGATTTTGTTTAATTCATAATCTTGAATCAAGAATGTTGACCGCCTCCTCCCCTCAAAATGACTTCTCATTATTTCCGGTCACAAGGAATGGCACGAGGGCGGAGCTTTCTTTATGGGAGGGTGCCGAGGGTGACTCCATCCAAATCTGCCTCCATTTTGTTAGCAACACACATCTTCTAACAATCCAATATGTTCTCAATGTGGGAAATCAAGTCTCTCATTTTAGAAGCCGTTTCACTCGGTTATATGTCATGATTTGGAAAAGACTGCGATCATTACTTCTGTTTCATGCCAACTTTATAATAACAGTAAAACTATTATATATAAAACTATAGAATTGCACAAATGTAACTTTAAAACTTCATTTACAGGTATTTATCATGTATAAATAGAGTTTGTAAAAATATTTTCTTGTCATTTTCTAATCTAGCTTCATTATTCAGTCGAGTCATCCATTTGATTCATAACAACCATTTAGTTTTCTAATAAAATAAACTAATAGGTTGGCACAATCATATTTTTGTCTACAAAATAATTTTAGTCCAATAAAGATTTTAAACACCAAAAGAAACATTTCAGCAGTCAACTTTTGAACAATATTTTTTCCTAATTTAGCTCCCAAGTACTTTTTGTATGTTCGCATCTTTGATGCAAAGTGTCATAGCGCCAAGCAAATTCAACCCAATATGATATAAAGGAGTTCTAATAGTGTATAGAGCTGTGCAGTGGCACAAAAGAAGATATTTTGAGAAATGTCTTAGTGGTTTTGTGTCCATACAGTGGAAGTCAGTGGGGGCTGATGTTGTTGGGGAACCAACATTCTTCAAAATATCTTCTTTTGTGTTCTGCAGAAGAAAGTAAGTCATACAGGATTAGAATGAAACAAGGGTGAATAAATGATAAAATATATATATATTTTTGGGGTGAATTATCCTTTTAAAGAATAGTATAATGACCATTTAATCATCCAAAATGTTTTGTTTTTGCAGGACTACAAAATCTTTGTACTCTTTTTAGATGTCTGGTTATTGGAGGAGGCTAATATATTTACACAAGAATTTGGGGATGTAATTGATTCTCATCTCATTGAAGAAGCAACATGAGAAGAATGCTTTCCTGGTCAATTTTTAGGTGTGTTACCCACTGGGGTGTCATCAAAACTTAACACTTCTTTATTTAGCGTCTTTATGTGCAAAGAAATTTCGTTTGAAATGCAGTAGATTAGATGACATTGCTTTGGGTATATACAGTATAAAAAGTACATTCAGAATCTGAATCAAATTGCTGTTAAATCATGCTGCCAAGTTTTTCGTTTTGGCTTTCACTCTGTTTGTTGTTTTAGCAAGGTCAGAGTAATTGCAGGAAAGCGTCTGCTTTCATTGTTAATTTGGTTTTGTTTGATAGAGCTTGAGATTTGTTTTGTGTGCGAGTATGCATATAGGTGTGTATTCACGCATGGGCAATGTGTTGACGTATCCTGAGGCTGTTTCTCCGCACGTGGCATATTTTGGGCATTATGTGCACTCAGTCACCACAGGGCTCAGGTGTGCTCTTGCTAACCAATTAAAAACCTGCGGAGAGGGAACCAATCGGGCTTCTTCTGTTGTGCTTCTTTCCTCCGGTGCCAAAGTGATGCTCGCACAACCTCCCACTACCCTCACGGGCATATGCTCCACACACGCTTCTGGCCACTACCAGGTACAGGTGTGGACAGGGCCAGAAATGGGCACTGGGTCTTGGAACCAACAGAAGAGCCCTGGAGGGTTTCGTGGCAGCCTGGGTCTTCACGCTTTGACACACACACACACATACACATCTCCTAAAAAAGACTAGCCCCCACGGTGTGGTGAGGATAAGATCCCAGACAAGAGAGAGAGGGAGCAACCAAGTTTAATTTGCATTTGGTCCAGATAATGAATTCATGTTCTAAAAATATGTTTTCAACATTTTGATTTGCTTGTGGTTGAAATGTCCAGTTTATTAGTTTAAGTTTAAAATGTCTGTAAACATTTCACTATTCACAATTTTTAATGATACAATAGTGAGTTGTGTTGTTTTAGCTGGGTCTGTGGTCTTGAACTGGTGGGTCACGACCCAAAAACAGGTCACAAAGTTTGTTCTGAATGCGTGTCAAGTGAATGTTTCCCATATTTTTTGTTAGTTGACATCAGCTTTTTGTTAGTTTTATGCAAATATATCTGTCACTTGGAGATGTGGATAAATATTAGTACAGTATTTGGCTCGGTGTGCAATAAACAATTCTGCTACATTGTTGGGTCGCCAATGTAAAATCTGCCTTCTATAGATAAACCACTATTTTAGACTATACTACCCACATTACCTGCATTTTAGAATATTAAAAAAGGTATAATATTCATTGTTATCGTCATTGACTATACAAGGTTTGTTCATATTTTGGACATCATTTGTGACACCATGTGTCCTCGCCATTTATTTATTTATTCATTCATTTCCCCACAAGAGATATTATGGCTTTCCATGTTTTTACTGTTATACAGTAGGGGGATCATTTGATATATTGTATGTTCATATAAAAGAAAATGTCCCGAGGCCATGAAGTTTTGTCAAAGTGATCAAAAACACTGGTGGAGAAAGAGGTAATACAATATTGATTTGTGTTCATGGACACAAATCTCCCCTTTTTTGTGTCACTTTGCACAACCTTTTTTTTTATGTCAGTCAGCACAACTTTCAATATACAGACCGTGTGTGTGTGTGTGTGTGTATGTGTGTGTGTGTGTGTGTGTGTATACAATGTTATGGGAAAGTTTGGGTACCCCTTGCAGAACCTGTGCAAATGTGAGTTATTTTAACAAAATCTGAGAAATCATACAAAATGCATTTGTTTTTATTTCGAACTGTTTTGAGTAAGATATTTTGCATAAATGTTTTTTACATATAGTCCACAAGACAAAATAGCTGAAATGGTTCAAATAACCCTGTGCAAAAGTTTGGGCACCCTTGGTTCTTAATACTGTGTGTGGTTACCGGATGATCTGTGACTGTTTTTTTGTGCTGAGATGGTTGTTCACGAGTCCCTTGTTTGTTCTGAACAGTTAAACTGAGCACTGTTCCTCAGAAAATCCTCCAGATCCTGCAGATTCTTCAGTTTTCCAGCATCTTTTGAATATTTGACCCCTTCTAGCAGTGACTGTATGGTTTTGAGATCCATCTTTTCACACTTAGGACAACTGAGGGAGTCAAACACAACTATTAAAAAAGTTTCAAACATTCACTGATGCTCCAGAAGGAAACATGAAGCATTAAGAGCCAAGGGGTGAAAACCTGCATTTTGTATGATTTCTTTTATTTTGTTAAAATAACTCACATTTTCACAGATTCTGCAAGGGGTTCCCAAACTTTCGCATAACACAATACATTAATATATTTATAACCTAATATCAAGGGAAGTTGTACATATTTTACGAGATGGCTATAAGCAACCTCTTACCCCACCCCAAACCCTGAAATCACAGAGAGAAAGGCAAATTTTGCTAAAACTAATGCATTTTACGAGGTGACAAAGCAATATAAAGGCCCTCCCTGCCCCTGCCCCTAAACCTAACGTCCTAGGGGCAAAGTCAAATCATAATAAAACGTACAAATGAGATCGTACAAATTCACAAGAATGAGCCACCTCGTAAAATAGGTACGAATTCCCATCAGATTGCGTTGATATATATTTATACATATGAAAGACACTGCGTATTAAAATACAATATCACAATAGTACAACACAATCTCAAGGAAGTTTCGAACTATTTCATGATGTGGCTAATTCATATAAATTAGCACAATCTCACTCATAAGTTAGAGTTGCAGCTTCCGTGTTTAAACACATCTGTATGATTCACAATGTAGAATTTCATACGAAGTAGCCATTTTGTAAAATAGTTGAGAATTTCTGTGAGATCGGACTGTTTACTAACTACTATATGAAGTCACTCCATCACTTCATCTCTCCTGCTAGACAGGTGGTTTACTAACAAGCACCGACCCCTCTTGAACCTGTTACTGATTCACAGCAAACAGCAGACTGTGCCCACTCTTCCCGATCTGCCCGCTGGCGTAGAGCCTGTGACCCGCTCCGATATCCCACTGTACGCTGTCATGCTGCGGAGCTGAGCGTAACGCGAACTACACGGTAAACGTTCACCCGTTCTCATCCCTTCATTAAAACCCCATTACAAATGATTGAGCATTATAGACACACGTCGATCTGTCCTTCAGTTATTTAAAATCACAAACGTTCACAGAATAAATGTACTTAATGTTAACTTGTTATCAGTTTTGGTATATATTGCACATACACATGACTTACGTCTACTCAAATTTTAGATTTTTCCTTAAACATCATGAAAAATTGTGACGTGATCGGTCACTCGCCAATCCTGTTGTATCTATGCATCGGCATATACGTCTTCTCTAGCTTCCATAATCCATCTATGTGTGGCAATAGCAATTGGAGATCAATAAATGTAAACACATGATGTGGAAAAAATGGACTTGGAAGCCTGAATGGCCGGCATGAAAGACTGCTATAATGAGAGAGCAGTCAGTCTTCGATTCAAGCCGGGGAACGTACAACCTGCCGACTGGAATGGTGAGAAAGAAGCGGAGGGAAGGGAAAAGGAGAAAAGAGCAGAAAGACAAGGAGCAAAAAGGGCAAATTGAGGTGTCTGAAGTCCAAATGCCAAGGCACACATTCACGCCTATGAAATATTAACCGCCGGCTTTGGATATTGAGCGTCAACCTAACAAGGAGGTGAAAACTTACAGTGACACAATGATACGACTCGATGACCATCTGGTTTATAGACTCTTATAGGGACATTTGACTGTACATGTGTTAGGTTCATAAATAACACTTGAACTGTTCCTGCTTTTATACAATTGCCTACTATACTATTAAACTTGCATATGTCATTGTAATAATTTTGCAGATTGTTGAGGCTATAGACTGTTTTATTGGACGTACTCGCCTGGCCTGAAGTTAACTAGTGGCTAATAATATAACTATTTATATTTTAATCAATTTATATTAATATTTTATTGTATAATAATTGTAGCCTATCCAGTAACCAATTTGCTGAATTATTGCACATTAATTTTGTTAAAGAAACAATTTGTTGAATGGGTCGTGTAACTTTGTCGCATTTAAGTTTAGGCAAGAAACATTTCTTCTACTGGTAACCCAAAATAATACTGACTAGACATACTTTTAACTTACTAGCTAATGTCATTTACTTGTTATTTCTTTTCCTTGTTATCAGAAATTGTGTGCAGGGACTCTTTTCTTTGTGGATATAAACCAGAAGTTAAGTTTGGGCCACAAAACGCTTGTTTATGTTATTGCTTTGAAACCGTCTAAACAGTTTGTTTTATTATTATTAAAATAATTGATTTTAGTCATTAATTTATTAATAAAAGTAATAAATAAAATAGATTTTAAGGACAATAAAAGTAAACTTTTTCTGTATAAAGGGACATAAATCAGTTTATATGCGTTGGTATTACCTAGACCCATCAGTCAGATTTTAGATATGTAGGCTAAATCTTTAGCACATGTTGGCACAGTTAAGAAATGATGAAGCACTGTGACTCATCACACAGACCTATATGTTAAAATGTTAGTTCGTTCGCTAACTCTAGAGAGCTCTCTCTCTCTCTCTCTCTCTCTCTCTCCCTCCCCCTCTCTCTCTCTCTCTCCCTCCCTCCCTCCCTCCCTCTCTCTCTCTCTCTCTCTCTCTCTCTCCCTCTCCCTTGATTGATGGTCATCTCATTGTGAAAAGGAAAAGTCACAGCATCAAACTCTTTCAATCTCCATGACATCTTTTCATTCACTGACAGCAGTTTGAACACAGACATCTTACCTGTCAGTTTGATGGTCTCTGTCTGACTAATTGCTTTTGAAACGGAGACAAAGGAGAAGAATTTGAATTTGACTCTAAAGGAACTGTTCGCAAAATAAATAAAAAAGACTTTCATTATTTACTTAGCCTCATGAAGTTCCAACGGGTTTGTTGTTTTGTGAAAGTAACACAAATTAATTGAAAGATTGTTGCAGCTCTAACATACAAAAATAAGTCATATCTTTCTGTGAGGAACAGACTGAAGAACCGTAAAACCCAAATATCTTCTTTTCCTTCAGAAAACTGGATGTTTCATTATAAAATCACAGCGCATGGGTTTGGATCTACATAAGCGTAATTTTTGGATGTCCTGCTTCTTTAACAGAAGCCCGAGTATGATGCTCTGTCTCTCTGTGCTTCATTCACTGTGTGCCGTCCAATATATTTAAAAGAAGGACTTCCAATATATGGCTTTTCTTCATTTGTTTGTATACGTGTTCAAAATCTGTCTGTCCGTCCTGCCACGCTTTTCTTGTCTAAGCGCTGGCGTGCGATTCTCCGAAAGGCGTCTTGTTTGCCAAAATAAATAAATGATGAACAAGACGAAGGTGGAAGGCATAACAAATGTTGTCAGCAGAAAAAAATCAAATTCGAGGCGACGTGCAGCGTCTCCTCCGGCTGAAAACGGCGAACGTCTATTTCTTTATTCACCTTTTTATTTCACTGTGAAGTATAACCAATGAATTACAAAACACATTACCAGACCTTTATTCTCCTCTCGCAGTCTCAGCATGTCTGGTATTAATTCTGCCTGCCAGCTCACTAACACACACATTTGGAGCAAATAATATAAACAGAGGGGGTGGATGGGCGGCACAAGCCAGCAGGGCGACAAAAAACTTCCTGGCAAATAAATAATTTAATATCCAGTTTTAAATAAATGTTGCTAAAATTATTACATAGGGTAAGTCTCTGTCGTCACATATTTGAGTATTTGGGTGCTCGTGATGTCACGATGTCACGTGATGTCATTCAATGCCTGAGTGTGTGTATGTGTGCTGTTGTCATAGTCATGTGTATCATCTACTGTATGTGTGTGATGATGTAAGATATTGATACACTGCTTCTGTGCCTTTTTCTTTCTCATCTTTGTTGTTTTCATCAGGTCTCTAGACCCTTTTATATGGAACAGAGCTGTCCGGAGGAATTGAAGCTCAAGGCAGCTCTGACGTTCTTCTGTGAAACACATAAGGTCAATTTCTGAAGATTATCTTGTCTAGTTTTTTCCACATACAGCCATGAAAGTAAAAAGCACCAGATGCTGTCAAGATTTTAAAAGCAATGTAAAAGTTTCAGAGACATAGTCCAAGCCTTAGTTATTAATATTTAAGGGGATAGTTTCTCATCATCTGTTCATCTTCATTTTGTGTGAGGAACAGGCTGAAATGGATGTTTTCATTAACTGAATCTTTAAAAAAAAAAAAAACGCTTTCATGAAATATGGAGGACATTACACACACACTGCCAGTACAAAACTACTTTTTAAGGTACAAGGGATAGTTCACCCAAAAATGAAAATTCTGCCCTCATTTACTCACCCCCTTGTCATTTCAAACCTGTGTGACTTTCTTTCTTATGCAGAACACAAAAGAAGATATTTTGAAGAAGGTTGGTAACTGAACAACTGTGGTCACCATTGACTTGCATTGGTTTTGTGTCCATACAATAGAAGTAAATGGGTACCATCATTGTTCAGATATTAGCATTCCTCAAAATATCTTCTTTTGTGTTCTGCACAAGAAAGAAAGTGTTTGAAATGACAAATTATTACAGAATGTTCATTTATGTTTACCAATGGATTCAAATGGCACCAGCACAACATTTTGGCAATCCTTTAGTCTTTTTTAGAAAATTTTCAGTGATCCTTGATAAAGTGAAAGGCATATTAACATCTGCTCCTCAAACAACAGGAAAGTAAGTCGCTGATATATTATCATGTTTGGTTAAACTATTCCTGTAAATATTACTTTTGTGTTGGTCTGTGTTTCTAGTCAAAGGGAGATACTTTATCCAGGTCTTTTCCTGATATTACATTTATGTCATTTTAAAACCAGAACGCAGAAAGCTATAAGCACGAAATCACAAATCTTCTGGTCTGTAACAAAACGTCTGTGAATTGGTTGAATGAGGCCTGAGCAGCATCAGTGATGAAACTCACATCAAGCCCCTGATCCATCACACCCTTTGAAGAGTATTTTTCAGATAGTGACTGTATGCTGGATCATTTTAGCGTGATGGATTTGCTAGAAAACCCTGCAGCTCTGCATTCAGCTACCGCTGTTCTGCAGAACCTTGAACTATCACGCCGGCCATGTTGCCGTGGTGATGGCTGGGGTTGTGCTGCACTTTAATGAGAGGGAGGAATGGCCGGGCCAGCCGGAGGAGGTGATAAGCATCAGAATCCCTGCTGAACATGCCAGCTTCCATGAGCTGAATTTTGGTCCAAATTTATGGATGATGCTTGTTTGCAGTAGCTACTACAGACATGCAGTTGACTAGTAATATTCGACCTGACAAGCTGGTAGGCTTCCATGGCCTTTTTGATTAAGTTCGTTGGCCAAAGAAGTTTATAAACCCCAGCACACCAGCTTCATATCAGTAGCAAAACTTGAGAGCATGTAGATTTTACTTTTGGAATTTGTAAAAATAGTATTTGCAGGCCTACCTGTAAACTAAAATGAACACTCGCAGCCCCAATGTGAAAACTTGAAAAATAAAAAATAAAAAGTTGAATGTCGAGATTTGCACTTGTGGACAAAAGTCACAAAATCCATTTGTGCACTTGAAACCTCAGATGCGAGAGAAAGACCGGCATTTGATGACGTCATGATAAAACGGAGCCACACCGCCCCCTAATGGCAGGAAAAATCACAATGAAAAGATCTAACAAACGGAGGATACGTTTAAATACAGTTTAAACTAAAGCAAACCCATCACAATTGTGTATACATACTATTATGTATTAATATGTAATTATTATTTCATTATTGCACTTTTAAGCTATTTTTAATTTTTATATATTTTATTATTTTCAATATGTTAAGACATTATAAATGAACAGAAATTGCATGCAGGACTGTGCAATGCCACTATATTGACACCCCTTCAGAGTGATACAAGTAGGCTACAGATTCTAATCATGAGCATTACATAATGACTGGCTCACTGTACGTTTTCTGTTCTTTTCTATTGATCATTTTAATCAGTGAACTTGCTTCAGCAAAGTAAGTTAGGTTGCTAATTTATACATCACCCTTATCAGATTCAAGTTTCCAAAAACAGGCTAGTATTTAAAACGGGTAAGTTTCCAAAAACAGGCTAGTATTTAAAACAGGTAAGAATCCAAAACAGGTAGGTTTCCAAAACAGGTAAGTTTCAAAAAACAGGTAAGTGTCCAAAAACAGGTAAGTATTTGAGGTACAATGGGTTCTGGGAAATGGAGTTCCAAATCAGAAGTTAAAGGTCTGGTAAAGGTGAGCAGGACAAAAGGCAGGGGAACAAGCGGGAGTGTCACAAAAAGATTGTTAACTTTTCAGCTTTTTAACATTTTTATAAAGCTATAGCTTTTTCATCATTTTATTAATGGTTTGAGTTTGTGTTGTTTCCAGGCGGACCGTTAAAGAACGCGGCACATACATCTCCCGGACATCCTGTGGAATTCAATAAATCAGATGCGACTTGGAACTTCCTGATGTGTTTCCAGTAAAGCGTGCCTTATGCATCGGATGTTGAGCCAGCGGTCCACGGCCGTAAACGTCTAAGGCTGAGACCGACTCCAAAGCTAGCATAATGAACAAAAAATAATCGAACTAAAGTAATTACTACTTAAGCAAAAGCTGTACATCTAGACTACACTTTGAAATATTTAACCACCAGTTTATAATTTCTTTTAAAGTTCAGTTTTTCTTTCTTTGTTCACATCTTATCTTGCCTAGGTCACCAGGTGAACCACATGATGTCCCTGAATGAACAGCTGTGATGTTTTTTTCCAGCAGTGGATGAGTAAAGGAGAACTTGTCAAGGTTGTGTCTTACTCAGTTTTAATGTTCAGTTTTTCTTCTCTTTTCCCCCTTTCATCATACTTGCCTATCCATTACTCTCTCCTGCATCCATACTCTGATCTGATGTGGCTTATGAATTGTCTTGTGCAGAATGCTGCTGGATCTGCATTAAAGTAGTGGTGTTTTAAAAGCGTTTTACCATGACCTTGCCTTTTAATCCACAGTGCTCTTTCTATGCATTCTTCCCCAGCTCCAATGTATTTCTCCTGCCAGCTAAAGTCCTTTCATCTCGGACTCGTCTCATTTTGCGTCCGCGCGCTCTGGCTGACTGCAGTGTTACATTTCTGGGTTGCGAATGAGTCTGTCACGCTTCAGCGATACGCAGGCAATTAACAGCCAACATCTTTAAAGCTTTTCATGAAGTATTTGAAAGACAATGAGAATCATAGGATGGAGATGAACTTCTTTGGAGAGGGGGCCTTTGAAGTATTTTTTCATCTAATATTCCTCTCTGAAGATAGTTATTCACGACACTGGCGCAGGTCTCTGGAAATAAGTAGTGAATGTGTGTCAGGACCTCTCGTGTGATAGCACGGCAACCTCTTATTTTACCCGCGCAACTTAAAGACAATAAAACAGAAATGAAAACATATTGATGCGTTTACTGCATTTAGTACATAAATCTGTAAATTACAAAAATAAAATTGTAGAAAGTATAATGATCAAATAAAGGTGCATGACAGCAGTGCTCATAAAGTTTGTTAAATGTTATTTTAGTCATGGGAGTATCAATACACAGATGTATAAATAAATGAGTTTCAGAATGAGTTTCAGAAGACATTGATAAAATTGTATCGTTATTATAAGCCTTAGGACTAAATGTAAGTTGATGCCAAGCAAGCTTGATGCCTTCAAGTTAGCATGATGGTCCCTATAGTAAGAGTTGTTCATTTATGTTGAGCATTTTTCGGCTAATCTTAAAAAAGCATTGTTTGTACTCAAATTGATATAATTTAGCCTAAGTGAATCACAACCTGGGGAACTGGTTTCCAAAAATTTGTAATTGGCTTCTTGACAGTGCAATTACATTTACATTCATTCCCTATTAACAATAACAAACATTGTTTTGTAACTGTAAATATAGCCCACTGTGTAGACTTTACCCTAGTGAATAGATCAATATTGCAGTTAATATTCATGCACATTATATGAATCTCTTTGAAATAAAGGTCATGTTTAATTCTTGAATGATCTCATGTGGAGGCGAACTTTCAGAGCAACAACGGAATAATTTTTTCACTTTCACACACATCCTGATTTGACCAGACTGAATATTGAATGCCTTTCATTTCTTTGTTTACATAAATCCTGTACGTCTGACATGGGCTTATAGAGTAAAATATTGTAATACAGTAGTAGACCTTTTTTATTTGATCCTGGATGACATACTGGTAATTCTTTGGTATATTATGCATTTGACCAGCGTGAGGTCTGTTAACATGTTTTAGTGTCTAATATGCATATATACACTGTAGCTGTGTGATGAAACACAGTATTTTTATATCAGGAGTATGGGAATAATTTAGGGGTAAATTAAGTTTTATTTTGTTCAGATAGGTAAGAATAAAGTGGAACTTACAGAAGATTAAGATGTTTTGAGTCATTGGAATTTTTAATAATAGTGACTTTGATTGCAGATTTGGCAACTCTGAGCTCAGTTTGTGGCATTGTTGAGATCTCTTCTCAACTCTGCTTCCTATTCTCTCTGTAAGTCGCTTTGGATAAAAGCGTCTGCTAAATGACTAAATGTTTGGACATCTGGGTTTCTTTTCGCTCTCATTTATTCTCATTGATGTTTAGATAATAAAGAGATCTCATCTGTGATTTTTCTTACTTATAGGCATTCATTTTCTCTAGGGATGTCACAAGATCAGAACTTCACTACACGGTTATAGTGGCCAAACAAATTCATAGCGATATTAGAACAATATCAAAGAATTACTTCTCTTGTAATCAAAGAAGTTAACATTACCATCAGTCAAAATATAAAAAAAACCTTTAACTTTGTTTATTTTTTATCACTTAAAGTAAGATTGTACAGATTTAGACTTTTGTCTACTCTTAAGTAGGGCTGTCAAAAGATTAATCGTGATTAATCGCATTCAGAATAAAAGTTTGTGTTAGATGTCAGTTTACTGTGCATATTCATTTTGTATTTATGAACACAAACACATACACATACATGTAGGCCTATATATTTAGGAATTATTTAGATATATTTGTTTATATTCACCAATATTTGAAATTACATTTAAATGTTTATTAATTTTTATATTTTTCTTAAATATATACATGTATGGGTTTGTTTTTATAAACACAAAAATAATATGCACAGTACACAGACATATATTATGTAAACACAAACTTTTATTCTGCATGCGATTAATCGCGATAAATCATTTGACAGCCCTTCTCTTAAGGCAAAAACTTTAAACAAGTGCTGAATTATTTACAATATTATTATACAGTATGTGTAGATTCAATTTGATAATAATAATAATTATATTCATTGAATCATTTTAATACTGTTATTGTCCATATCAATATTTTCTGACTAATTCATTTAAATAGGTAAGAATTATTAAATGTATGTTAAAGAAAATTAAATATGTCAATTTGTTTCTTTACAGACCATTTCATTTTCAGTTGTTCTGAATTTACTATTTATAGGATGTGTTTAGGTAAAATTGTCATTTTTGTTTCATTCTGTAAACTACTAGCAATATTTCTCCCAAAATGTAAATAAAATATTTGCAGAAAACTGAAGAAACAGGTCAAAATAACAGAAAAAAGCTCTGTGTTCTTTCAAACCTCAAATCCGGCAAAGCAAACAAGTGTATATTCACTTTAAAGCAACAACAAATTCAAACTATTTTATTCCACACATACATACACACAACGGTTTGATCTCATCACTCAGTCAACCCACAAGCAGCTGCTCTCTGATGTGTTTCCTGTGTTCTGATTGGCTCTCTACTCGCTCTTCCCTACAGCCACTGCCTCAGGATTCTGCTTTGAGCTCTGATAACCACGGCAAGATGGATGAGGCAGAAACGCAGTCACCGTTTGTCACCCGGTCTCATTTGCGGGCCTTTACGTTTTCGTCTGCTACATGACAGGAGTTGGAAGCTTGAGGTTGGTGCCGAGCTGGTCGACACAGTTTTAAAGTCGCGGATGCTTCCTTTATTGTCATGTATTACCTGTAATTGCCTGGCTTTGCCTGTGTGCCTCTTGGATGCTCGGCATCCCGGCTCCGATACGCCAGCGGTAATCAGCACTTTTTACTAACAGAGGACTTCAGAGGAGATATATTGGGTAGCACAGAAACCAGGAGTCCTCGGTCAAAACGCAGACCGGCTTAGTGAATTACATCAGACAGGTTAATGCTCCAAGGACCCATAAATTACACTGACTTCTTTTGGTGGGACGGGTTCTGTTCCAATTTATTCATTTTCAAATACTGTAAAGCTTACTGTAGCTCTACTTCATTGTGTCAGTTGGTTAGGGATTAAGTGAATCTAGTACTTTACTGATAGAGATAAAGTTTGTAGTTTTCATTTAGTTTGGAACACAGTCTTATTACGTAATCTTCATGATACGGCAGAAGGGCTTAATGATAGACAAAAATAATCAGCTCAATTACATTTTATCCAAAGCGACTTACATTGCATTTTACTATATATATGTGTGTGAGTATGTGTAATCCCTGTGATCGAACCCATGACCTTGGTGTTGCAAATACAGGAAGCTACAGGAAAGCTAATTCACATTCATGCGTTTGTGAATCAGATGAATTAATCATTTATTCTTGTTTGTTTTTTGATTTATTCCTGGATTTGTGTGCAGTTGAAGGTCAATGACAACTACTGAAACAACATAACAGATTGAATAGAAGGTTTTCAATAAAAATAATAGATGAAATAAAATGAACACTCAGCATGTTTGACAAAATGAATCTGCTTTTACATTTATTACAATACACTCTCACAGAAAACATCATTGTTTGTTTTGCTGAAACGTCACTTTGGACATTCTTAACATTTCAGACATCATATTTCGAATATATGTAAATGTAATTATTGTAGCCAATGTGCATTATTTGATGAGCAATATTTTCTGGAACTTTAAAATTGAAGGTAAATAATGATAGCGATAACATTTCCTATGATGATTCACTGTTAAAAAATCTTTGCACTATATTTTTCGTGCAGTCAACTTGTCTTTTTAACTTTAAGTGTTGGCCAGTGGTGAGTTAATATAACTTGAAATCAAGTTAACTTGATAGAGCTTAAAAATAAGTTGAAACTTATTTTGATGTATTGAGGGAATGCTTAAAGATTTAAGGCGGCAAAGAAGTTTTACAAAACTGATCATTAAAGCGATGCAACTTAAATCAAAATCAAATTGAACTTAAATTATAATAAGTTGACTTTAAAATGAAGTAAAATCTAGATATTTATGTTATATAAAACGCAACTCTTTAAAGTCAGTTAAATATAATTTAAGTTTAAGTGACTTGTAAAGCCAATTTATTTCAACTTAAACATTTAAGACGACTTTTGAAATACTGTGAAGTTTTTGTTTAGTTGAAACAGGTGAAATCTTTTATAGTTTAAGATTTTTTTGCCCTTTTCACTGTAAAAAAATGGGGGTTAAAAAAGTTAAAATAAATAATTAAATAAAGTAACCTGGCTGCCTTAACATTTTGAGTTCATTCAACTAATGAATTTCATGCAAACTTGTAATGTTAACTAATATTTTTAAGTTGCATTAACTCAACATTTTAAGGCAGGCAGGTAACTTATTTTACCAAGTTGAACCAACATTTTTTTTACAGAATTGCCTTTAAATCAATGAGTTGCTACCTCAACATTATTGCAGGTGATTCTGTATCTGTGACTTTCCATGTGAGTATTGTTCTATTTTATATGAAAAAAACGTACTTTCTTTTAATAATTCATCTCCCTGTATACCTTTTGTTGTGGAGTGATATATCACATATGTTTACTGCTAACATATCTGCTGCATTATGTATGTTAGTATGATGTATTATACCACACTCAGTAAGCATCAATGACATACAGCACTGAAAATAAAAAACGTTCATATTTTCATACCATGTCATTCAACCATAAGATGACAGTAATAGATCGCTAGGTAGGTGGATGCACAGACAGATGAGTATACAATATGGCACCACATTGATGTTTTCCTGGTACACAGATAAAAGACACAACGGCTACATTTCCCCCCCACGAGGTTGCACTTTTCCTTTCTGTTTTTAATAATTCATTTCCACATACCATAACCATCCCTTGAATGCGAGTGGCGCATCGTAACCCCTGTCAAATCACACAATGTAAACAGAGGCGTGTGCGCGCACATGGCTGGGTGCTTGTTCGATGCCTCTGGGTTGCTCCTGCAATCTCTTTCCATAAGCTGCTGTGTTGACATAAGGATGAGGCGATTGTGTCGTCTATATATTCTGCACCTGGATGCATGCACAACATTGCTCGGGGCAAATAAATAATGCTGATCTAACGCGCGATTCCCCACGCTACATTTGCTTAGCAGCAAGATCAGCATGTGCAATGTAATGAAGGACAACATCTATCAGATCTAGAAGATAAAGGAGAGACAAATACCTCAGTTTTTATATAACAACTTGAAGGCAGGGAAATGGGACCAGGAAACATGGATAGAGGGTTTGCTGTAGAGCAATTTCAGCACTAAGGGAATGAAACTGTGACGAAATCAGACAATTACTGTAATTATTATTTATATTCTTCATAAAGAACTTTAGTTCACGGATTCATTGAAGTCACGTGAAATCAAAATTGATAGTTTGTGTAATATTGCAGTGTTTATTAGATATATTTTATAATAATTTATTTCTTTACATGCCAATATTTGCACCACACTAGTTTGTCGATATCCTTAAAGGGTGCTGTGTGTAATATTTAGCAGATTGACATTAATGCTAAATAATATACCTTTGTCTTCTGAGGTGTCCATACATAATGAAGCGTTATGTTTTTATTGTCTTAGAATGATATATTTCTATCTACATACACCGCGGGTCCTTGTATATAGAATTCGCCATTGATGTCTCTTGAGACAAACTGCTCTACAGAACACGTTTCTTAAATACGTTATCTCCTTTGGACAAGAAAATGTGATGACATCTTTGTCCTGTGTCAAAAGCTTCAAAATGGGGGGTGAGCTGTGAAGTGAGCCGTTGGTTGCAATTTGCAACCTCACCACTAGATGCCGCTCCACGTTGCTTTTTTAAGGCAAAAAGTTCCTTTTTTATTTAATGGGGACTTTATTTTCTGCATAGACAAGAAAAATCACTTATTATATGCCAAATGTGACAACCCGTGCACCCCTCTGATTGTAAGGTGAACAGGTTTGATCAATAACAATTCATGCATCAGCCTTTCCACACAAAAAAACGGACCTTCCCTCTCAGCTGTGATCATTTGTGTTAAATGTATTCTCTGTTTCTCATTACAGAGCCAATTAAGTTTTCATTCTGTAAAATGAAGTTTAAATGTAATCTTTTTTTAATCCCCAGAGCTCAAAGCAGAATTACAGAGAGAGGCCGAGTTGCTGCAGGATAAGGAATTCTCACATCACCCCGGGGACGGCAGGACAATAACGGTGAGCTTTTATACGAACAGCGTTGAGTAATAGAAATATTGATGTAACATCGCCTGCTTTTCTTCTGGTGCGCTGGTCCTCTGGGTACAGCTCACGCTTTGCAAAACCCTAATGCAATATTAGAACATATTAGAACATAAAGTTGACCAGTTTTATTCATGAAGTTGTGAGCCTTTTTCTGCAAGTGGAGAAATGTACATTTTCCATCTTATATTCTTTCCCACACACACAGCGTGAAGTCACGTCCCAAAGACCAGGATGCGGTCACCTTCATCTGCGCTGGGCCGCATTTTTCTCTTGAAGCAGAAATATTGTTATTCAGGGAGGAAAATGGGGGTTAAGGCCAGGAAAGAGAGAAGAAAGGAAGACAAAGAAAGCAGTTATAGGAGAGAAAGGAAGCAATTTGGTGAAATCCATAAACATTAATGAGGATTCAATTGTGCATATGAAAACCAAAAACGCTTACAGGAGCCAAGATCATTGTACAGTAGAAACGTATCTAAAGATGTATGCATGCATGGTAAGCATGTAGCGTGTGCTCCTGACACAGGGATGACACAGATTTAGGTAACAATTCAAATGACAATAATGCAACATGCTAATGTGCTGATGTGTCACAACCCAAAAATGTGTTACGTGACTTCTGACGGTATTGTGGACTTTGAGACTTAAATATAGATAATATAGACTTTAATATATTCAAGAAAGGGGGGCAGGTCAAGAGGTGATCATTTAAACTCACACATCGCACACACGCGAGAGAGGATGTGGTTTGAAAGCGCTTGAGTAATGTGACTTGTAATTTTGATACGTCCGTTATGTTTGATAGCACTTAATTGTGATGTGATGTGCTGAGCTGGCAGCTTGCTTGTGTGTGTTATGAAATTGACAAGATTTACAGCGAGCTTTATTGACCTCAAGGAAAAGCAATGAGGAACGAGAAGTAGACTGACAGATATTACACACAAATGACTTTAGAATCAGAATCAAAAGAAATAATTTCGACTCTAAAATCTGATTGGTTAAAACAAGTTTTATGCTGTAAAATACAAAACATAAATAAATCTGATTGTTTGGAGTTGATCATCTAATAGGTTTTCACGCAGTTTTGCAGGTAGCTTTCTTCAAGCATCTTGGAGACATTGCCACAGTTTTTCTGGATTTAGTCTGAAAGATTCATTAATAGTTACAGGATATAAAAAAATCTCACTGGATTATTAAAAAAAAAAAAGACAAAAGGTTCTTCAGACTATAAAAAGGTAAGAAAGAAATTGTTCTTCAAAAACCTTTGGCTGAATGGTTCTTTGTGGAACCAAAAATAACCCTATAGCATCGCTGTTACTAACTTTTTAAGCACCTTTATTTATATTATATATTATTATATTTTATATTATATTATAAAATGCTATAAATAACTGGCTTAAAAATACCGTTAAAATACTAACATGCCTACGACTTTTGCACAGCGTGTGTGGTATGGTTTTATTAAACATATCACATTGGCTTCAAACGTTCTGTTTCATAACCTCTGATAGCCCTCTAGATTCTTAAAGAATGATATCTACAGTAAATGATGCTTTTTGACCCTCTCGTTTTTATTTCTTGAATGAGAATAGCCTCAATTCTCACATTAGCAGCTGGGGTTTAGTATAAAGTGCTTCATGTGGTGCTGAGTGCCACTTTCACACTATCACATCCATAAGAGCGATGTTTCTGACTTCCTAGTGAGTCTCGATGAGCGCTTACTGAGGAAAAGATTTGACATGCTTTATGTAACATCATCAGTGTGAAATGAAGGTCTGGTTTTCTTTTTTAAATCAGTTTGGATTAAATTATCCGCCTCTGTGAAACATGCTTGCTGTGTTTTTGGTGGTATTTTGTTTTATTTTATCTGCGAAAATGTGACCCTGGACCATAAAACCAGTCATAAGTATCACAGGTTTATTCGTCTATAAGATATTAAGAAAATCACCTTTAAAGTTGTTCATCAGAGGTGCTGTAGCAGCGGGCGCTGCTAAGAATAAACAGGTTTGAAGTAGCCAAAGATGCTGCAGCAAAAGGTATTCAAAGTCCATACGTATCATGCAATACACAAATGTCTTACATGATGTCGCACATCTTGCTGACATAGATATAAAGTTCCTACAGAGCCAACCGAGTACGGGTGACGTGGAACACTGGGCTGCAAACGAATGTAATATCTTTCTTAATATCTTATTTTTTTGCACCCTCAGATTTTTAAATGTATCTGCCAAATAGGGTCCTATTTTATCATACCATATATCGATAGAAAGCTTATTTATTCAGCTTTCAGAAAAAAATGACCATTGTAACTTGTTTTGTGTTAAAAAATATAACAATTAATAAAATGTAAATCAGTCTGTCCATCTGAAGCATGTTTTTTTGTTTTTTTTCCCCACAAGGTGAGTCTCTTTCATTCATTATTAGCAATAGTACATCCAATCCCTTTTCATTTATCGTGCTAAAACACCAGCATTTCAGTTTCTAGTGCCGTCACCCGCCATGGTCCTCGAGCGCGGCCCCTTCATACCTCCCCTAATTATAACTCCCGGTGTGCAGTGCAAGTTAAATGAACGTAAACGCTGCCAAACGCTACCTTGTTAGCGTCTAAAAGGCCCATGTTGGCATGACAAGAGCGACAGGTGCGCTAGCTTTCGATGCCTGTGGTGTGTCTGTGTTATTCTGGCTTACTTAAGAACAGAAAAAGGCCAATCAGTTGGATTTTCAAGCCTCCAGCCAGGCCCAGCCTGTATAATGAGACCGTGGGCTGATGCTACGAGGCTAAAAGTACCCGGGTACTTGCAAATGAGGGGCATAGACGGAACAGAGATTGTGTCACAATGCCACACATTTCAAATCACTGTTACGGATGTTGTTTTGTTTGGATTGAATTAGATGGTATTTTTATACTTTGTCTGATGATCTGGGAGGCTGTTACAGACTAGAGCTATACAATAAACTCTTCTTGTGTAGGAGATCTTGTTAGCTTTTAACAATAGTGTTTGTTGACCTGTGTCCACTAGCATATTGGCTCAAGAGAGTAAATATAGAGGGGGGGGGATTCGGGTAAATTGGAGAAACCAGAGACTTGGCTCTGTTTTTCTGTCTGTCTGTATAGCATATTTGTTTAAGAGGGTAAAATATTGTATTTAGATTGTACATGTATTTAGATCATTTGGGGTAACCAAAGTCTTTATATTATTCGTATCTTTGTTACGTTTTAGCAAATTGATGGTCTGTGTTTGGTATACATTTGTGTAATCTTTTCAACCTGGTTCATGTTTGCTTTTTTAAATGATAGTAAACCTACATGTTTCTACGATTTACAGCTTACTAATTCTGAATTCTGAGTCCTTTCTGTACTTTCAAAATAAAGGCAAAAAACTCCAAAAATATATTTTGGAGTTCTAATGACATATTCTGTAGAATATATTTTTACTATTGTAATCTGAGTTATTATAATTGTCAGTTATATCGTTTTTATTAACATTTAAATTTATTTAACATTATTATGCACATTCGTATTTGTTTTATTTTGAAAGAAAATTTGTTATGTGCTTTCATCATTTTTTTTATATTGCTTTTTAAGAATAATTTATTCGTTCTTTTAGTGCCTCTGCAACAAGCTGAACTTTTTAGGCCGATATTTTATTTAATTACAATCAGCAGAAATGATCAATATAGTTTTATTTTATCTTGGTTGTAACCAACAAAACATCAGAATATGCATCAAAATACCATGCTATTACTGTCTGGTACTATCAACTTCAATATCATTTGTTTTGTTTGTCTCACAACACATTTAATTACTGTATCTGAAAGGTTATTTCAGGGCCCTGTAAGCATACAGACACACATAAATGGGTAGTAGACAAATAAATGTGCAAATGTGTTCTATGGTGTGACAGCAAAAACATCAATCTCTCTTATGCTATTGCATATTATAAATATAAATATGCATTTTTAGCTATGTCACAACTACAAATGCAGACTGAAGCGTGACCCCAAACAATACTGATTTACATGTACAAGTATCCCATCTTTAAATTTTAACCATCACCCATGCTGAGAGAACTGGCTAGACAGAACTGAGTTATAAAGCTCTTGTTTACTGATATGTTTAACTGGTATTACTAGCAGGTTAAAGAAATGCTTTGTGGATTATGAGACACAGGATACGGATGTTATGTCGGATGGCTGTGTGGTGATTTGAATGTCTGTGATACCGGCAATCTCCGCAGGACTGTTAAAGGAAGTGAGGGAGACAGAGGGCAAGAGTGTGTGTCTCCATCTGTGTGGGAGGAAAATTAAAGAAAGGGAGAAAGTGTGTGTATGTAGCCTGTGGCAGTTTAGTGTTTGCCATACTGTGATTGTAATTAAATCTATGTGCTGCCAGTATTTTCTGGCAGAGACTTTGGCGATACGCTCCTCGACGAACCTCTTCCCATCTGCCTTACGCGATTCTAACACAGGCACCTACAGGACATTTGGAGAACAGAGGCTGAATGCCTGCCGTTTTTTCTTTCTCCCTTCCATAACCCAGGGGATCTTAGGACCCTGCAGATGAGCCAAATGCATAACAAGAAATAAAAAACAATCCAATAAAGAACTATATTAATATTTTTTATTAAAAATATGAATGCACTTTCACCTGCATGATGATAAGGGGTTTTGGGTGGTTGCTATGAGGTTGTTAAGTTGTATAGAGGGTTTGCTAGGGTGCTGTTTGTGGTTGTCAGGGCGTTGCTATGAGGCTTTTGAGGTGTTTAGGCCCCAGATATAAGCCTAATCTTTATTTTTAAATCTGTTTGATTTTCTGCTCCGTGTTATCATCATCAAATTGAGAAATCTAAGTTCAACCGCTTAGAAAAAAAATGGCAAACCTCTATTCATTATTCCACACAATTGTAGTGTATCTGAAATGTATGAAACAACAGTACAGGAGTTTAGTACACAAACTTGTGTTTAGTATCTCTAAAAGTTAAATGTGCATGCATATCACTTCTTTTTTATCTTTTAGAGGCTTTGTGAACATACTTGTGAATGCAGCCCCGCTATAAATTACAGTGGGCTTTGCCAGCCTATGCAGTCCTCTTTGGGCATGGTCTCGTGCAGTGATGCAGCTCAGGACAACATGAAGATTGCGTTGTGAAATTTCTGCATAGGGCAAGTCATATTACAATCGTGCCCTTGAGTGAGACACTAACCTCTCATAAGGCTATCCAGGACGTATTCACAAAACGATTTCCTGTGAGTCCGTATATACTCTGAATAGTCAAAGTTGAATATCATTGAGCTACAACACTTCAGCTGTACATTTAACCCAGTGAGGGTCGAGGGAGCACAGTGTGAATGATTACAGGGCATGAGAAAACGCTTCTGTGCATACACCACTGACTCCATCAATGCTGTATTCGGAATATCAGTTTAAAGGAGCACACCGCTCACCTCTCTCTCTCTCTCTCTCTCTCTCTCTCTCTCTCTCTCTCTCTCTCTCTCTCTTTTCAACTGGACATCACATGTTATTCGTTCATCTGATATATTGTGCGAATTGTCCGATTACAGTATTTAGGGTGTATTGTATAACAAGTAATGTGGTTTGTAGAGGTGAAATATTTCAAAGAGGCAGATAGAATGGAAAGTGGACAATAAAGACTGTTATTATGAGGTACAAAAATCCTTTTTTGATCCAATGCATCGCATCACCATGTGGTTTAACCTTGCTCACTCCCCAGTCGGTGCAAGGAGACTGTTGGAAGTATTTGGCTTATACATGTTCAAGCGTATGTATACATATTTGTGTGTGTATTTAGGGCGGTATGGTAAAATATAGTATAGCTTTCAGTCATTTTATATTGCTTTACTTTCTCTGCAACCGAACAATAAAACAATCATTTTTCTGTATAAACCCAATTTCAGACACACCATTTAAGATTCATCATCATCTCTCCCTCTCTTACTCGCTTTCTATTTCACTTGTACGTGTTATGTCTGAATCCCTCAAGTTGACTCCAGCTGAACTCTTGAACTAGTGTGATCGTTTTTGATCAGTCTAGTCCACCTTATTCAAACTGAATTATGGGTAAATGAACCTATTCCAATGACTGGAGCCAAGCACGATCAATCAGGATGAGATTATGAATAGGTCAGTAAACCTTTTGAACCCAGAGGGAAGGTCTCTGGAGTAAACACTGCCTTTTTAAACAGCTATAGGGCATTACCAGTACAATGAATACAATCTTTTGGTTGCTTTAAAAGTGTGAATATGACAAGATGAAACATTGTTCAACTTGCACCATCTTATAAAGTTTAAGAACAAAAGGATCACAGCCGTGACCTCTGTCTAATGCAACAGGAACAGGATATTCTGTATATTCTGTAAGAGGTGAAATGCTAATGCAATCTTGTTTCAGAGTATAAAGTTGAAGTTTCTCCATGGTGCACTGCGTCAAGAGAGGGCACTGTTCAGCCTTTCTTTCCAGTAATTGAACCCTGCGTGTTCATATACCAGTCTGTTACATCTAGCTCTATTCCATTTCTTCTCTTATTTGACCTGAAACCCCTCTCTTTCTCTGTGTGCTGTTTGCTCTTTAATGTTCTCTCTTCTGCAGTTTTGCATTGTATTTCAAATACCCCCCGCGATCCGACATCTTCATTTTCTCTTCAGCCACAAGCTGCTTTTCAAGAAACCTGCAGTTTTAAATATAGAAAAAAGTGTGAGGAGAAACAGCGTCTGTGAACAAACTGGCAACTGTTAGTCTGAGATGTGTGTTTCATATTGTGGTCCCAAAAATCCTGTTCTTTTGTGATCAATAATGTCACATTAGTGCATAATACAAAAAGAGCTAAATAGTAAAAAATCTCTCAACACCGAATAAAGTTTTTAAACGTAGAATCCGGACTGTATGTGCATTTTTGCCGTAACGTATGCTATGGATCTTAAAGTTCTTCTCAAACACTTTCACAATAAAAATGATATGGTGCACTATACCAATTTGACCAGTTGACCAATCGGAATCAAGTATTTAAAAAGCCATGTTATAGAGTATAATCTTTTTTCCACATTCACAACAACAAGGTGAAAATTGCTTTTCGCTCCGACATGAAACATTTATGAAGTATGTCCTACACATAATAACTGTGTTCCTCAATGCAACTTCAGTGAACATTGACTGACTGCTCATATCCATCGGCTCCCAGAGGGACGTCCACACTGAGATATGTTTGCAGCGCTATTGATGAAACCGTAGTCTTTCTTTGCCTCTCAAGTCCTGCCAAGATCAATAAGTCCTTTCCTTGATGGGAACATGACATCATGTTAAAGCGTCCTGATGGGGCACAGCATGCAACCAAGTTCCAAAGAGTTGATATGAGCGGTGTTGGCGTATCGGTTGTTTTCTTCCTTCATTGGGTTAATTTGCCATTTGATCTGTTTGAAACAAGATCGTCGTCGGGGAGTTAGGAACGCTCGGGCCAACTGAACCCACCTTTCCATTTAAATACAGTATAGAGTATTGTGTTCATCAATAAACAGCGATTATACGACCTGTCCTTGACCAAGAATTAAAATGTCTTGTGTAAATCCAGGGCTTTGTATGGAATTGTGTATTCTGCATAATTCCCTGTTAAGGAGTCTGAGGAGAATTCCAATGTCAGAGCATCTTTTCAGAGCTAATTATAATGCACGTTGGGCTCCCTGCCATCATCACAATGAAACTGTCAAAGCACATTCAGTCGAGTTGTAAATAAAGACATTAAAATGTCATTATTGATGTCGAGCTATTGACTAGGTTTTTGTACAGTAAATATATATTGGATCTGACAACAAATCTGTTATTGCAAATTAGAGGCCACGGTGAGACCTGCAGCGTAATGACCGCCAGTGAAAAGAAACCAAAGCTGTTTGTGTCTTTTGTCATTGTATTAGAATTTAGATTTGATACTTTTTTATTTTATAAGAATGCCTAGTTATCATTACACTGCGGAATAAGTTGTGACACATCAAAATAAGAATTTTTTTTTTTTTAAGTGCTTTACATTTATGCATTTGGCAGACATTTAATCCAAGCTTTTTTGGCTTTTTTAAAGAAACAATTCACTTCATTTACTCTCCCTCAAGTTGTTGCAAATCTGTATTAGTTTATTTGTTCTGATGAACACAAATATATTTGTAAGAAGGCTTGTAACCAAACAGTTCTTGGCCACCATTGACTACCATAGTAGCAGTCAAATGAACACAAAAAATATATTTAGAAAAATGTATGAAAGCAAACCGTTCTGGGCTTTTTTGACTACCATTGTACATTTTCCTACTATGGTAAAAAAATGCTGCGTTCATCACCGGAACTTACGACACGCCACACCACGCCGGAACATCACGCGCAGCCGAGGGATAACGGATGTTAGACATTATCGCTAATAACGTTGCGTCTTAAACGCTTCGATCAAACGCAAGATGTGTCGAGCAGTTCTTTGATCGATGGATGCACTTTTGGAGCTTCAAAAAGTGTTTACCATTCACTCCCATTCCACTGCTTGGAAGAAAAAGCTGAAAAAACTCTGACTGTATTCATATGAAAGAAGAAAGTTATATATACACCCAGGATTTTAGTTTGCCTCTAAAATATCCTTTTAAGAATAATTATTCATTTGTCTTTTATCTTTCACCCTTTTGTTGACTTCATCCCTTTCACACTTTCCCTCACTCTTTAGTCTTTCACACATTCTTTCCTTCATGCTGCTGGCATGGAATAGGTGTAAAAAGTGCTAGATTTTAGTTAGATGTTGTGTCAGGTCAGCCGCTGCTCTGCTTACACTGCTTTGTAACTCACACACTTCTGTTTTTTTTTTGTGCTTTTCTTGAAGTACGTCTTTGCCTGTTCCTGATAAGCATGCATTAAACACTTACACCACACACACAGTGCTCATTATTTTCTCTTTTGAACAAGGTCTCTTTTTTCACTTCCAGAGAATTCATTTGAAAGGCGTCAGAATGTGAGCGCTCTTTGGCTGCCGGTCAGTGTTACTGTGCCACCAGCGAGGGATATGTGTTTGGATCTGGAGACTTTTAAGTGTTTAAGAGCCACTTGCTAGAATGACTTTGTTTCAGATTTAAATTTTTTTACCTGCTACATAAGTACTGAGGTGATCAGATGTGTTGGTTCAGTCTTTTCTATCATTTGCTCACCCTCATGCTATTTATTTAACTTATTTCTTCTGCAGAACACAAAAGAAGATACTTTGATGAATGTTGGTAACCAAACAACATTGGCCCTCATTGACTTCCATTGTATGAACACAAAACTACCAAGACATTTCTTAATATATTTTTTGTTTTGTGTTCCACAGACATGAGGGATAATAAATGATGTTATATTGGGATGAACTATACCTTAAAAGGTGTTTCGTATTTGTTGACTTGTACTTATAAATATATTTCACCAAACAAAAAGTTGGATGGGTTTACCTACGACATTGGCACAATGTCAAATAAACGTGACCCTTTCTGAACTCTTTTTAAAACACACACGATTTTGTGCTTGAAATCTGGCGATCCTGTTTGCTCCAAAGCAAATGTTCAAAAAGTGAAAATGATTCTTCTGAAGTGTGTAACTTATTGAGAGTCCCTTTGTCACAATCAAGGAGACGATTCTGTGAATTTCATTTCGAACTGCATGGAAAAGCATTCAGGGTATTCAGCCATTGTTTTCTGAACGATTTTTGTCCTTATCGCTACATTCCAAGGTCTGTGTGGCGGTAACTCAATAATAGATCATTGCGGTGGGTTCGCCCGTCAAATGTTGTGTCCTTGGCAACATTCCTCTGAATGTCACCAAACATCTGTCAGCGTGCCATGATCGCTATCATTTCTTTGGCTGCACAACTATTACGGTCTTTTGTTGATCTGGGATGCTGAATGGAATGGCACAGATTTAACCTGTTGACATAAGTTGATAGCAGACATCTTGCTAATGCTGGTTTCTATCTAAATATAAGCTGTGACAATAATCTTGCTTATTCTGCCCTGTTAGGACACAGAATACACGTTCTGGATCTTTTGTTTTACACTGTAGATTGTTATATCTTATATTTGTATACACAATATATGTTCTTATTGTGTTTTAAGTTCCAGTTTAGTCTCAGATGTTTCTCCTGAAATTGCTTACACTCTGGTGAACCATTGTGGTTCCCCAAAGAAACTCAAAGGCCGTACTCAAAAACAAAAATACATTTCTTAAAATCCAAAGGAAGTTTTTTTCATTACAAAGATCCTTATGTGAAGCAGAAAGGTTCTTCGGATGAAGATTTTTTTGAGCTTTCAGCCCAAAACGGTTCTTCTATCATGATAAGTTTAGGAGAAATACAAAGATAAACAAATGAACCAAATGTTTATATATATATATATATATATATATATAGTATGCTCAGTTTTGTGACATTGTTGAGTTCTCTTCTGAGACATTTGTGAGAGTTCTTGGTCTTTTTTCTTCGAAATATCTAAGATGCAGGAGACTAAGGCAATTTGCTTTCCATCTAGTTAATGTCTCATTGATGTCTAATGATTTGAAAATAAAATAATCACATGAGATATGAAAGAAATCTGGGATTTTTCTTCTGGGTTTTTTTTCCGTCTAATTGATCATTTTTATAGTTTTCGTTCTATGAAACATACGTACGCACTTTTAGAATAGATCAAATTTGGGATGTTTTTTACGCTTCATAGATGAGACTTCTAGAGTTGAACATATCTTGTGTAAATACTGTATATAGGTTTAAGCATTATGTTTTTGGTCTTAATTTTGTATTGAACAACATGGAACATGCCTTAAATCTGGATTTGCTATTTAACTTGTGCCAGAACATGTCACAGACCGGTCGCCGAAAGCAACCTTTAACCTTCTTTTCAGCTCGGTGGAAGATTGGTTTGGAATGAAATCTTGGAGAAAATTGGTGCAGCTGGTCCTGAAAAGGTGCAGAGACTGTGATGGGACTCGTCCTGTGGTTAATCTCATCCATGGACGATTAGCCGTTTGATCAAGCTGGCCTCTGATGCCGTTTTGAGTCGGGCAAAGTCTCAGAGCCGGAAGTCATATCTGTGTTTGTTATTCTGCTCAGGGCTGTTGTTAAGAAAACCATTTTAGACACACACATTTAGTGAGGTTTTAAATCCAGCGCACTGCTTCGTATTTCTGTGCCTCAGCGGTTTTGTGGGACATTATGGAATGTTGAGGATCAGAATCAAGTCCTAAGTTGCTGGGACACAGCTGACGCGGCAAATCTCTAAGACGATTTAAAGACTGCTATTTGACCTCTTAAAAATAAGGCTTTCCAGTAGAAGCAGAAAGAGTTTTACAGGTTGTTTTGGGCTGCAAGTAACAATTTTGTTCTTTAGAAAACCATTTTTCAACAAATATACTTATCTAAATTATTTAAATATTATTGTTATTTACTTTTTTGTTTTATTTGTTTGTATTTATATGTTTGTATGTTGACCTGTAAAAAAGAATGTAAAAAGTGTATTTTATATTTGTATCATGAATTGGTCGAGCATTGCATTAGAAGCACAAAGATCATGGGTTCGAATCCCAAAGCACACACACACTGATAAAATGTACCTTGAATGCACTTTATGTCACTTTGGATCAAAGCATCTGTCACATGCATAAATGTAAAATATGCTTGTCCATTTAGAACATACAGACTTCTAGATCACTAGAAACGCTGTGAGGTGGCCACACAGAATCTCTAACATCAGGGACTGCAAACTGCTGCCAGTCGCTCGGATTGGTTGATACAGAACAAAGGCGCAGAGATGCCTGTGTGTGTGTCACGGTAAAAAAAGGGAAGGTAAGAGAAAGTACTTCACTAATGATGGAGGAGCCTCTGGGTGTCTGCAGACTCCCTGCTGTGTCTCTCTTTCTCTTGCTAACTCACAAGCCTACACTCGCAGAATGGGAGTCTCAGCTTGCCTTCACACATCAGAGTGTGAGTTAAACGCAAACTCTACAAGGTGTGTGTGTGCGTGTGTGCGTGCGTGCGTGCGTGTGTGAGGATGTCAGGCACTACTTCATACTGACGCCCAATCTACAGTGAGAACAGGAGTGCTTTCTCATCACTCGCTCGCAGGTTGAAGGATCAGGTTCTGCTGTCCAGTGGCAGATGTTTCAGAGTGCATCTCATGGAAGTTGGTGTGACTTTATTAGTGTCAGTACTGACCCTCTTCAGTGGGGGGTGTTAGATTATTTTTACATTTGCATTTATGCATTCGGCTTATGCTTTTATACAAAGTGGCTCATAGTGCATTCAAGCTATACAGTCTTTATAGGGTGAACTTCATTTTAGGGTGAACTGTCCCTTTAAGGCTTTAATATAGGCCTACTGTAGGGCAAGTAACAAGCGACAGTATTTTTGAAAACCTTATAAAATTGATAGCTAAAAAAAATTAAGGAAAAATCCTGCTTTCAGGTAAAAACGGGAAATTGGCGGAAGCAGATTTGCAGTGTGACAGAAATAGAAACGGGGTTTCCGGGAACTCAAAGTAGGCTACATTTGCATCATGTCGGTCCACGTCAGACACTTCCAGTGTAGACAGTTTTAATGATTCTGGTGCTAAACCAGTGTAAATCTTTGCTATGTTTGCCACACTTTTTGGATATTTGAGGATTATTATTTTGTTTTTAAGCTGTTTAGTTATATAAAGTTACTATATACAGTCTGCAATTAACAATAAATAATGAATAGGCATTATACTTTATATAAAAGCAATAGTTATGTTACAGTACAGGAAAGTGCAAATAAGAATAACTGAACTACAAAAGTGTTCTTCCACCAAATAATGTAGTTCATTGTCCCACAGGTTCACCCCAAAATTATTTTTTTAATCATTTATTCACCCTCGTATTATTTCAAAACTGTATGACGTTCTTTGGCAGAACACAAAAGAAGATATTTTGAAGATAATGGTAACCAAACAACACTGACCTCCATTGACTTCCATTGAATGGACACAAAACCAACCACTAGGAAATTCCTCAAAATATCATCTTGTGTTTCCAAAGAAGAAAGAGTCATGTGCAGATTTTTAATGACTAGGATGCATAAATGATAATATAATTTTTATTTTTGCGTGAACTTTCCTTTAAGGTTGCATTACAATGGAATGTGTGTTCATCAGCATTTTGCAACACAAAAACACTAAACAATTTTGCTGTAGTTATGCAGCAGTTTGCCAGTAACTTACTGTAGATTTATATTTATCTAATTTATTGGCAACAATTTATTCAAAGATAAATGAACAGTAAACAATAAGTCTTTATCTTTACAGAAAAATCCTCATGCAAAGCATTCTGGGAACCAAAAATCCTCATCCTTTGGTTTCTGGAAATGCTTTGCATGAGGCTGTTATTTTATAGTTTTTTTTTCTGTAAAGATAAAGACTTGTTGATGTTTAATGTTCATTTATCTTTGAACAAACGGTTGCCAATAAATTAGATAAATATAAATCTACAGTAAGTTACTGAAATTTCTACAGATTTTTTAACAGTGTAAATAAAAATTATGAAAGTACTTTTTGCACTACTTCTCAGCTACTCTGCAATTGCATTATGAATGCATAGTTTTTGTCATGCCTGTACAGCACAGTAAACCAAAACAGAGAGAGAGGAGGGTGCAGTATGCTGAGAATATTGAAAAAAATAAAACTTTTATCTATTGAACATGAATGAAACCGAGCATCTCTTCCCTTTGAGGCTAAATGAGTGTTATGACGCATGTAGAGGGACTATAGAAATCAGGACCAGCGGGGTTTGTTCAGCAGGTGTGATGTCGCTCTCGGGCTCAGAGCCGTCACTTTACTCATAATGAGTAGTCGAAAGTCTGTGTTGAAATGTGTACAAGCCTGAAGACCCTGAGGAGTTCTGTCCCTGTAGCCCATTCAACTCACCTGTGCCACCAGCTGCTATTTTAACTGGTATTTTAATGGGTTCTGCACAGACTCGGCTCTCGAAAGGTGATTTATTTGAATCTGCCGAGATAAGTAGGATGAGGAAAGAGCCGGAAGGTGCAAATGGAAGGTATCATCAACATTTTTAAATGTTATATAAAAATGCATAAAATAGGCTAAATAAATGCTCGCTGCCCAGTGATTTCCCCTTAGGTAAAAAATGAACTGTGTATAGCACTACTATCCCCCCTTGTTATTTTTTTTTGCACTTTATCGAAATTCAAGATGCAATTTTGAAAGCTTTTATTAGCATCACAAGTGCACTTGTGTTGCTAAAGCGATTATGAAGAGATCAGATCATAGTGTGAATTGCAAAACAGAAAAGCATTGCATGTATGAATAAACTAAAACACATCAGACAGACAAACTTGTTGCAGGAAGTTTTGACATTTTTTTTTTACAGTATTCAATGAATATTGCAATTGGATGTCCTTCTTGGGAGATGTTTACATAAGACACATATTATACACTTGAGGCTCTTCAATCAAAATAAATGTATGTGTGACAAGTTTTACTTTGCTGTAAAACATTCTCGGTTAGCTGCTGTTTTTTTGCACACCACCTGCTGTTAACTGAGTTCATCCACAGTGCAGAAATGAATGAACTATCTTCCATCTTCCAGCATCAAAGATGTTTGGTTCAAATAGAAATGAATGATTCATGATTAAAAGTGCAGTTAAAGTACAAATTAAAGTGCTTATAGACAGTCATAAACATTTTATTAAAGTACACATATCCCAGAAATGTCATATACTGTACCGCATTATGATCCTATTTCTTTCCCCTCTTAAATCTTCTATATATTGTGTACTTTGTGAGTGTACTCCGTGTGTGTGTTTCTCATCAGGTCAGCGTTTGGTGTGTTATGTCAGTGTGTTTTTCACAAATTAATGGAAATAACTGCTGAGTCAACAGATCTCAACAGCCCAAGGTTACAGTCTAATGAAGATACCCTAACCCCCACGTTACAAACACATGCTGTACCACGTCGCCATTAAAAATTGCACACAGACCTATGCTTTAAATGATGAAAAGACAACATTTGAATGCAAAGTTGTTTTTACAGAGATCATTCTGATATTTAAAACAGCTCGAAGACTTGCTGTCCAGTCAGTCAGTGGCTTAAAGCTGTTGTAAGCAAAAAAATGTGTACGGCCAAGCATAAAATGTTTCTACAGCCTGTCAGGTATTGCTGAAATGGGTGTCCTGAGAAATCACACCTGTCTCTGATAGCACTAGACTCTAAAGCTTGCGGTATTAGCCAATCAGAATATTTGGAGACTGCTCTCTGCCAATGGCGTGAGACTGTTTAACAAACAATGGAAATGTTTCTGCCTTCAATTACATTTTAAAGTCATCATGCATTAGGAAAGTCGACAGGGAGCATTTTGCATTGTATGCAATTCATCAGTGCAGATCTTTGTAATGTTTAATCAAAGTTATTTTATATCTTGCTCCAAGAAATGAACTGTTGGATTTTTTTTGATCAGTTTTCTTATACGTCCCACTCAAAACATTTACATTTACACTTGACAAGCCCTTTATCCAAAGTGAAATTGCATTATACTATACATTTGTTTCTGAGTATTTGCAATCCCTGGGATCGAACCCATGACCTTGGTGATGCTAGCGCCATGCTCTAACCACTGAGCTACCACTGAGCGCCATGCTCTACCATCTGAGAAAGAGTTTAAGAAGTTAATATAACTTTATTTTTGTGATATTTACTAATATTTACAAAAATCCAGGGCAACGTTCATATTTATATAAATGGGCTAAGCGCCACGTCAGGGTCTGAACAGACATCTGCACTTTTGCTTGTCTGAGTGCTGCAGGTTTTTGGAAATATAAGCCATTCTTGTCGCTCATAAAGGATTTGGACATTGACAGGTGCTCTTTTATATGTCAATGATATTAATTAGTTAAAACGCGGAGATTTAAAACTGTTCAGCTGCGCGAAATGTCAATATCATTTGTGATGTATAGATTTAACATCTGAAAGAGAGGCGTACTCACGTTTTCTGTGCATGCGTACGTTCATTCTATGAATCACACTTATGCACTTTGAGAAATGATCGTAAAATTTAGGACGGTTTCTACGCAACATTTTATAGATGAGGCCCCTGGACAGGTGGCCAGTCCATCACAGAGATTTCATTTACTCCAATATTTAAAAAAATGCCCTGATGCCTATTAATATTTTATACACACACATACAGTGTAAAAATGTCACTTTTTAACTTAAAATACTACTGGTCAAACGTTTAGGATCACTTGACAAAAATGTTTGTCATTATTTAAAAAAAAAAAAAAAAAGCAGCCAATAAAAGTCCAGCATACAGTAGATGAAAATCTCTTAAATACTGTTTAAAAAGCTTCCCAGGTTGAGCTGGATGATAAAATGTCAAGTGTATGATTTTGCAAATTCTAGGCAAAGGGTGACTACTTTGAAGATGCTATCATACAACATAGACAACATAATTCCCAAAGTTACAATTGTGTTATTCCATGATTTTGATGGGTCTACTATTATTCAAAAATGTTGAAAATATATAAATAAAGAATGACTAAGTGATCCTTTTGACCAGTAGTGTACAGTAAAATAACTTACATCTAATCTAGTTATATTTTAGAAGATTGTTTAAGTCAGTTTAATATAAAATAGCCAACTTTATCTGACTTTTACCTTTTAAAGTTTGTACATTCAATTTTTGCCTATCTTTTGTGAATGGCTCACTCATAAACTCCGAGTTTGGAACCGGCGTGCTTAGCTCCTGCACTGAATTCCTCCACGGTCTTGTTTAGATGTAGGTGGATCTCTTTCTGAACAGCTCTCGAAACTTCCTACAACAGCTCCTCTATGAATTGTGCACCATCTAGGCATGTCTACCTGCATTTAGTTTTCAGAAATTCAAAGAGGCATCGGAGAGTCTTTTAACTCTATGTTGTCACATTAGATGATGAATTCTTTGGTCCAATGGTCTTCATATTAAAGGAGCGCTGCGAGTGCACAGGGCCATTTTTCTATCAGAATGGAATCATACTAAAGCCTTTGGGTCATTCCTGGATATCCAGCCCAGAAATAGTTCTCATCTATTTTGTCTCTGGCTTTTATCCTTTTCTCTCACGCTGGAATCGTTAGGGTCGACCTCGCAGCTTAGAATTTAATGAGGGAAGAGAGGATGGCAAAAGAAAGAATACAAGTGAGGAAGGTCATCGCTCTAGTGCTTGTATCTCATGAGAAATGATGGGAGAAGCTATTGATTATAGCCAGCCGGTTGAGTCAGATAGGCAGGCGGAAAGAAACGGACCCATGAGACCAAGACGAGTTAGACCTGAGAGATGAGTCCGTAATGAGAGGTCGGCTTGAAAGGAGGGAGACGGAACAAACCAACAAAAAGTGGCAAAAGTGAAAAAAGCAGAGGGTTCGTTCTGGACTGTCGGATGTGTATTGATAGATAGGTTGGTGAATTGACTGGTTAGGGTTAGAATGATGATGTAAGTTGATAAGTATAATCCAAAGTTTAGAAAACGTGACTGAAGTAGATGGATGGCTGGATGAATACATAGTTACATAGATAATTGGTTTAGATTGTTAGACTGCTGATAGCTTGAAACATATGGACGGATGGATAGAAAGATCGTCTTTTTCAACTCTGATATCAGTCTGTAAACACTCTTTAATGGTTTTACTTACAAAAGAAAAATGCACGCCTTCAGACGGCTGGAATAGCTCCATAACTGCAGTCAGCGTGAGTGCTTCTATAAATGATGAATGTGAAGTAGCTCACCGTTGAAAGGCTCATATTGCCAGAGAAATCTCTCTTCCATTAACGTGCTTGCGCTTCAGAAGCTCTCCCTCTCGTACCGCGGCGCCGATTAACAGACTAGACCTCCTTAGCTGCTTCACAATGTCTTTGGAAACTCTAATCCTTTCACAACGGAGCCAAATCAGTCTTTGCTATTACACACACACACACAGAAACAATTTCCTTTCAGCGCTCACAGGGGGAGATGAATGAAAAGCTTGAATTGGACTGCGAGCGTGGCCAGACCTCAAATTGGATGAGAAATAACAGGATGCACATCACATCATTAATTAGACAGAACTTCTGCCGCTTCTAGTTAAAGCACGCGATAGTAAGATACGCACATAAACGCCATTTACAAACCTCCTTGAGGTGTCGTGTTCTCCTTGATATGTTCGTTTTCGTTCGTTCGTATGCGGCAGCGGGGCGGAATGACGCCGATTGAAGTCAAGCCCAGTTACGCCTCATAAAATGCGAAATGTTAACTCAAAAGTTTTCGGCAAACAAATGAGACAGTGTTAATCTGTCAGCTAATTGTTCATTAATTATGCCATAAATCACTGCAACTCTGACAGTTTATCCCAATTTATGAACGCCACGCATGGGAGAACCTCATCTGGTTTCTTGCACCTTTTTCGCGCCTAGCGCGCATTCAGCTAATCTGCTCCCGCAAACAGAAGCAGATCGCTCATTACCCGTTACACAAATATGCCCTCTTCATACTTCACCTGAGAGAAAAAACAAGCTTTCTAAAAAATCTCAACAGTAGTTTAAAAATTACCAGAGATGTAACTTGTATCAAGATCGACAATGTTCATTTTATTTTGTGGAATGTTTTAACAAATATGACTTTTGGGTAGGCAAGTTTGGCAACTAAAATGTAATCTTTTTGGTCATTAGGTGATATGCTGATGAATTCATAAAATTACAAATTACTTTTAAAATGTCATTTATAAATGCATATTAAATATATACAGTCACAGAGACCATTTCAGAGACCGGTTTTCTGATTTTAAAATGGACTTTTTATACTGCAGGATTGTGTTTAGGTAAAAAGATCTTTTAGTTTCATCCTGTGAACTACTAACAACATTTCTACCAAATGTAAAATAAAAATGTTTCTTCTATTTGCAGAAAATGAAAACTGGTGAAACAGGTTAAAATAATAGAAAATATGCTCTGTATTTTTTCAGACCGCAAATACAGCAAAGAAAGCAAAGAAAGCAAGTTCATATTCACTTTTAAGCAATACAACAGTAATATTAATACATGTATTATGGAAAAGTTACACACTTTTTTATGTGATAACCAGTTTTCATGTGTCTTGTCGTGCTGTCAGTCTTCCACGTTGTTTCACATTGCACACTCCTGAGGTTTGATTTGGTTAATGGCCACAATCTAGAAATCTATGAAAATTTGGAATGGTATGTATTAGGCTATATATATATGTATCGCTTTGTTTTTAACGAAAATATCTACCTCAGTTAAATATAGTTATTTATGGTATTTCAGAAACGGCAACATCAAAATGTCACCCCAGTGCACTTGAGGTTGTATATAAATGTCGGCCAAAATAGATGGCTATAATAAGATTTTTAATTTCAGGTATGAGTTTATAACCCTGATTCATTGCACGCTGTGTCACGGCACAAATTCATGTAGGACAGTATATTAATGACATCAGGCCTGTTCCCAGCAGGCAAGCATGCTGTGCTGAACAGGGCTGTGTGAAAGTTTGATTTTACAGGAGTTAGCATGTTGACACCAAAGAGGAGAGCACAACATATGTTAACAAATATCTGAGGGGAAAGCTGTGTGTGTGCTAGAAGGTTGCTAGGACTTGGGCTCTACCTAAAAATCGTTTTTTTCATCTGGTTTATTTTCCATCAGGTAAAAATGCTGCTTTGAGAGGTAATGGTATACAATTACTCAACAAGTAAATACTGTACACATTTTCTGGGTTCATTTAACCCATCGGTTGGCTTTGTACCTTTTGACCCAATGCTGGTTTGAAAATACCCCAACATTTTGTTTAGTGTAGTAAACTGCAATTGTTCTCTCAGGACTCTCCACCATCCTCAGTTGTGTGTGCGTGTCGTATGATCGACTGTAGGTGTGGTCTTACCCGCTGTTAAAGCATTGACAGTTCACTGACCTGGTTAGAAACTGATGAAGAAGATCAATCTTAATATCCTCCAAAGATGATAGAAACAGGCCAGGCATGAAGTCTTCCATTACAACCGTGGAGGCTAATAAAAGGCTTTTTATTGCGGTTTATACTGTGAAAATACAGAGCGCAGTTAACCTGCACACTGCAAGAAAACAAATCAATTAATTACTGTAATGGATAGTCCTGATGTCCTATTCACCCTAGTCCCGTGCAATCGCTTTTACAGTCAAGTAGTCGACCGCCATCGGGCAAGCGCTGCATTGCTAAATAACTTTGACACCTCGGTTTTAAGCACGGCACGTTTTAAAAGGGAAGTTTCAGCACAGCTGTTTAACGTCCTTATTATGGATAAACAAGAGTAATTACTTAGTCAAGGCCCGCAATACCTCCTGCAGACCTCGCAGCATTAAATAAGACTCCTTTTCTCGCTCTGATTTGAAAGTGCGCTAATGGATTTAGCCGAACCCTTGGGGTTGGGGCATATTTTAGAGCAAATGAGCCATTTTTTGAGGCAATACAGTGAATGACATTTTTGTTATATATATATATATATAATGTTCTATCAGCTGAGAGTGTGAGATGAATTTCAGTAGTTGGAGTTGAAATGAGGGAAGTGGAGCATAAGCTAATCTGGTGTGTTATCTAAGCATGCGGTGATGGAAGTAAAGCACATCCAGCACAGTATCACAGTTAAAACGCTGCTAAGATCATCTCATCAAACCATTTCTCCTTTAATTTCTTTTTTGTTTCAGAGGGTTTCATAACGTTATCCTCATATGTTAGCAGTTTTAAACAAGGCAGACTATTAGAAAAAGAAATAGGTCTGTTTCCTTAAGTTACATGTTTTGACCCTTAAAAGCAAGCATACTTTAAGTTAATTTGATAAAATATACTTTACTTCAAGTATACTTACTTAATAGAGTACATATACTAATATCAATGTACCAGTAGTAGGGACAAAAGTTTTTAGTTTATAAAGCTTTACTGTTAAATGTACTTAGTTTACTACATTTTTCATTTGAACTGCAACTACTACATGTGAACTTATAGGTATATTTGAAGAGTTAATTTGCAAAAACAAATTTTTTAAAAATCTTTTTTTATTGTGCATTCCAAGTGCAAATTCCACATTTTTTACGAAGTATACGATGAGTAAAATACTAGATTAGTAGTTATTTTAAAGTCAACTTAACATCATACTTTTAGTTTACTATTGATCTTTGCATTGCAAGTATACTACTATAGACCGACTAGCCTAAATACTCATGGATTTAAAGCGTAAACACAACTTCAAGCCAAGAACTTATGGCTTGTACTTCAAAAGGTTCAGTATATCAAAAGATTAAGTATAGGCCAAATACACTTTTCTGTCAGTATGTCAAGAATACTTATTGTAATTTTCACTACATTTCTGAGAAGAAGTTCAAATTCAGCTTAAGCTACTTTCTTGTTTTTATTTCAAAAGATGTAAACTAATAGCACTTGAATAAGCTTATTTGTTGTAAGGGGATGTAAAATGTACTTATGATTAGTGATTTGTAAGTATGTAATACAATAATAAATGTGATTCTAAATAAAAGCTCTCAAAGACACACAAATCGTCCAGACTCCCTCAAAAACCCTCAGCCATTGAGAGATGTTTTGAAACATGAGCTTTCTGATGAGACTGTACTGTATCTGTTCATACCTTCATACATACATGCAGGTGTTGAAATCAGGTTGGTGTGGATGTTCTGTCTGCATGTAGCTCTTTATAGACTCTGTTATAAGGTTCTCTGCCTCCTCACACCAGGTCTGTAATATGTAATCGATAAATAATTTGGGTCTGCTCAGGCTCCATCCCATCTATCACGCCATCCATCCTGAAGCGCTCGCCGACATAAACGGGTCCCTGGCCTCAGGAGGAGCCCAAAACAGCCGGGGCCGGTTTATTAGGCCATGCGATGACTGGGAATTTTTGATACAGGATGTGCAGTCACAAACCAGGGTTAATCTGTCATATGAGCGAGACAGAGAAAGAGGGCACATTTTTCAAAATGTTATTTGTTCTGAAATGCCGAAAACCATTACAATGCTGAGAACAGACGTAGAAGGGATATAAATGAACAGAAGCAAAAACACCTCTCTGTTTATCTTTCATCTTACATATCACACACTTTCAAAAGCCAACCTTGGTAAAACCTTTGTAATTTATAAATCGATATAACTTTGTATGATTTACACAATTTGTTGTTAAGACAATGTTTTCCTACAATTCATGACTACTTTTGAATGGTTGTCAATGGAGAAACATACAGGTGGATAGTAGTGACGTAGTTTTGATTTCAACATCTTTCAAGTATAAAAAACTAAATAAGATTACGAGAATGAGTTGTATCATTACAAGATTAAAAATAATAATAATTTGAGAAAAAAAGTCAAAATTTCGGTAATAATTCCGCCGACATGTAATGCATCCGGCAACCCGAGTTTGAATCCCGGCTCGAGGTCATGTGCCGATCCTACACCCATCTGTCCACCCTATTCCTTCCTGTCAAAATCTCTGTACTGTCCTGTCAAAATAAAGGTATAAAAGCTCAAACATGTAATTTAAAAAATGTCATAATATTTCCAGAATGAAGTTAAAATATGAGACAGTCTTACTATTTTAACACTCTTTTGACTTTATGTTTGCAGTGATATAACAAGCTGATATGCAATTCAAAACATTTTATTAACAAAAATGCTTTACTCTTATCAGAATGTTTTTACTTTGGAAAAAAAATCATTACATTATATCACTCTTGTTACAATACATTTAAAAAAAAAAACATTTTCTTTAATACTTACGTGCATTAAGAATTCATTACTTTATTTTACTTAAGTAAATTTCTTGGTTAAAAAGTAAAAAAGCACTAGATTTTTTATTTACAGATGTGGCCAAAATTGTTGGAACCTTTTGTAAATATGAGCAAAGACGGCTGTGAAAATATATCTGCATTGAAAATATCAACGGGAATATTCAGAGACATTTTACCCATAAGAATTTCTATAATTGTGGCCAACAATTTCTAGAATTGTATTTCCCCGATTGTTTTACTTTAATGAAATGTTGGAATTTTGTAGATTAAAAAAAGATTAAAAGGAGAAAATGCAGATATTGCCGCCTTTGCTCATTTTGTCAACGTCTGTAAGGATTTAGAGTAAAAAAAATATAACACGTATTTCTGAAATGTAGTGGACTGAAAAGTATGTTTTTATGCTTTATGCATTTTTATGCTCTCTCTTTGACATGTCTGCCTATCTAACTGTACATCACTGGCAAATGCTTCTCTGTTCAGGGATCTATAGCATTTCAACCAGTGTTCTGGATAGGTGCCTCTGGTACTTTTGATGAATGTTAGCTCTCTCTCTCTCTCTCTCTCTCTCTCTCTCTGGTGACCACAGTGCCAGAGTATCTAAATGATGTAATCAGGCTGCAGTTGTCTTCTCCATCCCCAGTGTCTAAGCTCAACTAATCCCACTCTGCTCTTGCTAACAAGACACTGATCTCAGGTCTGCCTCAGACTTAATGAACACTGGATTGCTTGTTAGTCTGATGAGGCGCACACTCCTTACCTCTCGATCCTTCATTTCAACAACAGTATTAGCTCGACCCCTCTCCGGATAATCCTTCTATTAGAACAAGATCCAGGCAATCTTTACACACCCCGCACCACCGGGCATCATCCCCCACACGCAACTCGCCCTCTCGCCACCTCACGTGCACATTCTCGTCCCGGATGCCAGCGAGCTCCATGCCCGTGCAGCCCTGAAGCACACGGCTGAGTTCATAGGTCACTTTACAAGGAGTGTTAATTAGCTTCATATAAAGGCTGAATCTAAGAGGCAAAGCATCACGTTTTCGATCTATACTCCGTCCCCACCCGCCCTCGTCTCGGCAGAGCCGGAGCACTCGGATGATTTTATTTCCACGCGCCGAGACGCCTTTCAGTGTTAAATTAGCTCATTTCGGAGGTGAATGCCTCTTGGACAATTCCGCTCTATTTTCTCAGACCAAACTTGACATTTAATTCCTTCGCTGCGGTGGGGTTCTTTCAGCTATTCCAGGTTCATTATGGTAAATGGCCTTTACCGAGCAAGTGTTTCTGCGTGAACTTCACTTTCACAGTGAGCTTGTTTCGTAGCGGGGCAGAGAGACTGTAATGGCTCAACTGTGTTCACATAAACATCGCTTACCGTGGGATGATTGCCAGCGCCGAGCCAAAAGAATTACGGCATACTTCTGCAGGCTACATAACCCATCTACTGTACAGACAGCCTATCGGATATCGCGTGCTTCCCCAGACAGCCTGTAGACTTCTACAATATGTTAACAGATGGTAATTAGTGTCACAGCAAACGTTTACAAACTCCAGAGAGTGTACAGAATACATTTACAGCCAGTCTATACAGTGTTACTGCGTACATTTACAGATCACCAATAGCAATATGGCATATACTTTTAAATACAGCCAGTAATGTTACAGCATAGATACGTCGACCAATTGGATAGCATCTGTTTGATTTGATATATTCACAGCCAGCAAATAACACTGCTGCATACGAACTAAGCGAGCCAATGTTAAAGCATAGACTGTCAGAATACTTAATTGTAATTTTTAGTATATATTTTTAAATGACATAAAAAGTACGCTGAAAGTATACTTTCTTATTTTATAATATCGTTATAATAATATTATTATTATTAATATAAGAAAGTATACTTGCAGTGTACTTTTTGCTATTAGTATGCTTCTTAAAAAATATATATATATATAATAATAGTAATAATAATAATAATGTTATATTTTATATATTATACTAATAGTAAACATTTGACTAAAAGTATACTTTATTATTTGTACAATGTTTTATCATAATATTTAATAATAATAATTATTAATATTTATTAAAAGAACTAATAGAACACTGGAATTTTTACAGCCAACAAACTAAATCTTTTCACGTTCGTCTTGATTTTATTTCGTTCTGCTTTATTACCCACTGGAGTTTTAATGCGCTCAATTAATTATTTAAGTAGCGTTCATTTTGCTCGACTATATTGATGCATCTTAATTTATGCAACGCCGACTCATGAATGTTATTATTGTCTTCTCACATTGACGGCTCTCTCAGATGAGAATGAAAGTCTAATCTAAAACCATTCTTATTTACCAAAGTGATTATATAAATAACTTTGCATTACTGTTATTTCACACCCATGCCCAAATTTTGATTTCCATCTCATTTCTGTCTGGTTTATGATTATGATGTTAGAAAAGCAAAATTACTGCCTGCAGCCGTCCAAGCAGTAAATGAGGATCCTCTTTGAAAAGTACTAGGGCAATTTTATTTATTTATGATTGACAATTGCAGCTCGGTAAACAGAAAGATTACAGACGATGACGTAATTCTTACACTCGAAGAGCAAATAGTCTTCACAATCTCTTGGTCTCTGTAGCGGTTGATTGACCAGAGAGATGTCAATAGTCCCAGAGGAGAGACCAAAAAAACACATTATAAGCACAGAAAAATGAATACATATGGAGTGCCGACCTCATACCGGACCGTGTCGAATCGCATGGACTGATCTTGCAGCGTAGGTGAGTGTTCCGGCCTCAGCTCGGTCCACAAACCCAATGACATGCCTGCCAACACAAATCAGTGTTTCAGATATCCTGACAGGAATGCTATCAGTCAGAGCCGAGCGCAGCGGCTGCCTCCGATTGTTTGCTGCAGGGGAGAGTGAAAAGAGGAATGTGGGGTGAAAGAGAGAAGGATGGAGCAAAAACTTGTGTGGGTGGGAGGAAAGTGTCAAAAAATATAAGCTGCAGAATACGGCAGGTAATGGAATCTGTACATTTTTATACATTTGCTTTTAAGCACAACAGAAAGTGTGATAATGAACTGGATTTAAAGCAGCAATCTGCAAAAGCTGCAAATTAATTTTATTATAGTTAAAAATAAACAAAAACGTCAGCATAGCATAGCTGGTTAGTGCACCGACATATAGCATTAATGCTTTCGCGGCGACCCGAGTTCAATTACCGTTTTGGAGGGTCCTTTGCCAAACCCGCTTCCCTCCAATGTTTTCATGTCATGCAAAAATCAAGTCAAGAATATTTACAGTGCATGGTGTGTCAAAAATGACTTTACATAAATTGACTTTCTCGAAGTGTAAAGAATGCAAAAACAGATCTTGAGAATGTACAGTTAACTCAAAAATAAACATTTGTCATAATTGCTTTACCTCTATGACCTTGACTATTCAAATCTGTAATAAATCTGTGCTATGTTACCTTAGAATGAGCTATTTCTATCTACATACAGTGCGGGTCGCCTTCGCCATGTTGTTTTTGCTCTCCAGAGTGCATTTTGTGAAAATGTTATTTTCAAAGAAGCAAAAACATGAAGACATTCAGCCACTGTAGTGCTTCGAAAAAGAGAAGTGAGTGGTGGAGTGAGCCGTTGGTTGCGATTCGCAATCTTACCACTAAAATGTCCACATTGCTCCTTTAACTAAGACATAGTCCTGACGTAAACTAAGCCTCATCTGTAAAACCGGGCCTATAAGTCTTATGTGCACTATATAAACCATTTTCAGGCGAATTTCTAATGGTCTGTGCCCATGTTAGACCTTTTTCTGCCTGTAAATGTAATTGTCACAACAATGCACTTTCGATTTTACCTGCAAGTCAATGTGACACCCAGATGCATGAGTGCTAATACAAATGCACATGAAAGCCATTGGGCATTAAATCCTCATGCGGCTTCACAGAGAGTCCTGAGGTCATCAATGGCTTTAAAAAACAACACAGTCTGATTGTTAAAACTACCGTGTACTCTCTCTCTCTCACTCTCTCTCCTGCACAATAGACCACATTTCATTAGAAGCATCAGCGAGGTAAAATATGGAAGGCAAATTGCCTGCCGTGAGATGCCTTTCAAAGCAACAGTGGCTGAGAGCGGGAGGTCTTGTTAATGAAGGAACGAGAAAGTCTCCGGATGAACATGTGTCTATGTACCACCTCTTCATATGGCGCCTATTGATTTGGTCTCACTTCATCAGGCAGTGGATTTTCACGTCCTTCACACAGAAAGTGTAAACAGGGCTCTCTGCGACCTTGTCGTCAGCATTACAATGTGTGTCGAGCAGATAAGGGTTTGATTTTAAAGCCTCTGAGACATGGATGGCAAAGTAAACCAACACTAAAAATTAAGTGTTTGCTGAAAACAAACAAGTAAATAAATGCATCGAAAAAGGAGATTTGCGATTCGAGGCACACTGTATGCCCGCTTTAAAGGTCATGGATCTATTTGTGTTCTGTGGGGAAATTAGTCTTCCGAAATAACAAATTTAATCTGTGAAACGTGGCTGAGAGATATTTGTATGAGTGGAATGAGGTAAAATCACTGTGACATCTTTATGTAATCTCGCCGTGACTCAGCCCCAATGAGTCGCCGTTTAACATTCAGTCTGGACTGCATGCTATTCAGAACAAATTACATCTTGCACACACGGTGCTGGTAAAACATGTCTTGTTTTGTGTTCTTTTACAGTGGGAAAATATTGCAGCGCAGCCCAGTTTATCTGTAACTCAAGTCCAGATACAGAAATGGCTCTATGATCTGTTAAAGTAAATTTTTGTGCTGAACGCCATCTTAAACGCTACTCATGCATTCAGTACTCATGCTGGATTCATGCCGTTGCTATGCCGCTGGTTACTAAGTGATGTAATCAAAACACCCCCCCATGCAAACTGCCCAGTCGCTGGCTTTGATTTAATTACCTGTACGTCTTTGTCCGACTACAGATTATTTGATTATTTTTCTCATTTAGTCAACCATTTTAGCATCGCAGCTTAGACAAAGACAAAAATAACCTTCCCCTCTAAACAGTGATCTATGCATGACCACTGTTGGCAGAAACAAGCCCTCACATACTGTAGTAATCGTTCCTGAGTTTTATTTCTCTTCTCTCGAGCAGTCGGAGGTGAACGTGAGCATGGTGAAACCAGGATGAGACCCTGCTCCAAGCGCCCTTCCCTCACCGGCCAGAATGATGTAATGCACGAGGCCGCGGTTAGCGCCGTGAGCAAAATTGAAGTCAAACATTTGAATGCACTGGATTATAAGTGCCGGCGAGGGGAGCAGATGTCTCTCTCGTTCTGTCTCTCCTCGTATCAGGTGGGTTTAGACAGCTGCGTATGGAAGTGAGAGTGGGAGATGCGATTGGAGAGGAGGGGAAAATGGGCCATTATGACAACAGCAATATGGGAAACAATCAGGCGATGGGGGAGACGGCAGAGAGTGGGATTGAGTACATGTGAAGTGAGAGAGAGCTGTTATTGACAGAATAAATAAAGAGAAATATATAAGACATTGCAGTAAAACAAATGAGAAAAAGAGTGAATCTTTTCTTTATACAAAATCCACCATTATAGCTGCTAGTTCACAGCGAATGTGATGCGTGTGTTCACTTTAAAGTTAAAAACAAAACATTTGCTCTGATTGATCTAAAATGTATTTTATTGTAAAATGATTTACAAACAAAAGGCAGCTCAACTAAGCCATATTTGATAAACAACCGCTTGTTTGTGCTGTCAATAATTGCAATTCGTGGCTTATGAATGAAATATAATTCTTCAGTATTTCACTGACTGTTGCTAGATCTAACACCCAATTTATCTCCATTCCACAAACTTCATTCCACTATAAATTGACTACAAATCAACTTATTAAACCTGCTTTTTTGGAAACTTGCTAACTTAGATCGAGAAAAGTCCTCACGACATAAAGTTTTCAAAACAATTCATGAACATAAAACTGAATTCCTATTTGTCACTACAAAGTTACTACATTTATTCTGCCTGACGGTCTGAAACATTCAGTTCCTTCTAAAAATTTAAATTTGCTGAAACCTCAGATTTTCAAATTTGCTGTTTGTCAGGAAATACAAAAACAACACAAAATATTGAGATGCAAGGTTTTAAAAGAATAGCAGCAATATGTTGTTATTCAGTGATTTTATATTTAAAACACAATAGAACATTTTACAGATTTAATTGGAATTGTATTGGTTTTCATGGAAGCTATAATGGTGTCTACTGGTATGTAATGGATTGTATCGGTGGGGTGTTATGTGGCAGATTATTGCTTTTGCCAAAATACAAAAATAATTTTTTATTGGTTCCAATGGAAAAAGCTAATGGTTCTTAATGTTTTTTTTTAGATTAGATTAGATTAGATTCAACTTTATTGTCATTACACATGTACAAGTACAAGGCAACGAAATGTAGTTTAGGTCTAACCAGAAGTGCAATAAGCAAGTGCAGGATATACAGTTGTGCATTAATACAGAATAAAGCAAAAATTATGAAGAATTTACAAGTGGGAATGTACTATGAACATGATATGCAGATGGTTATTTACTAAAAACAGAAATTCACTGATGGATATGTATAATATAAATTAGACTATGCAGAACAGTAGTGCAAATGAGTATAAAGTGTGCATAAATGATGGACAGAAGCTATTAAGTTAAAGTAAACAGTGCAGTAGATGAGTTATTGCAGTATTCAGTATATAGTACTGGAGTGCAAATGATGCTGTATATGTGTAATAGTCCAGTAGTGCAAATGATGCAGTATAGTATAATAGTCTGGTAGAGCAAGTAAACATGTAGTACATGTGTAGACAGTCCAGTCGTGTGCTTGACAGGCCTGTAGTGTACATTTTAATGGAAACCATTGGAATTTCTATTGGGTTTCCTTTTATCAGCAAGGTTGTGATGTCACAAAAAAACTTGTTGCTTTATTTAAAATAAACAAAAATCAGTTACTTAACAAGTAAAATCAGTGTTCAGTGTCTCTTTACTCTGATCTGCAATGGTAAACTTATAACATTAATTTTGTGAAATGTCAGTTTGACTTCATTTGACTTCAACCCATAAATATGCAAAGTAACCTGCAGTTTTATGTTTAGTAAAACATAACATCATCAACATCAATTTTCACCCGGTTTCACAACTCAGCAGAGAGAGTTTCACAGATTCTGGCCGAGCACCAAATCCACTAAGAGCAGCAAGCACTAAAAGAGGAATTAGTGAAATGACACATGATTAGATCAGATGATTAATGTTTCCCAATAAATGCTTCGGTGACAAGACTTTATCCTGAAGGCTTTCAGTAAGACTAATAAAGACTATTAAAGTTTGCAGCTGTTTAAACTTTTAGAGCGAACATGTTTCTTAAAGCACAAGAAAATCTTCAGCGGAGGGGAGAACTTTACATACTCACGGGATTCGAAATATTCTCCTCAGGAAAAGGCCACAGGTCTCACAGGAAGGGTAGTAATGAAGAGTGTTCTGCATAATTGAAGAAGAGATATATCCGCCTAACATATACAGAGCTAAATCTCAGTTTGCTGGTCCAGTAGAGATTCTCCACACACTGTAAAAAAAGAAATGTTGGTTCAACTTTAAAAAAAAAAAAAAAAAAAGTAAATATGTGACCCTGCATCACAAAATGATTTGATGTCTTAAGTAGCACAAGAACATTTGTAGTAATTGCCAAAAATACATCGTATGTGTCAAAATGAGCCATTTTTCTTTTATGCCAAAAAACATTAGGATATTAAGTAAAGATCATGTTCCATGAAGATATTTTGTAAATTTCCTACCATCAATATATCAAAACTTTATTTTTGTGAGTAATATGATATGCTAAGGACTTCATTTGGACAACTTTAAGGGTGATTTTCTCAATATTTAGATTTTTTTTGCACCCTTAGATTCCTGAGTTTTAAAAAGTTGTATCTTGGCCAAATATTGTCCTATCCTAACAAATCATCAATAGAAAGCTTATTTATTCAGCTTTTAGATGATGTAAAAATCTCAATTTCAAAAAATTGCCCCATAAGACCAGATCCAAGGTCACATTTTAGTTAACATAACAAAATTAATTAGTTATCTAATATTCTTTTAAGTTGAATGAACTCAAAATTATAAGGCCATAGGTTACTTTTTTCTTATAGGTTAAGTTATCCCAAATATTTTTTTTTGCAGTGCACAGACATTAAGGGTCTTAATTTATCATGTAGGGATTTACACAGAAATGGATTTAACAAGAAACAAGATAAACAAAACAAAAGTTTGACTCATTTAGATAATCACTTAATTATTAGAGTTAATATGCAATGCCAACTTTCCCAAACATTTCTCAAGACTAAATCTAATGATCATTTCAATCTGCTAATCTATGTGCTAATAAGGATCTAATGATATTGACATCTGCTTGCTTCAAAACATTACAGCTGAATAAAGTGGTAACCCATCTTTTAAAATCTGTGATATGTCAAGTTGTGCAAGTAAAAAGTAGTAAAATACGCCGAATACCTTTCTTGTACATTGAATAACTTGGACATACAGACCGTAGATGCTACAAGCATGAGTCAACGTCACCGCTCTATTGGAAAAGGTAAGGCTGTCCAGTGAGAATCTTGCCTATAGCAGGGAGTGAGGCAGCTCACTATGTTTTGTAGCACAGCAAATCTTTCTCGCTTTCTTTTGCAGTCCATCTCCTCTGATGACTGCCATTACACTCATTCTAATCCTCTCAAGCTCGGCAGCCGATGCGTTCTGCCGTGTATGACGGACCGCTTCTCCAGGTGGTTGCTGTGACTGATATGGTCTTGTCACTCGTCTCTCTGTTGACTGATCTCATCCTTCTTTCACCCTTTTTCTTTTTGCTTCACTCATCCCTCTCCCGTGCGGTTAGCCTCATCTAAAGACCATCGGCAATCACCACGTCTCTCTTCCTGTGTACTGGAACTGATTGGCTCGACAGCTCCATTATAAAAGGAAGGGTTTGATTGCTCATACGGTGCGGTCCAGACGCACATAGAGTTACTCTTGTGGATGCTGCGTTTCCTCTTCACGATCGGAAGCTTTGACCCGGAGCGTTCGCGCGGAACAAGGTCATGGCTTTAGCGTACAGGTCGGTCGGACGGAGTGAGATGAGCTTGAGAATGTGAGAGACGGAGCATATGGTTTGTCAGAGGGCTTCGACAGTTTTGATAATGATACAGTGCTGGGTGGTAAATCTGATTGTAAGACTTTACTATAATAAAAATTCAAAATGAATTTTACAGGCTTATGATTAACAAAAGCTTTTAGGGGTGAACTAACATTTTTAAGGAACGATACATCGTTTTAAAGAACCTACAACGCACAGTAACAACACATTCTTAAAGAACTATATAACTCAAGAACCATGACGGTTCTTGATAAAAAAATACTACTGTAAATTTTTAAAGGCCTGTTCAAACCAAAGATGATAATGATAAAGTTTATAAATTGTTCTTAATTTAGATGCACATCAGAGACCACATCGTAGCTATAACTTTATATATAGACGGTTTAAAGCAACAACATAAACAAAGGTTACTGCGCTTGCGCGCTTTTGTGGCCCAAACTTCACTTCTGGTACAAAGAATAGAGTCCCTGCAGATTATTTTTTATAACAAGCAAAATAAATAACAAGTAATTGACATTAGCTAACTTAAAAGTATGTCTAAGTCAGTATTATTTTGGGTTACTTACCAGTAGAAGAACGTTCATTATAAAATCAAATATTAATACACATTAATAGTAATATAAATGAAATAAAATATAAATAGTTATATTATTAGCCTCTAGCCAGACCGATGAAACTGTCTATAGAGGAAGAGGAATTTGGTTGGGATTACTTGATTTTTTTTCCAGCTGATAAACAATAAAACATTGACTGCCAATAAAAAAATCCTTTAGAATTTAAAGGCTCATGCATTTAAAATGTACTATTGATGAGATTTATGACATATAAATTTTACTTTAAGACATATTGCTTACCTTAAAAATGCCTCATCACCCTAAAAACTGTCAAATTTAAAGATTATTATTGGTTTTCTTTCTAAAAAAATAAAATGTTAAATTGAGTAATGTAAAAAGACTTCTTTCTTTATTAATTGAAGTTCCCTCAGCTAAGCGGTGGACTGGGCATTTGTACAATGTCCTTACGAACCCAAGGCCAGCTATGGCTGCTGCTTTGACAAACAGCGTGTGCATGTGCGTCAAGCATTTAAAATGATAATTAAAGGTGAGGTCTTTCTTTTTCAGTTGTTTATAATTAATCCTCCTGCACTGCACATCCATCAGTGAAAGTCAAAGTGCAGTGCAAACACATTTCCTCTCTTCCCGACCCACTGATCTAAAACAAATAACAAAATCAACAGCTGAGTCCTCACAACAAATTACCATCAAATATTCACATAATAAAAGACAAATCCACAGCCCGGCTTCACTAAACCTGCTCTGATAAACACAATCAAAGACAACCGATGGGTAAAAGCATCAAATAAAATGTGGCCTTATTCTTCAGAAAGCACTTTTTGTGTCAGAAACTCAGTTCTGCTTTAGGTAAATCAAATAGGGGTGAAACTGATGTGTGGGTTTAGAAATAGCTTCAAGTATGTCTGAGGATTCAGATAATGCTTTTAAAAAAATAAGAATTACCATTGCATTGTTCAAAATATGTATGGCGGCCTTCTGTAAAACACAAAAGATTTTTAGCAGAAAGTTGTTAACAGCTCTTTCATATAATAAAGCATGCGGCAATAATAGTCCATCATGATTCACAGAAATTCTTTGATAAAAGCCCATTTAAAAATTTCTAAAAAGTATCTCTGATCCTTTTTGATCATTCAGAATGGTTCTTTAAATGATACAGAAAAAATACATATCATTTTTCAATATACTGTAAATGTAATGTAATAAGTAAAATGATTTTTATTATTTTATTATTCAAACTAAATAATAGTCATAATATATAATATATTAGAATAATAGTAAAATGATCTAAACTATGGAATAACACAAACATAAATATGGGAATAGATTACCTCAAAGATTACGTATTTTTATATGCAAACCCCCGGAAGCGAGTTAGCATTTTAGCACTTCTGGTTCCATCGCCCCAAAGTCTATGATTTTTTTATAGGTTTGTGGTAAATCACCTAAAATAAGATCTGTGGTTATTTTCACATTTTAATCTATGATAAAAACATGTTCATTATAACCCTCATGATTTTTAAAATCCTTTTTGTGTCTTAAAAACGGCGGTGGCTAACAAGTTGCTAAAAGCGACGACATCCTTTGACGGGGACATTAAACATCATTGAGCATATAAATCTCACAAATAATGCAACATGGACACAAATCTCTAAATACATGAATGGAGATTCATTCACTGAGTAAGTACTTATCAGGAAACACGTTTTTAACAGTGCGGCGCTAACTTTAGGGCTGGCTTACAAAAATACGTCATCCCTGCACCACTTTACGAGGTGACTAAAGAAAATTCAAAGCAAATGAAACTCTTCAATTTTAGCAACTTCAAATTTCAATAAATTTGTAAAAATATAATTTTTAAAATAAAACAAGATTGTCTTTTTATCAAATAGTTTCTAGGACTTCCCATCTATTCTGGGCTCTTATTGGCTTTCTAATGAAAGAAATTCATAGATTGGCATAAGTGTTTCACATACAACATTATGTTGTATTACATTTTTATACTTTCAAAATATATTTCATACAGAACAAAAATAAAAACAAGAACCAAAAAAGCATCACTCTTCTCCCATTACCTGTTTGATTCGACAAGAATCAGCGCTGCCCTTCACTGCTAAACAAGGTCACTATCACACAACCCAAACACACACAGGCGCACACAATCTCTTTGAAACGATATGAGAAGCAGACGTGCACGCTTTGCGTGGGTCTCCGTTTCCAAGGCTACTTATTAGAATAAATCCATTTTTATTCTCTCCTCTGCCAGGCAATTAGCCACCTCTCTCCCTCATCAGTCAAAGAGTCAAGCACTCGCACCTGGAAGGTGTCTCTTTCTTTATCTCGCTCGCTCTCTTTCTCTTCCTGACCCTCTTCTTTTCTGCCCCGCTCTCTCTCTCTCTCTCTCACTCAGTGTTTTGAAGCAAGACCCATTTATCTTCCTCAGACACAGAGAGTGACGTGTAGCCTGGCAGCTTTGGCCTTGCTGGAGAACTCGAGCCTCACCTTCTCTCACCCTAAAAGACGCACACGCTACTAAGCGCTTACTCTTCGACATTCCCATACTGTAATTTTTCATGTGCACTGAAATCTATGTTTAGTATTGAGCCTGTCAGGCGGTAATAACGTATCTTTAATAATTCGTATTTTTAATTAGCATTTGTCTTGCTTTTCAGTAAAAGAAGAAAATTATATTAAAACATCCTTAAAATAGCATACATTTACTAGAATAACATAATAATATATTAAAGTGATTGTTCACCCAAAATGAAAATTGTGTTTGAAACACAATATGACTTTCTTCAGAAGGACACGCCAAATAATGGCAGTCCCCATTAACTTGCTAACTTGCTACTGCCGTTGTTTGGGTGCCAACATCTTTCAAAATAACTTTTGTGTTTTGAAAGGAAGTCATACAGGTTTAAAATGACAAGAGGGTGAGTAAACGTTGACAGAATTTTCATTTTGGGGAGAACTATCCCTTTAAGGTTTGTTTAGTGAAGTTTTGTGAGGTTCATATTGAGGTAGAACATAACATATACTTTAATGCATTTGGCTGACGCTTCTACCCAAATGCAAGCTATACATTTTTTAATCAGAAAGTGTGTTTGCTGGGATCGAACCCACGCAATGCATTACTAATTGATGCTTTTTAAAACCTTGACGTGTGTTGGAAATAGATGGCTAGTCTACTGTATGTCCATGAAAGAAAAAAATCTTTTCAGTCTGCAAATGAGAACACGTTGCTTGTTATTTTAAGTGTGAAATATATTTCCAGCCCATATGTAGCCATGAGCGTTATGAGTTTCGTTGCTAGAGCCTACGGCCACATAAAATTGTGTTCAACGATTTGTTAAATATCCATTTTCAGTGGATGCAATAAAACCCTCGGCCCGCTCGGAAACGTCCTTGGGTTTCAGCTGTTAGGGCTCATCAAGGCCGTTTGAGCACAACAGAGGGAGAACAGCCGAGATGCTAATGAAATGTCCCGAGAGGTCATTATATTAAAATCAATAATGCCTCATTTCCATGGTAAAGTTGCTGCCTGGCTGGCCAGAATTAGTTCTGTTGTCTGTGCCGATGGGGGTATAAGATAAAAGCTTCCGCCGAGAGCCTTGTGCATTCAAGAGCTCTTTCACAACAGAATAGCAAAGCATTCTCCAGCACTTTACGGAAGAAAACCATGCGTATGCATAACAAAAGGCGGACCCGTGTGGCTGCGGTCTGCGAGAAATGTCAGTTGTGCTGCGTGGAGCACGCCTGCATCAATGCAAACTTCTGTTGACTTAATCTAAAGCATTCAACCTGCCCTTTAGCAATGCTATACAACAAACCCCAAAAGTGTTTCTTAACACAAAAGTAAACACAATAGACGCCTGGTGCCTCTCCGGTACCAGATCCAACACCTACGGAAACCGTTATTACGGATGAAGAACGCATTCGTGTAGCCCATCCTAACAGAACAGCGGAGGGTTTATGTGCCAAATGACTTCTTTATTCTCACACACAGAGTCATTTTCTGCCAATATTTACCAGATCTAATCTAGCCTACAGCCAAAAGGACTAATTGAGGATTATTTTGAGAAGTGCAGACGTTCCTTATGTGGCCAGATATTTAATACCGCAGTTTCAACAAAATCAACCTCATTAACATTTTGTAGTCTCTTTGATTTATTAAATTCATCCGCCTGTAATCTTGTTTAATGATATGCAAACACATGCAGGCCAGTGAAAAGAAAAAGAGTGAGTAAATGAAAGAAAGAGAGCAGTAGTGATACCTAAAAAAGTGCATGCAATTATGCCCCGCCCATTTATGACTTGCATGCTCTCCACCAATCGCATTTCATGGTGCGATAATCAACTGATTATATTCTTTAGGCATTTCTCTCAATTTCACACATCGCTCTCTCTCTCTCTCTCTCACGCTTGCCTGGATTGCGGTGGGGCTCCAGCACATTTTCCTCATGCGATTTACTTTCGATTAAGGGATTAAAAATCAATTATGCAGGAAGTCATGCGTGGGCGTGATTACGACGGCGCAGGACCAAGCAGTTCATCACAAAGCGTTTCATCTCCGCAGACAGTTACACAGCAACTTTATTCTTCCCTGCCCACACGTGCTAATTTTGCGCACGTTAAATAAAGAAATACTAATGTTTGGTAGTCTCTTTATATTCAGAAGTCAGAATATAGTCAGAATTGAAGAGAATATCACAATAAATGTCTCAATTTGCATACTCCTACTACAGAAACAAGTGTGTACTTTGTTGACGATGAAAGTAAGGGTAAAAAAAGGTGCTTTACAACAATGCCATAGAAGATTTTTGGTTCCCCAAAGAACAGCTCACAGGTTTAAAAAAAAAAACCGTTTCTTTCTTTTTCATAAAGGGCTTTCGCGCCGCAAGAACGATTTCATAGTTCCGGGACGATTTGCCGGAAGTACCTGCTTTTTGTTGGGTTTGCTCCGCAGGAACTGGAATTTTAGTTCCGCTGAACCTTTTTGGAGGAATACTTTATCTCCTTCTCTGAGGCAGGGTCTAAACCAGCATGACAGGAACAATCCATGACGTAAGCAAATGCTGATTGGCCGAACTTCTGTTGTTGGTTGTCGTTGTACATCACTGAATAGTTCCTTTTGCCGGTGCGAATGCGATTGGGAAAATGGCCTGAGGAAAACTTAGTTCACGAACGTTAGCCCTCTTTACTTGTTCCAGAATCCGGACCCAAGGCGCCTATAGTCTAATAAAGAACATTTCTCCACTACAAGGAACCCAAAGGTTATTCGGATGTTGAAGTTTCCTATAAATAAAACCATTCAGCCAAAAATGGCATCTTTTTTAAAGAGTGTAAATAAAATTGCATCTTATTAATATTTTGTGCCGTCCTGTATGTATTTGTACTATATGCAAGGATCTGTCCAATTTGCTTTAAATTTCATTATTATTTAACGCTCAACTAATAAAGCATGGTATTAATTTTCAGGGAATGCATGAACTGATAAATGTTGCCAGATCAATCAATGTAAACTTTAGTATTATCCTCTCTCCAAAACCCTTCCTTCCTAAAACATGAATGCCAACCCCATGTTAGACAACCCAATTGGGCAAAACGATTGACAGGCAGAGAGCTTTTTCAGATTGGTCGAGTTTTCAGAGTAGCTAAAACAGCACAGGTCATTTTTAGTGCTGTCACAGAGACGGGTGTGATTTCTCAGAACACCCATTTCAGTGACATCTGTCAGGCAGTAAAGGCATTTTATATGTAGTTTTAAAAAAAACAGACAAAAAAACCACTGCACCTTTAACTTTTAGGTTCACACATCAAAAACTGTTGCAACCATGCAATTGTCATGCCTTTTTCTGAAACTAAAAAACGACACAGAATTCCCTTTTCCACATGTCAAGTATGTTGTGGGTAGCGTAAAACAGCATCCATGGATGCATTCCTCAAAACTCCACTAAAAAAAACTAGTGTGCTACTGGAATACTTATTTTAAACAAACAAACAAAAAAAAGGAAATATACTTGAACTTTATTTTTATATAATAATAAAATATACATACTTTTAAAGGGCCATCAGGCCATCTTTGGTGTAATATTTTCAACATACACTCTGTAAAATTTGATTTGGGACACAATAATCCTAATCTCACAGATATGGAATTATAACATGGCATTTGTAGCCGGAGATATCACATGCATTTGCTTTTTGTTTCCTTGTGTGTTGCGGCCTGTCAGTTCTGTGCGTTTCAAGGGTTTGTTTTATTTTAATGGCCCGTCATCTGTTTCAAAGTGTGTGGTGGTAAACGTCAAGTCTTGAGAGCAGTCGTAAAGTAGAAAGACATTCAGAGTTTATCCTGAAATGTTCAGAGGTCATAATCCCACCCGCCTGGGGATGGCAGTGCTGTGGACAGCTCTGAGCTGTATTTCAAAGCCGGACAAATTCTACCTGTCAGGATTATTGATTTGCCAATACGTATGAAGGGACTCAGTGAAGCCTTCACAACAGAAGCAGCTTTAACTTTACACGGCAGACAGAGGAAAGCTTTTCTACTGTCATCTGCAATAATGCGCTTATGCTCACGAGATGCCTGTGTGTGTTTATGGCATTTGTGTGTGCCGTCTTTTTAGTAGTGTTTCTATATGAACATTTTTATGTCGTGACCCGGACGTGAAGTGAAAAGCATCGGTCATTCAGGAGAAAAGTGCTGAAGCAAAATCACTCTCTCTCAATATTCTTGACAGTATCCTTGTGTTTCCCAAAGACCTTCATTAATGCCTACTCATCATATAAGAAAATGTGTGACTTTCAGACAGCGTGTGTATAAATAGAATACAGGACAGTCATGATGGAGGCGAGGGAACCTCGCTTGCAGAAAATTTAGATGTTTTCTGAAACCTGCCAAATTGTAAATCTCATTAAATAAAAGGACCATCTGTTTCTTACGGGCAGTTGCTTTCTGAAAGCTTTAAATGATACCAGAAAAACATAAATCACATTTCAAGGGTGGATCAAACCAGAAGGTGAAAATGTTTTTTTTCCCAAAGCAATAAAGGACGTATCTGGAGAGAAAGGATTTAAACAACATTACCTGATGCCTCAAAGCTCATAATTCTGTCACTGTGTGTATGTGTGTGTCTTTATGACACTATAAAATCATCTAATATTGCCATGACCACATTACATAGCATGCGATGTGGAATTCTGTTATTTTGACTAGCGGTATTAAAAGTAGTTTAATTTGAAGGCAATGACAGGTCGATCTTTATATGATGCGTGTGTGTTCTTGTTTGTCTCCTCTCTCCTGGGGCTCAAATGTCAAAAAGCAAAACCTAGATCAACCTATGAAATCCATTTTTTTAAAAGTAACTTGTTCAAGTTAACCTGACTTTTATTTTGAAGCATCAAACGAAACATGGGTTCAAATCTCAGAGAACACACATACTGCTAAAATGTGTGTCTTAAATGTGATGCATGTTGTTTTGGATGAAAGCATCTGTCAAATGTGTAAATGCAAGCAATATTTGTATATATGCAGAAAATGCATATGTTTCAAACAACCCCGCTTGTCAAATCATATCGGAGCACTGGAAGTAACTCAACCGTCCAGCAAACCACACACACGGAGCTCCACCAGACGAAGAGGTCGAGTTATTTGTTATAATTCAGCTGTAATTTCAGAATTTTCAAACTTTCGGATGAGATTTATAAATCTGGAGGGAGAGCGCATCAATCTTCCTTTTGGCTTTAGCTGTGTGCTGTCAGAAGATAGATGCTCTCAGCAGTCCCCCCCGACACCACAGAGCGGTCATATCTGCCTGCGTCAAGCATGGCTGACCACTGCTTTTCCAATACAACCTCTAACACTCAAAACCCACAGCCATGATTCTATTCACACACACTGCGTTTTTCACGCGTGTCACTTTGCGCTCGCACACAGAGCCGAGCAGGAGTTCGTGTTTAAGCCTGTCATGCTGACAAATGGCTGTTTCTGATTAATTTCTTTATTAATGTTCCCATTTTTGCTTTTCCAAATGAACCCAATGACTAATTCTCATCAGACACATGCCATTTCCTCTGCAATTACACAGAACCACACGGGAACCTCCGGAATCAAGTCTTAAAGCACCAGATTTCGTTTTGCAGAGTCACAACTGACGTCCAAATATGTTCAAGCAAGAAATCCAAGCGTCGATTATGCAAATGTCTCTGTCAGGCGATGAGTAGATGAGATGGATTTCTGTTTAATATTTAAATGAGCACTTTAAAGTCAAAACATAAAAAAACATATTTATCCGCATGCTATGTTGCCTGTATGCACACACTTTTTTGTGCTAATTCAAGCTCGGAAATGATTCAATCCTGGCGCTAATTCTAGGAAAATGGCGTCTGCTCATGCAGCGCTGGATACAAAGCCAGCATAAGCTTCGTATTATATGAATTCATGAGCTCTGAATCACAGCAGTTGCAGGCATTTTAAAAGACGCCTATTCGGGTCCTATGAAGCATTCAGGCACTGAGGGTAAGCTCTCCTCTCAGAGTCTGTGTATTTTCAAGTTCACAAAATGTATGCACTAGTCTAAATGCAAACACACGGCAGTTCCAGATTTTCATTGGATGTATGAAATATTGAGAAACAAATAAGAAACATAGAGACACAGATTGCTGGGACTGGGTGTGACAGCACAAACTGGTCCCAGTGTGAGCAGTACTGGTTTGAGTGAGCATTTCCATCTGCTACAACTAACATTCATTATGTATGAGTTTTCCAAATGCTTGAAATTGTTTAAGACAAACGCTAAATGTAACAGACTGTGTCAGAGAAGACAGATTTCATCAGCTATATGAAAGATGCCTCAAGTGTAAATGTTTAGTAATTATCAGTCGACATGTACAGTAAATTAGTGTGGATGATGTGGTACAGCGGTTAAAGCTCTCCCACAGGAAAAATAAAATCACTAATGAGATTTCCTTCATCCACAAATGAGATTTCAGAATACTCTAGTAACCTCACAGCAGTGCACTTAAAAACTACCGCATAGCAACACCCTGGCAACCACCCGCAACACAAACAATGAAACCTAATAAGAACTCCATTAAGTCTTCTAAGCTGAGAAATGCCAAGCAGTAAATTAGTCCTCTGGATGTAATAAGTACATTAACATTTACATACTTGGCAGACGCTTTTATCCAAAACGACTTACAGTGCATTTCGTCTATAATTTTTTTACAAGTGCGTGGTTAAATCTATGACCTGTGCTATAAGTTGATGTAATGCTCTACAAACTGTGATACAAGACTTTATTATATTCTAAACCACTTTTAATAAAAGTATTTGCCAAATGAGCACTTAGCGGTCCGTAGAACTTCACAGAGAGCTTTACAGAACTTTCATCATTCAAGCTAATATTAACTTACTTAGTAATATTAGTAGCAGAATTTATATTTCAATAAAAATCAGTAATTGAGAACCTAAGTACATCAAAAAACATCTCCTTACCAAATCTAACCAAATCTTAGCCTTCTCTCTTTAGATAAAAAGTCCAAATATAAGGGTCACTTTGGATAAAAGCGTGTGCTAAATGTAATAATGATTCATAAGTTGAGCTGTCAGGTACAATTTCACATAAAATGTCAGTTTGACTTTCACTTCAAATGTCAGTTTCACATCAGTCGAGGGAAAATATGTAAAACAATTTTGTTTCTAACAGAGATGCTACAACGAGGCAAGAGTATTTTTGTAGGCCTTCCCTTAACCAAAAGCCTATGGATTTTTCCCATAGACTTATGGATGATAACAAAAAAACAATCTGTAATTAACAAAGGTTTATGACACTTACACGTTTTGTCTATCAAAATAATCTTTCCAACTGCAACAATATTTGCTACTTTTGAAGCCTCGCCCTAAATACAATCGCCAAACAAAAAAGCTAACATGAGGCTATGAACGTTAACCCGACAAAAATCACGAGCGGGTTACAACTGGTGTGTTGTATGTCATAGAAAAAACGTGAACATATTAAGAGGGTTTGTTAACCACAGACCTTATTTTAGGCATTTACCATTCACAAAAGTGCTAAAATCGCTTCGGGGGTTTGCATACAGAAATAAGTCATCTCTGTGGTACTTTATTGCTGAACACTCTTAAAAATAAAGGTTCTTTAAACAAGGAACAGTTCAGTCAAAGGTTCTTTAAAAAACTGTTTGTTTCTTACCTTTTATAATCTGAGGGATCTTTTTTTATTGTACACAAAAGTTTTGGGACACTAATGTGTTCATATTTTTTCCACAATTTATAATAATAATAAACTCATCAAAATTATGAAATAAAACAAAGGGAACTATGGGAATTCTAAATAAATTAAAACATGTTATATTTTATCGTCTTCAGTCACCTTTCGACTAGAATTCACAGAAATGTTTTCATGTAATTTTATCAAGCAGCTTCTTGAGGTCTGAGATACTTTTTATGTATTCTGTGCTCCTATTGGCTGTTCTTTTTTTATTATTCAGTCAAAGTTGTCCATTTAAAACACATTTGCTATTAAATAAAATGTTTTAAAAAAACATATATATTTAGAACATTTCATTTTTGTCTACTAAACTAATTTCAGATACTTGACACCTCAGATCAAAAGATTTTATTTTATATAATGAGAAAAATTTCGCTCAAGTGTCCCAAAACTTTTGACCGCTAGTGTAAAGAACCTGTGGAAGCTAAATGTTCCATACAGCCAAAAATGTTTCTTATACGGCACCGTTCAGCACTTTTATTTTAAAGAGTGTATGGTGAAATCTCAGTTTGTGAATGATTGAGGTTTCAGGAAGCCGAACTGCGGCACCCACGGCACTTTTCATTTTTAATCAAGCTCTTAATGACGGTTGCGCCACAGTTGTGGCCTCAGGTATGAATGTATCTGAAACCATCTGTAATGGACTTTAATTACCCATTCACTCCTCCCACGACGTTTAATGGACACAAGGCAACACGCCGGCAGCGGCCGTCACAGTCTTTACTGCAGTGAGAGTGACAGAACTGACAAAACTCAGTGACAGTTTTACTGCAGCCATATTCAAAGACACAGTCCTTGTTTACACTGCCAGAAGCTACACACACAGTAGGAATGGTAACTACTAGCTGACCTTGGGGGGGGGGTTTCGGTCTGAGATAATTTATACAAATGAAAGCATTCTTTTTCTCTCTATCTGTTCGGGGATTGGACATTTCTTGACGGTGGAGAGGTCCCGCTCAACGTTATCCTCCACAAGAGCTGGAGCATTCAGACTTCTTTTGTCTTTGGGGAGTCAGGCAGAGGGCAGAGAAGTGTACGTGTCTGCCAGAGAGTTTAACATGGCAGTGAGGGCATTATCCAAACTGAAATTAAAGATTCGCCTTGGTTCAATGCTTTCGTGCATTTCGCCAGGGAGGTGAAGAGAGACGTTTTATTGAAAATGTACATTTGCCCGAGCCGGCACACCAGTAATGAAGCTCTGCGGATGAATCCGAAGGGGGTAAAAACAAAAACAGGAATATGGTTTTCTGTGAGAATAAACAGTTTTGTTTAGCATCGACAGCGGTTGAATCTGCTGCTTAAAATCACAGCGCTTCCTGCAGAAAGTGATTCACATAAGACGTACAAATGCGTTCGTGAGAATATGAAGAAGATGGTTTCGGGGCAATTTACCTTTGTGTTGTTTCAGAGTATCGTTCTAAAGAATAAATGGATAAAACAGAGCTCGAGAGAGAGAGAGCAGAGTGGCGTCTCACGAAACCTAAATGCTAATGGAGTTCTTTTCACAGAGTATTACTAAAAAGTCTGTTTTAGTAAATATTCATGAAATATTCATGTCGCGCTCTGCTCGTGGGCCAGTAAGTGGTGTATTTTCACAGGCGCTCGGCGGAATGTGCTGAAATGAGCAGAGGTGGGAGCGTGGGGGCTGATGGGTAACAGTCATGGTAAACTGATACTATAGTAAATTCATTCAAAATTATTGTATACAGCAATGTTTATAAAGGGAAATGTTAGGCTTACGTTAAATGTGAAACTAAAACAGTGCGTCAGTGAATCATTCAACCAATTCGTCCAAATGGCTCATTTATTCAAGAACGAATACGTGTCTTGTTGAATGACTCACTGAATCGTTATCTCGTCCGAGTCTTTCAAAACACAGATCTAAGTGTTTAAATCAACGTTTATGCGCATATGCAACATTACTTACGGTACTACTGTTTAAAAAACCTTTGTAATCTCCAAAAACTATAACCCACACTGTACAATGGATGTGAGGTCTGGGCCAAACCACTGAAAAAATCTTTATTTCTACAGTAAGTGTGAAGATGTTCTGATGGAAAGTTTTTCCTTATTCAGGAATCGCTCTTCCAAAAGTGTCTGTCAGCAGCACGGGGAGAGGGAAAAATGTGTAAGAACCTCTCCTGCTATTTTTTTCATTCCCAGCAGCTGTTGGAGGTCCTCATTGATTAAAGCAAATATGAAAATACACTCTTAGTGCTTCGGCACGTCTGCTTTATGCGCACACACACGCGCAGATGCGTGGAGGCTCTCAGGATGAGGCCTAAATAATAAGTATGTGGAGAAGACCATTGAGGGTGAAAAATCCTGCTATTCATTAATTTAGTTTTGTGTTAATGCTGAGCAAAACCTGCACACCCTCCAAGCCTCCAAGTGTGTGTGTGTGTGTGTGTGTGTGTGTGTGTGTGTGTGTGTGTGTGTGTGTGTACCCATATGCAGCTCTCACCAAAGCAGTAGGAGAGACAATTAAGCAGTGAGAGTATGAGAGAGAGAGAGAGAGTGTGTGAGAGAGAGAGAGAGAGAGAGAGAGAGAGAGAGAGAGAGAGAGAGAGAGAGACTTATTCACTACACTGCAGGCAAGCAGAGTGAAGGGCCATCACAGCTGGCACTACACTACCTTTATCATATATGTGTACATAGCTATACATCTTATGTGAGGAAATGCAGGTTAAAAGTCTCTTTACATACACTAGAGGGCGCTCTTGAAAACACCCCCACAGTTTTCTGTATCCAAAATTTTGCCCCGGTGCAGTTTATTCTTAACTCTGCTCTTAAGCGGACAGTTCACCCCAAAATGAAACTTCTGTCATCATTTACTCAACCTCATGTCATTCCAAACCTGTATGACTTTCTTCCGTCTGCAGAACACAAATGAAGATATTTTGAAGAACATTGATAACCAAACAACATTGATTCCCATTGACTTCTATTGTATGAACAAAACCACTGAGACCGTTCTCGAAATATCTTCTTTTGGGTTCCACGGTCATAAACAGGTTTCTGACAACATGGGGGTGAATAAATGATGTCAGATTTTTTATATTTGGGTGATCTATCCCTTCGAGCTGTATTAATATGGTTCTCCAAGGTACTCTTTAAAGTTCTATGCTACTTTTTGTGTACCATTTTGTAGGTGCAATGATAAACATTAATGCATGCGGTGTAAAGAAAAACAAAAAGCTCATTAAAGTCATGTTGCTGCAGTTTCAGCAAAAGAAAAGTAAGCAAACTTGGACGAATTTGGAATCCAGTTCTTTCCTGGAAGGGCTCACTGCAGCAGCCTTTGTTTTCCAGCAGAATGATTAAAAAATGCGCACCCTCGCTCCTGAATATTGTGTACTAGCCAACCCGTTTTATAATGGTGACTTCATCAAACTTTTACAATTTTGGTGTGCGATACACATCAGAGACTTTGTGCAGTCTGTGCGTCTCATCTGAACCCCACCATAATTCAACATATGCTGCATCTCCCTCTTGACCTTATGCTTCTCATTCTCAAGTGAACGTGAACCAGGTGTGTCCCACTGATGCTATATCAGTTTATATCTCTCTGCCTTCACACAAATGGATCCTCATATTTCAAAGCTTTTCCTGCATTTCATTCATTCTTGTCAATAGATTGCAACATAAAACAGATTTATGTCAAGCGCACCATGTGTGACCGTATGTTCCGCTCTAGTTACTGCAAGTTATCATAACATGAGGTGTTTCATAAGAGGCTTTTAACAAAAACATATATTAAGACTCTTCAGTAGCAAGATAACAGGTTTACAAACACTACTGCTGGATATGCTTCATGCTATCATTTTATAGACTCATAAACTGTAAATGGACTGCTCATTTAGTTAATGAACAGACGCACGTAACAATGGGCATATTATGGGCTGCGCGTGGAGATCCCTCATTAATGCGAACTCATGCGCGGTTACCGTGGTAATGGACGGTGTGCTGTTGAGATTGTCACACGTGTTAGGGTGAATAATTGCTTCTCTTCACGGCAAATAAGTGCAGCGACGGGATGAAATGGTGGTTTATTTGCAGCCCAAATTTCAATTCTTTTTTATGTAATCGAGCAGTGGAATTAATGCAATTTACAAATAATTACATATTTGGTGAATAATTTACACCTGCAGATTAGATGCATATTACCACCAGAGGTCATCAACGTTTCCAAAGCAGGAAACTGTACGACTGAGAAATAGGAGTTAAAGCAAATTGATTGATGGATGAGATGTGCACAGACCATTTTAATTTACTGTATGTAACTAAAGTAACTTTTCTATCTCATATCGTGTTACGGAGAACAAAATTATCACTTTTACGCTCTCACAAACCTCACGTTTTGCTTGTGATCGGCAGCAGATGTGTTATTTTACGTCTGTGATCGGCATAAGGTCAGATTTTCCAGTGATGTAATTGTAGCCAAACATTTTGATGACAGACTTTCGCTCTCACATTTTAGACTGACCAAAGGCCACTAAGGTTACGACCTGCTGGGGCAAAGTCACATGACCATTTTAATACGCCACAGGTAGGAATTTACTCACTAAATGTGTATGTTTTCCTTTAGCATTGTTTTATGTGATATCCCAAAATTCACATTAAACTACACGGGTGGAAACTTGAAGCAACTTAAACCAACAACAGCCTGGAAGTGTGGTAAGAAGAGGTTCAAGAACAGAGAAGAACAGATGGCATCTTATGATGAAAATGAGCAGTTTGGTAGCAAAGCAAAGATGAAGAGGGTAAGTTAAGATGATATTAAGTTCCTTCATGAAACATGAAAATAACATCACTGCAAGTGTACAAAATTGATCCAAAATGTAATGCTTTCAATAGAATTGTTATGCATTAGTGGAAAACTACTGTTTTGATCTTTTTACCATCCAAATTCCCTAATATCTGTTTAACAGGTTTAAAGGAATTGTTCACTCAAAGAAGAAAATTCTCCCGAGATCATACATCTGCCATCTCAGATGTATGTGACTTTCTAAATTTAGTTAAACACAGTTTTTTATATTTGTCACTTTAAATACATACTGTTTATAGAACACTCCAGAAAACGTAATCAATGATCAAACGTTGATCTAGAAGAACTTCCTGTTTCAGTTTTTTAACACTACACAAAAAATACAATCAACAGAACATTTATAACCAAGTTCTTAAGGTTCTAAAAGCACATCCAACACAAGCATGATTCTGCAGCTCCTGATGACATATTGACATCTTGTGAAGCGAATCGATCATTATTTGCAATAAACTGAACGTCATTTATAAAATTATAAACAGTTATCTACAGCTTCTTCCAAACATCCTAACCGCACTTTCTGTCTCATAAATGACGTATGAACGATCTATGTGATAGGAAGTCACCCAACACTCCCGTTCTACAGGTGGCGCTAAACGTATCAGAAGCTGGTTTCCGAAATACTTCTAATAAAACAAATATCTCTAAGAGTATTATTATTTTATTAAAATGTTTTAAATAAAAAATAAAACCGATGTGTTTCCGAAGCAGTGTTTACATCTTGTGGTCTATACGCCCTAAAATGTCAAAGCTCCTATAGCACATCCATACATCATAAAAGTAATCCAAATTACTAAATGTATGTCTTCTGAATACAATTTTGAGCATATTTTGCAAAATTGAAACCAAAACAAAAGTCAGACATGGCATTATGTCAACAACTTTAAATCTCATTGGTTCTAGTGTCTCATAGGCTATCAATGAGTCACAAAACAGTCGACAACCAATGAGGTTCAAAATTACTGACGTGTCGCCACATTTAAATTTAGTGCTTTCAATTTCTTGCCCATTAGACTAACACAGACACACACGTTAACTTGCACTGAACTATAAAAAAAAACAATACAGCATACGCGCATTTCTTTTTTTTACCTGTTAAATGTCACGCATTGCCTGCTTATCATTGTTTACACTCTGCCAGATAAAAGACAACATCCAGACAACGATAATTGAATCGAAGCAGATCCCATGTTTCATGCTAATACAAACATCGCAGATATACCGAAGAGAGTGTTATCACAACAAGCAGAATCACGGAGAGAAAGCGGGAGAGAGAGAGAGAGATGTGGGGGAAGGTTAAAAGGTAAGACACACAGATGCAGCTCAGTTTATTCATCTGTAACCCTTCCTTTGAGCGAGATAACACTTTCAACCTTAGCGTAGCATCTGAAATGTGTGTGTATACCAGATAGGGCTGATAACACTTACAGGGCAATATTACCAAGCAAATTGGGGTTACGTGGGAATCCACCTGGAGCAGTGCGATATGACAATCTGTGTGTGTGTTTTATAAAGATTGTAGAGAGTTTTGTCACTTTAAACGCGTGTATTTTGCTGACATATGTGCGGTGACAATCTTAAGCGGCATTCACACATACAGAGATTTGCAGCGCCAATTTAAACTACATTAAAATGAGCGTTATTCGTTTTGGATGATTCTAGCGATTGGATGAACGTGAGTGGGCATGTCCAGCCATGCAACAAAGCTGATCAACCAATGGGAGTCAAAGTGATGTCACAGTGATAAACACAGTAAAGACAATATTTGTGAACGTAAACAAAAGTAAACATATATGGATATAAAATATGTTTTTTTCAAAAGTATATTATTTTGTAAGCAAATTGATTTGTTTTTAAAATAATATGGCATATACCTACAATGCATGCATTTTGTGAATTTATTTGAAAAGTTACGATCAGTTGTGCAGCTCACAATAACATTAGATGAAGAAGAAGTAGAACGGCAACAACACAACAACCCGCAAAGATTAAATCAATGGATGTGTGAACACCACCATTAAGTAAGTTTATCTCTACACTACACACGCAAACACACACACGCAGTCTTGTCCCTTATAGAAAGGAAGCTTATGAAACAGCACAAATAACAAATATTATCACAGGATATTTGCACCAACAGGACCTCTGATAGCTGTCAAACGCTGACTCGTTCTTTGACTAGTACCGATAAAATCGCAAAGCCTGCGGTAAAGATCATATAAGGGCTTTCTGCTATCATAGAAAAACATAACGGGTCATACAGCTCTCTGATTTTACACTGCCAGGACGAATACACGGAACTGATATTCTGAAATGCTCAAATTTAGCCATCATTTCAGAAATGAGTGGGACAGAATGGCAATTGTACTGTAATACGTGGAATGAAAAAAATTTAAGTCTTTAAAAGGTTCTTCACAGCGATGCTTTTTCTCACCTTTTTACATTACATTTATGCATTTGGCAGACGCTTTTCGACTGTAAATTTGTTTCTAAGTACGTGCAATCCCTGGGATCAAACCCATGACCTTGCCGTTGCTCTAACCTCTGAGCTACAGGAAAGCTTTATATGAACTGAAAAACCTTTTTCGCCACAAAGAAACTGTGAAACTGAAAGGTTTTTTGGATGTTAAAGGTTCTTTATAGGGACGAAAAAAGGTTTTTCTATGACATCGTGAAGCATCTTTATTTTTACGAGTGTATTTGACAAATATACCGTACATGTGTCTTATGGTACGACATAACAAAATAAAAGCGAAAAACTGTTAATAATACATTGTTTTATATTATTAATATTTGTATAAAATAAAATTGCATAAGATATTTAATGGTTTTGTCACACCATAGGAAACCATTACACATATTTAAATTCAATAATTTAATCTTAACATTATGTTTGCTATGATTCAGGCTGTTAAGTCATTTTATATGAACTTTAAAGTGTGTATCAGTGATAAAACTTAAAGATTTTAGCCAAAAAAAGAAATGATATCATCATGTATTCATCTTTTAAAATAGACATGACTTTCTTTCCTCTGTAGAAAAGCTGCTCTCTTCTATACCACAAAAGTGACTTGTGAATGTTTATGATATTTTACTTTGAATAATAACAAATATTTATTTCGGTTTATTACACCAAGCTACAATGCGTTCAAAAACAAGTATAAACGGAATAGATGCCTTTATGGCCCTTTAAATGCTTTTTGGTGACTCTAAACGCTTTTATAGTCACAAAGAGCCTCTCCTTTTACATTCCTTTTTAAAAAAAGAAACAAATCAGGGTACATAACTATGGATAATCAGCTGGAGATGTAGGTCAGCTGACATTTCAGTGTCTCAAATCTGATGCCAAAAATCTGATTTCATGAGCATTTTTGTTCTGTACACACACACACACACACACACACAAGAGCCATACTGTGCCAGATGTCTGTGAAAAAAATAACAGAAATACTTGACAGTGTAAATGCGTCCATACGGGACAATTTTATTACCTGATGGCAGACGCCTTCGTTAATGTTCGAGAAAACACTCCTTTTACTTCCTGTCATCTTCCTTTATACAGCGGCGGAGGAGATAATAAAATACAGACTCTGAACATCAAAGCAAAGCGCACAATTACTAAAGACAGCCTATCACTCTCTGTGCAAATCACCATGTTTACTCAGGCTTGTGTTGGCGAAGTATAATTTTAATCAGGTTTGAGATCTCCCTCTCTATCTCACTTGCTCTCTCTCTCTCAAGATGAGGCCTAGTTTGTTTCTGTGTTTGGGAGAGGTGTGACTGAATTAGCCTGCGCGCCGAGTGACATTTAAGAGATGAAGGGTGCGTCGCTGCTCGTTCGGAGAGAGCGTGTCTGTTTTCCGCGAGACGACGGAAAATGAGTCGGTCGGGTTCAGGGTTCAGAAGTCGCTTTGATCTGTTCATTAGAATGTGTTTGTGTGCGCTAAACAATCTTTCTGTCCAGATTGCAGGTGTGTGCGTCTAGTCTCAGGTGTTGCATGAAAATGAGAATCGCCTCCACAGGTGTAAAAGAGATCAGAGTTAATCTACAGCTTGCTGCATCCATCAGGCTCACGTATAACACACACACACACACACACACACACACACGCACACCAAAACAATGTCTTACTATCTGACAGGAGTAAAATTGATGGCACATCTACAAATAGAAAAGAAACCAGAAATTGAATGAGATCAGATCTTTAGAAGAACCGCCCATAGACTAAGACATTGAAAAGGTCAAAACAATACATAATGTTTCTCTCTCTCTCTCTCTCTCTTTTACATGAGGTTTAATTTATGTTTAAAGACATCACCATAACTCCTTACCAACTCATCGGCTTGCTATCCATACTATATGGTTATGAGATTAAAAAAAAATTCACTTCTTGAAAATAGCAATTCAGAAGGACTCTGAATATATAATATTTGACAAAGTAGAATTACCCACAAAAGATAGCGTAGTACATCTTAGTGGTAGTGGTAGTTGACTCAAAACTGAAAATGTTGTCTTCATTTACTCACCCTCTTGTTATTTCAAACCTGTAGGACTTTCTTTCTTTTGTAGAACACAGAAAAGATGGCACTCATTCACTTGCTTCAAAATATCTTCTTTTTAGTTCTGCAGAAGAAAGAAAGTCATACAGGTTTGAAATGACAAGAGGGTGGGAAAATTAGATTAGATTTTTAGATTCAGCTTTATTGTCATTACACATGTACAAGTACAAGGCAACGAAATGTAGTTTAGGTCTAACCATAAGTGCAATAAGCAAGTGCAGGATATACAGTTGTGCATAAATATAGGATAAAGCAAAAATTATGAAGAATTTACAAGTGGGAATGTACTATGAACATTATATACAGATGGCTATTTACTAAAAACAGAAATTTACTGATGGATATGTACAATATAAATTAGACTATGCAGAACAGTAGTGCAAATGAGTATAAAGTGTGCATAAATTATGGACAGCAGCTATTAAGTTAAAGTAAACAGTGCAGTAGATGAGTTATTGCAGTATTCAGTACATCAAAATGATGACAGAATTATCATTTTTTGGTGACCTATCCCTTTAATACTGCATACTAGCTGTACTACATATATTTTAAAGCATAGGTATGACAATTAGGATGCAACGCTTATGATTACAAACTCACCCAATTCTAAAAGTGTCCCAAGTCATAAGTGGTTCGAGGGAAAGCACAGCCCTGAATTCGGCCCATTATTTATAGCTATTGCCGATAAATGTTAAAAGTAGTGCAGTTGTAAACAATGAAGTTAGTCTCTGGTGATATTGATCTGTGAGAGGAGGAAAGTGGAAACAGACCTGCATCAGAGTCACAGCAGACAGCGAGTGGGCCGGCAGGGGGTGGAATGGCTTATTGGGTAAAAAAGCAATAAACTGGCAAAACATCCGTGGTTACCCTATATCTGCAGCAATTTTTCTTACTGGAAAGAACACGGTGATCCTGATTTATATCTTAATTAAAAACTAAATATCTCCAATTTAATATATCCAATTTATAACTGAGGTTATAAATAATGTTATTGGAGAGAATGTTGTAATGGGTTTTCACTAATGATAGAAACAGGTGTTCACCTTTAAGGTGCAATGTGTATTATTCTATATAATATACATAACTATGTCTTTAGAGGTGTGTAAAGACCTCACATAATGAAGAGTTACGTTTTTATTACCTTAGAATGAGATATTTCTATCTACATACACCGCAGGTCCCCTAAATGGACAAACTGCTTTGTCCCGTGTCAGCTGCCGTAGTGCTTTGAAATAGAGGGGTGAAATTCGCAACCTCGTCCCTAGATGCCGCTAAAATCTCCACATTGCTCCTTTAAGCAAACATTAAAGGTTCTCAGATAATAATGGACATTACAAAAAGGAAAAATTATTGTTGGGTCAACTTTTCTAAAAACATATAAATGTATACAATTTTGCACACATAGTGGTTTGAGAAGGATTCTAAATTGTAACGTGTCATATTTATGTCACTGTTTTTTAATAGGCTACTTAAAAATTCCCCAAAAAGAGGGTGTTGGGGACTTGAGGGAGTTTGTGACACATCCTCCAAGAGCAAGTTTTCCTACCCTTCTGTCTGTGTGTGTGTGTGTGTGTGTGTGTGTGTGTACAGGGCTCAAGGGTTGTTTTGCATTTCAGAGACTTTTCTGAAACCCTCTTTATGTCTGAGCACAAGGACAGAAGGCGGCGGCAGGTCCTTGCAGCTAATTGGTCTGTCCTTCTCCTACAACTTTCACTAACACCCTCAGAAAATAAATAACTAATGCGCCCCTTGGTAGTCTCATTAGCTCCCTGCAAATCTCCCTTTATAACCTCTTCCCCGTCCCTCACGCACACACGTTCCTTCTCTTTTTCTTATTCTGTAAGTGTGCCCATGAATAAATCTTGTGTCCGTCGAGTCGGTTGGCCAGAATAGCTTCTCTTTGAAGGCATTTTCGGCCTGGCAGGGCTTTGTCTATCTAAGACAATGGCCACTTTAGCTTGTTACCTCTGAGGCACGCTCTAGCCATATGGCCGCCTTCGTTTTGCCAAGAAAGATGCGGATTTGAAGTGTGCTTTTACTGAAAATAGGCCAGTATATTTATCTATCTTTCACTCTCTATTTGACTCTGAAAGAACAATAACCTCCCGCTGTTCACATTAAGAGAGTTCTGAAAGTATTTTCAAACAGCCCCTCGTCTTTAACATGCTCTCTTAATAGACAAAACATTACGTGGTCTCTTCATAGACAATTCACAATGGCACATCGACAGCAGAACCGACGGGTCTAGCTTTCGGCCAGGCAATGACATTTAACCCTGACAGAAGACAGAATCCAGAACATTCTTAAGATTCCACTACTTTCAAGACAGCCAGGTAACCTAAACCGAGAGACGTGAAAAATGATTCCTGTAACACAGAAGAGATGAATTTAACCAAAATCTCCTCTCCACAGACTTTTTAACGTTCTTGACAAGCTCTGCCTCGAGAGAATTGATTGTGTGCCTGTTTGAGCTTAATCACAGATGATAAAATATCGCGTTAATCGCGACACGCGTATCAGCCGCTAAAGCGCTAATGCGTGGAAATGGGAGTCGCTCACGTGCTGAGCCTTTCTAAAAGACCATCATCCCCCTCTGCAGCACACGCGCCTGTCCGTCAAATTAAACCTCCTCTTAATGCCATGAATATATTCAGATACTACATAGTAAAGATAATGTCTGAACGCAGATCAATATTTTCATCAGAAGACTGTATGACCCGCAATATTAACATCGATTGATTGAATGATCAATCTGTTTGCTTGTTTGTTATAATGAAACCGACCATTATCATTTAACAAGCAAAAACTGTAGACAGACGGTTCAAAGCAACAATATAAACAGATGCTTTTGTAACCCAAACTTAACTTCCGGTACACATCCACTGCAGATTATTTCTGATAACAAGTAAATAATATTAGCTAGCAAGTTAAAAGTATGTCTAGTCAGTATTAATTTGGGTTACCAGTAGAAGAACCGTTACTTGGCTAAACTTAAATGCGACAACGTTACACGACCCATTCAACAAATTGTTTATTTAATAAAATGAATATACAATTCAACAAAACTGTTTATGTAATACATTTGTATACAATAAAATATTAATATAAATTAAATTAAGCAAAAAATATAAATAGTTTAGGGCTGTCAAAAGAATAATCGCAATTAATCGCATTCAGAATAAAAGTTTGTGTTTACATAATAGATGTCTGTTTACTGTGCATATTCATTTTGTATTTATGAACACAAACACATACGTGTAGGCCTATATATATTTAGGAAATATTTAGCTGTATATATTTATATTTACCAATAATTTAAATTATATTTAAATGTTTATTAATTTTTATATTTTATATTTTTCTTAAATATATACATTTATGTTTTTATAAATACAAAATTAATATGCACAGTACACAGACATATATTACGTAAACACAAACTTTTATTCTGGATGCGATTAATCGTTTGACAACCCTAAAATAGTTAGATTATTAGCCAGACCGATCAACAAACACACATCAGAAGTTATAGGGATAGTTCACCCTAAAAAGTAAAATTGTATGTTTATTTACTCACCCCCAGGTCATCCGAGATGTAGGTGACATTTTTTCTTGAGCAGAACAATAAAGGATATTTTTATGTAAATCAGTAGCCCTCTGTGTTCAATATAATGGATGTAAATGGCTGCCATGCCTTCAAGTGTTCTAAAAGCACATATATCCAACACAAACACAATCCCCGCGGCTCCTGGTGATATATTGAGATCCTGTGAAGCGAATTGCCAGTTCTTGCAATAATTTGAATGTTGTTTTTAAAAATATTAGCGTTAATCGACAGATTCCTGATTGCGATGCAAGTTAGTGGTAGATGGCCAACCAGCTGTGGGTGCGCTTAGCCCCACCTGCAGATCGGGAGCGGTCTCTCAGGCGAACGGCACGCACACTCGGTTTGTTTACAACGAAGAGAGAGGCTGCGTCCAAATACCCCCACTTGCGGTCGTTGCAAATTACTACTTTCATGACGTATTTTCTGTTTTTGGCCCAAGTGTTCCAGAGGGCATGAAGATCCTAAACCGTAGTAGCCTAATTCTTTATTGCATCAAAGCAGCTGTACCAAAACAAAAGAAAAGAGCAAACATAGAATAAATAAAGATATAACCTTAAAAAGTAGTAGCCTAGCCTAGTTTAACTTACACTGGAAAGCTTTCCGCAACATCTCGCGAGACCGGGGGAACAGTCTCACGATTTTATCCAGAACATGATGCATGATGTGATCATGCGTGGTGCGGTATTCAAGATAGTGTGGGTTTAGTGTGCATTAAGGGTACTGCCATTTTTAAGACGTGACAGACTCGCGATCTTACTTCCTGTCGCGTGCACGCATTTAGCCTATGCGATGGAAAGTCGATCAACATTGACTAAATGTAACAATTAATGTTATGACACTAAATATGTAAAAAGATAGCCTACTAAAGAATGTTAAAGAACAGTAAACTGTGACCTTGTTTATGCTATAACGTGCTTCAATAAATAAAGTAGGCTATGCTCTGTTAATAAATATAATAAATAATAAATCTTCCTGTAGCTCAATAGGTAGATTATTGCATTTGAAGATTCTGGGAACACATATACTGATATAACGTTTCGCTTTAGATAAAAGCATCTGCCAAATGCATAACTGTAAATGTAATAACAATGTACAATTCATTTGATATTTTGTCATTCAGGATTGGCCAGTTTTGCTTGTGCAATATATTGTAAAACACTATGAAGAATAATAGAATTGGCCTATAGTTATATACTGTACAAAATGCAACTCTTATGTAGTGATGAACTTTGCATAAAAGAGCTCAAGAGAGATAAGGAGAAAGATGGCACACAGCTCATTTCTCTAGAAACATACTTCATTGCGAACAGATAACCTGTCAAGTGCTAAAGGTTAGTCGCTCCCCTGTTAATTTTGCCTAGAGACGCTGGAACTTCCGACACCAAAATAATTGGGTGTGCGGTACGTCCGCTGAGAGGCCTGGCCAAGGTCTGACGGCTTCCTCATAAACAATATTTTTTTTTTGCACAGCTACACAGAGGTCTTAGCTTTGCCTCCTTCCCGCTCGCTGCTGGAGTGAGCGTCAGATCAATGATGACACAAGCGACTGTCTGCCAAGCTGGACTCTATTGCATCTGTAAGGTACAGGTTTCACCCCACGCATACAGACCCGGAGCATCTATTTGGTACTTTAATGAGACTGGTCGTAATGGGATGTAGAGGGGTTCGAGCTGATCTCTCAAATTAATTTAGAGTTTTTTCCTAACAGACCTGAGATGTAATCAGATTTCCCGGAAGAGTATGTTTTTTATGGATTTCCAATCAAGGGCACATGGTGTTCTGGAAGGATGAAGATGCATATCTTTCTGTACCCCTGTCATTCTCTAGGGGGCATTTAAAAGGAGAGCCGATGAGGTATTCTGTCCTTTAGATGAGTTTAAAGTGTATCTGTGCTTTTGGAAACTGCAAAAACTGGTTAGAACTGAATGGTAAGAAACTTTAACATATAAAAAACCTGTTGCATAAAAGATGCATATTTTTAAATGGTAGCACAGAAATGGTCATGTTATGAACCTTTTATGTTACATTGAGTATAGTTCACCCAAAACAACAAAAAAATGTCATCATTTACTTTCCCTCTTGACATTTCAAACCTGTATGACTTTCTTTCTTCTGCAGAACACAAAAAAAAGATACTTTAAAGTCTTCTATTGTATGGACACAAAACCAATGCAAGTCAATGGGGACCAACGGTTTTTGTTTTCCAACATTCTTAAAAAATATATTCTTTTGTGTTCTGCTGAAGAAATCAAGTCACACAGGTTTAAAATGACAAAAATCGAGTAAATAATTAAATAATTTTTATTTTTGGGTGAACTATCCCTTTAAGGGTTTTTAAACTGCAAGGGTTGACTTAAAAGCATTCTAAATAAAGGTGAACAGATGAGATACATGTTCATTTTTGGGAAAACTGTCCCTTTAAGAGAGTGATTATAATGTAGCAATGATATCGACTCTCTCTGTCCATCTTTCTGTCTCTCTCACTGCAGCTTGATGTCAGTGCCCTCCATGTCTTTTTGCCCTTTGTCACTCTTTATTACCACTAAACAAGACGTCCACCTCCCACGTCAAGCCGAAGTCTTTCCTCGCATACTAACACGACCACTTCACCGAGGGCCAGAATTAATTGGGACATTCTTTTTCCCATTTCCCTTTTTTATTTATTTTCCAAAGCTATTGAAACACATTCTCACTGACTTTATGAACACATAATAATGATGAATTAAATTCCAATTAGCTACATTTCATCAATGTGAACACAAACCAAACTATGCGGGGTCAGCGTGCGGGCGAATTCAATAGCAATCTTAATCTTTTTAATTACACAAGGATAATAGCAAGCCTTTTTTCTCCCTGTTTAACATGCGATAAAAGCTGACATTTGACAGGAAATGTCGCTTTGAAAGGTTGGACGTTCGGGAAAGTTGATTTAGTGACTGCGTTCCCTATATTTAGATACTTTTTAATATTCAATTTTCTCCACCGTTTTTAATATGGAGGTATTGGGCTGAAATTGTGGGGTGTGTTTTCAGCTCTGTACTTATTGGAATGCGTGAACCTCTGGCCCTGACAGCAGGTAGTTCTGCCTGAATGATCAGAGGAACAGAACCCATCTGTACCACCTCATCATACATACTGTCCTCATGCAGAACCAGAGTCCTCTAGTCACCAAGGTTAAACTCTCAAACAAACAAAGAGTTAGACTCAAACAAGTTTGCAATTTTTTCAATTCATTAATGCAGTTGCTAACAATGAGCAATACATTTCTTACAGTTTTTATCTTTGTTTATGTTAGTTAAAGGGATAGTTTATACCAAAGTGAACATTCTTTCATCATGTATTCACCCTCATGCCATTCAAAACCTGTATTACTTACATCTGTGAAAGCAAATAAAGATATTTTGAGAAATGTCTCAGTGGTTTTGTGTCCATACAATGGAAGTCAACGAGGTGCAGTGTTGTTTGGTTACTGTCATTCTTCAAATTCTGCAAAAATAAAAGAGAAAGAAAGTCATACAGGTTAAAAATGACATAAGGGTGAGTAATCGATGGAAGAACGTTCATTTTGAGGTGAATTATCCCTATTGTTTATATAGTTCAATAACTAATGTTAACAGATAAAATGATTAATTTGTAAATGTAAAATTAACATAAAACACTCAAGGAGTATTGCAGATTGTACAGTATGTTAACGTTAACTAATGCATAGTTAACAAACAGAACATTATTGTAAAGTATTCTTTCTTCATTATTTACTCAAAGTCATCCGTTTTAAAAACAGTTTTGTTTACTAAACTGATTACATAAGCATACAAATTTCTTTTTAATAATAAGAAACATTTACCTCAAGTGTCCAAAAACATTTGACCAGTATTGTAAGTGTGTTCCTCTGAAAGAGCTTTACTGTAAAAAACAGTATTTACCCAATACAGACTAATAGGGAATGTGATGTCAAAGTCCTGTCTACAATGAGTCCAATCTTAGTAATGCCCTGGGCAAAGTGCTGGATTATTTCAGAATTGTCCAAAATGTCCCAAACTGCTGATGTTTAGAAAATCTATTTATAAACAATGGCATTTTCCCAGTCAGCAAACACAACGAAACAGACCGTAAAACACTACAGACTGTATTCATAAACCATCACAAGATAAACAAGTGTCTGTTCACTGTCACAATTCAAGAATCTGCAAGGTAATACTGTATTTCCATCTGCTTCTCTGTGAATACACAGGTGCATTTCATGCATCATAACACAGCTCGCTCAAACATCGCACTGTCGGCCAGACAGTGATATAAATATGGTGAAAAAGACAAAAGAGGGAGATTGTAGGTGGTGGAAAGCCCTTAAAAGACAAAAAGACAAATGACTCCACGTTGCTCTCTGAGGTCCAGGAGATGTTTTTTACCGTAGAGACCAGCTGCGTGTGGTAATGGAGTTTAATGACTCACTCCTGTTCGGTTATTATGTTTTCTTTGCTAAAGCTAAACTGCACCTGTCAAAATACACACACAAAGACCAAAAAGAACCAGTCATTATCAACAACACATCATAACCAAGGTTGTTATCTTCAACAAGAAATTCTACAAAAAAGTCCACCGGTGATTTTTTTCTTAACAAATATGATGTATGTTTCTAAAAGAACAAGAATCAATCAGCCCAACAAATGCCATAGTTTACATTTCCAAAGTTTGGTGATCTCATTTCATTTAATTGAAGTTTGTAGAAACAACTGTCCATTTCTCAAGTGACCGACTACATTACAAAACAACAGTAACTAGATCTTTGTGTTTTCTAAAACAAATGAAAATCATTTTTACATTGTTTGTTAAAAACTCATAGAGCCAGATGTTGATGGAGTCATTCATGCATACTCATTTAAAGTTCAAGTGTATCTTAACTAGACGGTTTCAAAGCAACAACTTAAACAAACGTTACTGCGCATGCACACTTTTGTGGCCCAAACTTAACTTCCGGTACACATCCGCAAAAAATAGTCCCTGCAGATTATTTCTGATAACAAGCAAAAGAAATACTTAAATGTGACAAAGTTACACAACCCATTCAACAAATAATATGAATATAAATAGTTTTATTTTTTGCCATCTACACCGATCAACAAACACAGAGTGGAAGTTAACTTCGGGCCAGGCACATGCATCGAATGAAAGCGTCTATATTTCATGTAGTAAGTAATATAAGAAGTACACTGAAAAGTGGTGCTAAATCGACCCATTTTTATTTTATAAAAAGTATAACAATATTTTACAGCTTCGTTTGTGCTGTGAATTCATATTGATACTTTACTACCTCTAGTTGACTACTTGTAGCACATTATTTTAGTGTATAAAGGCATGCTTTAAGTAAACTACTAGAGTTTAGTAGTGTTTATACTTTTTATACTTAGAAAAGTTCCTTTATAAAGTTTACTCATAAACAGAAGGTTGCCGGTTCGATTCTCAGTGCCGGCAGATAACAACTGACGTGCCCTTGAGCAAGGCATCTTTCTGCTATTTGTTCCCTGGAGTCTTTAATGAACTACAAAATCTAAAAGTCAAGTATACTTACCTATAAATATATATCTAAAAGATTAAGCCAAATTTTCCTAAACCTTTCTGTTGGTAAAAGTGTAATTTTAAGTAAATTTCTGAGAAGTACATAAAAGGTACAAAGGTAGACTAAAAGTACACTTTATTAATAGTTTAAAAGAAGTATACTATATCACACTTGAACTTCTTATTTATAAGGGTTGCTTTCTGGTTTATGTCAAAAGAATATCTGATGTTTAATATTCTGTCTGATATTCTTTGAAATGTTGTGAGCACTACTGATGTTAGTCACAGCAAGCACTATCAAAATAATTTTACTTTTGCAAAATAACCACCTAAAATTCCCCAGAAAAGTCAAGACTAGTTTGGATGTTATATCAATTCAAATAGACAAGCAGAAAGAAGCTGTCTGCTGACCCCCAGCAGAGAAATCATCTGCACATGTGTTATGTCTGACTGCTGTGAGAACAGAGTAGTAATGCACTCTGTCTGTCTTTTACCCTTTGACCTCTAATGCTCAGGGTTATAAACAGGCTCTTACTTTAGAAATGTTTTAATCATGTTATGACTACCTCCCCTGAACACCCACAGAGCTGATGGTGTCAGTCAAAATGACGGGCCAATCAGATAGCAGAATGAAGGATATGAGCGGTTTAGTAGTCGATGGATGATGGGTAACTGTTGACACAAAACGTGTCAACAGTCTAGCGATGCATGACATTGTCAGCCTTAAAATGAACCTGTACTGGTGTGCGTGCGTTAAATGAAAGTTTATCCGTGCATGTGTGTGGGATGGTATTGTTGTTCAACACCACTTGACCTTGGTTTATCCACACACACTCACACAGTAAAAATGCATGATAAAATCAATCACAGTCACATATACACTGACAGCTAATCTCATTCCCAGCTGTCATGGTTTATAATTATTATCTCTATGAACCGATTCGAGTAGCGGCGAGCCAAAATGGGGCTCCGTGGGTGAGGAGGTGCAATCGATCGCCAACGATCGGACTGTCAATAATAAAACTGCGCTGCACGGGTGGCCATGTTGGATCTCTGCAGGTGTCTGATATCTGCACTGGAGGTCTGTGTCTGATCTTCATGGCAAAGAGAAAGGGAGAACAAACCATCGGTAATGAGGGCAGACGCATGACCCGGTACATACAAACTTTTCTGAAGTTTGTGAGGTGATTCAAAACACTGGATAGTAGCATATCAGAGAAAGAAGCTGTGTTTGGAGTGGAACACTAACATAATGCATAATGTACAGTGTACTTCAAACATTTTGTAAAGCAGTACATGCAATATGGCTTGCATGCTACACTGTTGTCACATGACACTAAAAGCCAAAGTCAGAACCCAGTCATCCTGGAAACAAACACCTAAATCTTACTTTATTAATAAAATAAAATGTATTATTATTATTATTATTATTATTATTATTATTATTATTATTATTATGAATAAAAATAATAAAATCAGGTGAACTCAGTTATTGTTTTCTCATTACAAAAAGTTTTACTTGGATAAATAAATAAAATTACAAATATTAAATACTGGAATTGAAAGCAAAGTCCATGATAAAAACGTATATTGCTGGTTAATTCATTACACTGGAAAAGTCAAACACATTGCATTCTGGGAAACAGTGGGCACCCAAAAACTAAAATTCTGTCATCATTTTCCTGTATGAGCTTCTGAACTGAACAATAGCTCTGGACACAAAACCAATTCAAGTCAATGGGCGCTGTCATTGTTCGATTACCAACATTCTTTAAAATATCTTCTCTTGTGCTCTGCAGAAGAAAGAAAGTCATACAGGTTTGAAATGACAAGAGGGTGAGTAAATGATGACAGAATTTTCATTTTTGGGTGAACTATCCCTTTAATGGTCACAAAGACCAAAATTCCTCCCTACGCTCGTATTTACACGCGCGAGATTCGTTGGCGAAGAGAAAACAAACAAAATGAAATCATAATTTCACCGACAGCATCATTTATTTAATTTAGAAACCGTGAAGTCTTTACCACAGGAATCAGATATTGTGACAACTCTACCGTGTACAGCATGCATACTGCAAAAACAGTATATCGAGTGAACGCAATGCGATTCAAACCACACTGAGAGAGAGAAAAAGAGAAAACGGTCTGTCAAGGTCATTTCGAGAACACACTCATCCGTCCCATCAAACCGAACAGCACATTCTATTAAATTACACTGAGTGGATCAGGGAGTTCGGCTGGACCATTCACAGCAATAACTTTTAATTTTCCTTCGAAATTCAATCAATTAAGACATCCGAAGCCCTGATGGAGAAATATGTCTTATCCAGTCTCATTAAGGTTGTCATAAGAGAAATGAGAACGTCTATTTTCCGTTTCTCATCATCCGGACACACAAACGCGCACTCGTCCCCCGCCTAACAAATCACGTCACGGTCATCGGCGATATTCTACCTGAGCCTGCCATCCGAGAACAACCTTTCTAGACGATTTAATTTACGAGGGAAATGAAAACAATGCAACAGCCTCCCGGGCTCTTGTCTTGGCCACTCCTGCATGATATCATTGCGTTTTTTCTCATCTTTTCTCCTCACCCATGCCGATATAAAGGGTCGATAAAGAAGGTAGAATGGATGAGGGCCCGTGTGAATGGGGGCCCCGAGCAGCCAGCCAGAAACAAGTGATGGCGCTCATCTATTTGGGAGAAGAAAGAGGGGATCGCACTCATCCATTTCCTGGCAGACGGAGGTATTTGGTCCTGTAATGAAGTCATAATAGCAGATGACACAAGTGTGGAATAGAGACTTGCCCACAGAAGTGTCACCACAGGGGGCATTTCATCATAAACTGTGTGGGTATACCTGACGCTGGAGTCTGTGTTTATGTTTTTATAGCAGTCTGGCACACATTTGCTTGAGCTTGAAATTTCCTTTTGAAGTCACTGTAAAAATGACATCAATTCGAGATGCAGATGTCAACTGCAGGTTTCCGCTGAAATAAAGTCTGTGGGGACACAATTCCTAAATTCAACTTCATCAGTACTGCCATGTTCCGCACGTAGACAGTAAAAACATTCATTACTCTCAAAAAATGGGCTATAATTATGTGTATTTCTTGATGCATACTTTTTACTATAAAATGGTATGTACAGTACACCAGTATGAAGTATGCAATTGGTGCACTTTGGTCACATGACCTCATAATGTTGCCAGTTAAATGCAACATCTGTCAAATTCATGCAAAAATGCTTATTTTATCGATTTTAGCCCAATTATGCACACTAACATTTTAGCTGGTTGTAAGCAGCCTTAGAATGAGGTAACGCAAAAAAGAAAACACACATATTTTGCACTGTATACATACTGAAGAGCATCATAGTTTCTTATTTGACATTTTAATATACAGTATTTGGTTTCTTATTTTAAAATCTAATTTTGCCATCTTTTACATGTTCCTGGGTCACCCAAAAATTAAAATTCTGGCATCATTTACTCAATTACTTGGTAACCAAAGAACAGCGGCACCCATTCACTTCTATTGTATAGATACCAAACCAATGTCAATTTTGTTTTCTGCAAAAGAAAGAAAGTAATACAAGTTGAACATGATAGGAGGGTAAGTAAATAGGTGCTTTTCTACTGGATAAGTTCAGGAACAAAGTTTTGGAATGAGTAAAGAGGGTTGTCGTATGTGAAGTAAGTTTTCCTCAGGCCATTTCCCCAATTGTATTGGCACCGGCACCTATTTAGGGACGTAAGCCGGTCGACAACAACGTCATTTAATCGCGTCCATCAAACAACGACAAACAACCAACAACAGATGTTCGGCCAATCAGCTTGCTTATGTTACAGATCGTTCCTGTCCTGCTGGTTTAGATTCTGCCACAGAGAAGGAGCTAAAGTGTTCCTTCAAAAAGTTTCTGCGGAACTAAAATTCTGGCCAGTACCTGTGGTGCAAACACAAAAAAAGCAGGCACTTCAGGCAATTCTTCCCAGAACTATGAAATCGTTCCTGCGGTGCGAAACCCCCTAATGATGATCATTTTGGGGTGAACTATCCCTTTGGGCTTTTGTTAGGGACTTGTTCTGGTCAAGCTAGTATTTCTCTCCAGGTCAGGGAGTATGTGCTTATGGGGAGAAATGTATGTTCATACTCAGTTTCTTTGACAGTAATGTCTAAGAATATAGATACTGACCTTGGAAAATGCTTGACTCAGCAACATCAGGATGTGCAATTACTAAAACAAACCTGTATCATACAGTATGCATGTAAGAGAATGAAGTGTACAAGGCAGTGTTGAGACCTACTGTACACCACTAGTTATTCGACAAATGACTCTCATTATATGCAAACTATAGTATATACACTCACTTTGAGGTACACAGAAATGATAAGAAAGGAAATGTCGGATTTTCAAGGATTTAACTATGTATAGATTGGAGTATAACAGCTCTTAACCTTCACCTACAATATTTGAAATTAAATGGCAGGTATCCAAAAGGAGGAACTAATTACCTTCCATTTTCTGGCCATCAGTCCATCTGGATTCCTGCCATCCTTGAGCACAAGAAAAAGGTATTTTCACATACATGAATAAAAGAAAAAGTATAGCTGTCTGCTCCCATCTGTGTGACCGATGGCTAGCACCAAGATGAAGGCAAGGTTAAGGAATATTTTAAAGAACAATGTTCTGTCATTTTAAAAGCATACACTGTAATTAAATAAAGACTTGTACTTGTACAAATGTAATATGAATAAGATTTTAACCTGATAAACATCAGACTCATGAGACAGCCATAGTGCTCAAGCGCAGATGCTCAGAACAAATCAATTCCAACTCAAATGAGTTTTAATACAAAACTACTTTTAATGTTTGATATTAAACAGCGAAAATTAAAACGAGAGTAACATTGACATCCTTTTAATGTTTTCTTTTGTTGCCTTTCACACAAGTCTTATATTAAACAACAAATACGCAGAATTGTTTTTATGGCCCCTAAGGGATGTGAATTTGAATTCACAGGAAACTACAGCAAAACGAAATTACGTCATTTTGTATGAATTGATTCGAATAAATCACTTTTTAAATTTGGAGTTCATACAGCATGAGGAAATGTGCCCACATGGTGCCGTGTCACATTTAAAGTGAGGCCAAGCTGTTGTTTTTATTTGTGAGGATTTGAGAAAGTCCGGCTGTTATTTTAAGCTTGACAGAGTGGCAGTAATGTATCTCAGGTCGAACCCTGAGCTAATAACTTGGAGTGGGTCTGGGCGATACCTGCCATCTCATTCTTCCTGGGTCAATGTTTGACTGTCAGAACCATATGATGGAAGGCCAGAACAAGGTCGCCCCACCACAGGCTGCCAAGCTGTTTACCACGAAGTGGACAACACACATTGTTTAGATAGAGTACATTCAAAAACCCCAAAAGGCCAGATTGACTTGTACCTGCTCACAAATACCCTGCTTACAAAGAGCTTGTTCATGCAGTTTTTGTACTGTGGTGTTTATTATGAAAGTTGATGTATTTGATCAGTATGGATAATAGAACCCAGCATTTGTTTCAGACAGATACCCAAGGCTATAAACAGCAGGTAAAACTCAGAGCTCCAAACTTTGAATAATCCGTTTCATACATGTTTTTCTCTAGGGAAGTTTTTCCAGATGGCAAATCAACCACAACAATGTATTGCTCTTGCTGCTGCACAGACTGCATGAGTTTTACCTGCAGAATCCTCCACTGGAAGTGAACTGCTGCTCTCAAGACTCAATGCCAGGAAATTATTACTGGGAAAAAGAAGACGACACAACAACAAATCACGGCAAAATTCAATTTAGTACGAAAACATAAAATATACACTTTGTCTACCAGGCTGTTAGTCTTTAAAGTCTATAGAAAACGTATATGTTTAGCGTGTGAGCCTAAACTGCTGTGGACTATATCAAATAGCTAAATGCACAAACTTGTTGTTACCAGTAAAAAAGTTAAGTATGTGCCTTTAGACTTGTTAAAATGTCAAGTTTAAAGGTGTGTTTCTCCACAAAGATCATTGGTGTAAACTGATAAAGATGTAATGATGAAAGGCAGGTTTCAACTAATCTGACATTTATTATTGTTACATTTTAAGATGTATAGCGATCAAACGTTTTGGGACACTTGAGCAAAATTTTCTCATTACTTAAAAAAAACTTTTGATCTGAGGTGTTTGCTTAAATATCTGAAATTAGTTTCGTGGACAAAAATAGAATTTTCCAAACATACATGTTTTTCATGACAAAACTAACATTTTATTTAATAAAAAAGGTTTTTTAAAAGGATAACTTTGACTGAATAATTAAGAAAGAACAGCCAATAAGAGCACATAATAGATAAAAGACGTGGCGTGATTACACTTCAATCTGATGGTGACTAAAGTTATGCTGGGCAAAACAGATGAAAATTACATTAAATGTACAATGTACAAATTGATTTTCATTGACCAACATTGTGCCGTGCGTTTGACATCATTTGCGCTCGTCTGGAAAACCGATATACTTCCGGTTAGTATAAAACCACTTAGTATTCCATTTGGGATGATACAACCCTTCTAAAATCCATACACTAGATGGTTGAGTACATAGTGCAGAGTTTAAGTGCATAGTGACTTTGGAAATTTAGTCTTGTTTTATGAAAGAAAATATAAGACCTTGGTAAGTTTGTTACAGTAATTTACTGGCAACCTGCTGCAAAACTACAACTGCTGCAATTTTTTTCACAGTGAATCTTTCAGTCCGACAACGACAATATTTTCATTCAGATTATATATTCTGTAATTTCCTTATTCTCTTTTTTTCTTATACTTATATTTTAATTTCTATTTTTATCTTTTCATGTAGCTACACTCTTAAAAAGGTGCATCACGATGCCATATAATTTTTCTTTTTTTGTCTAAATGGTTCCATAAAGAACCTTTAACATCCGAACAACCTTTCTGTTTCACAAAAGATCCTTTTTGTGGCAAAAAATGTTCTTCAGATTTTAAAAAGGTAAGAAACAGATGGTTCTTTGACTGAATGGTTCTTTGTGGAACCAAAAATGGTTCTTCTATGGCATCGCTTTGATTCATCAATTCATACAACAAACTGTGTGGGAGAAATTAGTTTAGTTGCTCCAAGCACTTTTTTTCCTACCGTGCCGTTTATGGTTGTGTATGTGACCAATAAAATCTTGAAACTTGAAATTTTACACAGCCAGTGTTGGACCACAGGCAATGACATCATCCATAAACATGAATAAATGCCCTTTTCCTCTATGTTTTTTCATTCCGCGTGCTTCGCCAAGATGGAAGTCCATCCTAAAATGATTGATTCATGGGAACGCTGTTGCCATGGCAACTACAAGCTAGCCGTGTGATGTTAGGGTGTTGTGGGTGGTTACCAATATGTTGCTATTCGGCTGCCAATGTGTTCTGAGCAATTATTAGTATGTTGTCATGTAGGGTGGCTACTGGCTGGAGTCAAAAGAGCCCACACACATCATTTTCAAGAGTCCTGTTATTTACAAAATGTACGGTTTGTACCGCACATTACAAGAAACATAAGAAGAAGAATAAGAAGAAAAGGAGGAGACAGTTTTAAAATGCGACAGGTCATCTACACCCACGGCTCCACTTGACCTCCGAGACCTCGGCGCTGTCGCCATATTCAGAACAGCCTGACCTGATGAATGAAGGAATGAAAAGAGGCAGATGTCTACACACCACCACCGAGCTCAGTTTGAATCCACCGCTGCAGTTCTCCTGCGAGACTCTTCTAATCACAACAGATATCCATCTAGCCATCTTTCCTCTCTCCCCCGCCGCACTCCACTGTCAACAGAGTCCACAACAGAGCGCTCGCCACCGCCAATAGACAGCAGAAAAAGATCTGTGGTGTTTTTACTGCTACCAACACCATGTTGACGTCCACTGAAATTACAGCAATCCACCCTACCACGTCGGCACCCGTGCCAAATCGCAGAGTCCCCCGTTAATAGCATCCTAATAATGTTTTTTTTTACGTTTTTCATTTTTAATGCGTGCTTTATGAAAGCACCTCTCTGGGGAACGCGAGCGCTCATATATCCCAATGAACACAGCGCCAATAAATCTTAAGTTTATGCAACAAATAAATGAATAACAGCAAAGGAAATATGAATCCATCTTAACAGCCTGTCTTCGGCGTCAAAAGAAAATATTGCCCAATTTAAATTTAATGACTGGTTCCATCTTTGCCAGCGGAGTGGCTGGGACGCAGCGCTCCTGCCGTAATAACAATAATAGACTGTTTTATGGGCTGCCCTTCACACGGGAGAGTGTAGCGCAGGCAACACACAACATAACCACGGGAGCTTAACCAAAGACCACGGCTCGGAAAGAGGAACGTGACTGCGGAGTCTCGCGCCGGAGATTTCACTGCAGAAGGGTGGTTGGAATAAAATCAGGCTGATGAATGATGCTGGACAGGTGTATTGATAATTAAAATGTCCTATTCGTTTTACAATAAGCAAAGCAAAACTCTAGTTATAAAGAAAAGGAATGAACATTAACAAATGTTATACACAATTAACCAATCGTAACAGAAGGCCAGTTACATATAGAAGAGAGGCTTTCTTAATTCTAAGGGTCAGAAGAAAGGTGGAAGATGATCATGAAATCCACATTGACATACATTATAATTGGAAAATACAGTATGCCTTTTATAAATGACCTTTTTCCAAACCGCAGCTCTGAGCTTTAAGTTTTGTGCAAGGGAGTTTGGTGAAAGTGGGAAGTGATTAAAACTTTTCCTGTCGTAACCTCTGTTCTACCTCCACGCTGCTTGAGGCTTCAGGTATCATTCCGACAGCGTTTCATTTCCTGTCTGAGCAGGTGGAGTTTGACTGACAGCAAACCCTGGAATCTCCCCAGTACTATTCTCAGGACCGGATTGGCAGAACTGCTAACCTTTCCATCATATCACTGTACAGACAGAAAGAGAGATAGAGAGAGAATACCATTTTCATACTAAACAGATGCTTTTTCTATTACATTTTTCATAAATAACCCATGTATTTCAGCAACTTCCTTAAAAAAAATCTATCCACCCATATTGTTATTTTAAATTACATATGTACATAAATTGTACTGTTAGCACGGATGGCACTAGTCAAAACCAATAAAACGCCTAAATGGACAGAAAGATAAACAGCACAAAAAAAGCAAGAGATCTAATTATAAAGAGGAGGTAAAAGACACAGTGAAAGGGGCAAGACAGCAGAAATGGAGCATTGCCAATATCTGCAGCGCTGCTTTACATTAGAATATATTTTCCTAACCAGCAGTCTGATGATGAGATTCTATCTCAACACTTCATTTCCAAACAAACACACAGTCAGTCACTTTTACAGCCAATTACATTCGTTATATTGGATATTTATGCCAATTCAGGAATTATATACTTCGAGTTTACAGCTTTTACGCTAATGAGTTTTGACTTTTAGCTGGTACGGAAAACATTTGACCATTACCAAACAGTTTTAATGCCCCCACTCAATCTGTCATAGCTGAGCGGTCATTACTATCTGTCATTCGTACAGAACAGGCCTCATTTAAATGAAAAACAGGCCAGAGGCAGAACACAAACATTATTTAATGTAGCCGACATACTGAAAGAGAAAAGTTGCCTTGATCAATTAAACAGAAAGCAGTTCGAGTGAGGGGTTGAGCATCTGCCCTCATACTTTAATAATTCACCTGCTCAAGGTGCAGATGTTGAATACTAGTTACTGTTATGAAACAAGGGGCGAAAACAACCTTTCCTTTATATGAACACGTTTAGTTTTCACTTATATCACGGTATATCACTGTTTGATGCGTCGCGGTGTCACTGCACCGAAATCAACATAATCCTAAAACTATAGATTTATAACTATAACAGAACAATATTTACATATTAAATGTATGTGTATATATATATAGTTTCGAGAAATGTAGTTTCAAAGATTTTTCTATTTAGAAACCGTGACACATTAAAACCTTCAAATACACTTTAAAATGTCCATGCCTACTATTAACAAACCATTAACTACGACTTTTCCCCCAATAAACTCTGTTACTTATTAATACTTAGTAAGATAGTTGTTAGATTTAGGTATTGGGTAGGATTAGGGATGTAGATTATGGTCATGCAGAATATGTGCCAGCCAATATGTCAATAATAGGCATGCTAATAACAACTAGTTAATAGTGAGAATTGCCCCCTATACTGAAGTGTTAAAAAATATTGTTCTTGCAGTGAGACCATGGTAAATATGAGGTTATTATAGTAAGTACAAATACCAAAGTTAAACTATGCTTACCATAGTAAAAACCGATTCTGTCTGGTTTCTGAGGCTGCGTCTTTCGCGTCCTCCGGTGGTTGCATCCTCTGAAGGGTACGGAGGGTCCTCAACCTAGAATTTAACAAGATGTCCTTCATAAGACATACTGATGGAAAAGGAAACAAGTAGTGCATATAGGTATAGACAATAGCAATAGAGTTGAAAAAATTACAATTTCCTATACCTTACTGTTTAAAATGTTTAAAAATTACTAAACACTTCTAAACCTATTCACTCAACTTTCTTTTGAGGTAAAAAACAACATAGAAAGTTTACATTTAAACACCACATATTTCATTAAATGGGCAGCTGCTGTCGTTTAGTCAAATAAAATATGTTGGTTCGTGGCATTGTAGGAATTGTAGGTCTCTAGCATTGAGGCATACCTCGTGCATCCTCTGAATTTCTATAAAAGAAAATCACATTCGAAGGGTACATTCAGAGTGACCTACTTGCTTTTCACACGTATGCAACCAACAAATGTGACCTCCGGAAGATGCAGCCTTCAAATGAGTTCATTTTTGCAAGGATTATTACAATTAACCTTTGAGTTTGCGTTATACATCTGTAATGTTCTTTAATGCAACAGAGTGCAACAAACAAACGCAAAAATGCCACTATGACAGACATCGCAAAGGACAGTGATGTCATTACAGTGCTATTTACGTAAGCATGATACTAAGATAACTTTCAGAGAGCCATTTGCATGTCTTGAACAAAGAAGAGCGAATGTTTTTAAGTGATTTCAGTGGATGCCAAGCATCATGTTGAGGTGCATTGTGGGATTGACAATGGCTCGAAAAGCTACGGTTCTCTCACATTATGAGCGGCGGGTGGGATTTTGGTGAAATATCCAATGCAGGGGAAATAGACAGTAAGATTCAAAATACAAATGACCAAAGTTTTAATTGTAAGTATAGGACTTCCTGTACCTTTTTCATGGCCGCCATGTGAAGCGTTAATTTCTCCCATGCAGTTTTCTATGATCAGCCTGCATCATATTGCCGCTGAACACTCCACTTTTGTTGCCCTATTGAGAGACTAAGAAATAAAGGCACAGATGTGCTCAGAACAGCTAAGGTTCTTCTGTCATAATAACCTATTATATTAAAACTGATCTTTTAAAGTCACCTTCAGTAATATAAAGAAATGCTTTATTGATCCCAGAGGGCAAATTCGGCTGCTACAATGGCAGCAATATTAGACACTTAATGCTGAAATACACACCCCCATCAGACACAGTGTGATCAAGACAGAACATTGACTTTAATGACATCACAAACTTAAGACAAAATAAGAAGTCATTACGTGGCAATGCTCTCTGCATGTGAATGGGAGAAATCTCGTGAAAATGCTCTTGCGGATAATGAGGTAGTAACTCGAGTAAAAATAGAGCTCTAAACTAAAGTTGACAGGGAATGTGTTCATCTAATTCTTTTATTCACAATGCAAAGATGTCTAATGGCTGTTTACGTCTGTTAAAATGTAGCACAAATGTAGTTCAGGAGGATTTCAATGTTAGTGTTTGGGCCTTTCTCCGCAAACATCTAGGGCCACCCATAGTCTAAAATGTCCAACTGGCCTAAACTAGATTTTTTTGTACTCATTCTCTAGCTGATAATAATTGTATACCAGTGATTTTGGTGCATATTTCACCTTAATTTTTACAAATTTTAATGTGCATAACAAATAACAATAACAATTCATAAAATCAATAATGTGAGTGATATAATGAAAAATCGCAAGAAACTCAAAATGCCTCAAATATTTATCCACATGAGGTGCGTCGACCAAAAACATTAAAAATGTTTTAAAAAGTACTCACACATTAACAATAATGGATAACTATTACTTGTGAGATAAAAGCGATACTTCCATGCAAATGTTTAGGTCACGTTTGGCACTGAAGGAGGTCACATGCAACCAAAACGTTTGCCACTTTGCATTATTAAATCATTTTTCGGAGTAATATCATCATAAAGCATATTATGGTATACAATTCTTAAGATTAGCATGAATCACAAAGCATTAACATAAGATGAATTGAAATCCAATAACAAAAATATATAAATAATAACTAAATAGACTGAAGTCTTACATTTTATCTTTGTTCTTTTTGAGGTTCCTAAACTATTGCAGTGGGACATGCTAATTTTATATAAATGTGTATGCAACATCATCAAACTTTTTTTTAAATGAAAATGTTGTTAAACTTATCTAAAAAAAAACATCATATATATTTAAAGGAGCAATGTGGAGATTTTAACAGCATCTAACCTACCACTTACCCCTCCCTTTCGGAGCACTATGGTAGCTGACGTAGGACAAAAATGTTGTCAAGTTTTCGGAGATAACATATTTATGAAACGCTCTGTAGAGCAGTTTGTTCATTTAACGCTACTGTAGACACAACATGGTGAATTCCATGCAAGGTGATGTAAATAGAAATAGCTAATTCTAAGGTAATAAAAACATAACGCTTCATTATGTAAAGTGTTAAAACATCTCTGAAGACATAGTAATGTATAATATATTGCATCTCTGTTATCATAAATATTATTTAAAAAACATTTGTTAAATATGTTGTGACAACATTATAGCTAGAATCTCACTCAATGATTATAATCGAGTGAACCAAAGTAAATATTTAATGTAAAAGCTAATACTTATTGTACAGTAAACCAGCCCACTGTTAAAATATCACTGTTGGTAATAGAAAAATATTGTTGAAGTACTTTTGAGTGGCCTGTTTCCAGCCTGCGTTTCTCTACATAGAGGGAGAGAGAGAGAGGGAGAAAAAGAGAGAGAGAGAGAGATTCGTGGGCAGAAAAGGTGCTTGAGTGAACTGGTTGTGTGATTTCTCGGAGAGTTGGGATCTTCTGACAGGAGCCCCCACGCATGACTCACCCACTCCAGAGAGCCAATCTCACCCAGAGGACCCTTGAGGAGGTAAATAGACGAGGCTTACTGATGGAGATACTCTCTCTCTTTCTCTATCCCTATCAATCCATCGCTATGCCACACATTAGACTTGATAACAAATGCTGAAAGCTTGTACTGTACAGCTACTTCAGCCACACATTTCTGCATGGGTTATAGACAGATGTGATATTTACAGGTGATCCATAACTCGTAGTGGAGAGTCACATTATTCTCTGTCATATATTTGCACCTGCTTCATGTGACTTATGTTAAATCCATTGGAAGAGATGCTGTAACATGATAAATGCTTCAGCTTTGAAACAAATTCACAGGTGAATTATCGGAGTGTCTCACTGATATTTTGGCCACATTTTGTGGTCACTCAGTGTACCGTGTGTGTGTGTGTGTGTGTGTGTGTGTGTGTGTGTGTGTGTGTGTGTGTGTGTGTGTGTGTGTGTGTGTGTGTGTGTGTGTGTGTGTGTGTGTGTGTGTGTGTGTGTGTGTGTGTGTGTGTGTGTGTGTGTGTGTGTGTGTGTGTGTGTGTGTGTGTGTGTGTGTGTGTGTGTGTGTGTGTGTGTGTGTGTGTGTGTGTGTGTGTGTGTGTGTGTGTGTGTGTGTGTGTGTGTGTGTGTGTGTGTGTGTGTGTGTGTGTGTGTGTGTGTGTGTGTGTGTGTGTGTGTGTGTGTGTGTGTGTGTGTGTGTGTGGAGATTGTATAGTGCTAGGCTCTCATGTGCAGATGTTGATAACCTTGTGGAAATTGAATTTACAAAGAAATAGAAGAATCTGTGTGAGTGCAAAGAATGTGTGCGTGGTTGAAAAGTTGAAATGTGTGTGGTGCTAGACAAGCTCTCATGGGCAGATTTCAGAAAGTCTGCTGGGAATGAAATAAGAATAGCAAAATCGGACTCTGTTTGTTTGTGTATTATTGTGTGATTTTAATGTGTTACTATGTGTGCGTGTACTTTGTATTTGTGTGCGTTTGGAAGAACGTGTGCAAATGTGGATGTGTGTCTGTGTTTTATTGAATGTATTTAAAGTAAATGGGTTTTATTGAATCTAAAAGATTGTGTAATGATATATTCAGCAGAATGTGAGTGTGAGTGTGTACAGGTTTTTACATATGTACATTGTGGGGACCCACAAGGATAGCACAAGTCTTGTGTAAATTATTCAACTAAATAATGCTTATTTATAAATGCAAAGAGGTGTGTGTGTGTGTGTGTGTGTGTGTGTTGGTGTGAGTCTTTACAGTATAAAAGTCATTATGTTTACGTAAAGAAAGACATAGCAATATCTTTATGTCCCCACGCTATGTCACGGCAACATATATATGTCCACACAATATTTCATAGCCACATTTTATGTCCCCCAAAAATGTCATAGCAACATCTATATGTCCCCACGATGTCACAGCAACTTCTATATGCTCCCACAATATGTCATAGGAATATCTATATGTCCCCACAATATATGTCCCAGCAACATCTGTATGTCCCACAATATGTCATAGCAACGTCTAATGTCCCCACGCTATGTCATGGCAACATCTATATGTCCCCACGCTATGTCATATCAACATCTATTTGTCCACACAGTATGTCATAACAACATCTATATGTCCTCATGATAACAACATCTATATGTTCCCACAAAATGTCATAGCAATATCTATACTGTATGTCCCTGCGATGTGACACAGAAACATCTATATGTCCCCATGATGTGACATAGCAACTTCAATATGTCCTGGCAATATGTCATAGCAACATCTATATGTCCCCACAATATGACATGCAGTAGCAACATCTATATGTCATAGCAATTTTTGTATGTGTGCATGAGAGAGAGAGATGGTATATTCAGCAGCAGAGTAAAATCGTATATGTTTGAGTGCATGTATGAAAGCATGTGAGATAATATATCCAGCGGGTGAGTTTGTGTGCTGGTCTCAGCCAGGAGAAAATGAGTTTGACCTGTCTGGCTGCTGGTGTTGCTCTCTGACCACTGTGTGTCCGGCCCAGCTTTCATGTGCTCCATTAATGTACACCCAGCTGCTGACTCTCTCTCTCTCTCTCTCTCTCTCTCTCTCTCTCTTGCTCTCCTGAGACTCTCCATATTCGTCCTTTAACCCTTTCTCCTTTTGTTTATCTCTTCAGAAGCCCATTATCCTGCAGTCATCCCAAGGTTTAGAGGTCTCCATCCTCTTAACCTAACAAAAAAATGGCACATTGTTAATCCAGTTGCGACATCTAAATAATTCATATGTTCACCCCAGAGGTAAACAGAAAGCTAAATAGTAGAGATGCTAACTTGCAAAACATCATTCATACTCTATTTTACTTTTTGGAGCGAGAGAAAGTCTTATTTTTGTGTTTTTATGTTTCATTTGGTTTTCACTAGTGACAATCCAGACAGTTTTTAGCTTCGTTTAGCAGCAGTCAAAGAATGGGAAATGGCAAGCGCTGTTTCCTTAGATGAGAAAAGACGGCGTGTTCGAGGAGCAGCAGGAGTTCTGGTAATCCGCGCAGGGCTGTAGGGAGGTGCTGTTCTCTCTCACACTGAAAAAAGAAAACCGGGCAGCTAATCCAGCGTAGCAAGACTCCAGAGGAAATGGAAGCTAACGGTATTAGCGCAGGCACAAGCACCTTTGATCCTGAGCGGAGTATTCCACACTAAATCCACGCTTTTCTTTTCCAGCTCACATTTGTTCGGGCGAGAATCTACACCTCTGATCTTCTTCATCTCGCGTTACCCATGAATAATCTGCACAAAGTGGTTTCTGGCTTTGAGAGAAACAAAACAACAAAACTCCCTTATCATGCATTGTTAAGGGGCATATTTAGGTCATGAAGGTACAAAAAGAGTCATGATATTACCATGTTTTATATTGAACTCTTATACTTTAAAGTACCTTCTTTGTAAACTATGATGCGTGAACATCCTAGTCACTGTGTATATCAAAGTACATATTACCATTGGATATTACTATAGGAAAACATGGTATTTTTACCTTTTGTATGGTAAAAAAACAAGCTGCATACTCTCCCATAACCAGTAAAGTACTAGAGGAGTGCAAAGACAACCTCTGTCTACAAAACTAAACCCACAAAAAGGTATTAAAATTATGCTGCTTAAAGGTTTAATCTCACTGTAACACATTAAACTTCTAAGCGTGTTATTCAGCGTGGCTTACAGCTGCTTAAACCCTTCTCTTTTCTCCGCGCTCCTAAGCTCAAAGCTCAAACAAGCAGTGATATCTTGTGTACGGCTAACTGTCACTGGCCAGCAGAAACGCTGGAATTACTTTATTTGTGTAAAAGAGACTTTTTTAAAGGTTTGCAGATCATTACCATCACCTATGAAGACACATCAGCACACATTCGTGAAGACACAACCCTGATATTTATCGCAGTTTATGTACACACTTTATTAAACACTCACTCACTCTGATCAAAGTCAATGACACAGATGTGTTTGGCATTTCTTAAACCTGACAAATATCAGAAATGTCAGCTAACATGTTTGCAAGAGCACACTGAGATTAAACATGAGAGCTGGAGTTAAATACTCTTCCTTAAACAGAACCCTAGTGGCTTTGAGCAAACAGCTCTTATATGCCCTTGGCATGTGAACAGTCCACAACATTACACCTTCGACTAGAGAGGTAACGGTAAGGATCAGGTACTTTGAAATCTCTTGCATGTCCAACCCTGTTCTAACAATAAGAAAACCTTCTTATCCATTTCCTGCCCTTTGGAGGAAAATAAACACGGTAAACTGTGTACATGGAAGCTAAAAAGCACGATCCCATTTCTCAAAATATTAAGCGGACGTACAAAGGATGTGAAAGCATTATGAATAATAGGCGTTCAGCAGTTTCTGTTGAGTTCCGGGGCCGTCGATTCTGTGAGGGCTTGCACATTAGTAATTTGACGTTTTCACGACCAAATTTTTAAGCAAGAATAAAATAGTAAACAGTTTTCCACGTCCTCGGAGGAGGGGAAATCACGCTCATTTTCAAACCGTTATGGTTAGCAAAATAATACATGTGATTTATTTCGCCATGCTTGAAATCAAGGACTTGTGGCATTTATTTCTGGGTTATGGACTGCTCTAAAACACGAATAAACTGCCTTGGGCCTGCCATTGTCAAGAACATCCACATTTACATATAAATTGGGAAGCTGAGAGAGTGAAAGTACAGAAAGAGAGAGAGAGAGAGAGAGAGAGAGAGAGAGAGAGAGAGAGTATGATGATATGTTGACAGTGTGTGGTCTTAAGTGGGGCAGTTGTCGTTGTAAAAATATGTTGAGTTATAATATTCCAGAATTTTTAGCTGGTTGTACATATTCCTAACTGGACAAAAGCCAAAAACTTGACCAAATCTCAATGTGACAAGACACTGTATCGCCAACAATGACCCTTGTGATGACCCTTATAAACAGTTAGTCAGTGTTGTATTTCGTCTCACCAAACTAATACACAACACATAAGTTAAATGTACATTTATGCATTTGACATACACTTGTTTTCAAAATGACTTAATGTGCATTTAAGGTATACTGTAGACCATGCATGGTCCTCTGGTCTCCAGAATTTATTAATAAAATACAACCATAGAAAAAAAGGATTTAAAAACAGATAGATATGCTCAGTTAGAACAGCATTATTTTTTCTCTAAAGCTGCTCTGTGCACTGAGAAAAGTCTTATATTTAAAAAACAGGCTTGACTACAGTATATGCATATATTTTCTGTATGATGACCTTTAGATGTTGATTTTCTCTCTACTCAGTATATAGTATCTAGTTCACATTAACATGTTCACACCTGGTTTAATTGCTCGGTCCAAACATCAGTTCGATAATAATAGAACCGCTTCATAAACTGTAAAAGTTTTGTCAGGTAGTCTAAAAATGGATTTTAATTCACTGCTCGTTGTACAATGACAATTCATAATAACCAGAGGCATGTTTTCCGGTCATTCTCTTGGCAGCTTATGGCCATTATGAACTGTCATTTTGTAGCAAATGCTGCTGGGTAGTAATTCTGACAAATAGTTACACAAATTTTCTATACACATTTTACTCCAGGTTTCATCGGATGCACATGCTTGGCCTGAAGTTAACTTTTAGTCTGTGATTGTCAATCTTTCTGAAATCTGAGGTCTTCCTCACAAGCTTTGTGCTTTGCTTTGCTCCAAACTTCCATTGTCAAGTTCACTGGTTCCTTCAAAGAGTTTGAAGCACACAACAAAACCGACTCTCATCAGTCATTGTTTCGAGTTCAGGTGAACAACAAAGCACCAGATTTCCATTCTCTGGTGACAGGGCTTTGATGGGCTAGAGCAGATTAGCGTCAATGTAGTAATACGGAGACATTAAGGGTAAATTGATCTTGCTTGGAATAAAAGGTCAGGATAAGTGGTTTGTGAGAGACCGGCCTTTCTGTTCATTAGTTCAGCCCTCATCTAACAAGTTAGGCATCAGACGGTCTCTGTTCACCCAACCAACAGGAAACAGCCGTGGGGAAGCAGCTTTTTCAAATGTCACTCTTATAATGTCAAATCATGGATTATGTGTCAAAAGCACAAAGCGTCTCGTGTCAATTGAGGTGGACGGCCACGCAATAAGACGCACACATCTCACAGGAAAACACTTTTGAATTAAAACTGTCTATTCAAAAGTTGAAAAAATAGCCTTTAAATATTTTGACAACAAATGCAATTTTTTTAAGTAGTGGCACATTCCACAAACAAGGTACAAAAGAGGCCCTGAAACGCTTTTCGTTTTTCTTTTTCAACAAATAATTAGCAAGAGGAGGTGATCAACCTTCAGAGATTTTCAAACACATTTATAGCTATCGGTTTTCTGCACAAGGTTTCATTTCTAAGAAAAGTAAAAACAAATTACTGTAACCATATTCTCTGATCTTCTGAGGAAAAATCTTTGTCCTCCTGACAAAAGAAGGCAATGTTGTAATTGTCATGACTATATTACATACATAGAAAAAGAGAAACGCTGGGATGGTACAGCCATCCACACATGCACGCCTCACATTTATTTCACCTGATTAATATTCCATCTTTAAGGGCCTCTTCTGGAAATGAACTTTTCCGCTGTGCCTCGGAGAGAAGATTGGATGTTTAATAAACTGTCTCAACGTTTCACAATCACTAAACACATCAGATCAGATGTGCACTAAAGCTCTTTAAAAAAAACACAGCCCTCGATGTTTGGGCCCGCTGCATCCCGTACGTGAAGTGGATGCAGTTACCATGACAACTCTGCATAGCGCTACAAAGGTTCAGTGATCTTTTGCTTAAATGACCCTGATTAGGGTCCTCCAGTTTTTGAAGAGTAGTTCGTGAGAGGACACACAGGCGTAGGAGTGAAACCGCAGTCAGGTAATGACGCCCACCTTATGTAAGTAAAGTGATTTGAATATGTGAAGCTTCTCTTAAACTCATTTAAACAATGTGCTGTCAATATTTAAGATACGGAAGTTTCCGAATATTAAGACAGTATTTACATATAATAATATTTTTATAGATTCATTTAATATTGATATTTAATATGCTTAAATAATGTATAAGATAAATTAGTTGAGCTTTTATGCACCATTTCATGAGTCTTTGAAATTGTTAAAGCTAAAAAGAGCGGCTTCGGCCTCTATTACAGCCATGACATTATGCAAAAACTCGACAGCATCATTACATTAGTATCATCTGTGGCATCTACTAAATACCATTCAAAATAACTTCCTTCAGTATGGAGGATATAAAAGCAAAATGGAATAAATTTTGGTTAAGATTGATCAGTACAAATTTTAAATGCTATATTTAACTCTTATGCTGTGTTCACACCAAACGTGAATTAAACAAATTTTTTGCATCACACGCTCAAAAAAACATACTAATCCCGCAAATAAAAAAAAGAGCGAGGATGCTTCGCGTTTGGTGTAAACACAGCATGGTTTTGCAGTTTTGTTGTTTTATTGTCATTTTAATGTTGACATAAACTTGCAGTTTCTGAATTTGTTCATTCAATGGTCGACGTTGAAAATGCATATATTGAAACAACTAAATGCAAAACCATTATTATAGTGTGTTTTATTGTTCTTTTATTTTGTTTACAAACAATGAGACGGGTCAAAATTATTTCAACTGCTACCCAGATGTATCACAAATGATCACTCATAAACCTACTGATCAATATGATAAAAACAGACTACCTTGAAAGTTGCTTCGGAAAAAGCATCTGCCAAAATGTCATCAAATGCGTGAAAAAGTGTGTTTAACACTGCTAGGCGCTTGAAGGTGAACTCATTACCAACTTCAGAATACTTAAGAGATATTTTCTCTTCTTGAAAAGTCAAAAAACATCTGACAGGACTGAAATTGATTCCTCCTCGGTTAAATATGAGTGGCAGAAACAGGATATTGTATCTTTAACGGATCATTAATTCCTCAAAGGCGAAGACTTTGCCTGAGTGTTGTATATTTACAATGGCAACAGTCCAAAATAAAATGCCATAAATAAATTGCAACTTGTCAGTCAGCGATGCAAAAAAGAAGGCCATTTTCTGTATCACTAGCAGTTTTAGAATAAAACGTACTGTGAGGCCGTGGCTGCCACAGTGTTTCAGCGGGAGAATGACATTTTTATTAGGTTTTGTTCGTCATTTGACTAGAGTGCAGCCAGTGAATTCATCAGCGTATTATACATATATATGGAAATGATCCCACTTGAGACGCGAGTCTCTTTTTCCCCTCTGGAATGTCAAAGCTGTGATTGGCATGGTAAAAAGAGGACTGCTGCGCATAGTTCAGTTATTAATTCACTATTTAAAGTGAACTCGCTGAATTTAAAGTAGGGATGAATCCGGAATGACGGATACCACGGAGGAGACGTGAAAAGGTGTGACCGTAGATGTCTAATTATGGGATGAAGTGATCCGCTGAGCCGATGACTCGGGTGCCACTGGGACTCATTTGGTGAATTATGTTTACAAACGGTCCAAATTCCCAATATATCCCAAACACAGCTTATCTAATTCAGAGGTATTTGGATGCTCCGCTTGCATGCGAAGGGCTCCCCAAAGCACTTCAGGGTTTGTGGTTCCTCAAAAAGACTCTGAAAAGTCATTTTTTTTGTTTTAAGATTAAAATCAAAATAAATGAATGAAATGAAATATATACCAAAAGTAAGAATTTTTTCTAGTTGTTATGACAACCCCATCTGTGATCTCACCATGTTCATTCACCACCTGCAGGGTCGGAGGCCTCCACCACTGAGCGGCAGAATAGAAGTGTACATTAAAATCTGTTCTTTCATTGCAAGGAATCCCATAATCCCACAGACATGATTCAGCGCTGATGAAGCAGCGTGAGACGTCTGGATTCGGCAGAGCTTTCCCAGATCCACATCACAGCTTACGCCAGACCTGCTGATAAGATACTTTAGCCGAAGGACAGATGTGTCTTCATCTGATGCATCAACTCCATCTTTCCCATCTCCAAACACTTCAAGGGACGTGTTGACAGTGTGGGTAAATGCTTCATTTGTGTTTATTATTTGCTAATAAAATGTAAAGACTTTCATTTTAGTACACTATATGCACAAAAGAGAATCATATTTTTATAGCGCCTTTTTACAAATGCATCATATCAAAGCAGCTTACAGTAAAAACAAGTTAAACAAACATAGAATAAATAAATATATAAAAAGTAATCGAGAAAAGCAATCAATATACAGTACTTACGACTCTCTTTACTCTATAACAGCAGTGTTGCTCTGGGTAGGACCACCATAAGCGATCCATCCAAACATCACATAAACTCACGAAATGTTGACGTTTAGACAATTACATCCCTAATCTAAAGTTAGATAAAGTTTTTTAATAACTTTGTCAGCCTCTTGCTAATATCATTCTCTGTAGATGCTCTCTAATGACTTCGACGATTAAAGTAGCTGGAGTTATAATTTGAGAGCAGGATGTGTTTTGAGTGAAAGAAAGTCTCCTCTCCGTTTTATGGAGTGGGCTTTTGACAGCTTTGGGTGCGAGAGGCTCATTAGCTACCCGCCTAACTAATAAATCCAATGCAGCACAAAATGCAATATTAATACTGCCAGTCTATTCTCTCCCTATCATTTACATACTCCTGGAAGTGTTTGCCGCACCTCTCCGCATTATTAATGCGCCGATTCCACAGTTCTCTGTGGACATGGGACTTTAATGAATCTCTCTGTGCTTTCGTGGATCTGAACCAGGACAAACCAGGCTTCTCCGAGCATCAGATCTCCATCGCACTCGCTGCGTTTATGCTGAGAGATTTATAAGGTGTCTGTGTCTTCTGGAGAAATAAGAAAGGCTTATGAGGAGGTATGAGCAAGAACAGCATGATCCAGAAGCGTGGAGAACCATGGCAACTGTAGAATTTTTAGGCTGAGGCATTATGGGATGGAGATTACTTTCAGTTGTGTATTTACTGTAGATGATTTATGAGCTGTACGTCTCCTAAAAATACCAAATTGTCCCCTTCCAGACTTGCTGAATGTGATATTACAAAATGTTCAAGTCTTTGTAGGAATGACTCACAAGATGGAATCTTGCGATATAACTATAACATATATAAATGATAATTTCCTTTTTTTTTAGTTGGTCTATGTACACATGCATCGGATGAAAAAGCATAGCTGTATTTTCCAATGTATTCTGCATATTTAGTAAAACATGTCAAGTTAAAGTTTTCGACCAATCAGAATAAGTTTTCTGTTTTGACTGTAGTAGTAAACATAGTCTTGCTTAATATGTGAATCTGCACATTTAGAAGATACTTTTATCCAAAATTACTTACAAATGATAAATATGACAAGAAATACAATTACAGAAATACAATGTTAAGATTTAAGAGTGAACTGGACCAGGCAGTTTCTTCGGACGTTCGCACCTGGCCCGAAGTTCTGGCTAGTGGCTAATAATATAACTATTTATATTTCATTTAATTTATATTCATTTATGAACATTTCATCATATAATCATTTTATTAAATAAACAATTTGTTGATTTTTATTGTATATCAATTTTATTAAAGGAACAATCTGTTCAATGGGTCGTGTAACTTTGTCACATTTAAGTTTAGGCAAGTACCGGTTCTTCTTCTGGTAACCCAAAATAATGTCATTTACTTGATATTTATTTTGCTTGTTATCAGATATAATCTGCAGAGACTTTGCAGATGTACGCAGTAACGTTTGTTTATGTTGTTGCTTTGAAACCGCCTCAAGCTGAAGTTACTTATTCAGAAAATAAGCAAATACTTCCTAGAAATATACCTCATATATATATATATATATATATATATATATATATATAGTTTTTGTCCACAACCCTGATTAACATTCATGAACTAAGGCTCAGTTTTAATCCTCTATGTGTTCATGGAGCCTGCAGAGCATTTGCATTAGCAGCGCAAAATGTAAGCTTGAATGGACTCTTTCTTGAATAAAAGCGTCTGCGAAATATGTAAATGCAAACCATGTGAATGTAAAAATGCGTTCACATTTACATTGCCGTTTTCTGTAAAATCCTGAAAAGGCGTTTCTCCAAAGTGCATTTAAACAGCTGCATTGTGTGCTGATATGGTACCTTGAATTGTATGACATATCAGTGTGAAACTACCAATAAAAACAAAACTTCTCTAGCCCACTTTAACTGCCAACAAGCCTTGACACCAAGACCTCCACATTCTGCATTCTGCTCCATTCCGTTGTGTTCCAGGTACTGTAGCTGTTCTTAAATGCAAGACATGCTTCCCCTAAAGCTTTACAATAGTGAGATAGTTCCCAACATGCCTGAAAAAATCTAGTATTCTATTCCAGCCATCTCTTTGCTCTTTAGCCTAAGGATTCAAATATCATCAAATAATTAGCAGGGGCTTCGGTGGGCAAGCATCACACACATCGGCTCTCATTGTTAATATTTTATTACAGGAAGATGCTGAAAATGCTTTAGGCTAATTCGTGAAGTGACGGGCCCAGCGAGGCCTCGCCATCAATAAAAACTGAAATTTTTATTATGAATGTACAGTGATGTGACGCAGGGGGACGTAGGCTGACAGGCTCTGGAGGTCCAGCTAATACTGTAAAACATGATTAAGTGAATATCCTCAAGGAATTCAGAGGAAATGAAAATGTTTTGGCACATGTGACTTACAAATGGTAGCGATTTATACGTGTGTTAGGTAGCCTAGCACTGTATTTTTTTGTCAGACAATGTTACAGGAACCAGTATGTACAAGTGGGTTTGTACTGTCTATAATATATAGCCGCAGATAAAAAATAAAAAGAGACCATTCCTAATTTTCATTTAAGCAGCATTTCTAGATGTATTGTGGTCATTCCAGTTCAGTGTCCGTTGAATTTCAACTAAATCAAACCTCAGGAGTGACACAAAGTCTTCCAACAGCAATGTGAAAGACTGACAGCATGACAAGACACATGAAAACTGTGAGTTTATCACATAAAAATATATTTTAAGCTAAATACAAATATTACGGCTTTAAAGTGAATATGAACTTATTTTCTTTTAAGTATTTGATATCTGAAAAAATACAGAACATTTTTTCTATTCTATTATTTTGACCTTTTTTTATTCATTTTTTTGCACATAAATGCATATTTTTTATTTGAAATTTGTGAGAAATATCGCTATTAGTTCACAGAATGACACAAAAATACCTATAAATTCAGAAAAACTGACAATAGTCCTTGAAATGGTCTCTTATTTTTCAGTGGCTGTATATATACTATAACAATGTGTACTCACAAAAACCTTCATAAACAATGTCCTCTACCCTTTTCTTAAACTTTTCTTTTGTTTGATTCGTTTCTAAAACATCAATAACCCATTACTGGATAGCCATTCGAAAATCTCTTGAAAAACAATGTTGGACCAAATAACATCAAGTTTTGTATTCTACTGTGTTTTCTTCTAACATGTGCGTATAATGAAAAGCTTCTGCGAGCAGGTCTGGGTGCGTCTTGTTAATCAATTAAAAGCAAATTAGTGACTGCATTTAATGAAGCGCCGCCATTGAAATGTGGCAGGTGTTGAAAAGCTTCTTGTATTAAAAACACATAATAAGTACCAGAATAGGAAAGACAAAGATGAACTGAAAGGTGTGAAGAGAAAAGAAGTGAAAGCCATCTAGACTGTTGATGTGTGTCTATGAAAGAGCGCAATTTTTCTATACACTTACACTTATACTGTATGCTATTTTTTCTATTTCTGTCTATTTATATAAGTAGGGCTAACTTTATATAGACAATAGAGTAAATCCTTATTGTGTTAGATTTCACAATTTTGCCTTCAGTACAATACCAACCTCCAGTATTGATATACAATTTTAATAAACTTAAAATAAAACAGCCTCTGGTGACCAAAACTTTGTTTCATTGCATTCTGTATTTAAAAGAAAAATTACTTAATTAGTTAATATTAACTATAATATTAATACGATGATATTATATACTGTACATCTAGCATTTATTAAACCTCCCATCTGGAATATGATTTAAAGGGAAATGATGCTATGATGTTAATGTTAAACAGTAAATGTGTATTTATTTAATCCCTTCACATCACACTGCCTAATCTGTGCAAAATAGATGCACAATGTCATCCAAAATACTCTTGGTACACATTCAGTATGGAATACCACACAACCCTACATGCCAAAAAAGCTTTTCTGACTCTAAATCAAAGAGAGTTTGATCCAAAACAATACTTTCAAATTAACTAGATTTAACTAAATCACAACAACTAAAGCAAAATTGCAGCTATTAAGAAAATAAGGCAGAGTAAAAGAGTAAAACGCAACACAACTGTATCTGGCAGCACACCATGTCAGATTATATGCACACAGTGAGAAATAAACTTGACAAGGACTCAGTGTACAGTGCACAGTACAACAGCTATAAAAATGGGCAGACACAAGAAGAATGATTGTGTCTGAATGGCAAAGAAACCAACCCAGTTTTTAAAAAGTTTATAAAGTAGTCTTAAAGGGACAGTTCACCCAAAAATGAAAATTCTGTCTTCATTCACTCACCCTCAAGTTGTTCCAAATCTGTACACATTTCTTTGTTTTGATGAACACAGAGAAAGATATTTGGAAGAATGCTTGTAACCAAACAGTTCTTAACCACCATTAACTACCATAATAGGAAAAATCATTCACAAGATGCCCAGAACTATTTGCTTTTCAATGGAACAAAGAAACTTATAAAGCATGTTGGTCTATGGTGGCATGCACTGTTTGGAACTTGAGAGTAAGTAGATGATGACAGAAGTTCTATTTTTGAGTATTTTATGTATGTGTAATATAAATGCAATGAACTACATTTTTAGTTTAAAGAAGTATACTTGTAAGCATACCTTAAATGTTACAGTAGTAAACTGTGAGTACTAATATGCAACTATATTAAGTTATAAAATAAATTTTGAGAGCTTACTTAAAAAAGTAGACTGAAAGTACAATTCCATATTTTTTAGTTTAAACAAGTATACCACAAACAAACTTGAATAAACTTCATTTTCTGTTTTTTTAATCTTATAACCATGCAATATTCCACCAGTATCATCACGGAAACCACTTCACTGTTTGTATCACTCCGCCATTAAGCAATAAACTGAAAGTAAACAAACGCAGTGTCGAGACGCAGGTCTCGAAGTCACTGAAGCAGCGCAGCACAAATTTAAAAGACGTGACGGTTTGGAATTAGTAACAGAGGTTTGAATAACTGTTATACTGGGCTGGAATGTGTTGTGGAAGAAATTAGTTCCCCAGTTCCTTTTAAAGACACTCCGATGTTGTTTCCGATTTATCTAAACACTTGTGCCATCGAACTGTTGTATAAATGCAATATCGCTCTCGTAGTCGTGTGATAGTGTTCTATATCAGCAAGACTGGGATTGCATGCGGCCTCGTGCCTCTGGCCTAATCACAGCCATGCTGTTATAGGGCACTATCACACGACAACGAGAGCGATATTGCATTTATACAACAGTTTGAATACACAAGAATAATCATTATATATTAGGGCTGTCAAAAGATTAATCACGATTAATCGCATCCAGAATAAAAGTTTGTTTACATAATATGTGTTTGTGTGCTGAGCATATTAATTTTGTATTTATAAAAACAAACCCATACATGTATCTATTTAAGAAAATTATAAAAAATAAAAATTAATACACATTTAAATATGATTTATTGGTAAATGTAAATAAATACATCTAAATATTTCCTAAATATATATATTTCTACATGTATGTGTATGTGTTTATAAATACAAAATTAATATGCACAATAAACAGACATCTATTATGTAAACACAAACTTTTATTCTGAATGCGATTAATCGCGATTAATTTTTTGACAGCCCTATTTTATATATATATATATATATATATATATATATATATATTTACATTTTACGATTTTAATTCAAAGCGACTTACAATTTAATTTAAACTAACTTAACTAAATTACAAATGCAACAGTAACATTACACATTTGAAAAACTATAAACCAAACTATAAAAAATGCTTTGGACTATAAAAAAGTGAACTACGTCTTTTTTCACAATTTTATTGGCATGCCGCTTCGGCAGTCTGAATGTCCAACTATTTATCATGCCAAAAAATAACTTGAAATGGATAAAAAGTAACACAGAGACAGAAAAAAGATAAATCAAGGCAGCAAAAGAGAAAGAGGTCTTACGCTGTGGCATATTTGCCATTTCTGTTCATTCAAACTGAAAATGAAAATAAAGAGAATATGTTTTTATTCAACACCATCTGTTCTGTTCCACAGTTTCTTGTCTTACCCTCCCCCACATATCTCTCGCACAGAGCAATCGCTGATATTGAAGGCCAGATGAGAGCAGAAGAAAGCCACAGCCAATGATGTTTGGTGTATCAGAGGAAATTATCTGTGTGGGATTTTTATCCCCTAACAGATCACAGAGACAGCAGAGAGCGAGTATGATTGACAGAGAGACGACCGCAGGAGACAGTGTTCTTTGTGTCGTCCTCACTACAGACCATCTCACCTCATGTTTTTCTCTCTCCCTCGACCTGGTGCATCGTTCAAATGCACGTCTGCCTCATCTCATTTTCTCTTATCGCTGAAAGCATTTGCATTTTCATATAGCGGATACCAATTTCAGGTAAAGGTCACAATAAAATCAACCTGTATCTCTTATTTCACTGTCTCTCGGGGTATGTGCACCTGCTGCGTGGAGCCACGGCAGGTAACAGAAACATTATGTGTGAAGAACATTCAGCTTCCATTATCTCCCCCTTTCCGGCCCACCTTAACCCTGCACACCTGCAAGTCTGCGAGCTTAAAAAAACGTTATAACTGTGACGTCAATTGAACCAGCATCTGCACCAATAGCTCTGTCATACAATACATGTTGATAGGGGCTCTGTTACAAACCTTAGTGATCTGCCTACCGAGACCTGACATGAAGGCTGTTTCTTTAAAAAACAAACGTTACTGCACAATTGCTTGTTTGGGCCAAACCTAACTTTCGGTAGACCTCCGCAAAGAATAATCCCTGCAGATTATTTCTGATAACAAACAAAAAACAAGTATATGACATTAGCTAGCAAGTTAAAAGTATGTCAGTATTATTTTGGGCTCATGTGGGCAGTCTCAGGTACAAGATCGCGAACAGACCAGGGAACCTGAAAACCATTGCGAAGTAGATGTGTGCCATGGGTTGCTCTTGTCGAAAGAGTCTGGGGACACTTTTTAGTCCCAGTCTGCCACCGAGAAGACCCACCAGAACTAAACTTAAATGCGACAAAGTTACACGTCCTATTCGACAAATTGTTTATTTAATACAATCAATATACAATAAAACAATAATATAAATTAAATATTTATATTAGGGCTGGGAAATGATTAATCGCGATTAATCGCATCCAGAATAAAAGTTTGTGTTTACATAATAGTTGTCGGTTTACTGTGCATATTAATTTTGCATTTATAAACACAAACACATACATGTAAGCGTATATATATTTAGGAAATATTTCGATGTATTTATTTGTATTTACCAATAATTTAAATTATATTTAAATGTTTATTAATTTTAATATTTCATATTTTTCTTAAATATATGCATGTATGTGTATGTTTTTATGAATACAAAATGAATATGCACAGTACACAGACATATATTATGTAAACACAAACTTTTATTCTGGATGCGATTAATCGCGATTAATCATTTCCCAGCCCTATTATTGTTTATATAAATTATTATATTATTAGCCAGGTGCGTGTATCCGATGAAACCGTCTATAAACACTCAATTGTTTTAACAGTTTGTAATGTATAATCTACATCCGCAAAGGTGCGTATTTTTAAACATTGTCTTGTCTTTATATCATTTTTCCTATTTCTATATAATTTTGTCTCCACTGTTTTTGGTTTTGTATTTTCTGCAAAGCTGCAACAATGCAAAATTGTGAAAAGCGCTCTAGAAACATTGAATTGAACAACTATGCAAATGATCCAATTATGCTACATTACATGTCTCATTATGGAAAATGTTCACAGACAAGGCAATAGCAGAATGCTTTAGTGATTGGCTTTATGTATTTAAGATACAGTAGCAGATAAACTTGAGAAAAAAGTAAAAGTTTAATCAAAGCTGTTTGTGTTATGTATTCTTTGTGCTTATTACAATTAACTTATTGATCAATGTCAAACTATGCATATTCGTGTGGACGAACAGCCAAACTGCATAGAAAAAGCTGCGGATATGAAAATCCCCGTGTTCGTGTGGACAGGGCCTCAGACTATTGCTATTAAGTCAAGTCTAAAAATCACAGTGACTAACATGAATCCGTTTTTAGATTTTATTCTGTCATTGAAGCAAAAAATACTAATTTTCCAATTAAACATTTCACCATAATTTGTGGTGAAAAAAGAATCTAAAACGCATTTTCTTTCAGCGTGGAACAATTTGGACTGCTGAGACTCGGAAAATAAGCGTTCAGTTTTGTTTATTTGAACTCATGGAAGACATGCCAAATCAATTCCAAAATTACTTTCTCTCACACCTTGTATTTATGACTGATTTACATGACTCTCACATCGCTGACATGCGGCGGGAGCACGTCCAATGCAAATTATTGAGCCAATGAGCTGTAAATTACAAAAGCAAAAAGATGGACTTTGATAAGAAAGAATTTCCCTGTTTGGTAATTATGAATCTGCATGCTGCAGGCTGATTTTCAAACAGCATACTGCGTGCTCCATCTGCCAGCGAGACGAAAAGCACTGGCACCATTTTCATTCTGTGGTTTGGCTGTTAACTTGTCACGGGCGAAGCTGTCTTTCAGAAACAAGGACCACGCGTAAAAAAAAAGCACCCGGCAGTGCTAAAAGCAATTACAGGTGCAGGAGATCTCAGAGAAGGGCGTCTGAGATGATAACAGAGCAGTTCGTGTTGTGTCTGACTTGTGTGTGGGATCGCGTGTGAATACGACGCCGTGTTCTTCCTGCAGGGTTCACTGTTTATAGTCGACATTCCACGTTAAGTGCCTGCATATTAATGCGGGGTATAAAAGTGCAAGAGAACATAGGAGATGTCATCTCTAAAATGAATGGAAAACGCATGTTTAGTAATTCCTCAGTTGGGTGAGAGATTAGCTGATATGTTTTTATTGTTCATTTCAGTTTTTTCTTTTATTTTTGGCAGTAATGCTAAAGAAATTGTGTGCTGTTCACTACAGATTTGTATGTGTATATATGGGAGAAGATAAATGTGAGGTGTGCAAAGGTAAAGGGACTGTCAGGCCTGTAATATATTCCAAGCATGTACATAAATGCTAATACTTTTAGTTACGCCTTCATTATTTTACATACAGAAGTGTATGTTTTGCATTATAACAGCTGCCTATGTGAACTGTAGAATAATCACATGTAGATCCATGGACACTGAAACGTCTGATTTTGCCCACAACTCACTGCAAGGAGGTGGAAAGAAAATAAATGACAATACAGTTTTGACCGAAGTGACAGAAGACAGAATAAAACTAAAGCGTGCGTGTGCGCGTATGTGTGTAAGAGAGAGAGAGAGCAGAGTAGAGGATTGTGTGAGAGATCTGGCTGTTGTTCAGGAAATATTGGAGTTTAGGAGTGTTGACTCATTTACATCAGAACAAAACAGGCAGCAGCTTGAGAGAAAGAAAGGGACATCTGCCCCCATATGTACACTGATATTTCCCTCTTTGAGTGAAGACTTCAGTCGAAAAGAAATAAGCTTCTCTTTTCATGTGCCTTGGAGGGGGTGGAGGAGTTTTCATCCAACAGAAGTGTGATTATGTCACTGAAACTTCTGATATTACTTTTGCTTATTGAGTTCTGTTTCATATCAGCGCCAAAATTAGCTATACCACCTCTCCGCTGTTGTGCTCCGTTCCTTCCATCAAAGTTCCCTGCTGATTCTCTAAAAAACATCAGCATCTTTTGAAGTTCCATCAAATCTCAGAAGTACCCGCTGACCCCGGCAGGAGAAACTGCGAAACACCAACGAAACAAACAATCAAACAGAGACAAATAAATAAATAACAGCAGCGATGAGAAAGATGGGTGCTTTTTATATGGTAGATAACTCTTTGTTAGCTAAACAGAGAGGCAGTTACTATGGAGTTGGGTTTAAGCTAAACAAGATGAGTATTACCATACTGACTGCCTTCATCCATCATGGCTGTCTCATCCAATCAGAGAGCAGGATTTCAGATTGATCTGGCCTCCACACAATCCATCTTTCTCTCTCTCTCTCTCTTTCTGTTTTCACTTTGGACTGTATTTGAATAGCAAATAATGCTCGACATGTGCAGAAAGAGGCTTTTCTCAACCCTAACCCTAAAATCTGATCGGTTCATACAGGACGTCCTACTTGGTGGCATTTGCTTCACATGTTTCAAAATGTGATTGATAAATATCACCGCATTTGTGTTGCCCCTGACAACCTTCGATCGATTTTATTTAGGCGTCACTGAAAGTCTAAACGCACCCTCCTGAAACTGACACCTTCGTTTGATGAGCACCGTTTGTGTCATCCTTACTGACTGATGTCTTTCATCACACACTGATGCTCTGATATCCACATCCTGTTTTCATATTGAACCTGTCTGAACGCTCTACTTTGATGGATGATAGCAAATAATACGCACTGGTTTGCTTTTTGCGTCACGCTCAGCCCATCTGCGTTTTCTTTAATTACGCTGAAGGAAATGTTAAACGGTTTATTTTGACTCGACGGAAAGTAAATAGCTTGCATACAGTATGTTTATGGCTTCTGGTTCTGGCAGGTTATTGCAACTTCGACTGTAAAAAAATAGCATTTTTGCACACCCAATCATGGCCAGGGACTCCGCTTCTGGTACGATGTGTGTTTTTGCATTCCCAAAATGATTTATCCTTAAAAATCACTTTAGAAAGAAACCGTCTGCTTAAGCGTAAATGTCCAAATCGATCTAACCGTGAGGTTTTCGAAAGCTAAATACACACACACAATGTCATCAAAAGCTGTTTAAAGTTTAATGTGCAGTTGTGCCAAAGCTAATGACTTCAACTTGGCATTTTGTTTCCAAAGGCAAAGCAGAGAAATGGCCCCCGTGCTTTCAATCTCTCAATCTCTCTACACGACTTCTAAAAACAGCTGTCAAGTCGTATTTACGCTTTCAACTGACCTGTGGATGTCTCTGCACAACAATCAGGTAATGGCTTCCTTTCACTCCACGATGAGCTGACATGAATTTCTAAATTGATCTTTAGCTTTTTGGGTAATGAGTTTTGGAAACATCTATTTTTTCACATATGAAGAAAATCTGAAAATCGATAGTGTCGCAGTAATTGATTGGCATAACATCTGATGCTTAAAGTTTCATTTTCTGGCAGGAACTTGGACAGGTAAGCACCCAGCCATAGGGCATTTCTCTACATGCCGTATTTAAAGGGATAGTTCACCCATTGTCATCATTTACTCACCCTCTTGACATTTGAAATCTGTATGACTTTCTTTCTTCTGCAAAACACAAAAGAAGATATTCTGAAGAATGTTGGTAACCAAAAACCTCTGGTCCCCATTGACATCTATCGTATGGACACAAAACCAATGCAAGTCAACAATTTTAAAAAATCTTCCATTATTTACTCCACCTTTGACTACCATAGTAGGAAAAACAATGGTAGTCAATTAGGGCCTCAGAACTGTTTGTTTTTCCCCCATTCTTCAAAATATCTACTTTTGTGTTCAACAGAACAAAGAAATTCCAACAGGTTTGGAACAACCTATGGGTATGTTGTAATAAATGGCAAAACAGGCATGACCACCACAAGCTATTTTTCTTTTTTTACTTGACTGCTGCAGTTATGAGGAAGAGCACTTGTCTGTCACAGAGGTGTCGGTTCGGGCCCTCAGGTCACGACCTTGCCGAGCTAAGGTTCTGTATGTCGCCCAAGGGATCTGAGGGGTGAAACTGAACTAACGGCTGGCCGGCGCTGGGTTGAGCTGTGATGGGAGAGATGGATCAGAGTAAATCTTCTCATTATGATGTCCTGAAGCTCACATGTGATGACATTCAGCTGCTAGGACTATCTCGCCGCTCATGTCCCGTCTCACTGCATCTGATCGACAGGTGCTTGGTAGGTCAGGAGGATGAAGCGGTCCAGGTGTGGGTTCAGCCATGCATCTGCTCAGTTGAGAGTTCACGCTGCTTCTTTAGAGGTTAACATGCTGTGACCATTTCATCTGCGGAGAAAAATGTCTTATGGAAATCACAGAAGATTAAGAAAGCAGTTAAATGATTAATGCATTGCAATATGCGTAGTCTCCTTTTGTGAAAGCAGAAACATCGGGATGAGTAAATAAAGAGAACACATTCATTTCTAAATCTAGTGAATTAGTCCTTTAAATAATAAAAGCATTTTTATGAGTGTATATAAAGCTCACCTCTGCACCTCCACAGACCCAGATGAAGGACTTTCATAAGTGCATCGTATGACTGACATTTCCTTGCGTCTCCTTGTCGCCGCTTTTCATTTTCAGATGTGTGTATCTCTCTTTATTAGGTCGGAGGGGTATTCAAATCCTTGACAAGAGGAGGGTAAGGACAGGGAGAAAGAGGAGAGGGGAGCCCCTCATTCGTGAAACGTCACAGACCTGAGACTCTAAGATCAGAAAGGGCCCTTTGGGTAGATAAAAAATGCATGAAACAGAGGAAGAGAGAAAGAAGCAGAATGCATTTGAGGACAGCACTCACTTCTTGGCTGGATAGAATCATGTCTTTCATCAGCTCTAATCAAGACCCAGAGGAGGACAGAAAGAGAGAGAGAGAGAGAGAAAGAAAGAAAGAAAGAAAGAAAGAAAGAAAGAAAGAAAGAGAGTTTGTGGTGGGTATTGAAGGTCTTGAGACATTCCATCATGTTATTAGGTCTGAGCTGAAGTTTTCATCAGGTTTCGAGTCCAGTACTCTGCTCGGCTTCTGTGTCCAGCACGTGATGACATCATTAAGCTCTCGCTTTGCCGCTACTTGTAAGACATCATCCTTACCAAAACCTCATTAAGAGACCTTATATTTACAACACACACAGCCACAGACCATTACGAATTTTAATGTAAGCACTATATGTATTGAGGCCAGTCCAGTGTCTGTTGAATTTAAACAAAATCAAACCTCAGTAGAATGTGAAAGACTGACAACATGGCAAGACACATGAAAACTGTAGTATTACTGTAGTATTGCTCAAAAGAGAATATTTGCAGTATTTGAGGTCAAATACAGAGCATCTGTTATTTGACCTGTATCTCCAGGTCTCAGTTTCTGCAAATAAATGCATATAGAAACTATATTTTTATTAGAAATTTTGGAGAAATATTGTTAGTTTACAGCATGACACAAAAATAATCATTTGACCCAAACACATATCTCTAAATTGTCAACTTTAATAAACAAATTGTGTTTTTCTTAAGTCACTGAAATGGTACCCTCTTACCTTGAATCCTGAGCACATCTCAGTGTATGAGTCCTGGAAAAAAGAATTAGGCAAGAGTAAAACATCTACTATACTACAATCAAATTTTAATATGTTACAAAACTTGGAACCAGCTGGTCTATTTACCGAACCTGCCTGCAGATGCCAACAGGGTCATGCCAACCAGCAAAACCATTGTGCCCTGGATGTGCCATCCCTGTTTAAGATCTGAACACAAGCCATTATGAACTGGTCAAACTGTGAAACTTGTAACTTGGTGTTAGCACTTATTGTATTATTGCCCCTGTATGACATATCGCTTTATTGCTTCCTAATCTCTCTGTAAGTCACTTTGGATAAAAGCGTCTGCTAAATGACTAAATGTAACTATAGGCTGCACTAGAGTTATTCTTCTACAGTACATATCTGCATATCATTTATTTTATTATTTGCCTTCATAACTTTCAGCACCTGCTCACATTATTCCACTGGAAAAAAAATCTGCCAGAAATGGAGACTATGACAACATCCATTCCTCCACAAAAAAAGAGAGTGAGAGGGAACACATGGATACCCGGCTGTCACAAACCATCACACAAACAGAAGCTGGAGCCTCTGTTTAGGTTCAGTAGGCTAGTCAGATGTGACCCCAGAGAGACACTTAAACCCCCGTCCCTAAAACCCTGTGGCTCTAAATGCACCCACTGCCTCAAAGTGATTTTTACACGCACGCACACGCACGCACGCACACACACACACACACGATAAGCTATATAAGCTATTTCATTGAAGACCTCTCAAAAATGCAGTGGTTTTTAAAGTAATGAAAAGTATATTACCACCCACCTGACCCTACATTGTAAAAAAAAACAATTGTAAAAAAACTGACATTTTCTGTCAGCTGGAGCAAAATATAGGCCTACAGAAATATTTTTTTTTCCCTGTAAAATTACAGCATATAAGGATATATAATAAATTGTTTTCCCCATTTTTCTTGTATATTTGCTGTCTTTTTCTGTAATTTTGAAGGTTTACAAAAATAAACTGTAAAAAAAATCTTGTTAAAAAAATTAAATTTTCTGCCAGCTGGTGCGCCAGAAATAAACTGTAAAATAAAAAATTTCCTGTAAAATTACATTAAAAGATTACATGAAAAATCTGTAAAACAAAAGTTTTTTTTCTCATTATTAGTTAAATAAAGACGACACACACACACACACACATATTAATATATATCTTAATATCCACATTTGTTCCATGAAAATGTACTGCCCCAGGGACAATGATGTGTACCTTCTTTTTTCCCCCGAGTGCACACACACATATTAGGGCATACAAACAACTTCTATTGTGAAGCATTATGAAGCATTTTTGGAACAAAAATATATATTTATAAATTATATTTAAGTTTTGTTATACAGTATTTAGCTTTCCTCTTGTATACCAAAAGTATACTGAAGTTAACCAATACGCACACCTCGACCCACACCATCATGAATTAAGTCAACATAAATGGCTTTATTACATTTTGCCAGGCACACTTAATGTGTGACCTTTAGCTGTTTGTGATGTGTGCCTTTAAATCTAATCACACAGAAAGAAAATGACATTACTCACAGCAGCCTACACACAGCACATTCAACAACAGCCATAAATACATTCAGACTCTGTATATGTATAAATAACACATACGCTGTATTTATTGTTCTCCCCATCCCTGCCAAACCTTCGTCTTTCCATCCATCTTCACAAACCCCCTTCATAAAAACCATCATTTGTCAGTGTTAAACTTGCCTCATATGTTCAAACTCGTCTCTGCTTTGTTTGTGGAAGCCATTACTAATGCTGTGACATCAAGTCCCAGCCAAAGATTCTGGCATCTTTTCATGAATAAAAGCAAAAATGTTATGGACAGAAAGTGAGTTAATAAAACGCTCAGTGACAACATCAGCATTTGATTGACAGGTCAGGTTAAGTTCGTCACAGAAACCGTCTGAGGAAACAAAACCGTAGACTTTCTCTCGGCCTGAGAGCAGAAACACAATCTATCCGCGCAAACTGATCAATGCTGGACTTTAACCCTCTTTAGCTTACAGTGTACAGACAGTTGACATATTCCATTAGAGTTTAGATTCTGCTCGTCTCGCTCCGTGTCTGCTTTTGCCCAACTTCAATTAATCATCAAAATTACAGATCAACATTTTCCTTTTTATCTTTTTAGATGTTGATCTTTAAACGTAACTTTTTTAGAAAGTTATATTTTATAATTTAGTGCGCCAAAATGTGGGGAAAGGGATCTTTATCCCGGTTTTCATTTTTGCCATTGCCTTTCTCCTTATCATTTTACAAAAATAACATCAAACCTATCCGCATTTACTTTCCCTGATGTCCCTGATCTTTTTTATGCACGATTTATCAGTGTGTGTTATCCTAAAGAAAGCATGTTTTCATCAATCTTTCGTTAAAATGCATTTTCTCTGCCTCTAAAAAAGGCTTTTATTTTTGACTGATGTAACCATGACCACACAGAAAGGAATAAATGTACATACACACAACAACATCACAAGCAAAAGTGTGTTGTGGCCATACACCAGCACAACTGCATGTGTGATACTACTTTTATCCAAAAGTTCAATAGAGAACCGAAGCATGTAAATAAGAAATATAAAAAGTGACATCATAGCCTAACGTCAGTGTCATCAATGTCATCATAGCCCCTCACAATTCAAAATGAAACCTTATTGGATAATATCATCATATTCATTCATGCTAGCCTTTATATTTAGTTTCACTTAGACTGGTTCACCTCTGAATTTAAATGCCTCAAAAATGCTACTCTTAATGCCTAAAAAAAAAGTAACTCTTGTCCTTCGGAAACCTCATACCTCCATATTTTGTCCCTATTTTAATTTGATTGATTTTTTTAAATGCTAAAAATCATTAGGATATTAAGTAAAGATCATGTTCAATGAAGATATTTTGTAAATTTCCTACCGTAAATATGTCAAAACTTTTGTAAGTGGAAGCAGCAAAATCGTGCACAAAAATGGCCGGAAACACTTTTACAAACTTCACTCGCTGCTGTTGCTCTTTGAGAATAATCCACTCAAGTATCTATGTAAAGATTAGAATTTCAGTTTTTCGGGTGCATCTACTCTCCACAACTGAAAAACAAAGATTTTCTCAATATTTAGATTTTTTCCACCCCCAGATTCCAGATTTTCAAATAGTTGTATCTCGGTCAAATATTGTCCTTTCCTAAGAAGCCATACATCAATGGAAAGCTCATTCAGGTGATATATAAATCTCAGTTTTCCAAAAATTTACATTTAAAAAAAAAGTCACATTTATTTTTGTCCCTGGGTTTCCTGAAAACAGCGAATTTGGACATCCAAGGTTTCAGAAGCACAGCAACGATATCTATCACCCTGTGGTATTACGGGATAGAAGGTTGTTTAGCTGGTTCATTATGGGTGGAGCTATAGGTTTTGATTGACAGACACGTTGCAGGCTGATCTCTACTGGTTCTCAGCAGTCTGGCTATTAAGTAGACCAACACATCTTGCACTTTTCTTGAACATCCTGCAGAGGAGCTGTGATGGTGACCCCATGAATTCCATGAAAGCTGATTGGTGACCAGCCATGCCGTCTTTCCAGCAGCGAGTACAAACACGTGTCTGGATGTATGACGCGTGTACCTTAGAAATACAGACTTGAAATGTAAGTCTTTCGACTTAAAAGAAAGCCCTTTAATTTACATTCGCAAAATAAATTTGTGCCTAATTTCAAGACATTTTTTGTCGTCTCTGCTGTACTTCTACATTCCGAACTGTGAATTTTGTGTACTGTTGAAACGCTGCTGTACATGTGTAACAAGACCAGCCTAACCTCTCGGCCCAGCAATCTCTATGCTGTCTGCCCGCGGGTGGTGATGTCAGGAGGTTGCTGGGAGAATCTCACTACAAAGGTTCGTCCGTGGGGACAGCAGAGATGTGCACTTTGACCTTGGTTCATCTCCTCCTTTCCTTGTAAAGGAAAACAAAAACAAAGAAGTCTTTTGTTGAGGTCTAATTAGCTAAGTGGAGGACGGCCCTTCACTCGGCTCTCACATTTTCCAGCTCATTTTCTGTGGGAAAATATTTGATTGATTCTGGGAGAAGAGACCGGGGTGGGAGCGCGCTCGGTGTGGGATTAGAAACAGTTGGGGGTCTGCACGCGCGATGGCCCCCCTCCTCGCCGCCCGGGGAGATCTGCCAATTAGAAACCTTGATCCCTTGCCCATAGAAGTCGACTTCTCTTTCTTTAGTTTCCTCTGATGTACAGCCGTGCCAAATCTGTTTTTCTGCTTAACAGAGGGTGAAGGCACAGCGCTTTCTATTAAAAAGTAATCAATACAAAAACTCCTTTATTGTTTACGCTGACACACTGGCGAACGAATACACAGATGATAAGTTGAAGGGAAAGCTCATTTATTCAATATTAGAAAAGCTGAAGCCCACGAGCCAAACATTTGGGCATTTTTTCCGAGCTTACACACTGAGATAATCCCTCACGCTCTCGTTTATTGCCGATCGCTGGATGCAGATTGCACAAAAGCACCCTTTGGAAAGCCACAACGTGCATTCTTTGCTTCACCTGATGTAACGTGCAGGCTGGTTTTTAATCAAGTCTGTTTCATGTGTGTCGCCGCTGGAATCAGAAAGCTGTCGCGTTGGCTTTGTCTCTCGGTGATCACTTATTTTCTCAATGACAAACGACAGGCCACACCGTGCCAAATGCCAACGCATTCCCCCAGAGACGATGGAAAAATGGCCAAACAGCCTCTCCTTTTCTCGCTGCCTTATGTGACAGTAAATTACATCCGTCGACCTGCAGGTGCCAAGTTCTCGCCTGAAATGATTATTTCTACCTCACAGAAGATTGCTTTAGTAATTATACGTATCATAATTAAATTTCATAAGTCCTATGAGAGCTTACATATCATTCGACACTGGTTGGAAGTTTGAGCTTTAGCGTGAAAAAGATGAGAATCTTCTTGCATTATTCTATAAGATGTTGTGCGGTCCATTTTATGCATGTTTTATGAGTTTTTGGAGGTAATCGCTGCCCCTCTGCAATATGCAACATGACGGAGATTAGAAGTGCACCTCAAGAGACCATTGACTCAATAATAAAATGGGCCAATTGTGTTTTTTAACAACATAATGTAGTGTAAATGAGATCCTAAAGTGTAGATGAACCTAAAAAAATGCAAAAATATCTCAAAAATGTGAGTTTAAGATTCTCCATCAGTCCAAGTTCTTCAATTGCGTCTCTGCTGAGATGTTTAAAGGTCAGCTGTTTAAAACGTGACTCCTTGTTGAGAAAACCCCGCCAGCTCACTACTGTAAACGTGGGATCTATAACTGTACAGTATGTGAACAGCTATGTCACCCAAAGCCGTGCTAATCCACTGACTAAATAAGATTAAACTGGATTTGGCTGGATGAACACGTGCTATTCTCTTATTTCCAGAGGTGTATTAATCACATAAGCCACGGTAAACAAGCAAAGAGGAAAACAAATAAACAGACAAACAGGAAGTGAAGGTCAAAATGGCTTCCCTGTTGCACGCGACAGCGGCGGTACGAAACACTCGCAGTCATGCGCATGCTGGGATGGATAATTACGGAGTCTCAGTCGATGATTAAAATCATGATGAGGTTTCAGGCAGGAGGCTAAAAGCAAACTCGGGAACCAAGTGGCCTATGGTAAACACACACGCGTAATTATACGTTCCATTGTGCATAATATAGCATAAATACACATAAACATTTAAAACAATATACGCGTCGAAAACAATTAGTCAGAAGAAGAGAGCAAACGCATGCAGACAGATGTAAACATATTCAAACAAATATTCACAAATGCAAACTAGTGTTCAACAGTTTATAGGGTGACTTGAGTGGAATGTCTAGAATTATCTTAAAAAACCTTTGAATCTGAAGGTTAATGCTGCAATGTTCCTTCACTCTAAAACAAATGTTCTATTCAATAAAATATTTCTTTTGAGAAATAGCAGTCGGAATTCATGGTACAGTAACTCTTTCAGTGTTTGAAAAGCATCTCAGAGTGATACCTCAAGAAGCTTGCTGTTTTCCTCAATTGTAAGTCGCTTTGGATAAAAGCGTCTGCCAAATGAATAAATGTAAATGTAAATGTAAGCTCGGTGAGACATTTTTGCAAATTCCAGGCAAAGTTAACACAGTCTTGATTTATTTTGTCATTTTTCTGTCACAACATACGCTCTTAAAATCCTGGGTTTTTTTTCAACCCAGCTGTTGAGTGAAATTAACCCAGAAAATGGTTTATATTTGACCGAACAATGGGTTAACACAACCCAGCATTTCGGGCTAAAACAACCCAACAGGTTGAACACTGGGTTGAAAATAATCCAGCATTCCCAAAATTACGCTTGTGTTATTCCATAATTTTGATGAGTTCTATTCTAAAATGTGTGAGTAATGACTCTAAATATTTCAACAGTTATATACAAAATACTCTGTCTTGGAAAACAAACTGGTAAAAATCGCTCAAATTCTTGATGCTCCAATGCACTCTAAAAATGCTGGGTTATTTTAAGCCCAGCATTAGGTAAAAAAGCTACAAACCAACACATTGGGTAGTAAGTTAACCTATGCTTTGTTGGGTCAAAAATTAACATTTTCTGGTTTCATTTAACCCAACAGTTTGTTCCAATTTGACCCAATATTTTAGAGTACAGTATGTAGTCTAACAGCCCTGCTGAAGAAAACAAAGAAATCCAATTCAGAAATTCTAATGGTTTACATTAAAATACCATTATTGACTTTTAGCCTTTTCCATTAAAACCAATAAAAATCAATTTAAAACCATTCAAATCATTACAACTTTTACAATGAAACCATTACATTTTTCAGCAGGGAACCCCACCAACAGAATCCATCACAGTAGACACCATTATAATTTCCATAACAAAACCAATACAATTCCCATTTTAACCATTATTCCATGTGTTTTGGGTATGGGATATCAAAATCATTTCAACCAGCCAATCCAACTGATCAAATATCTAGACAAGAACAAGCTAACAGCCATAAAAGACCAGTGTAGAATGTATAAAATCTTCAAAAGCTAGTTTTATCTAGATTTTCTAGTAGGGCTAAAGGGAAACCAACAAACCATACAAACACTCACTTCGCTTTGGTCTTCCCGTAGCCAGCTAAGGTCTAAAAACCAAATCCATATCCAAATGACCTACAGCACAGGCCTCCACCTTCTGAAACACACACACAAACACTCATGGAGAGTTTTGCTGGGATGCATTAGCGCTGGACTCCGGCCAAATCCGGCAGCTGTACGCGAGCTGCGGGGAGAAAGACGCTCGCTGGGATAGCAGGAGCGTTTTAAAAGCACATTAAACTCAGCACTTCCAAACACATCCATATTCAGATAGCTTCTCTGCCAAACACTTTGCATGTTGCTATTAATAATACCCTTAAATGCTATGAAAAACACTCTCGATATTACAGAGTCCACAGTAAACATGTCACCTCCCAGAATGCCCCTGAGCTACAGGAGCCCAAGGAGGACAAAAGAGACTCTCTGTGGATTCCGAGGCTTCTACCTGCTGTGACCAATCCGAGAGCAGAGGACAGACGGGAACAATAGAGCCTGAACTGAAATGGGAAGTGAAGTGTATTCTGTATCATGACATCTATAAGATCCGATTTAAGAGAGAACCTACGTATGACAAATTGCTGTTTGTTCTTATATTTTACCTCAGACCTCCTTTCTTTGTGTCGCTCACTTGTTCATTCCATCAATCTTTTTCTCTTTTCTGTGATGGCGTGCTGAGAGGCAATCCTCTTCAGAGGGTGCTTGCCCTGGGAATATTTATAGACATAGAGAGAGAGGGAGAGAAAGAGAGCTCTCAGCATTAAATAGTTGTCTAGTTCTCACTACTAGCTCCTTTGATAAATACATCCAGAGAAAAGTAAATGTATGTTATTAAAATTATTCTTCCCAGATGTCTCTTTGGTCTCACATAGGGTTGCTGTACATTAAAGAAAATGGATTTCTCAATTTACATTTCTTAAAAGTACATTTTCAAGACTAAATATCTATTTTTCATTTTACATTCATGCATTTTTAGTAGTAATACTTGCATTGGTGATTGCATGAATATTTCAGTCCAAAAATAGGATAACATTCTTTCATATTTTACATTAATCCATATATGATTTTCCCTATGTTGCGCATAAACTATACTAAACTAAACCAAACTAAACTAAGTTTAAAAAACATTATAAAAATAGTTTGTATGACTGTATATTACAGATTTTCTGAAGTTAAATGATAGTGTTGCACGAGAAACAAAAAAAAAGCAAAAACCAGCCCCAAAATCCTTCTTGTTGGTCCTTGTGTCTTTTTTTGATATAGAAAAACAAAATATCCTAACTGGGATATTTGCATTTAAAATGATCTGACTGGGTGCATGATATGAATGCGTTTATAGGTAAAGTGCATTCAGATGACCTTTACACAACCATATGACTTTATGCATTCTTTACACAAACCAGATGGAACTTTTACTAAAACCCTATCGGGATGCAGAGGCATGCTGTTTATTTTTCTTCAAAGTTAAATGCTTACACTGTTCAAGAGAAGTGTGATAGGACTGTAAAATGCATTCTGTGAAAGCTATAAAGCTAAAATGCTTGCTTAAAATGGTTGCATGCAACTTACACATCAACTTCCTTCCTTACCTTCACTCTTAAAAATAAAGGTGCTTAAAAGGTTCTTCACAACTATTTCTTTCTAAGCTTTTTATAACCTGAAGAATCTTTTTTCGCCACAAAGTACCTTCTTAAAACAGAAACGTTCTTCGGATGTTAAAAGTTCTTTAAGGAACCATTTAGACAAAAAAAGGTTCTTCTATGGCATCGTGAAGCACCTTTATTTTAAGAGTGTACAATGAATTATTTTAAATGTGCTTTTTGTTTATTAAATTGTTTATTTAATTACTGTCTTCTTAAAAATATGTATACCTTTGCTCATGAATTGCAGAGGTGAGCTTCCCTGCAGCTCCTAGCAATGTCAAGGTCAAGGGTTCGACTTCTAGGGAATGCACATACTGGAAAGGACATAATGTTTAGCTTAAGTGCAATGTAAGTGACTTACAAGTGTAATGACTGTACATCCCTTTGCTCAATTTTGTACTTTGCTATGTCGACTGCCAGCTTCACTGCTATTCCTGTCATGGGAAAAAAGGGAAATTGGGAAGAATCTGAACAGTTCGGATAGAGCATTTAAAGCTATTTTATCCTGCCTCATGAATATTAAATAGGTAACATTCACCCTGTAGGTCTTGCTGTTAAATAGGCCCTATAGTCATAGTAAATGACCACTTACTGTTCACTTACTTCTGCTTGGTCTTTTTATGTAGACCTCTACAATTTTCGACTTCGCACAGCTGTTAAAGCTAGCCGGAATGGCTATTTGATGCAAAGAAGCTCAAGAGGGCTGGATTTGTTCCAGAGGGATAAGACACCATCGCTAACAGCATCGTGAAAATATTTATTGCACTTGCTTTCTTTGTGAAGTGCATTGTGCTATGGGGACTTGTTTAAGAATCTGATGTTTGTTTTTTATTGGCAAATATAGAAGTCTTATCTGCTTCAGTGAATAAATAAGAGAGATATTACCTCGACACTCCCTCTATCACACACACACACGCACGCACACGCACACGCACACACACACACACACACACACACACACACACACACACACACACACTGCAAAAGCATTAATTATCTGTCAGTGAGTATCTTATGTATTCTTTCCCAGCCCTCACAAACACAATTCCCTCCACTTTAATTATATCAATGAGGATAACATATCAATTTAAACAAATGTTTTGGAGAGTGAGCCACGTGGAGAATTATCCCTATAAATAGCCATTAAAAATGCATAACTGTCAATTATTGCTCTTGTAGAGACGCAATTATGCCATCTCAGTGACCTTGCATTGGTCTTTTCCATTAGGAGGACCTCGCTGAGAAATGAAGTGTCACGTTCCATATGGGGCTCCATCCCACCAGGTAATGAAATAAAAGGAGGAGAGAAATAAACACGTCTGTATAACGAACGCCCTCGGAACTTCTGTGAGAGGTTGAAACAAGAGGAGAGGTGCATGCTGGGAATGGGGTCAGCATACCTGCATGGACCTATTTGATGGGAAATTTAAATGGGAACACTGTAAAAAATAAATGTTGGTTAAGCTTAAAAAAATAAGTAACCTGGCTGCCTTAAAATTTTGAATTAATTCAACTTAAAAATATTAGTTAACATAACGAGTTTGTATGAAATTCATTAGTTTTTTTTTAAGTTGAATGAACTCAAAAATTTATGGCAGCCAGGTTACTTTTTTTAAGTAAAGCCCCCAATTTTTTTTACAGTGAACTATTATTTTCACAGTTCAAGAATCTTAAAGATTAAAGAAATGAAAGGAATATTAATGGATAACCATAAGATAAAAACCAGCAAAGAGAACAAAAAATACTGAATGAAATACTTTTTCATTTCTGGACAAATTGTCAAGAGTGGTTCAATAATGCACATTTCTCTTTTAGTGAACCTATTTTAATACTTTACTGAAGGATGAAGCCGTAAATCTATAGGAGTCGCGGTATAGGAGATTTCCAGTGTCTTATGTACCCCAGAGGATCTCAGAGCTGTGCTTCACTGAAGCAGACTGCTGGATAGTGAAATATCACTTCAGGTCTCAAATCAGCATCATTTGCATTTAATCCTTCAGGGGGAATTTACTACGAATGAATTACGACTCACTCTCCGTTGTTTTTGCACCCGATTCACTAAAAGAATTATGCAAATCAGGTAATGGTGCCCACAAAACCTGTGCTAAATGCAATTTCCCAACATTCCCGGTTTGGTTTTGAGTGCGAGTTGGAGGATGCAGAAGACCGACACCATCTGACATACTTAACGTTCAGTAGACCACTTTGCAAGATGTAAACACTGACCCAGAAGCACTACCGGTTTTATTTATTTCATATTTTTTGTATATTACATATATGATAAAATCTTAAAGGTGCTGTGTGTGAAATGCAATATAATATACATAACTATGTCTTCAGAGGTGTATAAAGACCTTACATAATGAAGCGTTATGTTTTTATTCTACATACTCCGCAGGTCACATGGAATTCACCATGTTGTTTCTACAGTAGCCCTAAACTGCTCTACAGAGTGTGTTTCGTAAATACGTTATCTCCTTCGGCAAAGAAGCAAAGCGTGACAACATCTTTGTCCTGCATCAGCTACCGTAGTGCTTCAAAAGAGAGCGGTGGAGTGAACCGTTGGTTGCAATTTGTCATCTTACTGCTAGATGCTACCGTTTGGCAGAGACAGTGTTGGGGAAGCTACACGCTACTCATAAGTTACAGCTTAGCTATCCATCTGTTTGTGATACAGTACAGATACAAAGGCAGAACACAATACAGCTTTTGGTTGCACTACATACTCTCTGGAATTATCTACTGGAAAAGTTACACTGTTTTAAAAGTAGTTGAGCTACCGCTTCTTGTAGTTAACTACTCCCCAACACAGGGCAGCAATAGATATGTCGGCACGCTAACCACAGGGCTATTGGCGCCGACGTGTTTTGATCTTGAAATTGACGGCACAATTTGTTCGAAACATCATCTGTGAAGAGTTGTAATGCTGAAGTCAAAGGCTCCATTTTGGGGATTTGCATGAACCTGAAGATGTCATCCGTCAGTATCTATAAAAAGAGAAACATCACAACAAGATGTGCATAAAGTTAACAACTCAGTTAAAAGATGGTTGTCATTTCTAAAAAGTAAGAAATGTGTGCAGAATTGGCTGTATTTATCTGCAGTGCTTATTTGGAAAAAGAGCAAGGGTGTAAGGAGAGATTTGTTGTCAGTACATTGTAAAGTGTGACCATCACATCGCTATTCTTGGCTGTGCTGTCACTCCTTAATTATTTGATGAACTGTGTTGTTTTCATAGAAACAATTGCAACTAAAGTAGAGTATCGCTGGAAAGCTACATGAATTTAATGCCCCATTAGTCAAATATTACAGCCTGAAAAACAAACACACGTCTCACCTTATATCTTTAAGCCTAACAAAGAATATAGCAGGGTCAACATAATAGGAGGAAGCAACTCATTTCCCTCAAAACATAAATATATAATTATATAATAAATTATAACAAAAAAGCTAATTAATTAATGATTTCTTTTTTGCATGCATGTTTAAATAAATAATACATAAATAAATGCATGCATACTACTACTACTAATAATAATAAATAATTCATGAATAATGTTTTTGCGTTTAATATGTGACAGCGCCGCATCATTCATGCACACCAGCTGTATTTCAACTTTTCCAAGGTCTTTATTGAGTGCATTTCAGTACAATAGTTTTCAGAAAGTTACAGTTTCAAACTCTGACATACTCATCACAAGAAACAAGTGGAATCTATATAGCCTTGGCGGGGAGGGGGGCCTTTCCTTTCAGTATCTACAGAACAGTGTGAGCTAGAACCCATGCCATGCTAGTTTCATCAACAGTTCACTCTCTCTCACTCAAACCCTTTCTCTCCTTTCTCCTCAGTTGCCAAAAGTAATGTTCCATCACTCCGTCATGAATGTTTCGTTTAAAGCGCAGTAAAAAAGAAACTGCAAAAAAAAAAAAAAAACAGGCCCGTTCCTACAGGCAGTTCGACGAACGCGCTTTTTGTTTGCGCTTGTGAAGTCTGAGCAGTGCTCGTGAACGCATGCACCCGACACGGCTCAGACTTCAGTTGGCACGGTAACAGCATCGCCGCTGATCCTCTGCCAAATACGCACAAGACTCCAGAATGTGTCGACACTCCAGGCAAAGAGTGATAAAATTAGACTGGAATCATTTCCGCTCGTCGTCTCATCCCCTGGTAGTTTCTTCAACCCTCAAAAGGAGGCATGAAAAACATATAGATCTGGATGGTGCCAGGCTAGCGCTTTCGTTCTGGAGAAGTTTTGGACATGTGCAAACAATGTGCAACATGTGCAAACTTCAAACAATCTGTTAATGTACATATTGGAATATAAATCATATATTACATCTGTAATGGTTTTATGCTTTATGTGCAGACAGTGAAGGGGCGATTATTAAGAATAAAAGATTATCAACACTATGCCAATAGTCACCGAATCTCCCTCACATTATTTTTATGTTTGGAATAATGTGCACAGATGAATCATACACACGTATATTAATAAAGTAAATAGGATCATTTTTGATCTCATGCTGAATATCTTTCACTTGCTCTCACTAACTCTTTTCTCCTCTCACAAAAATACAAACTCTGTCATCATTTACTCATCATCTTGTCAATTCAAACCTGCAAAAAACACAAAAGAAGATATTTTGAAAAATGTTGGTAAATGAAACCCATTGGTCCCCATTGAATTGCATTGATTTTTTGTCCATTCACTAGAAGTCAATGGGGACCAACGGTTTTCATTTACCAACATTCTTAAAAATATCTTCTTTGTGTTTTGCAAAAAAACAGGTTTCAAATGTCAAGAGTGTGAGTAAATAATGACAGAAGTCTTTTTTTTGGGTAAGCAGCTCCTCTTTCTCACCCTGGACTGACTACAGTCTCCTCCTCTCGAATCGCTCTTTTGTTCTCCCTCACCCCAGCTCATTCACCGTTCTCTGAAATCTGTGTGCTATGTCGGCAGGTAGCCCAACAGGCCCGCCCTCCCCAGCGTGTCCATGGGGATGAGAGCGAGTCAGCCATTTTTCAACGGGCCATACGGCGGGACGCCGGACAGCTTGGTTCCGCCCCACAGCGAACGAGCTGGACACGAGAGGCACAGGGCGGAGATACTTAGTGAGCATTAATTGAGCCGCTTCTGGATGCTTACACAGCGGCAGACAAAGAGACGTTTTAATGTTGTGCAAATGTTTTTATAAAAGAGGAACAAATCTGCATTTTGTCTACGGTGTTGTTATATAGAGGAATTAATGCACTTTTTTTTAATGCAATACAACACATCTGAAAAATAACCATGGTTTTTGGTGTATTGATTACGATTGGCAAAACCATGGTTTTACTACAGTAACTATGGTTTTTGAATCAGAACCATGGTTTTACTACAGTATAAATGGTTTTTTAATCAGAACATGGTTATTTTGTGATAACCATGGTTTTACTACAATTATTATGGTTTTTAATTCAGAACCATGGTTTTACTATAGTAGAAATGGTTTTTGAATCAGAACATGGTTATTTTGTGGCACCCATGGTTTTACTACAGTAACCAAAGTTTTTTGCTTTTACCTGAAGTAAAATCACGGTTAATTTTCGTAAGGGAACACAAGTTGCAGTTAAGTGTGTGCGCTTGTCCAATGGTAAGAGCCATTGACAGAAGCTGTAAAAATGTGTCATCCTTAACAAAGAAGCAATACGCTCTTTGGTTGCCATGGTGAAATTCATTGTGGCCAATTAGGTGTAACACCTCGGGTAGATCTGCATGATGGATTATGTGTGTATGTTGCTCTTAGACAATAACCATAAACTATGAGAGTCATTAACTTACAGACAACGTAGCAGCTAATTCATCACACGCACGCTCACTGGTCATTGTCTATGCAGAGATACAAACATTTTCTATCCCCTAACCCTAAATTCATCAATGGGGGACCTTTCATCATTACACACCTTCCTAAAGTGTGTTTGTATTTTTATCACGATCTTATTTAGATTTTAATTTATGTTTAATAAGCCATTATTCTCATGGGGACCCCTTGTCAAGTCTACAACATAGATAAAACCCAAGTCACAAACATTGCACAACCGATGAATGAAAGGTAAAGCTGCTCACAAAAACATCTTTCTGCATGGCAACCAAAAATATGAACTGGGAAATGTCCCGAATGCGACAACAAACCGCGTGTGCGCGAAGAGAGCGTTTGGATAAGTAGAATGTGCTCAATGGGGTGGTGTTAGGCATCTGTTCCTAAAGGGTCACACAGATGTTCCATCACACAAATAATCGGAGAGCCGATGGAACGGAGAACATGTACCGCATTTAACAATGTCAGAGAAATCTGGAGCAACTCGGTTTGATAAAAGCGCTTCGTCCGTCTATTACCTGTCCGTGACCTTTTGCTTCGCTTATGTAAACACGTGTTTGGAAAACAGATTAGCGGTTTTAAAGACCCTGTTAGACCAACATTAGTACAGCTTATTAACAGTGGAACTACATTTAAGTGAACCAGCTAGTTCGGGTGGCGTCGCCGCGCCTACCCGACGCTAGTCGACGCATTCAAACACTCGGACACAAAACTAACAAGAACAACTAGAAGAGGTGGAAGAAAGAAAAGCTGTACACGTAAGTGCTCAGGAGTGTGGGAACACCTACAATAAACACTGTTTCGTTTAGTGGCCTGAATGCGTAGCTTTTTTCGCCTAAAGTATTTCTTTTCTTGCTATTTTATACACGACTAAACTGATATTTACACAACATAGACAAGGAGTCAGAGTTCATCCCAGATCGCACTCGTGGCGTCACACCGACGCTTTCCAGCGGTTCTGGTCCGTTCGGTAAGCAACATTGCCAAAAATGCAAGCGGAAGAAGTGGGTATTTACATACAAGTCCATTACACTTCACCTTCAATATGAAGGTTTACTCTGAAGATATACGCATTTATTTAAAGATATACATCATTTACGCTCGTATGGCCGGGGAGTGGGAAGCAGGCATACAGGATGTCCTTTGGCAACGTCAGCCATTCCGAGATCAACAGGTAGTGTAAGTGGGAAGCAGTAGTGAGAGAACACATACACGTCTGGAACCGGAGAAAATAACTTGAATAGTTGGTGTTTGAACAGTTGAGGATAACGAAAATGTAGACCGTGTGTTCCGAGACGAAACTACGGTGACAAGAAAGAGACCAAAATAGTCCATTATTTGGGTTTTCCTTGTAAATGTAGTCCAAAGAGTTAAACAGACAGTCAGGTGGACTTCCTGGTCTTTGCCAACATGTTAACAGACGTCCTGTGAATCCCGACGAGTCCTGGTCCGGTATGTTGGATATTGGATTGTTGTGTTCCCGAAACGTTCTCAGATCAGGATGATCGTCTCTATTCTGGCGCGCTCCGATGGGATTGGGCTCACCCGCTGGTAAATCTCCCGCAAGCTGCCCGGCCCGTCGTCCGGCGCCCCCTGTAGTCATGCCAGCGCAGTGCCCGTCTGACACTGTGCCATCTGCAGAAGCATGGACTGAATGCTGTTGAGGATTTTCTTCTGATGGCCGGCCAGAGTCACACCTATCCTCAACAGGTCCCTGTGAAGACAAGATCAATTCATATTTACATATTAAATAGAGTACATAAATCTTTTATTTTTAGGTGACATTTTCATTGCCTGCTTTAAATTACATAAACAAAAAAGCAACTCTTCTCTTGCTGATATCTGAGTACAGCCATTACAGAATAAGAACAACCTGTACTATTCCCAGACAAACCATGTGAAAGAAAGAGAGAGAGAGAGAGAGAGAGAGAGAGGGAGAGGGAGAGGGAGAAGAAAGCTACCGAGCCCCCACTGGTTTGTATATGTGAACGCAAACAGCATTAGCAAATGAAAGCCACTTGTATTTAACTTCCTGTTTACGCTGGGGTTTATACTTATGTTGCTAATTAAGCGCAGCCCCTCTCTGTGAACGACGACAGCGTTAATCACAGCGTCAGAGGCGTCGTACACCTCACTACGCTTCTCTTCACGAACAAAACAACAGGAGCTGTGTTTGAACATCAACAAACACATATCCACCTGTTTGTTCAATAGTCAAAATCTCTAAACACATCCACACCTAACGGAGCGAAACACCCCGCACAGCTTAAAAATCAATATTAAATATGTTAGCTGACACATTTGACTGTCCGGCGTTCTCTGATCAATGCGTTTGAACATCTGTAACCCAGCGAGAGCTATAAACCCGCTTCTCGTATCTAAAAAACAGAAAAGGCAACACACTAACTCAACTAATTTAACCAATTATTGGATTTAATCGAAAATATGTGCTAATTTGACCGACCTGCTGAATAAGACACATAATTGTTATAAACACAACGATTGATGTAATGGATGTCAACAGTGTCATCAGATAATAAGCACTGGTTCATTCTAGTTAGTCTGTATTTATCGCTTAAAGCTACAATTCAATACTTTTTTGTACAAAAATACACAAAAATCAGTTATTGAGTAACCAGTGTGCTTCCCTTCCAGTACGATTTAGCAAAGATTGACGTCATGCAACTTTAACTTTCGAGAAGAAGCAGTTTTAATGTTTCAAACAAACAAACAGTCCCTGCAGATTATTTCTGATAACAAGCAAAAGAAACAACAAGTAAATGACATCAGCTAGTTCAAGTATGTCTAGTCAGTATTATTTTGGGTTACCAGTAGAAAAAACGTTACTTGGTTAAACTTAAATGCGACAAAGTTACACGACCCATTCAACAAATTGTTTATTTAATAAAATTATTACACAATAAAATATAAATGTAAATAGCTATATTATTAGCCATTAGCCAGACTGATCAACAGACCCAGACCAGAAGTGTCTATAGGCCAGGCGCGTACGTACGATAAAACCAGCTATAGAGGTCAAAGTTATGAACTGAAGATTTGGATATCCATATAAATCTAAAACATGCTTCTGATGGTAGTTGGGTTAACACAGATTCTAGTTGGATATAATAGTTGAGTTTAGGTCGATCTGAAATGTGGACCATTAAGGTCAAAATAGGGGGTTATTCCAAAAGCCAAACTGTCTTGACCACCGTAACATTTTTTTTCAGCAGGGTAAAGCTACGGTAACAATGATAAAAGCCCATGTTGATCTAATAAAGGCTTAAACTTGTTGAACTTATAACTTTCTTTAGACACTGAACTTACTCTGAAGTCATCTGGGTGATGAGCTGGAGGGATGTGAAGCCCGAGTTAAGGAAGTTATCTCTATACTGAGACATCTTAACGGCGCTCAGCCAGTCCTCTACGGAACTGAAGGTGGTAAAGTCGGGAATGGATCTGTCCAACAAAGGCTGGGATGGACTGGAGAAAGATAGAGATGCACGGTAACACATGAATTTACATTTATGCATTTAACATATTTGGATTCAAACCCATGACCTTTGCAAACGAAAACATGACACATGTGCCCAGTTTTGCTTTCTTGATGGGGTTTGCTTTCTTGTTCCCGAAAGAAAAACGGTTTCATTTCCAAAATGTCAAAGGTATAATATTTGTTAGTCTAGTGGTAATACCTTCCCTGCCGTATGAAAACAAGCATGCACGTTTGTTTGACTCACATTGTGGGTATACTAGCGACAGCTTTAAGGCTGGTTGGGTTGCGGATGAGTTTGTCGAGCGTGTTCACGATGTCCGTGAAGCGCGGCCGAGCGTTCCGATCTTTCTGCCAACAGTCGAGCATCAGCTGGTGGAGAGCGGTGGGACAGTCCATAGGGGGCGGCAGCCTGTAGTCCTGCTCTATAGCATTGATCACCTAAACACACAAACATACACGCACATAAATGAATAAATAAAGAACCAACTCTGAGATGACAGCATCAAAAACATCTTTCTAATTCTGAAGTGATGCATTGTGGGATGCTCAAATAATAATGCATAGAAAACCACTGCAATAAACAGCTTACATCATCACAAAACTACAGATATACAATGTTGTTTTAATCATACATAAACTGCAACAAATACTTGTGTTGATAGACAGCCAAACACAACACGAACAACCCATAAACAACCATTAATCTTTGAGACACTGGAGACTTTTCCTCTCTGTCTGTCTCCCGAAAACAAACACAAAGAGTCTGTCCTCTGCATACCAATACAGAGCTCTTGTTCTTGACGCTCAAACATGAATCTAAATATTTGAAGATCAATATACGCTCTGTTCTTTCCACAATGACTGAGGGCTTTCCACAGGACCATAATGAGACCATAATCACCCGCTGAGCGCTGTGTGTGTTCCTCATCGCAAATGCTCTGCTGTTTGCTGATATGTTCTTTATACGTTCAAATGGGATTGAATTATTGTAAAAACAACCTCAGGCTATAGATGATCGGCTAATATAGTGTATTATAGGTTGGATGAACTTTTTTTCCAACTCATCCTCAATGTTGTTGTGTGTGAAGCTCATTAAAGTGGTTTTGGAGTTTTATGTATTTTGGTAGATTGTTGTGTGAATAGCTGTAGTCGCTATGAACTGAACAGAAACGTGAATTTCCCCATTTGATCTTTTTTACCGTTCTTTGAATTAACATTTAGTTTAGTTTCTCTGTTATTTTTTTTAGTTTCTCCATCACACTTTAACTAAGAGAATTTGCATCTCTCATGTGTTAAATATATGCTAAAAGGTTTAGGGAATTTATGTCTGCTTTCGCAGGATTTTCTGAAAATCCTCCAGAGACGCTACAGTGGAACGAGTCTGATATATAGAAAATGCTTGTCAGAAGCTAAAATGTTTAAAGGCAGAAACATTTTCTCTACACCGGACCAAGAACAAATTGCTCCTATTATAATCAATGAGGATGTTTACTCAATGTGTCTTTAGTCAGATTTGTATGAAATTAATGCTCTAGGGTTTTCAATGCTGCATCATAAGGAACATATTACAACAGAAATTCATATATATCATTTAATTCTATTCTATTATTTAATAAAAAAACAAAAAATTATTGTTCAGACATGTGGGTAGTTGACAAATAAACCATGTGTACTACGGAGTGACAGAGCAGACAGAGCCAAAAAATAAATAAAAGAAAACAAATGGTTAATAAAATATAATCTTTTATGATTAATTATTTATATTGATGATATAAAATAGCATAAGAAAGATTTATTTTATTATTAGTTTTTTTTTGCTGTCACACTATAGGGCACAATTACATAGAATATATTTGTCAGCTACTCATATATAAATACAAATATGAATACAAATAATATTTTAGTTGTCAAAACTCAACAATGTGAAATGGAAGTAGACCAAGACATAAGGTCTGAGTTCACTTTCACTGCCAATTGTGGTGTGAATACATATAAATTTTTCACCAGCTTTTTTACTTTTTGTATGTATTTAAAGGGATAGGGAGTCATTTTTCATAACTTACTCACCCTCCTGTCATTCCAAACCTGTATGACTTTCTTTCCTCTGCATAACACTAAACAACCCAGGACTTCCATCGTATGGTGTAATGTAAATGTATGCAAAAACCACTGAGACATTTCTCAAAATATCTTAATTTGTCTTCCACAGAAGAAAAAGTCACATGCTTTGAATGACATGAGTGAGAATAAACAATGACTGAATGAAATATCCCTTTAAGATCCAAGGCAAGGTTGACATTTTTATTCTGTTCCAATAAAGTGAAACTCACATCTTGGTTGCTCATGTCCCAATAGGGCCTCTCGCCAAAGGACATCACCTCCCACATGACAATACCGTAACTCCACACATCACTAGCAGAAGTGAACTTCCTGTATGCGATTGCTTCCGGTGAGGTCCATCTCACAGGAATCTTTCCACCCTGAGGAAAAAACACAGGAGAGGTCAAATTTACAGAGAGCAACACGTGTGCCATTATGTGTATCGCTTTGTATCCCCTATGCATCTACAAGATATTTATGCACAGTTAACCATCCAATATCAAAGCATATCACTTTCACATGGACAACAGGGAAAAAGTTAGTTTAGTTACAAATGTGTACTGAGGGACTTTGAACATCAGTTCTACATCCATCGCAACTATAAATATTTGCAAACAATGAATCGCATTTGCATTACTAAAATTCGGCACGACGGAATTCAATTGTTTTTGCTTTACAAAGCACCACAGAGAAAACAATAAAATCTTTCGATCCCCAGCTCTTTCTGACTCTCAGTACACAAAAACAAAACAATCCATGTAGTGTGTGTGTGTGTGTGTGTGTGTGTGTGCGTGTGTGTGTGTGTGTGTGTGTGAGTGAGAGGAGGGTCTAGTCTCGTCCGTGGAGCTTGTCTGTCTGTAATTGGTCTACCTGAGGCTGGATTTGTGTGTGTCACACTGATTCAAATTGACAGCAGCTTGTTTAAAAATTCCCTACACACACACACACACACACACACACACACACTCCCACACACGAAGATAAAACACACGGATCTGGTTTGAGAAACCGCATGCTTTTTGTTTCAATCTAATGATGTCAATTATTTTAGTCCTGCGTTTGACATCATCCAGATGAAATGAAAATGACAGGAAATACTGCCGACAAAATGCACAAGACAGGACCAGAGCACAGATGAGCATATTATCCTCCTGGATGTATGGTTTAGCATTCTTGTACATGTGGCCTAAAGGAAATTTTGTGTGTGGTTTGGACTGCTTCTCACGCAAAGCGGACAACATATATAGACAATCTTTACAATGCTATATGTCCTGTATGTACAGTAATGCTTTGATGTCATTTCTGGAGCTTAATAGTTATTCTGTGTCATTCTAAAGACAAAAAGAAAAACAGATGTTTGTCAAAGTCACAAAAATCTAAAATAAGAATGAGTAAATGTGACCATTCACTGTTTAAAGGGATAGTTCACCCAAAAATTGAAATTCTGTCATCATTTACCCTTTTCTGCAGAACACTAAAGAAGGTTTTTTTTAAGAAAGCTGGTAACTGAGCAATAGCAGTAACAGACATAAGACCAATGCAAATCAATGGGTACCTTTAAATGGATATCTTAAAATTATTTTTATTTGTGTTCTGCAGAAGAAAGTCATACAGGTTTGAAATGACAAGAAGGTGAGTAAATGATCACAGAATATTTATTTTTGGGTGAACTGTCTCTTTAAATACCAAAGCCTATTAAGCATTTAACAATTTGGCATGTCTTAATAAACTAGATTGTAAACTTCTGATATAACACACTAAAGGAATATACAGAAGTCTTAAACAGTACAAAAATGAATTACTTATTTTTTTAGTGAAGTTCAATTTGAACTGTGTTTGGTGTGAGAAAGCTTGACTAACATTACAAAGGAAGTTCAGGAAAAATAAAATAAACTACTAGAATATTGACGAACATTAAAATAAAAAAAAAATAAAAAACCTGACATCCGATTCACTTTTATATTTAATGTTTCTAATAAAATATTAAATAAAAAATGGAACCTACATACAAAGGGTAAAACACGGCTCTACATGTCACAGATTCATAGGAACTTCAAATATATAAACATTTCACAAAAGACACAAAAAGAGGAGCGACAACACTCCTGTTTAATGTCCCAAACACAAACAATCTGCACGGGAAATGCGTCTGCATCACTGCACCAGCATATTTTTAGATCTCGGGAAAATGTGGAAACTGACAGAAAGAAATAAAGACAGAGAACAGAGAGAATGTGACATTCTCGATATGAATTGTTGTATAAAAACCTCGCACAGGTGCGATATTGGAAACATCACATTTCCCTGGTGTGTAATTGTAATCTTCTGTCATATTTTGTAACACAATAAAGTGGATGAGGGACGAAGTCAAGACTAAAGACAAAAAACAATCCAAGATAACACACAGATATCCCAAACTAGACCTGTGTGCTATGACGGTATAGACCCTAAGAAAAAGATTAAAACAACGATGGTCCAAAAGAACTCCTGTTTGAGTTTTTAACGCTGCACAGACGTTTGAACAGAATACATTGTTAAACCAATATCTTTAAGATTTAATTACATATGTATCATTACTATGGTATAAAATAACTTATACCATGATATATGATTTCAGCTATTTTACGCTGTTGTCAACGAACCAATAAAGCTGCAAAGCTGACGAATCATAGACCACCCCATCTAAACGCTTTGAATTATAACCCTTGGCATTCGATTTCTCTGAGGGCCATACAGATCTAATTTGCCTATATATCCTTCACTTGCATTCATTTGAAATTCCAATCCAATTTGTGGCGCAATAACGTCAAGCGGCAAATCTGAGCGTCAGGGGACGTGGTTCAGATAGCAGCTGGGTAACCGCACGGCATCAACCTTTCACCCCCTCTTCCAGGTCCCGGTCCCGCCCATCACCCCCCAGACGCCCCGACGGGGAACGCTCAAATTAAACCGTGCTCACCTAATCCTTTATCATGCGATTCTCTCCATTTCCCATTCAGGATTTTTAATATTAGATTATGACCTTGTCTTTCAAAACCGGGTTAAGTATTCTCTCTTCCCATGATTCACTCGCTCGCTTTCCTTTGAGAGTTCTTTGTGCTTCAATGAAAGAACACTTGTACGTCGCAGATTTCTGCGCTGGGAGAATACTGAACGAGGTTTCCAACGGGATCCTCGAATCAACAGTGCTGTCACACAGCGAGGGTCAAAGGTCACAGGTCAGATATCATGTTTAAATCATGACCGTCGTGGACGGACTGCAAATGTGCGGCAGAACGGAGCTCATTTCTTTATGGGATATCAGCCGTAACTCAAGCAAATCTGCAAGCTGTTAACATTTTACAAGACGGGGAAGAGCAAGGCCATATAAACCCTAGAAACTGATTGAATTCACAGTTTAAAATTCACTCATAAAAACATGAAAAACTGCATACTACAGTTAAGCTCATGGTGGGTACTAAGCCGAGCATTGCAGATACTATTGTCTGGATTTTAAAGTTTGGCACATCACTCATCTAAAACCATCGGGGTTATGAATACATTTAGATCATTTGGGGGAACTAACTAATGACTTTGACATTACATCACCTAACAACGACCCTAATCATCCAACACCAAACAGAAAAACCTAGCAACCGCATCACACTACGCTCAGATTCACATCTTGGCAACCATAAAGCAACCCTGGCAACACCCATAACACCATGATGTGTTTTTAACATCGTCTTTAGGAAACGTAAAATCTCGCAATCGACAGACGTCTCATGAATTAACCTTAATTCAGAATGAATGAGTTCACGCTGACCTTGAGACAGACTTTCAATCTAAATCCTGTTTTGTACTATTAGGACTCGTAAACAAGATCCGTTCTGAGATCAGGGATGATAAAGAAGGGTAAAATGAGTACACGTTTTACTCCGCGGAGCAGCAAACAATTGATATTTATCAAACACTCGCATGAATACATTTCTTTTCTCTTGCTCTTCTTAGGATGTAAGAATACGTGTGCTCTGCTTTAACTCTGATGGCCATCTTGTGTTCTCCTTTCAATAACAAAATATAATGCCATTGCATACCATAAAAAATCAAATGTATTGCATTTAGGTGCCCAGCTAAACCTGTTTGCTAAACCTTTAGCTATTCAGTGTTCGAAATTGCCCAAAGTGTCAGTCATAGTTGTGTGGATAACAACATAAACAAACATTACTGCACATGCGCTCTTTTGTGGCCCAAACTTAACTTCCGGTACACATCTGCAAAGAACGGAGTCCCTGCAGATTATTTCTGATAACAAGCAAAATAAATAACAAGTAAATGACATCAGCTAGTTAAAGTTTGTCTAGACAGTATTATTTTGGATTACCAGTAGAAGAACCGTTACTTGGCTAAACTTAAATGCGACAAAGTTACACGACCCATTCAACAAATTGTTTAAAAAAAATTAATATACAATAAAATTTATCAAATTGTTTATTGTTTACAAACACAGGAAGTTAACTTTGGGCCAGGCGCGTACAGTAACCCAAGAGACCCAGCTTGTGGTTGTTTCTTGATCTTACTGCTTAATCTCCTCCCCTATCGATTCCTGTTTCCCAAAAAAAAGCTTCCCAAGAATCCCCAAATTATATCTTAGAAAAAAATATTCCATCATAATCATGACTGAAGGTAAAGAAATGCTACAGAACTTCTTTAGACCTTTAACATCTAAAGCTAGAGTTGAGATGGATTTGAAATGGTGAACAAACAGAAGAACGAGAGAATGTCACAATCCCAAACCTCAGATAAAAGAAAGAAAAAGAGAGACAAAGAAGACAGAAAGGGCGGTGAGTGTCACACATTCAGACTCCACCTCGGTGTAAATAGTTTTACTTTCCATCTGTAGCGCAGCTGCTGCACTTGTCATGCGAGCGGTGTGAGGGATGTTTCTGTGCTCCTGCTGAGAAAGTGAAGGACATTTCTTTATTTTTTCCATTCAATTTCACTTCCTTCTACCTGTCATCTCCTTCAGGAATCCTCCTGTTTGGTGTAAGAAAGTGTCTTTGCAGCGTGTGCTGAATGGATTTGACTATACAGGGCAAACATTGCGTGTCCATACGAACCAAACATCTCAGTGTGTGAGATTTAGAGAGAAATACAATAAAGACAAAGAGAAAGATTTACATCCAAGCAGCACCTCTACAGGACCTTATAATTTCAGTTTGTATTTAAACAGCATTGCCTATTCTACCGCCAAGTCAAGCATAGTGCATGATGGGAAGTGTTTGGACAACCGCCTTTCTGACTCAAGCTGGTGTCCTGCTGGAAAATAAAGAGATATTGGATGAATACAGAAAGTGATGAATTGGTGAAAGAAACGACAGGGTGACGGCTGACCCGACAGACAGTCAAACAGACCGACAGAACGGTACTGGATGGTGGATTTGTGTGTGCATCACATCACAGGGGTTTAAACCATCACGTCTTCTGCAAATCCTTGAATAAATTCTACGCCGCCATCAAAGAAACCCTAATGTTTTTTCTCATTCCTCTTGTCAATGTTCCCTTAATGCATTGAATTCTGTGGAGCATAGCGTCAAGATACAGCGTTTCCCTCTAATGCAGTGTTTAACACGGCAAGTTTAAACTATTTCAGCTTTGACTCCATTCATCAACTGTCAAAGCGTAGCCAAAGATTACCTGACACACGACGCATCATTACGTGCAAAAAATGATAAGAGGGAGGAGAGACGGATCCTGTGTGGCGAGTAGTACGATACAATGTCAAACACACATCATGGCATTGAGAATAAGCATTGCAGAAATGTACACTTTTTTTATGCAAATGAATTAGGACTGTCAATGTTATATGCATTTCTTTGTTCTGATGAACACAGATGAAGATATTTGGAAGAATGCGTGTAACCATACAGTTCTTGAACACCATTGACTACCACAGTATTAAAATGCTTTATACATTTCTTTGTTGAACACAAAAGAAGAAATTTTGAAGAATGTAGTCATTTTTTTCTACTATGGTAGTCAATGGTGGCCAAGAACTCTTTGGTTACAAGCATTCTTTCAAATATATTTCATCTGTGTTTAATCAAACAAATAAATGTATACACGCTTGGAAAACTAGAGGATGAGTATATTATAACAGACATTTTTATTTTTGGGTGAACTGTCCCAAAAAAAAAATTTATGATATGAACAGAAAAAACCTTCGGCAGGTAATGCTTAACCAAACTTTACTGAAAGTGAGTGGCTAGACAAAACAGCTAGAGAAAGATGGAATAAAACAGTGTAGAAATTGCTATCCTGACACAGCTTCTTTAAAAGGTGACACTCATGGAGCAAGAAATTGGAAAATGACTGACAACTCAAAAAGGTTGCTGTGGACTGCAGCTTAGTGACAGATTTGTTCAATCACATCAATCTAAAAAAGTTATAAATCAACCCAAAATGTATCTGACACAGTAGTTTTTTTTTCATTTGAGGGCTTTTCTTAGCAAATATGTATTATTTGTTTGAATTATGTTTAATAAATTGACCGCTCTGGAATTATTATACAGGCAGGTTGATGATGTTACTTGCTGATCCTCTGGAGAAACGGCCCTGAATGCAGCTCAACATTGGGGAGAGGAAGCAGGGCATGGAGGAGAGGGCACCAGGCATGGATCAATTAACATGAAACGTGCAATATCCATGGATCACACTTCACACCCTTCGACACATTAAGGGGTCAGAGGTCAAAACCAAGGCAACCCAGTGCGCTTTCCACAAACACTTAAAAATAATACAAATCAATAGACCTAAAAATAGGATTCATAATTTCTCCTTTGAGGTTTTAACACACATACAAAGACAATAACAGCAATTTGTTTTGTATTATCGGTGAACATATTGTAAGATGGGCAACTATGACACAGTCTACAAAGCACCCAGCATCCAAAGAAGGCAAATTTAATCTTCTAGTAATGCCTCCATTTCTGCATGTTTACTCAGAAACGCACCTGTCAATTTTAGTGACAGGTGAGCAAAAGCTCATTTTATCTTGATCTTTACATGTTTATTACAAAAATTTGCCAAGGTTTTACTACAGCTTAAATCAGAAAACCAAGATTTTACTATAGTAAAAGCAAAAAAAAAAAAAAACACGGTTACTGTAGTAAAACATGGTTAATTTTCATAAGAGACTGTATGTCTGGCATTAAATATTTGGATTTACAACCATCTTAAAAAATGACAAGTAAATATGTTTTTACTATATGTATTTAAAATTAAAACAATGTTCAAATAATTTCAATTTATATATGATATTTTTAATATAGTGTCATGCTCAACAATGCCATACGATTATATTCACCATGTAACCTGACCATTCATAACATGCTTCGTTTAGCTATAATTTTACAAGTGTTGTTTTGCTTTGATAATGCTGACAACTGCGCAATTGAATGTGTCGTTGCAAAACCATAACCGAAATCTGGCTAGTAAACAAGTAAAAAAATAACAAGTAATACCCAGGGGGTAATTAAATTCTACCCCCATCGGTAAGGAAGACAGGAAAGTCATATCAGTATCACACCTCTGTTCACACCTTCGCCGCATGTTCCTGTCAATCAGCAGTCACCGCAGGATATCCTGTTTCATGATTGGCAGCTGCTTTTGGACCTAATGAGCTTTCTCACATTTCTAGAGACGTCACGTTAGCTAAACATCGTCTGTCCTTATCATCCACCTCACATCTCCGCTCGCCGACGTCTGCTATCTGCCACTGAGGAACCGTTCGAGTGTAAAAGAGGCGAAATTGTTTGCTAACAATGCACGGGACATTCTGCCGAGACGTCTGAGGTGAATTTAAAACGCGCTCTGTAAAAGTATGTGACCCAGGGCTGTTTCTCTCTATCGTGGTGAAGTTACGTCTGGAAACGGTTGACCCTGTTAACAGTGCGCCTGTCAGTGCACTGGGGCTTTGAAAGCGGCCTGAATACATGAATCATAACAGGGTCAGATAACGTGAAAGACAATGAATTATCACTAAACCCCCCGTAATTACGAATGTGGCAAATCCACAAGACCGAAAATATCAAAAGCTCAGAATAGAAAGTCTTTAAGAGTCAAGAGAAAACAGTGTTTCATATTAATATTAAAGAACGGCAGCACAGTAGGGCTAATGATGCCCTGGATGCCTATTAATGATACATAATAGAGAATTCGGGAGCTCTGAGTGCTCCATTTGGGAGGCAGGCCATTGGAAGTCCCGTCACTTGGCGCTGATCAAACACGTCTAGAATTTAAATGGGTTTTTTTCCTAGGAAAACGCTGACATCCTGTCAGGAAGACAATGCAGCGTTTTTTGGAAGGGATTTCGAGGAATAGATGAGAAAATGAGGCCAATGCATGAGAAAATGAGGGCCAACAGCACAGGGTCACAGGAAATGAGACAGCTCTTGCCTTTTTCAATTATCTCCAGCTACTGTGCCAAACATGGCACCTATTTCCCGTTCAATTCTAATGAAATCGTTTGACATGTCTGAACATTGTCTTACCAGAGAGCTGGTGTAGGTGGGATCGGAGGTGTCCTCTTGCAGATAACGGGACAACCCGAAATCGGAGACTTTGCACACCAGGTTGCTGTTGACCAGGATGTTGCGGGCGGCGAGGTCTCGGTGGACGTAGTTCATCTCCGACAGGTACTTCATTCCAGCTGCGATACCCCTCAACATCCCCACCAGTTGGATCACAGTGAACTGCCCATCGTTTTGCTGCGACATTGACACAGAAGAACGGCCATCAGAAGATGTTAGTTAAAAAGGTTATGAATATACATAAGGTTTGGCCTATATCTGTTTGATTATAAGACCAATAAAGAATGTTACTGACCTGAGGTCCTATTTGGCACCTCATTGTAGATCGTATCTGGATGTTACTTTAGCATCTTTTAACTACATTTTACACTTTTAAAACACAGCTCGGGCCGAACTGCTGTCATATTTTCACATTGCGAACCGTATTGGAGTCAACATGAATTGTACTGTTTACTAAACCTGGGTGTGCATGTGCATCAAGAAACCACAAGTTCCCAAAAAAAGTTCGGAAACCATTTAAAAGCTCCAGCGTGAGTTTGCCCCAAAACTGAGATCCATTCTCGAGCATCACTGGCTGAATTTCCGCTTTATCATCTGTAAAACTGTTCTTGCAATTAGTGTTTTATCAAACAGCTGCAAGCCTTTGAGACACTGTCAACTTTTATCTTGCAAAAGTGAATTAATAAAATCATCTGCTCATACAAAAACACAAGCTTTAATCATTCAGGAAAACGACGATCGTGCGCATTTACGTGACGATGAAAGACGCCTTCCCTCTTTGACACATTGATTTTAATTTGTTAGTTAGCTTCACCTTCCTTTCATGCACCCATCTGTTTTTCAATCTCCCCACCAGTAGTTGTGTCTGAAACGTGCTTAAAACACACAGCGGGGGACCTAAACAGCTCCTTCGAAACATTTGCCTTAACTTCTGTACATAGCCGCCATGTTGAGGAACTGAGGGGACGGCTTTGAACCGAACACGCAATAACAAACAGGGATGGGGGAGTGGATCGATGGCGACGCTACTCGGATGTGGTGGATTTCTAAGCCGACTTCAAAGAACCCTTTATTGTGGCACCAGATCAAAGCTAGAAGAAAACCAATCCATGAGATTGGGGGGAAAATGGGCTGAACATTGATTAAGCAGTATATTTCTCTACGCCAGAGGATGGGTTTGAAAAAAAAAAAACAGACAGGGCATGTTGGGGATGTTGCACTTACCCTAAGGAAGGAGTCAAGAGCTCCGTTCTCCATAAATTCTGTGACGATCATGACAGGCCGGCTTTTGGTGACCACGCCCTCCAGACGAATAATGTTGGGGTGGTCGAACTGGCCCATGATTGACGCCTCTGACAGGAAGTCCCGCCTCTGCTTCTCAGAATAGCCTGCCTTTAGAGTTTTAATGGCGACGTAGAGTTCTCGTTTTCCGGGCAGTTTGAGTCGACCTTTGTACACTTCCCCAAACTCACCTAGAGGAAAAAGATAGTGTTCAACTTTGACTGTAACACGTAAAAAATTTTTTGACCTTGATCATCTTAACACATGGTTGCAAAATAGTGACTTACAATAACTTTACTCTAATCCACGGTAAAATGGTGGCCACAGGTCTGTTATCAAATCAATATAGCTCGAGACAAAATGCTCAAAAAGTGACGAAAAAGGATTGACGCCAAAAAAACATATCATATCAGTTTTCGAGTTAAATGGTTGAGTCTATTTGGAATTATCCGTCTGAAATCCATATGAAGTGCATGAGTGGATTAACTGGAGCTCTCTGGACCAGAGCAGACTGTGAGACTGTAATGCATCTTCTACTGTGACTCTCAAAGGAGACGGTAGAAATGTCAGAGACCTCCAGGTTGGTTGTGTGTGTGTGTGTGTGTGTGTGTGTGTGTGTGTGTGTGTGTGTGTGTGTCTATGCAGCCTATAAAAGGATAGGCGTCTGACAATTCCTGAATCACAAATATGGAAAAATTTGATTCTTCACGCTATAGAAAGAGTGATACAATTCCAGTTGTAGCAGGATTAACAATACATAACACATAAATACAAATCATACACAAACATCACTCACCTGCCCCAATAACTTCTTCAATCTTAACCGTCGAGACATCGATTTCTTTGGCAAACTCTCTCACAGCTTCATTGGGGTCTTCATAGGTGAAAGGGTCGATGTAGATCTTCATGCCAGGGGAGCCAGGCAGGGTCGGGCACCCCATGGGCGTGTGGCAGTTGGACAGATCAGGTCTCAGAGTCAGTTCTAGAAAAAAATGACAAGCACAAAAATGTAATGACAAGCTAGGAAAACCCTTTGTTTTTTTAATGCTGCCTGAATGATAAAAGCATCAGGGTAAATCTATTACTATACGATTTAAACCAAAAAATATCACAAGCAGTGAATAAACAAATCCAATCTGTTCGGATAAACAAGAAGCAATCCAAAATATGTAAAAGGGTTATAAAAAATGATTACAACACCCATCACCTTTGATAACAAAAACGGTTTCTCATGCAAACACCAAAACACCATTTTTAATTTAGAATTGGTTACATTTATATCAAAAGCAAATGATGTTTATTACTTTTCAGTGCTTTAAAGATTAAAATCTTCTTAAATGTTTTCTGGACTGATGAAAAGGATAATGTATTGTTTTGTTTAGTACAATCATTTTTATTTACCACCAGTCATTACAATCTTTACTCTCTCTCTTTTTCCTATTTTCTTTTTAAAACATTACGGATTGGTGCCTGGTGACTATGACATCATTAATAAGCAGTGGGTGCACCAGACAACTGCAGTGAATCTCTCTCTCTCTCTCTCTCTCTCTCTCTCTCTCTCTCTCTCTCTCTCTCTCTCTCTCTCTCTCTCTCTCTCTCTCTCTCTCTCTGTTTCTCCCATAGAGCCGAATCAAATCTCGTCTGCCTGTATCCCCCACAGGACCTCATAAACAGATAAAGCCGACACACTATCAAACCGCTCTTAATGGCACAAGATGAAACTTCATGTGTAAACATCAGTGTGTGCGTGTGTGTGTGAAACAGAAGATACAGAATCCAACCAGAAACATCAGAGAGGAACGGCAACTCACACCAACCAAACGTACATAACGTCAGCTCGGGCGGGAAGTGCTCTCATCCGCTGCCCAAAAAGACCCCAAAGCAGGTGTGAAAGCTGATGCAATGAAGCTGAAAGACACGGGCGAGAGTTCGTCTGCGGCGGATGCTTTGGGAAAGGGTGAGCGCTGACTCGGTTGTGGAGGGTGCGGAGGCGAGGGTACGACACTCAGCGTGATACAGAAAGACTTCGAGCACAATAATGACCCGTTCGGTGCACACTCTACTGACAATACCAGAGAAGTGAAAAAAATGACGTCAACATTCCCTATCTTATTGTTTACGATTTAATATTTGATAACATTCTAAATATTCACATTTGTTATAATATTTCAAATGACAAACAAATAAATCGGCCATCTAATGCTATGGTGTTATAGGTGGTTTCCAGGGCATTGCTGTGTGGTTACTATGTGGTTAGACATTTTTAAGAATGTATGCTGGTAGGGTGTTCTGTATTATCAATGTTTTTAGAATGTGCTTTGTTGGTTTCTAGGAAATACTAGGGTGTTGCTAAGGTGTTCAAGGTGGTCCTGATTTTTTAGAACATAACTTTCATTCATCAATAACTCATATTACAAACTGTTTATCTGTCCTGGTGTAATACCTGTCCTACTTTATTAAGGCTTAGAGAAGCAAAAAATTAATAATGAATATTAATAAAAATTAATTAAGAATATAAAAATAAATGTGTTAATATTTCAAATTCTTTTGAACACTACTACTCTGCTTTTCCATCAAACCCCGGTTTCACATAAGAGAACACAGAGACAGACAGACCCTTATGCATCACGGACAAATGACCGTAAGTCCAGGAACCCTGAGGAGACACTGCACCATAAAAACAGGACAACAATAACTTCTGGCCAAACCCCTGAGGACAGACGCTTATCATTCTGCTCTTAGACCCAAGCACTTCATCTGTGCCACATATAAGTGCCTAAATCTAGAACTATTTGATCCTAGTTTGGGAAAATGTAATGCAGATTTTTGACAACCAGTCGTCTTATAGAAATCTGAAGAAATCAAAACGAAGAGACAGACAGATTCTTTGACTGCACTGAAAGTATCGTCAGCCAAATGCGTAAGTGTTAATGCAGATGTGCACACATACAAAGATGTCTGAACGGTGTAATCACCCGGTTTCGGAGCTTTCGAAAAAAAAGCCATCTCTGGTGCGTCCAGATACATCAAAGAATCCGTCTCAGGTTAAGAAGCTTTGAGAAAATCAGCCTGTTTGTGCTTTTATCATGAGAGTTCAACACAGTGTAGGCATATTTAGTTCAGATTAGCCACACCTCACTGATCTATCTGCCGAGACTGGTATTAAATAGCCATGTGTTATGGAATACCATATGACTCACGACACTTAGCTTTTAAATCAATACCCAAAAACTTATTTCCATTTCCATTTTTCCCCTTCGCAGTAATTGAAGTCATTTAGATCCTTAGGGTGCTCATTACAGAGAGAGGTGTTTCGATTCTCACCAGATTCCAGCTGAGTGACTAACTCGATAACAGTGCTTGTAATTCAGCAAAATAAAAGTACAATAATGCATCATAAAACTAGAAATGTAAGCAAGGATTGTTAAGGCCCGCATACTGTACATCTTAAAAATGAAGGTGCTTAAAAGGTTCTTCACAGCGATGCCATAAAAGAAGAACCATATTTGCTTCCACAAATAACCATTCAGTCAAAGGTTCTTTAAAGAACCATCTCTTTCTTAGGTTTTTATAATCTGAAGAAACTTTTTTTGCCACAAAAAACCTTTCCTTTTGTAAAACAGAAAGGTTCTTCACATGTTAAACGTTCTTCTATTGCATCAAAGAACCTATTTGTAAAGAGTTTTAAGAGACAATAACTTTCAGAGAATAGGAGGGTTCACACCACAACTATAATGATAAAGATACAGAGAACAATATCGTTGGAATCACTTTCAGAACAATTCTTTTTCCAACTGATGAATGATAAAACATTTTGCCAAACCGTCTCCATCTCTGGCTAATAAATAATAAAACTGGCTTAAAACATTTGCAAAAAATATTAAGAATGATAGAATAACAGACAGACAATAAAAGGAACAAAACAGCGACAGACAGACAGACAAACCATGTTCCTGTAGCTCCATTGGAAGAGCACTGCATTATCAACCAAATGGTCATGTGTTCCCCTTAAACACACGTTTTGATAAAATGTCTACCATAAATGCACTTTGCATAAAAGCATCTGCCAAATGCATAAATGTAAATGTGTACATTTGTCACATGCACCTCATCTGTACAGGTGACAAGACTAATTCAGTCAGGAATTGCAGACAAGCTACTGTCCTCTTAAATGTACACGACACATTAGCATTCCCAGACAGACGTCAAACTTGAACCAGGTGAACCAACCCTGAACCGGAGCGCATTGGTCCGAAAGCCAGGGCCAGAAGGTCAAACCATGAATAAACTTTGTGGTAGTGAATTAGTGGAGACCAGTCACCAGCAACATCTGGAGCACTTAGGAATGAATGCCGACACAAATTACCATCCATTTACATTTAGCAGTGTATGTGCGCGCTCTGGGAAGGTGGATGAGTCCATCTGGGATCATGTCACGAGGGTCAAACTGATTTCAGTGACTGTGAGTGTATGCGTGTTAAACTTCAACATTACGTTCAAACACTAATGTAGTCTGATAATACTAAAACCAGCACATCCCTGTCTGGTGCTTTTGCTATTTTTATTTCCTTGGTGGGAAAAGTTTATAAAATATACTACTCACACAACTTTCAGCTTCTTAACTATCCTGTGACATTTCGTCCAATTATATTCATAGTTGAGAACCCTTAGCTTGGTTTTACTTCATATGCATTGACATTCAAAAATGAACACATTTTAATTCAGTAATTACCCAAATATTCCTCATGACACCAGTATCGTGTTTTCATAGTCATGTGTTTTTCCCCATGTTCACTTTCCTCCCTGTAAACTGTTTGTTTGATGTTCGAGTCTGTCTGTCACATCATTTGTTTACTTTTTCATCTGCACTTACATTAATTAAATTTTAGCAGATCGCCCACCAAATCCTCTGAGAGGTTGCGAGAGAGGTAAGGAGAGAAAGACTTTCTCGCTTTCTAATGAGCCTGAAGCTTTTTTCGGGGCCATCGAAAAGCCGCTTTAGTTTTAGCATCAACAAAACGCTCGGGCCTGAAGCCATGCCTTCATTCCTCTCCAGCATAACACAGCATCCCCGGCACTTCCTGTACCTCACATCCCTCTCCTTCTGTTCTGCCCTAATTCAAAGTCCCTTTATAGGATAGTTAGAGGGAGGGGGCGGAGTCAAGTATAATGAAAGCTGTCAGTCAGCATAAGAGGATAAGGAGTCTCAGAGCTTACTCACCTCTGCCAGTGCTGTAGTGCTGTAGCTTGTCACTGTACACAGCTTCCTTATTGTATGCCCGTTTTCTGCAGGAGAAAGAGAATAAAAAAAACTTAATTAATATTACATTTGGCCTTTCTTTACATGAGCAAGCATGCATCTGAATTTGGCGTTTTATTCCATTAAGACTAATTTGTATGTTTTTTTTTCTTATCTCAAGGCTGAAATACACTACACGACTTTTAAAATCTGAACAGATTTTTTTTTAAATAGACATCATACACTTGCAGACTTTTTGAACTTTTGCATAGAAAACAATACGTGATCAATTCGGCAGACTGGCGCAGACTTTCTACAACAACTCCAGACTGAAAATCAAGGCAAAAATCGGAGCAAAAGTCTTGTAGTGTATTTCAGCCTGTAGTCGCAGATGTGTTCGGTGGTCTGGTATTCTACTCTAAAGGGGGTGCAATTCATTTCACTGGTCTGATGTGGTTTTGTTTTAACTTTTGGGACAGATTAAGGTATCTTGAGTGATGTGTTTGGTGATGTTTTTTGGGGGAGCATCAGCTATGTATAGGTGTCTCAATACAAAGATAGCATTGCTTGCAATTTACAAGAATTGCATCACTTCGCCCATCAACACCAATAGCCCACGTCCAGTAAAAGACAACTCAGATAAATGCCAGTTTATCAGCATGAGAAGATGTTTGTGTTCTTGTGATCATGTGAGGATTACATCATAGTGGAAACTGGAAATCCCAAAATACTCCTATAATATAAATATATGATGGAAACATAGTCCCAAAAAGCATTTGGACACTATTGTAAATGCATGACTTGAATTGCTTTATAAGATAACAAAAGAAATCAATTCTGCAGCTTTTGTTCATTTCATTTTTATTACTGGAAGTAAGGGCACACAGGTGACAGACGGTTACATAAACTCTCAAGGTGCTACACTAACATTTGATATGTAGAAACTGAAAAAGAAATTCGCAAAATGTCTTAAATGTCTTGAATATGAAATTCTTCTGTAAAATGTTGTGCTTGAGCTATCCAGCCAATTTGTTTTGACATTTTTTCATCTACAGTATTGCAGTGACATTCATACTTTATCAACTGCGGCCTTTGAAGTGTGTCCAAATACTGTTTGGGCTCCTGGCAAGTGCTTTGAGGTAAAAACATTTGAAAATGTCAATATTTGAACATGTGATTATTCTGCGCATGACTGTCATGCCCTAAAGTAATCATAAATATTTGCAACCGTCATCAAATATTTTGTGTCACTCTTTTGATATACACTACAGTTTAATGCTTTGCATTAGCAACTCGAATAATCCATTCAGAAACGCATTCACAACGTTCTAGAATGAGGATCATGCACCAGCAGCCATACATCTGCTTCCATAAAGGCAATCTCACCTGCTACAGACTATGGATATGGCCACGAGAGACACAATGAAGACCACTCCAGCCGCGGCGGAGCCCGCAATCAACGGCAACTGTTCCCTCAGCTCTGATTTATAGTCGTCTAGACGGGGAGAGAGAGAAAGAGAGAGGATGCATTAGGCTACAGAAACACTGAAATGGCCACTGCCTATAGAGATGAAACGAGATGAAAGAACGTAAACATATGAAGAGGACCTATTCAGGAAGAAGGAAAGAGTTTCACAGACTGCATGAAAAGCTCAAGGGACTATGAATGAGAAAGAGGGGTTGTGAAATGAAGTCTTGGGAAAAAACAAAAGCTGAAGAAGATGGTCAGGTTTGTGCTTTAAAGTGGTAGAAAATTCTGTCATCATTTACTCAACCTCTTGTCATTTCCAACATGTATGACTTTCTTTCTTCTTCAGAACACAAAAGAAGATATTTTGAAGAATGTTGGTAACTGAGCAATGGTGGTTCCCATTCACTTCTATTGTAAGATGCATAAACCAATGCATGTCAATGAGTGTCGCCGTTGTCCGTTTACCAACATTCTTCAAAATATCTTATGTTGTGTTCCGCAAAAGTAAGTCATACAGGTTTGCAATGAGAATTTCCATTTTTGGTAAACAGTCTATGGTGGTTTTGTGGTCTTTAAGATGGTCTTTAAAAAGGAGGAAAAATTTCTAAAACCATCCAACGGCCAGTTATATGTAGGTTTAATTTCTGCAGGGAGGGAAAAGAGTGAAACAATAATACAAAAAGACATTTAGTGGCAATGTTCCAGTAATGCCTAGTGCTGTTGTGTTAACAAAGCAAAATTGAAACAGTTACTATAATAAAAAGAAGACAAAGAGAGCAAGAAACAGATCAGTGACACACACACACACACACACACACACACACACACACGCTAGTTTTTCCACCTACACCAGGTAAGTATCTTAGAATTTTTTTTTTTTTTAAAGACTTTGCCACCAAAACGTCTCCGTGGCATTTTGACCTTCCATCTGTAAAGACTAAATTATCTTCCCAGCTGTGACTTTCATGTGATTTGCTTATATTTTGAATTTTTGTGAAAAACATGCCTTTAAATGTTAATTAATTCCTTTTTAATTAGTTACTTTTTAATTAATCTTTATGTAAATGAACTCATTAATTACATTAATTTGCTTAACATTACTGTGAATTTATGTGCCTTCGTGTTACCTTTGTGGTGTGTGTAATAAACACAACTTTTTTAATATTTAAAATATTTATATATTTTTTTATGTTATATTTTATATATTTAGGTAACATTCCAGAATCAAACAAATGCAATTCTTAAAATCCTGTCATTACAGTCAACTTATCAAATACCTGATAAGAAAAAAAACTTTTCACACTTGAAATAGTCACACTAGACTACGCTGGTCTCCCAGTCTGGCCAAAAAGGACCAACTGGTCTCTTCTGGTCTAACTAGCTGAAAAACCTCAAGTAAAACCAAATTAGCCTGATTAAGCTAAGAGACCAGGTAAGATCACCAGACCCGTTTGGCTATTTATTCTTTAGGATTTCTATATTGTGCACACTTCAAAAACTAGATGACACTGAGGGCAAATAGGCTATACAGAATCCTCTTAGATTAGATTAGAAATGTTGTGTACCTAATGTGCCTGTGTGTGTGTGTGTGTGTGTGCCATAAAAACATGATTTTAGCAATCAGAAAAACGTGCGATGGTCGTTCTGGAGATGCTGGCTAAATCTGTAACAGCCAACAGGAAGTAGAGCATTCTCTGTGTGTACTGGGCTAAAACACACCTCATTTAACGCAATCATTTCTTCGTCATTACACCTGGCTGTCAAAACAAGAGAGAGACTCCCGGGAGTGTGTGTGTTGTGCTCGGAGAGAGAAGGTGACGGTGTGAGTGTGTGTGAGCCGAACTTCTATCCCTGATGATTGGTGCTAATTGTCTTAACGAATGTCGTGTCATGGCAGAATGCCAGTGGATGTGCCCGTCAGCTGGCACACGGTGAACGCGGCCACTAATTACTTTAGCGGGTATGACGGCACGGATGCGCATACACACAAGAAGGCTGTTTGTCTTCATCAGCGACTGCTTGTCTTCAGTGTGTACGGCCCTTATCTTAAAGCATTTGTGTTAGTACAAATATGATTGATTTGTGTGTTTGTTTTGTTTCAGAGTCATCGTATGCTTGTAAGCATGTTAAAAGGTGTGCATTTACGCATTTGCCAGACGCTTTAATCCAAAGTGACTTGCATTTGAATAACAGGAACACTGTAATGCAACATATGCATGTTTGTGTGTTCTTTGCATGCATGACGTATTCATGTACGTCAAGTAAGAACGTACATCTCATCATCGAACATGTTCACACAACAGATCTAGTGTGTGTTTCACATTAGCCTTGCGGTTCAGTTATATTTACACCAGTGTGACAGCAGAGACAAGCAAGGCTGTGTATAAAAAATGAAACCCCAAAAATGAATGTGCGGGTGAGCTGGACAGATAAAGTGTGTGTGTGTGTGTGTGTGTGTGTGTGTGTGTGTGTCGCAGCAATGGGCCAGCTGCTGGCAGATGTCTTCTAGAGTCCAGTCCCCCTGGCATCCAGAGTGTGTATGTGTGTCGCTGGCATAGTCATCAGACAGGACATGCTAGACTACAGATACAGCACCATTAATCAAACCCATGAGAGAGACAGAGGTTATATTTTAGAGAGAGAGAGAGAGAGAGAGAGAGAGAGAGAGAGAGAGAGAGAGAGAGAGAGAGAGAGAGAAAATTTTAAATCAACCAAACTAGATGTGGACAACATAATGAATCTCATATTATATTTAATGACAATATATTGTGTGTGTGTGTGTGTGCGTTGCAATACTTTTGAATGAGACATACACACACTTCTGCTGTGAGAGAAAGAATAACTGCAGATATTTTCTGGTCCACAAGAACTTCCTGTTTCAGTTTTTTAACACTACCGAAAAGTTTGAACAAAATACAACCAACAGACCATTTTTAACTGAATCCAAATATTTTTTACTAAATATTTTGATTACATTTTAATTATATATGTGAGAATAAAAAAATCATAAATAAAACTGAACCCGAAAGTGCTTCTGGACCAGTGTTTACATTTTGCGAAGTGGTCTATAACCTACATTGGATGGACGGATGGATGGTGGAGAATCATCCACCCACCCAAACTGACCTGGCCCCTGATTAATGAATAATTTCATCATTCACTAATCACAGCTAAGCATTCTGGGAAAGCTAACTGCACATGGACTGTATGAAAAATCATTTAGAAGCAGTTTGCTTGAAATACACCTGGACACACACACACACACACACACACACACACACACATACTGTAACCATTCTATGATACACAACGATGAACACACAAACTCTAGATATTGAAAATATTGAGAATAAAAAGTCAAGAGATTTCATGGTCACAAATCTAAATGAATCTGTTGACAACAGGGGCTACAAGAATGAAATCAGCCAGATGCAGAGAGTTGCGCGCACACACACACACACACACACACACACACGGGTGTTGGCGTGAAGGTTCATACCATCTGTGAGGGTTTGGAAACACATTTTGTTGCTGTATTTGCCGAACCCGGCGACAGTCCTGGCGCGAACCTGCATGACGTATACGGTGCCCGAGCGCAGTCCGTCCACACGAGCCGTGTTCGTCTGACTCCTCACCTGCGTCGAGTTCACCTCTGATAAATCCTGAAGAGAGACAAGAGCACCACTTCTTTAATATTAACAATAACAGAAAAATCTCAGAGATTCTAGAGAACAAAGAGACTAAACAGAGAGACAAATAAACCAATTACATTGGACACTAAAATTGATTTTATAAAATATAAAGACTGCTTTACTGTATGTCATAATGACTTGTACTTGTACTTATTAAGTCTAAATAAAAGCAAAAAAGATGCTTACCTGTAAAATTTCTGGTTTTAAGTTTACTCAAGCAAAGTAGATATTTCCCCAAATAATACTAAAGTATTCTAATGAAGTACATTTAGTGTCTTGGGAGTACTTTATACCTCTCAGTGTGTGTGTACCTTTCAAAACACTGCATTATGATCATGTTCACAGTAAAATAGAGAGAAAATGAGATTAAAATAGAATAGGGTTCTACTGCACCAACGGGCTTAATTTGATCTGTTCTCCCTTCCTACAAACACAAAATCTAAACCATAATGAGCTCTACTCTATGTTTTCCTCAAAAATAAGTAAAAGACAAAACACAAGATAAAAACAATAGAACAGAAAATAAAACGAACAAGTGAAATAAAAAATCGTGTCAAACCAAACACATAAAGAGGAGGTAACAAAAAAAAGCAGGCAAAATCAAAGCAGAGCGCTATTGATAAACAAAAACATTATTAGTGCACTGAAATGTGCTTTAAAGGAACGAGGAGCTACAGCAAAGCTTTTCAGACACAAGCGCATCAACACTCAGTTTAGTTTTCAAGGACTCATCAAAATTCACAGAAGCGTTTGGGATAAAAGCACACGCTGCACCCGAAATCTCCCACTGTGATGGCCGAAGGCGAAATCTGTTTCTTAACAACAGCAACATAATAATAATAATCGGGCAAAAAAAGTCTAATTAATAATTCAGGTTCAAAACGTGCATGATGAACACGGACAGGTGCTTTCTGTAGTTTAAGAATCATGACAGTATATGTCTTAATACCTTTTATCACCACATACTGTAGCTGGTGATAGCTCAGATCCGCTGCTTTCTGAGGAAAGCATCTCGGAGGTTGATGTCACCTTTGGTCAAGAAACCAGCCTAGAGTGCACTTTAGCATTGTGATATAAATAATGTAGAACGCTCACAAACACATGCTTGTGACCTCACCACCACGACATTAATAAATAAATGCAGGTAACGTCATTGGGCATCAGGCGAACCGGTTTTGTGGATTTTAAGAAAAACGGTCGACTCTCAAAGGAACATCTGCATGACGAACATCTGCCATTTTTAATTTTCCCTCATGTCTCACCAAAACTGAAACCACAACTAAGAACCAAGGTTATATTAGTATACAAAAATTAAAACTTTGAAAACGTTTCTGTTTATTGAAATCAAATCAAATTTTGGCCTAAAAATTGGAAAAAAATAAACTAATGTTGCCTTAGAAATAAACTGAAATAAGTTTAAAGCACTAAAATTATAATAATAAACAAACACTAAAATAAAACAAAAATTTTATTAAATAAATAAAAGCATATAACAAAATGGCATAAAATTTAACCAAATTAAATTTAACCAAATTTGTAAAAATCTACAAATAAAAGCTAATGTAAAATATTAACAAAAATTTTATAAAACCTAAAACAAAACTAATAAATCTGCTAAGAACTTCAAAAGAATGTTTACACTACTTTTCAAAGAAATGAAAGCAAACATTGACAGAAACTTTTTAGCTCCAAAAATGTACATTCACACATTTGACAGATGGTTTTATCTAATGTGCACTTCAAATATACATGTTTTATCAGTATGTGTGTTTCTTGAGAATCAAACCCACAACCTCAGCTCTGCAAACCCAATCCTGGGACCAACTGAGCTACTAGAACATAAAAATGACATAAAACTAGCATAGTACTAGTCAATATGATGTGCTACATAGTGTAAGCCATACGAAAGGTTTGCATAGCGGAAATTTACAAAAGCTTGCACATAAACATTAATACATTTTGGATGTTAGATGAACTGTCATGAACTGATGAAATGTCACTTTAAGAAAATATGTCTAGCTTGATGTCTACAACAACCTCTGGGGCTTCATTGAATCTGAATAATGAAATCTTAACATCTAGTAATTTTACAGTATTTTACATTTGCAGTGACTTTGTAGTCGTATTTTACAGATTACAATTGGCCCTAAAACATGTCAGAAAATTTGCTGTTTATTCACAATGGGTCCTTAAAGAGACGGTTACGAAACAATATAATTTTATAATATGAAAATATGATTCAAAAATATACTTATGGTTAAAAAAGTGTGTTTATTTTCTATGTTGTACCATTATCAAACCATAGCATTCGTGTCAGATAGTATTGTTTGCCAATCCAAACATAGCCGCATGTTTGCTAGCGTGCCATTTTACTTCCTGTTGAGATGTTTATAAATATGTCTGCACTTTCCCCAGCAGTAAACCCCCCCACAACCCCTTTCTCCACCCCCACGAGTGGCCTTTTCCCGCTGTCAGTCAAATGGGGATTATGGGAAGTCCATCCCTACCTCTAGCACCTCAAGATGGTGAGGAAAGTAGGAGGGGTTTATGGCAGGCAGCCAATTAGAGCGCCTGCCAGGGCAGACAGACAAAGCTCTCAGCAGGTCTTCTGCGAGCTGTGGGACTGTTTTGGCAGGAGGCAGGTGTCGCCCTCCCCTCCCTCGAACCAGCAAAGCAATCTGTCCTGCAGAAGGGATGCGCCTGTCTTATACACACGCGATCACACAAATGGGGACGAGGCTGGTGTCAAATCAGTCCTTCTGTTAATAGACCGCAGACCACATACACACGCACACACGATCTCCAGCATCCTTTAGTGAGCGTGACATCGCTAGCTGTGGCAAAGTGCCACTTCCCCCAACCGGGTGGCACATGCCACCTCTTCTTGCAGGATGGCAAAGCCACCTGGTAAGACCTCTAAAAATCTAACTCGCCACCATACAAGCATGAATCCACATTAGGGGCAGTGTGGTGGAAAATTACTTTGCAAATAGACATTAACAGTAAAAAAGACATTAGATCTTTGTAATCTAAGGAATGAAACACATTAGTTATGTTTGAATTATCTTTGCATTAATAAGTATAGTTTCTTCAATGGCACCTGGTGTCTCTCTCGCTCTTACTCACATACAGTATGTTGACTATTTCATAATTTGGGTATAGTATACATTTTATAAGGATGTCAATATTTTCAAATAATAATCCGACTGGTACAGTTTGTGTAGAGCTATGGGTTAGAATCTGTATGCAGTGCAGCACGAAGAGATCGGCCGCTTTGAGAACTCGAGATTGAATTCATTCAACTGAAACAAAACCTTGTATTGGCCTTGTGAACACTTTCATATCTTTAATAACTGCAGACCTTTAGTACTGAACGCTGGATCTCACGCGCTGTACACTCACTGCATAATGCTGAGAGCTATGAAGAAGTATTTGGCTACATTCACAGAAAAGTTAGAAATGGACAGCGGAGCAAATTTGTGCAATTTCCTAAACCTATGCATGAAATAGTAAATCACAAACGCTACAATGAAATTACAGAAAAAAGACACAAAGCAGAGATAACATTATGATAAAGTGTTATTTATCTGCAGTAGTCTGTTCTCTTAAAGGAATGAGACAGATGCGTTTTATGGGCTTGTGTATTATTGATAACGTAAGTGCGGAAGAGCAACACTCTCCAACACAAGCCAACACTCTCTGCACCTCGCAAATTGAGATACATAAGATGAGCTTTGCAAAAGTAAAAAGTCAACCACCGGCTGAAAGTGTGCAAAAAACCAACAAAGCACAAATAACAAAAGGGACAAAGAGAATTTGTGAAGCAGTGAATGAGTAAAGAGTGAGAAAACTGTAGTGTACCACACAGTCTTCAGCAAATGGCCCAATGCAACACAACATAATCCCTCTCAATATAACTATCTGTTGATTCAGAAAATATTAATTCACTCTAAACATAATAAACACATTACTTGCAGCAAACTAAACTCCTATATCCTTTAAAAATGAATCACCTATTAGGTGTGACAATATTAGATTGAACATTAAAGCTGCAATTTGCTATTTTTTGGTTAAAAATAATGGAAATTAAGAAATTAGCAAATACATAAAAACAACATTTATAACGGTCTCGCTAACTTAACCCGACTCGCGACGGTAAGATTATAATAATGATTTATCATTAAGGCTGTCAGGTTGGATTTTGCAAGCAATGTCAGTTTGACATCATTTGACTTCAACCTGCATAAAGACATCTAAAGTAACCTACAATTTCATGTTTCAAACAGTCCAGATTCAAAAGTATTATATCGTCACTAGCCACGTTTCCATCCAAACGTGATGCAAATCTTTTCAAAGTTTGCAAAAAAAGGAAAAAAATAATGCGAAATAGGTGCGTTTCCATCAAATTCCTCGAGCGAATAACGGTTGTATTGGTAAGCTAGTAAACAACAGTAAATAAAGCATGTATTATTATTTCTCTGCTCCGGTGTCGTGGGTTTAAAGTTCGCTACATTAGAATTTATTCGGCAAATGCGTTTCCACCTCCCATTATTCGTATTAACCCTTTTTTGCAAAAATGAAAAAGCACCTCAAGCGAGCGTAAAAAATGTTTTTGCGAATTAAGGGTTTTTAATTCGAAAATCGCCGTTTCCATCACTCGTTTCTGATGTGAAACATCAAAATGCGAATAAAACCAGGGTGATGATTGAATAGTGTTGTCAAAGTTGACAAGCACTATTTTTATACTTTTCATTGGTTAGATATTTGCAAAACCCAGTGACAAACATGGGTGACTAATAACAATGATTTAAGGCAACAACAACAAAAAACAAATCACAAAATATGGAGATACAAGGTTTCAGAAGGACAGCAGCAATATTTTATAGAGGCAAAAAAACACTCTAAAAAGTGCTGGTTTATTTTTTAACCCATTCTGGGTTTAACCCAGCAGTTGGGTTAAAATAACCCAGCACTTTGTAATTTATAACCCAGCAGTGTGTCCACATCCAATATTTACCCAGAATGGGTCAAAAACAACCCAGCACTTTTTAGAGTATATTATATACTGTAGAGTATTAGATTAGAAGTATTATATTAAACAACAAGGTGATACTGCACGACTTTAAAAAATGACGACAGCGATCTAGTTTTATCATCATCATGTTGCTCGCTCGAGGTGCAAATGGAACCGCAAAAGAGAGAGAGAAGGAGAGAGAAGATGGAGAACGGCAGAGCTGTAGGCCGAGATCAAACAGTGTACGTGGGCTTTTATGGATTATGATTTTGCCGTGCGTGGGCTTGTTATTATAGAGCGTTCTATTAGAGAAATGTAATATTGTAGTATTGTTTATGAAGACTAATGTTGGCATGTTAACTGAAAGACATTTTGAATGAAGCATAATGTATTTTTAAAGACGGGGATATGAGATGACTCATAATCTCTTAGCTCAGGGCTAAAATGAACACACACGCAAAAGCCCAACAGTCGCACGGGTGCGTGCCTGAAAGCAAACGCACATACACGACTACACACGCACGCACAGGTGCAGGTTCTTACTGCAGTTAATGGAGACTCTGACCTTTCAAAAGTTAGTTTTTCTCTGTGTCATGAAGCTCACAGACACAAATTGGAGAAGGAGGGGGTAATAATCAAAGACTTCAATTAAACGCTGCCTGTCACATTTGGAATATCAAAAAGGTCTTCTTTCTTTCTCTGTTTAAACTTATTTTTGGTTTGGTAATATTTATATACAGTAGGTATTGTACAATGTATACAGATGCATAGTTCACCCCAAAATGAAAATGATTTAATCGTTTACTCACCTTCATGTCATTTCAAACCTGTATGACTTTAACAAAAAATAACCAAAATAACCAATTTACCTCTGGCCCAATAACCTCTGGCCCTCATTGACTTCCTTTGTATGGGCACAAAACCAAAAAAATATCTTCTCGTGTTTAGAAGAAAGAGTCATACACATGATGACATGAGGGTGAATAAATGCTGACAGATTTTTATTTTTGGGTAAACTGTCCCTTTAAGAAACATAAGTTTTTATGAGTATTTATGAGTAGCATGTTTAAAAGACATCCTCTGTCAGATCAGATTTACAAACCAGCAACAGGACCTTGTTTTTTCTTATTGTGCCGGGGCTAAAGCTGCTCATTGCACGGGGTAAATCTGAGTTGCTGGGGTTTCTTATCTCAAAGCATTAGACATGTCTCTCTAGATGGGAAAAACAGCAAGAGAGGTTTACCACGGCAAATAACACATCTTCTCAAATAGATATTTGAAGTGTTGTAGTTTTCTGTTCAACCTCAACTTGCCCAGCACTACCTTAACATTTATTACACTCCAGTCTTTCCAATAGTACTAAATGTCTTTCTATAAAATAAAATATTAACAATACGATATGACATAATAAATATTGAATTCATCGTAAAACATTGGGCCTAGTAGCAGGTGCAAGTGCAGGTTATAAATCACACGTTAGCATTAAGCTAAACGTTTACATTCCGATAGTTAAACAAATCCTTTACCTCCATGTTTTCAGGATCTATGTAGCTCATTTTAGACCTCACAGACTCCAGCACTCCATTTAACCAGAACACAACAGCATCTATAAGTGGCAGAGGGCCAGAGCTTCTGCAGTTCTCCATTAGCCTCCATGATTGAGGTTAGAAAACTCCTGAACCCTCGTCCCAGAAAACTACCACCGGGTCCAGTCAGTTATCTCACTCAGTGAGGCAGATCTCAGATGGTCGAAGTGAAGATGCTCCGTACCCTTACACGTAGTTGAAACTGACAGCTACCGCTGATAATTGACAGCGATGTTGTGGCAGCCTGCAGCTCTTTTGAAAGAAGTTGGACAAACGTCTATACTGTATGCAGCGTAAAGCTCCCTCGAGGAACGTGAGCGAATGTAGACAGTAAAGGTTACAGTGAGAGCATGGATGATTATGAAAAATTGCATTGGAACAGCTGTGGTTTTAGGAATCTAGGATTGTACATTGTCAAGACTTAACATATAGACAGACACACACACACACACACACACACACACACACACACACACACACACACACACCTTGCCTGGAGTAATTTTTATATATAATTTATATTATTATATACTGTATTGTATATTATTAATTGTATAAAATTAAATAAAAATTTGGGACAATAACGTTCGTTTATGTTGTTGCCACCAACCATCTATAAGTGAGCAAATCGTGATCAAATCTTGATTTTTGAGGGAATTAACTCTTGAAACTTGAAAGGTTTAAATGGCTTACAAAAGGAAGACTGGGATGAAATAACCACAGACATACACAAATTTTGCATTTATTGTTTTGGGACATTGCTGCGATGCCAACAGCGCCGCCATAATACCAAGATCTAAGCTGTCCTAAAACACATACAAATAAACAGGTGACAATTTAACAATCTACATACATGTTCTGTCTCCAGTTACTTATAATCTCAATAGTTAGCCTTGGACATTTTGTGTAAGCATGTACTGTAGCTCCATTAGACAAGGGAATTAAATGTCAGTTTTACTCAAAACTTGTACACCAAACATCTGTTGCAGAATCTATAAAACCGAGGACACCGGGCCAAATGTCCTCAATCCTGTAAAACTCCCTGTTTTGCTCATTCGGAGTCCCTGTGCATATATAACATTACACCGATTTGATTTGCAAAGTCTTAACCAAGTCACGCACGCCGTGTTGCCCCGGCGGCGGCTAAAGCGTGAGTCTCAACGCCTTTTCGACGCGGTAAAAGATAATCACATGCAGCTGTGAAACTGGACCGCGAGTGATGCAAACTGAGTGACAGGACCTCTAATCAGGGCTCCAACTTTCAATCTTACCCACAATTCCTTTTTACGGTGTGTATGTGTGGCTATGCATTTTAATATTCATGTAGCCACAGAATTTGGTTTCAAGACTTTAAAAACGGACTTGTGCTACACTCTAAAAACATCCGTAAAAATAGAGCACTAATATGAAGAATTATTATATTAATGTGAAGAATATATTAACATGAAGACATTTTTCGTATTCATTTTTTACAGTTGTTTTACCTGTATTTTACATTTTGCTCTGCATTCAATTACATTTTAGCATTAATGGAAATGTCCGTAAAATAAATGGAAAATGTACTGGTAAGTTTCTGCCAGTACTTTATCCGTTTTTTACGGATTTTTTTTTACAGTGTAGTAATATATTCCTACGTCTGAGTGTCCTGAACTGGATTAATTATTGTTTTATTTATTTGTTCCAGAAAGCAGTCTCAACCTTTCGTCTGGGTTAACTTTAAACAAAGTCACTTCTGTTGGTTTGTGCTGCAGAGTGGGAGTGGCCTATTATTCACCAATACAGAACGACCTCATAGGCATAATGAACCGCTGCCTGAACATTTTTCCTCCACAAGTACATGTCCACTCCCTCGAAATCAGAATAAATAGGCTTTTAAAAACCTGTTACAAAAGAAAATCACTAATAAATGTTTGCACAAACCAGGCGGTAATTGTAAGCTGTCAAAAAGCAGATGATGTTGACGTACTAAAACAAGCGGCGAAAAACGCTTTTCACATCACTGATGTTTTCGTGGCCCAAGAAACACACATCAGTGATATTCTCTGTGTGCCGTCTGATTCTGAAGTACCTTTCCTCTCCTTCTCGAACCGATTTTATAAATCAGCATATGATTACAAGGCATGCATATTTATAGAAAATAAGCGCTGCACTTGTTCTATTTGCATTTGAGTAAACTATTGTTGAGAGCGGGAGAATTACCCCGGATATAGATATTATTATCCCAGAGCTTTTGATTAAACTCATTTTCATAATGCAGCTCATTTGTCTCGCCAAACATCATTTCAGAAATGGCAATATGCAAAGATTTGTTTTCCAGATCCATACGCACAGGAAGAACGTTCACTGCGTGACGTAGGAAAAGCTGGCATGCCTCTGTGCAAATTTGGTTTTCAACTGGTGCAAAGGTTGCAGGTTCAAATCCCAGGAAACACACATACTCATACAGTCGCTTTAGATAAAAATGTCTATCAAATGTAAAAGTGTAATTTTATCCTCCAACTGCAGCTTTTAATATTAACCAAAAAGTTATTAGTTTCAGTCATTCTTTACAATGCAAGTGTCTTTGCATTTAACTGAATCATTAGTCATTTCATTTCAAGTTTATTCCTACATATGTAAAATAAATAATAAAATAAACATATGCAATTTTGCATTGTTGAAAAGCATCTGTACAGAAAAAACCCATTGTGAAATGATCTATTACAATTGAGTAATAATAACTTGAATTATATTCATAGCTCGAATCCATTATTTGGTGTAACTTCTCTGCTACCAATATCCCTCCTTTCTTCCCTGTATATTTCTTATGGACAGTATTAATGCAGAAAGGGTCTACCCCTGTACAGATTGCATATTTCATAAAAACGCAGAAAGGCTGTCACTCTAAATGTTTATATATGACAGTGATGGGTGGAATACCGAGTCCCTCATTTTTATCAGTCCTGGGCTGAACATGTCACCAGCTGGGCAGTATATGACGACAACATTTCAAAGAAACATCAGACGGGTAATATGGACATAACTGCTTGTGAGTGTGTATATGTGTGTCATTTTGTATGTCCATCATGTTCTGTTGTTGAGTGGTAATGCATTTGAAAAAGAGGTGAATGGCTGAAGCGTGCGTGTGCGTGCGTGTGTATGTGTGTGTGTGTGTGTGTGTGTGTGTGTGTAGGGGAGCTTTGGAATCATTAGGTGTAATTGGTGTGAGAGGGTCTGTGTTTCAGTGTCTCTGCAGGGACCGGGCAGCGAAATAACTAAACCCGGCCGCCTGCCCGCCCATCACTGCCGTCTCCTAGCAACCCATTGCACCTCACTTCCTCAACATGACATCAAAATGAGGCATCTTTTTGAGTCTTGTTCCTCCCCTAAACTCCAAATATTATTTCAGAGACTACTAAGCAAGATAAAAGTAAAGAAAGCGTTAAGGTTGTAGATGTCTCTGTACATGCAGAATGAATGAACATATTTGTAGCTTTGGCATAGTTTGGGCTTTGATGCTGCTCATATTTGGGCATTCTGTATGACATTATGATTAATGGACTTACAAAACAAGAATTTATGTGAAACCATTTATAGGTCATAAAATAAAATTTCATATTTATTTATGCAGGTACAGTTGCACAAAATATGTTCACTGATGATGTGATTTATGAACAAGGTCCTATGAAAGAATCGTTCATTTGAGTCGGTTCTTTTAAAAAGACTCGTTTGAACTTTTGTTCTGAAACAGATGTACATTTTTCGACAGGTGAGACAGAGAAACTAATTCTTATTATAATTTTGCCTAGTAGGACATGTCTCTAAATCAATATCCTTCATGGTCTTTCCTATCAACCAATCAGATTTATAAATTAGTGTTGCCCTTACCGAAAATAAATGTTTTTCACATATGATCATGTGAAGTGTGTTTTTGGAACACTTCTGTGTGAATCCCATGGGATCACATGTGGAGACATATCACATGGGAATTCACATGGGATTCACACAAAAGTGTTCCATAAACACACATTTCACATGTGATCGCCTGTGTTTTTTGCACATGTTAATTTCATGTGTCTTTTCTGTAAGGGTTCAACCCAGGAACATTTTTGTTTGAAAAGACTTTCCTTCCAGGACCTTAAAATGCTAAAAAACCACCAGCTTTTGTAAAATCACAGTTTCAATTTAAATCAGCTTTGAAATTATTTGATTTTATATTGAATCTGCCATTTGAATCCCTCATTCACCTACTTGCAGTCCTGCATCATGGACTTCTCTTGTAAAAGAAACATGACAAACTAACAGCCAACAGGAAAGAATAATGAACTCTGCTGCATGTACGCACAAACATCTTACCTTCTCATAGTAGCGTAGCTCATAGTCGAGGATGATCCCGTTGGGCTGTTCAGGCTGCGGCCATGACAACGTGATACTTTTCATCGTAGAGCTGACCTGATGCATTATGGGAACAATGGAGGGAGCTGAAAAGAGAGAGCAGGGAAAACCAAGTGAAAATCATTCCAAACAGCCATCTTTCCTGCTGTGTGTACTAAGATGCTGAATTGATCTGCAACTAGAAATAAAGCACACACACACACACATACACACGCTTGGTGTATGATGAAAGAGTCAGGCGAGAGGGTGATCGGAGCGGTTTAATAGCCTCGTGAGAAAGTGCCCTTTGCAACGGAAGTACTTTTTCAGTTCAAGCTCTCTGAATGGCTACAGTGTGTGTCTCTCGCCCCTTGGTTTTTAAGATACACCTGACTGAACATGAACAGGCTCCAAATTAACCCACGGACCAACTCTCTCTCTCTCTCTCTCTCCCTCTCCCTCTCTCTCTCTCTCTCTCTCTCTCTCCACATTCAGCTGCTTTTGTAACATACACGCACAACCAAAGCGTTTTTTATGGGTGAACAGAGAGTATTGTAGATAGATGCATACTCATAGAATATGCAAACTCTTTCATATTGCTTTTATGACCCCAGCCAAATTTTTATCATTTAGGATGTTTCATAAGATTCCCCCAAGAAAATCCCCCCAAGGTCAATTTTTCTATGACAACACACTTTAACATTCAGAACTTTTAACTTTAGTGAAGCAAGATCAAACAGGTATGATATGGCTCCTTGAACACAACTCTGTCTGTCTTTATATATATCGTCCAAACTTTCATGTGATGCTTTTAAAATTGTGACTCAAGAAAAGTGCCACCTTGCTCTGCATCATGGCCTTTGAGTTCTCGCTCTCGCTCTCTCGTTCATGCTCTGTTGCCCGTCTTTGCTCCACATTAGCAATTACTGCTTGTGTGCACACACTCACAAATACACACACAGCTGTGAGAGGCTGAGAGTTGAAATTGCTTTTCCGCAGTTTTGTATCCCCATGTTGGGAGAGGATATACAGAGCACCTTTCTCTCTCTCTCTCTCTCTCTCTCTCTCTCTCTCTCTCTCTCTCTCTAACACACACCCAGCAAGCAGTTATTTATCATTCCACACATTGTGTAGCAAAACTGAGATTACCACCCTCGCTGAGTGTGTGTGTGAGAGAGAACTTTGTGATCAATTTTTAATTTTCTTATCTAAAGCACAGCAGAAGCTTCAATCCCCCTCCTTACAAACCCACCAGCAAACACACACGCGCACACACACACACATACACACACACATCGCTGAGGCTTTTAGGTTTTCATGACATGTTTCCCATATACACCTACTGACAGACTTTCATGCTTTGCCACTGTTAAAGAGCTATCTATATTATAAACATAGATTATATAATATACTTATTTATGGTGGCCGAGAAGTACAAAACAATCAACAAACTGCAAAACTAAAAACAAACCTGAAAACACAATATTAAATCTAAAAACAAAGACAAAGACAAAGAAACACAGCGACAAAACAGTCAAACTGGAAAATGTAGGTATTTTGTTGGAATGGGTTACTGCTGATTGGACGAAACTCCTGTCAATCAAGATATACAGGAAATACATTCAACATTATTATGAGGAAGGACATTCATATGCCGCAATATAGAGCAGATTAATTTTGCAATTTGTTGTTTTGTTTTGCACTTCAGGCCCACTGTACTTAATGCTTAAAGTTTTTAAGAATACCAAAAATAAGCATTAACAAATATAAACAATATAAGAACTATTTATGACATACTATAGACGGTTTTAAAGCAACAACATAAACAAACGTTACGGCGCATGCACGCTTTTGTGGCCCAAACATAACTTCCGGTACACATCCGCAAAGAATAGAGTCCCTGCAGATTATTTCTGATAACAAGCAAAAGAAATAACAAGTAAATGACATCAGCTAGCAAGTATGTCTAGTCAGTATTATTACTTGGCTAAACATAAATGCACCAAAGTTACACAATCCATTCAACAAATTGTTTATTTAATACAATTATTATATAATTAAACATTAATATCAATTAAATTAAAATATAAATAGTTATATTATTAGCCACTAGCCAGACCGATCAACAACCACAAACCGGACGTTAACTTCAGGCCAGAAACGTGTCCGATGAAACCGTCTATACAATAACTATAAAATGACACAAAGTATGATGGATATTAAAACCTGATCTGAAACATTTTGACTCAAAGCATCCTTTTCTCTCAGCATGATGGTCTGTGTTTATATGCATTCATAAATATTTATTCCTCAGCGTTGGCTGCTTGTGTATTGCATGTCGGGTGCTTTCCTCCCTCCAGCTAGCAGAAATCCTCTATCCTGACAAAGATTTGTGGCTGCTCTCCTCTCATCACCCTCTTTCCTCTCTTCAAACTGATCTCCCACTATCCTCACGTCCTTCTCTTCCTCACTTTAACTCTCCCTCGCATCTCTCTGCCTCTGGCCCCCCGACAAGACCACTGCCTCGACATTAATCATAGTCACGCTTTCTGCCAAACACGTGAAAAACACAGAAACAGACAAAGAAAGAAAACACAAAGAACCGAGACGTGACGACCCCTAGTACAGGCGAAGGGCTCTGCTTTTACACAATGAGGGATTGTGGGATATCTCAATCAGTTCGTCGTCTTTTCGGATCAGCTGCCGTTTTGGCATCATGTGCACTATGACCGGCCGCTACTCCTACGCTTGGATACTATAGAGTATAGATTATACAAATTGGGATGCAGCCCAAGGCTTGCACAAACTCTCCCCTTACGGCCAAGACATATCCAGACTGCGAGAGAGCGAAAGAGTGTCTAGAAGAGATTAATAGCGTGTGACTGTTATCCAGACACTGATAGTATGTACTAGACCCATAAAACCCATCTGAGTGACAGCTGAATACATCTCACCCTGCGCCCGAGCTCTCGTGTCGCCGAAACACCCTCAATCCTGTTCTATATCACTCTCTCCATCTCTCTTTCTCTGCCAGGCACACTCATTATTTTCTCTATTCTGGATCTCTTTCAGACCCTTGCCCTCTGCCAACTCAATATCATATTTCTGAAACATAAATCTAATAAGTCTTATATTAACCAAAACCAAAGTGTCAGCACTTCTTCAGCTTTAAGTGAATATGTTTACAGCGTTCTGTCCACAGCGGTTAGTTGAGACGAATCCAATATCAAGTATCTGTTTCTGTTTGTAGCCGCGGCGCTGTTGCTATCGAATGAGGTGCGTCTTACAGCAATTACACCACGGAGAAACTTTCCAAATCCACTTATGCCGCGCTTGATTGGGAACTTTATCGATCTCCCGCGCGAAAGCGGACATCGAGATTCTGTCTTTTTCATATGGATGGATTCAATGTTTTCTTATCCTCCAGCTGGATTATGTTCTGGGCTTCCTCCGGGTTTATTGCCGTGGCTCGTGGGACCGGTGTTTGCTGGTAATTGGTTTTGTAACCACTGGTCTATGTGTTTGGTCCCGGCGGAGGGATTGCGGTTCGCGCTTTGAGCGGGAGAGCGAAGGTGAGAGAGAGAGACGCGGAGGATAGAGAGTACACTTATTATATAAAAAAATGTGCTGCTGGGTGGTACCGTGGGACACTGATGGTATCAGATAGTACCTGTAATACCACATACTTTCATATGTGCTATAGTACTGTATTATTATTGTATTTATGGTATTCCGTGATACTTCAAAGAACCAAAAATGCACCACTACAAATTTAAAAAAGTATAACACCAAAACGTTTGGATATACTTGCTGATGAAACAGTTTAAAATGGTCATTTAAGCTAAGCTGTTTTCTTCAGCAAGTGCCATATTACATTTTTCGATATTGCTGTATGCCAATACTCCCTTCCCAGAATCCCCCATGCCACAAATGAAGACACACAGGTGTGGGGAGGGCAGAAAGTCAAAGCTAAATAAATAAAATAAAGCTGAAGAACAGAAACGTTGCCGATAGCCTTCGCCGTCCTCCTCCGAGCATTGCTGGAATAAAAGACAGCCGTTGAAAAACCATGTCTGAAATGAAATTGCTTGTAATGGTGGAGCAAACAAGCCATCACAGAAACAACTGCTGACAGACCCGCTTCCTGCGGCAGAGAAAAGGACATTATTTGGAAATAAATAATAACAAAATGTACAGTATAGATGGACGAAAAGCAACTTTAAGTCTCCAAATGGCTTCTACTTCAAAACAACAAATACTCCCACGCTTCTCCAGCACCAACGTTATTAAACGTATTTCTGCGAGGGCCTGGGAAGTTTTCAGAACTTTTCTCCTCGCGTAATAGACGTGCAACGTTTTTCTGACCCCCCGAGGGTCGCCAAATAAGAGACATTGACTGAATTTAATCACACCGTCTAAAAGAGTTAAGGAAAACAACCAAATTAGACTCAGCGAGAGGACACAGAGAGCTAAAACCATTAGAGTCGCCTCAGGTTCGTGATAAATGAGTATCTAGTGTTTATAACCCACTTGTTTGTTGTAACGTTCAGTAAAACGCAGCATAAGAATAAGTTAACTTTACCCACTTAATGACTCATGCACTTCATAAACAATCATAAAAATAACAATCAAATCATTTGGAAACCTTATTTTTACAATCCCACTTTTACCTTTACAGTGTTTCTACCGTACACAGCGTTGTGGGTGTTCATTGCCGCCGTGAACACTTGTTCCTCTACTCTAGCGGTACAAAAACAGTCGCCGTCCTTTCGTGTTGTGCACTTGCTTTTGAAAGTTGACGAATAACAACCTATATAATGTGCGGTAACTACACCCTCCACGATTCTGAAATGTCAGTTCTAACCCCCACCCCACTCACCCTGCCGTCCGCCCAGACCGGGAGCTTCAGCCATGGCTCGTAAATGCCAAACACTCGCTGGGTGTTTTCATCTCTAAACCAGTGAACCTGTCGAGAAACACAAGGCGCCGCCGGAAGCATAAAGAGCCGGGCTGAGCGCTTGACCTGTTATGCTGCAAATAACACTGCATCGGCCGTCACGACTCGGTGAAATTTTTCATCACAATTACTCGATTACTTAAAAATGTATCTGATATATTTTGTTGTAATGTCAGCTGTTACTAATATTAAACTTATGAGTTTTTCATAATCATAATATAAGGTAAAAGAAAAAGAAATGTTCTTTCTTTTTCAATATCAATTAAATACTTTCGTTTTGTTCATAAAGTGAAAATAATTTATTATATTTATATAAATAATAAATGTTAATACATTTATTTTAATCATATCAATTAAATACTTTCATTTTGTTCGTAATGTGAAAGTATTAACTGAAAATATATATATTTTTTATTAATAAATGATAGCAAAGAAATGTTTTTAACGTTTTTTTAAAGTCATATCAATGAAATACTTTCATTTCCTTCATAATATGAAAATATTAATTGAAAATATTATATTTTATTTATTATATTTCTATTATTAATAATACAACAAAATATTTTTTTTTATACAATTCTTTTTAATTTCTTTTTTAAATCACATCAATCAAACACGTTGATATCACTGGTAATGTGAAAATATTAATTGAAAATATGTTATGTTTTGTATTATATTTAAATTAATAATTTATATATTTATTATCATATTTAGCTTGATTTAAAAAGAATATATTACCAGTATGACCTTCTATTAAAGGTGAAGTGTTTTGATGTTAAAATCTTCTAACCCTATCTAATATTCACAGCTGATTTGTACATTTGAAGGTTGATTTCCACAAAAGCGGAAACAAAAACAATGGCTCTGCCCTTTGACAAGGGCATGTCAAAACTTCTCCAGGACCCCAAAACACTCTCAGACCCCAGAGGGTTAAGAATGCAGACCCAACAAAACACCCAACCAATGGTCAATGTCCTGGCCAACAAAAGATTTGGAAGTTTTTAAGGATTTCTGTCTGGCGGATTTAATCTCATTCCCAATGCGTCCCTAAAAAACAACCAAGATCACAGAGTTGTTATAGTAAATGTCTTAAAACATGAAGCCTCTTCCAACTTGTACAAAAACACCAGAAGTTTCACAGGGCCTTCAAGAATAAAACGAAATCCGTATAAGCTTCAATTAATAAAAGTTATTTAAAACACCATCAGTGTCATCTTCTCTCCAGGCCCACAAGCTCAACATCTGCATCCTTCTATTTCCCAGTTCTTTCTACCCCACTGGGCATTTCCATCAGGTACAAGAAGAGCACAATTACGACTTGCCTCCGAGACCTCTTCGCACGGGAGAGCCCATTAATGCCAAAAGACTCATTACGGTTTCCAAAACGATAACAATGGAAAAGCGAGCGGCTCTTAAACATCTATCCGTCAACGGCACCATTTAACTGTCACACGTACACGCCCAACGGCGGCCATTAGCGCACATGTTAATCAAGTCTATTTACCTCTTGCTTCTGTTCACGTACGATGGCGAGAGGCGAGGAGAAAAATCAGTCAGTCGCCGTTCGTTCAGAAGTCACGTTTCCACTGCTTCTCTCCGACTCCGTTCAGTTGGAAACAAGCGCCACACTCCGAGCACCAATTATACCAATTAACTCCAATTAGATTGGATCAAAACAACAAACTAACAGGTGATCAGGACAGGACTAATCACGGTTTAAAGGAAAACGTGATAGCTTCCATTCGGGAAAACAAAACCATAGTTAGAGGAGAAAGAGAGAGAATCTCAAAGGCTGAAAAAGGCAACAGCTTGTATAAATGTAATAATCTTCCCGTCTCTCCAACGTTTTAATAATGATTGACAGTTACACTTACGCAGTTGGCAAAAGCTTTTATGCTTAAACCTATTTGTCAACAAAAAGATTGTTTGTTGAATTAAGCTTAATTGGGAATAAACCTAAGCACACCAAGTTATTTAGTCAATGTGTTTTTTTAAGGTTGTGTAGATCATTTTACTTAAAAATGCCTGCATGTTTCCCAGGTATCAAACCCATGACCTTGGCGTTTTGGTGCCATGTTCTATCGCTTTTTTTAGAGAGAGTCCAGCAAAATTCCTGCAACCTAGAAATCGAAATTGGAAACACCTTAGCAATGTCATTTTCTAAGTTTCTAAAGCTAAACCGATAGAGCATGGCACTGAAATGCCAAGGTCATGAGTTTGATTCCTAGGGACCGCACAGATAAAATGCACTGAAAATATGTGCAGAGATCCATAGAAAGGCGCTATTATAAAACCTGTTATTTCCAGTCTGAATCCCAGACTTCTGTCTTTACTTCAAAACGAAAGTCAGTTTCAAAATCCAAAGCTTCTAATCTACAGAGACCAACCGACTGCAATGTTTTCTACAGAAATGAATGTAAAGATATAGCTGTTGGCAGGTTTTCTTGTGTTTGGCTGCGTTTATAGGCTTCCAACTGACTGTAGCAGACTCTATAGAGAGTATTCACACATCTACAGTATATAAACCCAAACACAGTCTCTGATCTCTGCAGGCCTACGACTCTACGAGACAGACGAAAACACTTTAGTAAAACTGTGGTAATGAAAACGGTAATAAACACGGCCACTGCACCTTTACTATGATAAAACCATAGTTAATTTGTGCGCTATTACGTTAAGAAATCTGGCCTTAAAGATAATAAAAGGCAAAAAAAAAAGATAATTATAGACGGTTTTATCGGACGCATGCGCCTGGCCAGAAGTTAACTTCTGGTGTGTTTGTTGATCGGTCTGGCTAGTGGCTAATAATATAACTAATTATACTTTAGTATAACAACTTTATACTAAATATAAAATAAACAGTTTGTTGAATTTTATTGTATATTAATTATATTAAAGAAACAATTTGTTGAATGGGTCGTGTAACGTTGTCGCATTTACATTTAGCAAAGTAGCCGATCTTCTACTGGTAACCCAAAATAATACTGACTAGACGTACTTTTAACTTGCTAGGGAATGTAATTTACTTGTTACTTCTTTTGCTTGTTATCAGAAATAATCTGCAGGGACTCTTTGCAGGTGTGAACCGGAAGTTAAGTTTGGGCCACAAAAGAACACATGCGCAGTAATGTTTGTTTATATTGTTGCTTTGAAACCGTCTATATTGACAAAATAAAAATAATCATATGCCATTATATTAACAAAGCGACAGGATTACAAGATTAAAGTTGTAGTATTTTGAGACTAAAATGAAAATTATTAGAATCAAGTCATAATACATGATTAAAGTCATAAAATTTAAATAAAGTAAAAATTACAAAAAATATAGTCATAGCAATACAAGATAAACCTAGATAGATTTTCACTTGTGAAACAAACAAACAAACAAAACCAGCATCACAAAGACCATACTTTTCCTCACCTCGAGGAGGAAAATCTCCTCCGCACACTAAATTATCCACAAGCATTCGCTTTGATCCGAGAGGGGGCTGCAATAAAACCAGCTAAACTCACGGCGTCACAGTTCTGGGTGCCCTCGTTTCTTGGCTGAATGTATTAAGGAACAGTGACACGATCAAGGCTGTTTTTCACACCAGCCCCGCTGATAAAGATGAAAGAGCCCAACCAGACGAGCGTGTCCCGGCGAGATCGACGCAAACTTTTAACATACCGACTGCTGTGATGTTTCTCTAGCACTATTCGGAGAAAGCAGAAAATTGAGATGACAGCAGATGTGGGTAAAAATGGGGTGGCTTTTTAGAAATGAAAGAGCAGCTCTCAAGGAAAGGACGAGGACACGTATCTTTTAGCGTAGGTCAAACTAGGTGATGTTTTCAATTTTGACTTCGTGCATAGTCCAGCGAGCAGCTCTAAATGGCGAAACCGAACACTCTGCTCTTCATATCCTTCCGTCAGGCAATTGAGGCCAAACAACCATTTGGAGTCTTTTTAACATCAATGAACTAGAGAAACTAGCACGGCGAAGTAATAAAAAGCATAAGTGATGGTGGTGTGAAATTTGTGCGGAAGGTTAAAAAACTTTGAACGTTTGACTAAAAAAGGGCAACTTTAAAAGCATTGGCCAGCACAAAGCAATGCACAACTGGCACAGTAAACTCATTTCATGAACACAAAGCTCACCAGCCTGGTTCGTTGTGATGTCTATGGAGACGTGCTGGGCAGGGTAGGGACTTTTGTTGGTGACGCCGTTCACAGCCTGGATCTCAAACGTGTAGAGCGTGTGTGCCAGAAGGTTACTGATGAACACTCGGGTTTCCGTGAGCCCCAGTTGGCGAGGCACAAATTCCACATTGTCATCACAGTGAGAACACGAACGGAGGTCAGCTTGACATTTCTTACATACGATATTGTAAACCACATCGTCACGCCCTCCTGTCTCGCGTGGGGAGTGCCACTCTAGGGTCACCGATGTCTCGTTCACGATGGATATGACGTTCCTTGGCCCAGATGGAACACCTGAAAACAAAACAGGAGTCAGAAGACAGATGTTATCCAAACTAGAAAATGATGCTTCTAATGGAGTGACGCTGATGCCAAAGCACAGAAACAAGGACGAGTTTTTGTTCTACTAAAAAGGGAGGACAGGTAATATTCGTGCTCGTCTGGGCTCTTTAAATTACAGTGTTGCAATTACAACTCTTGCGATTCCATTTGATTCAATTATACTAGTTTCTACAATTGAATAATAGAAAATTACACATTTTAGCTTCGGCCTGTGAAGTGAAAACTAATGCCTTCAAAGGAGACATAATTACACTGATAGGCTTACAACAATAAAATACAACATGAGAAAACGGACTTTGGGGTGAAAGCACTTCTGTTTTATGGATACGAATGGAAATCATTTTAGCATTTTCTATTGCTATCAAACTGTAAATTAAATCCATCTTTCAACTATTTGTCTCAGTTCCTCTTTTAGAGCAAAAAGCATAACTGTAAAGAGCTTATAGCTACTCAATTGAAATATTTTTCACAATTCAGAATAACATTTAACTCCTCAAATCTATGACACAACAAATGTAGCAATTAAAAATCTAAATATATAAAATAAATATAAATGTGACCCTGGACAACAAAACCAGTCTTAAGGGTACATTTTTCCTAATTGAGATTTTTACATCATCTGAAAGCGAAATATATAAGCTTTCTATTGATATATGGTTTGGATGATGATTTCTGATTTCTTTTGGCTTACTGCTGTAATGACGTTGTGGAGAATAGATCAACCTAAAAGCTGAAATTCTAAGTTTTACATAGATACCAAAATTGTGTTTCCGGCAATTTTTGCTCACGATTTTGCTGCATCCACTCACACAAATAAAGTGTTGATATAGTTACGGTAGGAAATTTACGATTAATGATTTGCATACATTTTTATCGTATGGTAAAAGACATTTTCCTCTTATCACCTACAGAAGTCTACAGAACAGACTTGTGTTGTGCCGTGATCCTACAGTGACTTGTAACTATTTCTAATAATCACACAGATTGATGCTCCCAGAGCGCCCGTATGTCAGCCAGCTAGTCAACAATGTAAGTGACTTTTCAACCACATCCGGAAAATGATAAAAACAAGGTTTTAATAATAAGACTTTATCAGAACCTCCTGTATGCATTCCAACACATTCAGCTGCAGGGAAAAAACATATTGTGTTTCTGATAAAGCAACGACTTCCCCCAGAACATCCGGCCAGGAACTGAGGATTTACAGATCGCTGAGAGGTTGTGATGTTACTCAAGACCACATCGAAACCAGAGGAGAGCCAAAGAAAGCTTTGGAACGAACGTTCACAGGCATCAGGGTCTGATTTTCTGCCGAAAAAGATAATCCACTTCCATGTGAACATTTGAGCGACTTTTCATTGAAACATCAAACCTTTAGACGTGAAGTGGGAATTCTGGTGAGCACACATTCCAGCACTTGAAGTAAGAGCTGAATGATTTCACTCAGACCGGGACACAATGAGCTATTGTGCAGGCACAGCCTTGTGGGATAGATCAGGAGCTACTGGGACCCTAAATAGGGAATGCCGATGACAGAAGTGACCTCAAACTCTGGCGACTGCAGTGATTACACATGGGAAGAGAGATTGAAGTTCACAGATGGCCCCTGACAGCAGTACGGCCTCATGGATGGAGTCTTGGAAAAAGTGAAACTTCAATCTATAGCTATCTTATATTTTAACATCTTCAAGTAGCAACCCTTCAACAAGAATTTGTAAAAAAAAAAAGTGATTTTGTTAATTTGTCAACTAGCAGACTTACACCGGACCCGATCGACACAATGCGACATGACAAAAGACATCAGAAACCCATTATCATTTTAAATTTGTCCACATTGGATGGGGTGCAATTTGACAAACCCATTAAAAACAAGTTATCATGTCGGGCCGATCGTGTCCAGTGTAAACACGGCGTTATGAGGTCTCACCCTAGGATGCTATTTTAGTTATTCTTACAGACTTTTCCTCATTATTTGAATTGAGTCATTCATTTCAAAACACTGTAAATAAAATCAAAAACACAATTATATTTTTCTCCACATCACTAATTTATTGTTCGCTCACTGACTAAATATCACTGCTCTCTTTTATGTGAGTCACTCAAAAGCATCTGCTAAAGGAATAAATGTATAAAGTAAATTTACTTTGTAATTCAGGCATATGACTGTAAATTAAAAAAATAAAAACATTTTTGAACAGTATTTTATATAGTTATATGAATACTGTATATCGTCACTGTCCATGCAAACACTTCAGTTTTTTCAGGAAATGGTCAAATTATTAAATACTGTGTGGACAAACAAGCACTTTTTAATACTTTTTCATCAGATAAATATTTGCAGAAAGGGTGACTAATAATGATTTATGGCAAAAAATGAAAATCACGAAATATGAAGATACAAGGTTATATTAACATTAACATTTTGATTTAAACACACAATTTGTAGATTAATTGAAAATCGTAATGTTCACTGCATCAGACAAGCTCAACCATTCAAAATGATCCCAAAAATAATCTTATACTTTTATGGAAAGTATAGGATAGGAAAAACAAATTTGTCAACATTATGGCGAAGGTCATAAAAATACTTTGCAATTCTGAAACCCCGGTGAGGTTGAGTAGAGCAGTGGACAATTTCTGCTCTGTTAGCAGAGAGAACTTCATCCAGACATTGAGCTGGTCACTATCCAAACAGCAGGGCTTTGCTTACACCACACTTAACACCTAAAGCACAGTTTGATTAGGTGCAACGACAGCAAAGATGTCTCCCTCACTTTCTCTCAGACTTAAGGAAGCGAGGGGGAGAAAAGAAGGGAGCAAGAGAAGGAAAGAGAAATAGAGAGCAAGAAAAGAGGAGGTGGACCATATCTGGAATTAGGCCAGGAGAAGTGTGTGTGTGTGTGTGTGTGTGTGTGAGAGAGAGAGAGAGAGCAGAATGAGGCCATGAGATACAGCCAGTTCTAACACAATTAGCCGGTTCCCAAAGGAAGCCAAGGCACAGTAAGAGCAAGTTCATTACACGCAGGCAAACATCGCTGTTGCTGACAGCTATATGAAGAATTGCCTTGACATGCATACCCCCCAGTATGTATATACTTTATGTTCAAAGAAAACCCACCAGCGCAACGGAGAGACCATAAACTTTCCCTGAACCCTGGAAAGCAGAAGCAAAGCACAGCGCCCCCTGCAGGCTGGGAGGAGTAACCTCGCCGTTAACTGACCATCTGAGGCGCACAAAACAGCTTTTTAACAGTAAAGATGCGCAGGGAAGAACAAAACAAACTGTGATTGGTCATTTAAAGGCACGGATATGCATTGCAAGTGTGCACATATACCATTATCACCCAGACCTATTCCAACATCACTTTCAAGAAAAGATTCTCCAGTGTTAATGAACGCTCTCGCTCTCACCCAGTGTTTATTATGCTCTCTACAAGATTAAAACCAAATCCTGTGAGTGAATATCAAAGCGCCTGAGATGAGAGAGACACATACACAGAGGAATTGTGACAGACATAAGCAGACTCATTTTAAAATGGACATTTGAACGATAAAGCATCGACTGACTGTCAATCTCTTTGCTATGGGTCAACTGGACCACTGGGTTTACTTCCTGCCCGATGATGAAAAATAGACAAAATATTATCGAGCACCACAATATCAAACGCGTTCCAAAAATGCACATGAACTCAAAGCTGTGCTTTCTCATTACAGACTGACATGCAAAGACATGCAAAAATGAGTGTTTGATGTAGCATGAAAGCATGCTTCCTTTCAAGTGAAAAAAATAAATCAAATGCTGCGAGAACAGCTCACTCCATACTTCCACACTCATCTGTGTACTGCTAAATGTTTTATCAAAGAAACTTTAAGATCTGCTGCTCGGTGCCAGAAAAATGTGATTGAGTTTCAAGAAGTCTTTTATTACACCAAAGATCTTCTCAAACCTCTGAAATGTACAGGATTGTGCGCGTGTGTGACGCTGCAGACGGAAGCGAGTGTGTGATGGCGTGTGTGTGTGTGTGTATACAGGATTAAGCTCAAAGCGGAATCACAGAGAGTCAGGCGACGCTGTGAGAGGATTAACCACAGCAAAGCAATTACACTGGTGTACAGTCCTGTTCACTGCATCTGTACACACAACACTGACTTCTGCAGGTCAACCGTGTGTGTGTGTGTGTGTGTGTGTGTGTGTGTGTGTGTGTGTGTGTGTGTGTGTGTGTGTGTGTGTGTGTGTGTGTGTGTGTGTGTGTGCGTGTGTGAGAAATCCATAAACGTGTTCTCCAGGGACCTCTCTAGGTGCAATGGCCTCAGTGCTGGTACTTCGAAAAGTGTCTGTGTCACATACCAGAAGCACACATCATTGTGTGAATCACAGAAAACAGACAAACTAGCCTACCAATGTAGTTTTCTATTAATTGACTACAGGTCAACCCTAACCTTTCTGTAGCTTTGTTGTACTGTGTTACTTAAAGGATTTATAAAGGGTTTTCTATAAAAAGGTTGAAAACAACGCCGGTCCCCATTCACTTCTATTGTACAGACACGAAACCAATGCAAATCAATAGGTACAGCCGTTGTTCGGTCTTTAAAATATCTTCTTTTGTGTTCCGCAGAAGAAAGAAAGTCATACAGGTTTGAAATGACAAGAGGATGAGTATATGATGACAGAATTCTTTTTTTTTGGGGGGGTGAACTATCACTTTCAGAAATAAACCATGGTTTTAATATAATAAAAGAGCAATAGAATAATTTTAGCGGGCCGATTACCATTTTTATAAACATAGACAAATATCATAGTAAAACTTAATAGATTTATATAGATTGTTCCAATTTTTTTTTCATATTTCAACCTATAAAGATAAACCATGGTCTTAATTATGGTAAAAGTGTAGGAACCATTTTTGGCGGATTGATTACCATTTTCATAACCATACCACTACAAATATCATAGTAAAACGTAATAGATTTATAAAGGTTTTTAAAGGCCCAATCCTTATAAAAATAAATTTTTTCATAAAATTAAATGCTTTAATTATGGTAAAAGTGTAAAAAAAACATTTTTGGTGGATTTATTACTATTTTAATAACAATAAAATTACTATCATAATAAAATATCACAGTATATATTATGCAGATTTGTAAATGTTTAGTGTAGTGTAAGCCCTACACTAAAAACTAAACCGTGGCTTTGATTTGGTAAAAATGTAGAACTCATTTTGGGTGAACTGATTATACTTTTTATAACCACAGATTTACTACAAATATCATAGTAAAACATAACATATTTAAAAATGTTTTTCCAAAAATGTTTTTATGTAGCCCTACCCTTACAAAAACAAATCATGGTTTTAATATAGTAAAAGTGTAGTAACCATTTTTAGTGGATTGATTAAAATTTTTAGAACCATACATTTACTACTAATATAAATAAAGTAAAATAATGAAGTAAAATATAGCACATAATCATAGTAAAACTTATAAAGGTAAAAAAAACTAATATTAGTAAAACTATGGTTACTACGGTTAAACCATGGTAAATGTTCAAAAGGTTACTTTTTTAAAACTGTTCTCCAAAGTATAGCTCAGTAAACCCATATAAACTGGGTACACACAATACCCAGTCCTCTATATAACCCTAGACACATTAGTTCCCAATCAAACCCAGACAGGTCCCTTTAGGCCCACCAAGACCCAGATAACAAGTTGTGCTCTTGCACTGCCAATCGAAACAGCTTAATATACACAGTTGTGCACAAAGACCCCAGAACTTCCGGGGAATTAATCTTGAGAATTCTGCTGTCCGGCTTCCTCCAATTAACCAGAGAGCTGTCAACCATCAATACACACACACACACACACACACACAATCTTCTTTCTGAGGAAATCATTTCAGTTCAGATGCAGGCGATTCGGCCCGGTCCCACCGTTCCGCTTCCACCAGAGAGAATCGTGAGCCCCCAGAGAGAGAGAGACAGACAGACAGACAGAGACATGGGATTACAGTAAATCAGAGAGTGAGACAGCCTTGCACTCAACCCCCTGAGGAAGCGAAAGAAAGGGACGTCAAGTGCTAGAGACGGAGAGATGGAGTTTTTTGCATCAAAGAGCTAATGCAGACTTTACTCCAGCTTCCAGCAGTCTCTCTCTCTCTCTCTCTCTCTCTCTCTCTCTCTCTCTCTCTCTCTCTCTCTCTCTCTCTCTCTCTCTCTCTCTCTCCCTCTCTCTCGGCAATCAGTCTCAATGTTAATCAGACATATCTCACAACAGCCTTTTCCATTTTTAGTATTATTATGTTTACGTCGCTGTAGTCTTCCAGACGTTACGCAAGTAGCAGTTCATAAAGAAATGATTATTTTGAATGGTTTACGTACCATGTGAGAGACTAAATGACCAGGTGCCAGCAGCAGCATCCCTTCAGAGCAGGCGTTTGGCTAAATCGCAAATTGCCATCTGTATATGTTTCACTGAACAGCATTTTGGACTCTAAATGATGAATTAAATGCTGGAAGGACTTTCCGATCTAGCGTATGCCGTCTCAAATGCTACTACAGAAATATAAAGCATTTTTAAAGCTATATTGTAAATACAGATGAGTTTTTAGGGTAAAGTATGTTACTAGATCCTACTTCCCCCTTCTCCAATTATTTCCTGTTCCTTCTAATTCAAAACAAAATGTGGTGAAAGAATAAGACAATTCTCAGAGAAATACATCTACTCTGCTAAATGAAGCAAGAGGACATCCGTTGTTGTACACAATCCAAAAATAAAACAAAGCTTAAAAAGCCAGAGCAGACTTCTCGGCTGAATCAGGTAGAGAACAAGTAAACAAATAACGATGATCCACAAGAAGTTTAAAAGTATGTGAATTAAAAAATATTGCTATGTGCATGCGTTTTTCGGAAAGAAAATATGCAATAATGCATATGCCGCAAAATAATCTCCCTCTGCAGTATTGGATCTGTGATTGAGGAGGTATCCGAGTCCGAGGTGAAAAGGAATGATAGAATTATACACGTACACAAGCAGTGACTGAGAGAGCTTTGATTTAGCCGAGATCTGTTTGTTCTGCATCTGTCTCATCTTCATCAGAGAAACTCAAATAAAGTGACTGTGGGGTTTCATGCTGTGAATTGTGGGTCAAAATGAGGAACTGTTTGGAAATGGATCCGATCTGCACTTTCTGCTAAAACGAGTACATGTGTGAGGTTGGAATGCTTAAGTATAAAGTTGCACCGTTTAAGGTGTGTGTGTGTGTGTGTGTGTGTGTGTGTGTGTCTCGGTATGAACGGCAATCTTGTAAGCCTTGCAGCCTCTCAGTAATGGCTTCCATTTTTCATTCATATGAAAAAACGAAATAAAAACACTGCTAGACTAACCTTTCTCATGAATGAGAATGAATTGTGATACAGTACGTGCTATGAGAGAGGAGAGAGAGAACTGAAGAGCGAAAAAGAGATAGAGACTATGGGCCAGATTTACTAAACAGGGCAAAATAGCGTGAGCGCGCAATTTCAGCACCGATGGGAGTGGAAATCACCCACCCATAGTGTAAACTGGTTTAAGATTAGAAGAAAAATATACCGTCAGTGCTGTTAGTATTATTTATGTAAAAGCTGCAGTAATGATGTGAGGTGTAGCACATCTAAAAGACATTTCTGTATTGATCTATATAGTGTGATGTGCCTTCGTTACAGTTCAAAGACTAAAAATCTTTATTTTCCTTCATTGAAGGATTTTACGACAAATTAATCTAACAGCACTGCGACGCACCGAGATGAAAAAAGATGTGCCCAGTAAACCACCCTGTCTGCTATAACATCCAAACAATCATGTTTTCTTATCACAGCACAAGATTCGAAACGCAAGCTACGTGCTGGAATTAAATGAGACAAAATAGAAAGAAGTGTTCATAAAATATTTTAGTTCACCCAATAATTGAGTAGCTGTGAGCTAGAAGTCTGCTTCACAAAGCAAACCCATTTCAGGTAAGATTCGGGTCAGTTTTTCAATTATGATATGATGTTCATATTTGCACCCAGGGCTATCAATTGATTAAAATCTAATTAATTACAGGATATGATTGATTCATCTACATTATGTGCATCTGAAAAGACCCCAAATGAAAATAATTAAAGCGATCTCTGAATCGACATTACAAAAAAGTGGCTTAACTAGTCAATACGTTGCATTTGGGCTGCATTTGTAAAAATATCACATACTGTATGTTCGACCCTGATCTTGTGCTTTCTGCGTTTCGGCGGCTCTAGAGGTTTAATTATGTTTCATTTCATTTCTGATACGTTTTCCACCTTAACGCTGAACCGTTCTCATTACTTAATGGTTCAAGGCCGTACCGATCCGGGCCAGCCAGAACGGTTCAGCCTGATGGCAGAAAAGCACTCTTAGATTCAGTGAGAATCTATTTCTTATACAGTAGATCCTCTCCACTTATTGTACCAGTTTGGACTTGGCATCTAAGCAAATCTCTACCCTAAGCTAAAATATCATCTAAATAACTCTATGAGACTCATCATACTGCTTCAATAACCGTATCCTGACCTTCCTGCTTCAGTTACATGGTAAAGATAAAAACAATAAAAGCAATATTACAATGCTGATGATAATGACTTACTGGTGCAGGGCATGTCTGGCTGCTCTCCGTCTGCTCTGTAATAGCCGTTCCTGCAGACGCAGATGGTTGCTGCTTCAGATGTAGACCTGCTGTTGGATGGACACTGAAGACACAAACCCGTCCCCTGGCTGGACTTGAATGTTCCTGGAGGACAAGCTTGAGAGAGAGAGAGAGAGAGAGAGAGAGAGAGAGAGAGAGAGAGAGAGAGAGAGAGAGAGAGAGAGAGAGAGAGAGAGAGAGAGAGAGAGAGAAAAAAGAGAGGGGTTACATTTCTTGTCTTTGAGGTTTATAAGAACGGACAGAAATCTGGTATAATGAGAGCATGGAGTTTTCCCTATCACGCCAGATTCATTTTGGCTCCATACCAGAATGAAGCACTGAAGAGAGAAATTCATAAAAAACAAACTGTGGCCAATAACTGTGCCATGTTTTGCAAATGCTGTCTGTGTTGTTTTAGCTCCGGATTCACTAAATGACTTATGCATATTAGGTAACCTCAAAACAGCCCAAATCTTTGCTGCAATGTTCTCTGATGGGCTAAAAGCACAGGCTGTCACCCAGACTCCTTTTTGCTGTTTACAAAGCCTTTCAGACACTGTGATTTTTCAGCTATTTGAGTCACATTTGTGTGTGTTATTCACATAATGAATGAATAAAGGTGCTGTACCGGAAGAGGTTATTTAACCGATGCTTTTTTGCCACGCTGGGCACCACAACACAACACATGCTGGTGAAACGTCACGCTGGGCTGAAATGTGCCACGGCAGATAAATGGGAATAAATTCTGCTTGCTTTTCCAGTCTGGTTTTATCTCTTTGAATAAAGAACTGAAGTGATACCCCTTTTATCATTAATTCTGCAGAGATTCCGAACGCTTTCTGCTGTTTCAGCCACACAGCTACAAAGATTAAGACTTAGACCTGCGTGTGTGCGCGTCTTTGATGTTTGATGAACTGATGACACGGGATGATGCTGCTGACACAAAGGAAGAACATGAAACAGAGAGCGAGAGACAAACAAAGATCAATCTAATCTGTGCTATTATCGTGATAGCTGGCACGGCTCAAGCGACAGACTGGATTTTTGGGTTGCATCAACCTGTTCATATTTACGCCTGTCATTTGCATCCCATCCATATGCAAATCTCATAAATATGCATTATGAGTCACACATGAGCTATATGTAAGATATGCGTGCAATAACCGCATTTATCAATTTACATATAAAGATAGATGAACGGCGTAAATTAATAAATGGACGTTGCATATGAGCGCATCTCTCGTTCCATTAATGAGAGAGGACAAGATAATTCATCCCTCATTCCTGCCGTATGAAGGAGTGCGACCTGCTCCGGGTGTGAAATCAAACCGCTGTTCCCTTAAAAAAAATTAATTAGATGCTCGAAAGCTCATTAAAAGTTTAGAGGGTCGGTCCAGTTTATTAGACAGTTCTTTATTATCTATCCATCTATTCGCTGATGAATTTATTCATTTAGTCATTTAATAAATAAGGAGACGAGAGAGGAGATATACCCAGAGGAGAGAGAGATATAAACAAGAGAAGATATATGTACCCAGAGGTAAGAGAGAGAGATAAAGCAAAGAAAATGAGATATAAGTAGAGGAAAGAATACATACATGAAGAAAAATGATAGCAGGGGAGAGGACATATGAGATATAAGTGGAGGATAGGAGAAATATGCAGAGAAGAGAGGACATGAGAAGAGATATAAAGGAGAAACAAGTAGAGGACATGAGATAAACACAGATGAGATGGATGCAGAGGAGGGAACTAGAACAACATTCGGTACACAGCTCCCCAGCAAACACACACAACATAATGTGTGAAGGTGTAGGTGTTTGACAGACAGCTTTTGACCCAGCCCATATGACACTAACACACTGCCTTCAGCCTCCACAACACACGCAAACACGGAGCATCAGGTCCCAAAACTGCAACACTTCAACGCCTCTCTCATCCCGCCCAACATGACATTCTCACAGTTACAAACAAGTGCTGCTCATCAACGCGACAACATGCCCCACAGCCATGACCCCTGCGGCCCACACGCTCACCGAAACAACAGAGGTGAACTTCTGTATGCGGATAATTGCTAGTTCTTGTTCCGAGACATTTACTGTGATAAGTACAACTTTGTTTAACAGAAAACTACTTTGTTGTACATATTGTTGTGTGAGCATGCCTAAATGTTCAAACAAAATGGCTGCGTGCTTACCTAGCTCAGTGGTTAGAACATGGCGCTATCAACGCCGAGGTCATGGGTTTGACCCCAGGGATTGCACATATCCAGAAAGAAATGTATAATATAATGCAATGTTATTTGCTTTGGATAAAGCGTCTGCCAAATGCAAAATTTGGTCTGCAAGTGTAAAAAGGTCTTGATGTCCTCAATTATGTTTTGTAGTTATTAACACCATGTCACATATTGATGGAGAACGATGAAGAACTGAATTCAGAATATTTCTTTAACGCAATCTGTAGAGTTTTAAATGAAGATGTTCGAGTTTAACACTGCATTCGTTTTTCCAACTAGATCATTGTGTTTACTGACAAAATTAAACCTGCAGACTGCCACACGGTGAAAGTGGACCGACTATCTGCTTAAAAACTACCTGGACCTGAAAGAGACCCCCTCAGGGCGACCATTCAAACACACACACACACACACACACACACACACACACACACACACACATCCGCTAAGCAGTTGTCTTTAGGCTTCTCTTCTGGTAGTCTCCATCTCTGTAGCTGTAGGCGAGACCCGAGGAGACAGTCATGAGATCAAAGCCAATGAAGAAATGACCACAGTACACATACCGTCAGCATATACAGACACAACACAAGCTTGCACACTTACACACACAATACACTAACTTTGCACCAATTCGATAAGTCATGCTGCAAAGAGATCAAACTAGTTTTACCTGACAAAAATATCACAAAATTGTCATCTCTCATTACAATACAAAATCTAAAAAAAAACACACATCTCTGTCAGTATAGCAGCAGGGCACACACACTCACACTCAAAGTTCTGCAAGAAACTTCATTCCTTTAAAAAGCTGTTGTTCTGCTGTTTTATTTGCCACCCTCGAATCTCTTACGGACCCTCGGAGAGGTATTGCAATATGTTGCGATGCGCATGCGCCAAAACCCACGTGTATGCGTATGATATACTTTGCAAGGCTGTTCGTTCTGCTGTAAACGTAAAAAAAGAAGTATACCACAGGCATTTCTTTGCTATGACAGTAGTGCGGTAGTCTCATCTAAAAAAGAAAACTAGAAAAAAGTATGTAGCCTACTGAATAGCACAGGTGTCAAACTTCAGTCCTAAGGTGCTGAGTTGAGCTCCGATTCTAATCCAACACACTTAGACCAACTAGATTACTAAAAAAAGACAGACAGATGATCTGAAACAGGGTTGGATTCAAATTCTGCATCCCTCCTGCCTTCTAAAGTGCCCTTCGCAGGGATGCTGAGAATGCATCACTCCTGCATTGCTTTATAAATTGCAAAATGACACATTTCAAAACACAACGATGCGTAAAATCAAGATTGCGATGCTAGTTTCAAATAGTATTTCAGAATAAAAGCCTAATGTGTGTGTTTTAATGACAGGCTGTGTTCTGTCAGAATAAGCGCGTACGCGGACGTAATGATGTGAACGCAGTCAGATTGTATAGTGTTCCCTGAGGCTCGTGTTCACAGTTTGAAGCTACTGTTTAATATGGAGCTGATTCAGCTCTCGGGAACACTCGAGTGTGTGCGCGCAAAAGCTGCGCTTCTTTACGCCTGGACCAAGCGCACACACAACATCTCTCCCACACAAACCTTCATGTCCGCTGGCTTTTCTGACTTCGCGAAATGCTAGTCTCGACGCGACATTTCCCGCTAATTGTCTCGCGCCTGTTTAGCATGACACGAATTAATTCAAGGCCTTTTCGGCAGCTCCCTGACGCTACAAGGGTCAAGGCGTCACATAAATGACGAGAGAGAAACAGAGGATGAGAGGTGCGAAAAGCTGCAAACAATAACGGGCGGTCGGGCGGAAAAGCACGCGGAACCGGGTGCCGTGGAGCTGGGTTTTAATTTGGCATTAGCGCTACAAACTTTTCCGAATTGACCTTGCGCGTTATTGGCTGCGGCGTTAAGCGCATTAATTAGCGTGGGGACGTCTCTCTGCAGCGCGACGCAAGAAAAGAAAAGTCCACGGAGCCTCTGTTCAATCTCGCCGCGGAGAGAGAAGCCATGTTGTTGAAAGGCTGAGATCAGCTGGCAGAAAGCCCAGCTCGCAGACGGACTCATTCAGGTCGGACTGGGAGGATCGGGCGATTATTCCTCAAAAGAGCAATAAAGCCATTACTGCAGACGGGGGGGATGGGGGACATCGCTCATGCGTGGCTGCTGAAACATCAGTCAATAAAGGTTTTCGCTTGTGTATGTATATATGTATTGTCAGGTAGCCAGACCTTTAAACATCAGCAGAAAGTTTTGGCCACACTGCAGCTCAAGAAAAATAACATTCAGTTCAATTCAATTTGATTGCTCAAGGGTCTCACCTCATACATGGTATTACTGTATTTTAATGTGAAAACTTAGCAGAATTCATTTCTATTCAAACACTAACAAATTTCACCAATTTCAATTTAAGTTCAACTAGATTTTTCAAGTCATTCAATATAATTTAGGTTAAGTTGACTCATAAAGCTAATCTGATTTACCTTAAAAAATTAAGGCAGCTTTTTATCTTAAGTTTTTAAGTTGATTTTTATATTTTTGTTTTCTTATTGTTTTGTTGTTGCATTTTCTTAATAATGTATGTATTTACTTGGGTGTAAGAAAAGTGCATTATAAATAAAATGCATTATTATTATATCACATTACATTTCATTCGAAGGCTTGTGCTTACATTGAAAGAAAATGTATAGACATGCACCAATTTTTATATTTTGATTCAGGTGCATGAATAATGGTACCAGGTTTACCTGATACCCAGACGCTCAGAACTTGATCTAAAAAGGGCACTTGTGCTATGCAATTTATATTCTAGCACCTCTACAAATGTAGTTTACCTTCTGAAGCACAGCACAACTTTGTTTCTAAGTGAATTTCTAAAAACGTAACATCTAGAAACTGTGTAAACCCAGACAGCTTCATCAGATTACAGTTTGCCATTCTGAGAATGCTCTTGCCATTCTGTGAGCAATATGCATCCGATGATCCGTCAACGGTTCGTAGGCGTGCCGTCTGAAGCACAGACTAGCGTGTGTGCGCGTGCGTGTTGCTTAGTCAGAGTCCAACGCTGTTAGCTTCATCATCCCACACACATTTCACCAGCCTCTTACAAACAACAAACAAACAAACCAAAGCAAAAGACTTAACAAACATCCTCTGATTTCAGTCTCCGAGCGAATAACCCTCTTTTCCCCTGGAAGTGATGTTTTAATGAGTCCAATTCTAGTTTCAAGGGAACGATTTGGGTTTTATCTGTCTTTACAGCGAGTGTAAATTAAAAGCAGTACAACTCTGTTACGGTTTGATTACAGTTTCCTTTGTGCTCGCGTGCGTTATTAAACCTTTGCGCGCTCAACTTCATATGTCGTAATTGAAAATGGAAATGAATTCTAAAGGAAATAAGCTACATGAGTTTGCATATTCATGTAATGGGGCTGTAAAGTCAGGAAGGCCAGGGAACGTCACGGCCTTTTCCGCGGTCGCTCTGATTAACTTCAGTTCAAGGAATATCAAATATCTCCCGACACAAGCGCTTTACAAAGTGAGTCACATCCAAACGGGCCAAACGTTCAGCCGTTTGGGAAAATATTCATCTGTAATGTTAATGAAAATCATGATCTGAATGCGTATGGCTATAAAGAGGGGTGGCAGATAAGCTAAATTAAATCTGCAGTTATCTGAGTGAACCCAAAGAAAGAGAGAGAGCAATTAAAACGTTACAAGTTGCCATTGCAGTACTGCGGGTAGCTACAGTAGTTGCATCTCTTACTCGATCATGATTTGAAATGAGCATCTGTCTGCATCTCCAGTGGTTGGCAATGCATTATCACTTATGATAACTCTCTTTAAAATGAAAGATTTCAATTTGATGCTACAAATTACTATAAAAATAAATGGCACTTACAGTCTGCGGTCTGTGGCCGCTAGCATAAATGCTTGTATGCACATTCAGAAAGCGTGAGCATTCAATTTTGTACACACACCAATATTTATATAGTAGAGAAAACACTTAACCTGAAAGTGGATGTACTTTTCGTTCATGTGCATGCACACCTTTACTAAGTTTGCCATGTTGCTGGTTATAATGGCAGGTAAACTGTAAAGCAAATTTTTAAAGCACCTTAGACTCACCAATCAACACAATCTCACAGGAATTCGTAACTATTTAACAAGGTTATTCGTAATTTAAATTTATATAAATTCGTTCTTATTTGCACGTTTTATTTCGATTTGCTTTAGCGTCATAACGTCAGTATTGCTTTATTATAATAATTGTATGATTTTGTATGATTCATCATACGAATTAGCCACATCGTAAAATAGTTTCAAATTCTCATGAGATCAGGTTGGATACATGGGTTTCTCAAACAAATGACCTATACAAACTAAATGCTTTTGCCTTGATCATTATGTCATTTTTCAATTTCAGAAGCCCAAGCTGAAGAAAAACGTACACTGTAAAAAACTTCACTTTCGTTTAAAAGCTGACATAAATTTTAAAGTAAAATCAAACTGGTCACTTGAATTTAAATTATATTATTACACAGCTCGTTGGAATGCTTGATTCTGATTGGCCAGTCGCGACATTTGCAGGTTTGTTATTCCCAGATAACAACCGCTCAAAACGAATAACACACAGTAACCCGGATGCTGCAAATTTAAATGAAAGAGTTTTTAAGTTGAATTTTTCACAGTGTAGCTACAGTAAGGTCCATCTTTGTGCCTTTTTTCAAGTTTTGCCAATACTTTTTTGGATGACCTTCAAACTAGAAAGGGACAATACTATACCACAGCCTATTCCACATCATCTGGCCACCACTTTCCTGGTCGACTCTGCAATCAGGCTGTTTTTGTTCATCTCTGTAACTATACACAAAGCCATTGTGAACAGCGGCCATTCAGCCGGAGCTCTTTTAACACCTGCTTTGAGTGCCTCTTCTTATGTAAGCGCAACCTTGACTTCGATGTACGCTATTCTATTTATCTTCCATTTTTCACACACGAGCTCTTTTTTTTGAAACGAGGTCACGTTTCATAAGATATAACGACACTTAAAAAGGTGTTTTAACAACCTTTTGTTGCATGCAGAAGGGAGCTTGTGAATGCATGCATGGTTACATAAATCGAACCCTTTTTGTTCATGCTAAAAATGTCCTGTACGCTTGGAAAAAAAGCCAGAGCTCATTTACCCAGAGCTAAATTCATTAGTTTGAATCCCATACACAGACTGATCAAATGCAAACCCACACACACTGTAAAGTAAATGTATGTTTCAGACATGAAAGCCTAGCATGCATAAATCCTGTGATCTAATCCTGTTTCGGTGGCTGTAATGTATTCATCACGCACACGCATTAAAACGTTTGTAGGTTACTGAAGCCACGATGACACAGAACCTGCAGGTGTGTGTTTTGCACCTGTTATGGGGTTACACTCTCCGCTGGGTGAACGCAGACGTCATCGGGTACAAAGCTCTCGTTGGACCATCTGGACACTTTTTGGTCCCATGGGGCACTCAACAGTGGAAGAGTACAAATATTTACAACACACACACACACACACACACACACATACCAATCTGTCCCATAAAGCACCAACAGCTAGTTTTAGCGCACACACACACACACACACACGCGCACACACACGCACACACACACACACAGGGGACTCGTTTAACAGAATGTTCTTACCGCGCTGCCTGAAGCGACAACATCACTTTCACTCACACACACTCCGACACTGGATTTACACGGTGGACAAAACTGCTGTCAATCATCTTCTGCCGTCCATCTGACTATTCTATCTGTCAATCTGTCAATTTATGTATTCAGATTTTCTGACATTGTGTTTTTAAATCACTCTTATTACCTGACTCAATGACTCATGAAAGACAGGTCCTGTCATCAGGCACATTCCGGGTTCAAAGGTCATGCGCTCTGTTGACCCTGCTTGACAGTGTCAAAGTCAAAGTCCTTTAAGAGATGACTACCCTATGTCAGCTTTTCACACAACAAAGTCAATGTGTGTGTGTGTGCGTGCGACTTCTCTCATCTTTGTGTAAAAGTGCAAGCTTGTGTTTGTCTGGTCTTGTGTATCTTCCTTCTTCTCAACAGTGTGACAGTGATGTATGAAGCTGACCAGACCAGACTGAGTTTCTCTGTCACAGTCATAGACAATGAATTACTGTGTGTGTGAATGACTAGAAGCGTGGAGCTGTCATTACCTTCGGCTCTACCTGACTTAAAATCCCCTTTTTTAGAACTAACGCACCGCACGGCTGAGAGCAGCCATCACCTCGCAGATTCACTTCAATTAATGCACTTCATTCGTTTCCAAACACGTCCAGGTGAAAACACGCAACCCGCCGCCATTAAATCTGTCTTTTCATCTGTCAGACAGTGAAAAGCATTAGCCTGCAGTGCCTTTATTTAGATTTACAAAAGCAAACAAGTGCACATCAGTTCCATCAAAACCACACACAACACAATCACATCAAAATGTCAAACCGCATCAGTTAGCTATTACTCAAACAATTAATGGAATAATATAATCGGGTAACCTTATGAAAATGCACCACAGTTCTTGCAAAGTAGTCCGAGTTTAACAGCCGTTTATGTAAAAGCAACAGAAAATACATACTACATTGTCTTTCATTTATATCATAAAAACAATACATAGGAAACTCTAACCCTAAAACTGAAATTTGGACATTTTCTAGAATTTGGAAAGGTTGAAATTTTGTGCATGTGTGTTGTTTATTGTGACTAACAGGACAATCAGGACCTGGCAGAGAACCTCTCGGCCCTCAACAGGCTGTTGCTATGACAACACAGCCTGCATCTCTGTCCTGAACCAGCATCACCTACCAGAACACTAAACCTAGCAGACAGACTGACAGACAACATTTACAGATTCACACATCTACAGTGTTGTTGTTACAAACATTAGGTGACATTTCAGTGTGTTTTTCCACTTATTCTGGTCATTTTATCCCCGGAGTCATCGTATATAGTTATATGTAGATTAGGATGGACAGAGAAAGAGAGATTAGTATTCTAAAGGCATCCATAGGCACAACAGTTGACAGGGTACGACAACGTTTCTGGGAACATATTGGCTCATAGAGAACTCACATTTCATCTTGCTCCGCTTCTTTAGCTAATATATTTGATATCATACAGCATCGTACTGTATATAGAGAGCCTGATAACTTCAAAATTGACCGAATGGAGAATTCTAAAGATCACACTACTGCAAAATGGCTAAATTTCATAATAAATCTATATTTATTTATATTTGTTGCCCTGTGCTTTGCTAAAAAGGTTTTTCAGTGAAAATACAGCAAGGCTCTTCTCTTGTTGAGCTTTTAGGACCATAGCGCAGCTATTAGACAGAATAAAGAATAATGCTGCTTCAAAAGATACAAAATAAACCATCGTCTGGCTTTCTAAATGCTTGTCAAATGAGGGCTAAAACACACAGGCACAAAAAAATCCCACACAGAAAGCAGAGACAAGAAATGCTAGCGTGAGTTGGAGTCACGACATGGGGTAGACAATACTCATGTGTTTAAATACACATTTAAAACTGACGTCACTGTGTGACTACCATAGTAGAAAAAAGTGCTTTATAAATGTCTTTGTTCTGTTGAACACAAAAGCAGATATTTTGAAGAATGTAGGAAAGCAAACCGTTCTGTGGCACCTTTTGACATACAATTTTTCCTAGCAGTCAATGGTGGCCAAGAACAGTTTGGTTACAAGCATTCATCCCAATATTCATCAGAACAAAAAAATGTATACAGATTTGGAACTCAAGGGTGAGAAAAAGCTGACAGAATTTTTATTTTTGGGTGAACTGTCCCTTTAAGTTCCTTTACACATTTATAGAATAAAAAAAGCGGCAATCCATAACTTAAGCGTTTCAATGGCCATCTGTGTTTAAAACTTAAAAAATTGCAAGTTAGTTACTTTTTCATCATATCATACTTTTTCATGTGGGTTGAGTAAAAATTGTCAAAATGACATTTTCTGCAAAGTTGTACCTGATTATAAATCATTATTATAAGCCTACCATTGCAAATCATGTTAGGTTTTTAACAAAAAAAGTTACATAAAGAACGACATTTGTAGCATCTTACCCAGCAACACCGTCTTGTCTCTTCTTTTCAATAAAGTCACATTAATGTTCAAAAAGTAATAAAAAGAAAAGATGTTGCAATTACCTGTGAATGGTTATTTATAAGGAGTCACAGCGAGTAGAGTCACTATCCTTGAGAGAATCAGCATACAGATGCGATCGATCCCTCCCATTTCCCCAGCCCTGTCAATGACAAGCCATCTGACCGAAACGGCTTCCAGTAATTATAGGTTACTTAGAGCAGTATTGTGAATTTTAAAGGCAGCATTTTGATGTCTGGAGTAGTAAAAATTGCTCTCTCGCAGGGTAATGAAACTCGCCTCGGCTATTAGCTTTGTCTTGCTAAGCGCCGGTCTCTCCTTTAAGCGCCGCAGCTCATTAACTGCGCGGGAGGGTCGATTAATCCATAACAGTTAACGAAAGATGCTCACGCACGGCCTTCCCTTCTATTCACTTTAATGTCTGTGTCTCTAACGCTTAAAATTCCTGTCATCTCTATACCCCTCCTCGAAAACCCAGATGCATACGAGGAAACCAAAACCGTTTCTACACTGAATGCAAGTTTGTGTTAATCGAAACCAATTCTAGTTTTGTCATGTCTTGTTGCTTTCGCTCTGGGTGCGTCAATATTTGCACACTAGCTGTCCTAAGTAGCATGCATGATGATTATAAAGTCACAAGTCATGTTAGATGAGAAACAGCACAGCAAAGATCTAAAAAAAAATAAAAGGCTCTTTCCAGTAATGCAATAGAAGAACCATTTTTGGTTCTCCAAAGAACCATTGAGTCAAAGGTTCCTTAAAGAACCATTTGTTACCTTTTCACGGTCTGAATGAACCTTTTGTGAAATACTTAGGGAACCATACAGCCAAAATTGGTTCTTCTATGTGATTGTGTGGCACATTTTTTAATAATGTAGCTAAGAAGTTGCGTGTGCTACAGAAAACTTTGTGAATGTTTCTTTCACAAATTTCCAAACTTTCCACTTGTGCATTTTAGTTGTCAGCTTTTATTTAAGCTACAAAAAGTGTAGAAACTATTTCGTGCACAGCCTTTCGTATTTCATATTCGAACTGAAAGCAAATGGGCTTTTGCAACAAGACAAAACATTGTATATGTTCTAAAAGTGTATTGTCTACAAACCACCACCAAACTTTTCACATCAAAATAACATTTTAGTGCACAGAGGAAGCTGCCTTAAATTTGTAAGTTAAATCAAACTGGCTTTGAACTTAATCTTGTTGAACATTATAACATGTTTAACCTATATTTTACCTTCATTTTATAAGTTTAAATAACTCAATTTGATTGAACTTTTAACCTGTCCTAAAGTTTTTAAGATTTTTTTTACAGTATGAATTGGTACGCAGTCTTGCAGACAGCATCTCTCTGAGTTGCACATGACAGATAAACTTCATCCACCCGTGAATCTTCTGCCTGGGCCAGCGGCCATTACGAGAGAGGGACGATGTGTGAGAGTGTGTATGTCCCTCCTCTTAAAAACTACTAGGCTGTGTAAGAAAAAGACAAGGAAAGAATGGAAGCCAACAGCTCTGTAATAGACCGTCTTCACCGCTGAGTGATTTTTGCCTAGTGTGCACTAAAACAAACAAAGACAGTGCTTTTGTGTGTGCTTTTTCAAGGAAGGACACAAAAAAAACCTCACCATCAATTAGAAACAAAGCAATATTCAGAAGAAGGACATTAGGGGGATTTAAAGAAAGGCAGATTCAAAAGACTTATATCAGCCCTGACAGCCGTTCGCTCCCCGCCGCAGTCTCCGGCTGGCGCGTCGTGTTTGTGTGTCTGCGCGCGAGAGCGAGTTGTCACAGACGCAGAGGTGCGAGTCTGAACATAAGCTGAAGTGAACGCGATCTCTCCTCCGCTCATGTCTGTCCCGGCCTAACTAAATAAGCTCTCTCTCTCTCTCTCTCTCTCTCTCTCTCTCTCTCTCTCGCCTCATTACCTGCGCTGTCTGAGAGCGTTTCCATTGTGTATGAAGTGCAGGTGATGAAAGCAGAAATCCAGAAGCGATATGCTTCGATTGCGTGGCTTTATTCTTTTCTGCCGTGCCCCCGAGAGAGACGTGCCAGCGCGAGTTTGAGCAGCTAGCTTTAATAGTTGTATTGGCGGGCGGATTAGCTTATTTGTTTTGACTCCTCCGTCTGTATCTGATCTTCCTGTGCCGTCACGAAACTGATTTATCTGGGGTGCGTGTTGTTTTTACTGCAGACCGGGGTGTGCCGACGTCTTGAGAGGAACGAGGATGGATGACTTGCGGGTGCCTTTTCGACAATGTCACGTTGGCGTTTTGAATAAGATCAAATAAAATGTTTAATGTTTCTCTAATACAGTACGACTTTCGACAACATGCTGTTTTTCTTTACCACAATCAAACAGAACAGATATATACATGAAACGTATGCATTTGTTTACAGAGTCAGCAACACGCCGAGTTTTATTTTCAGCTCTGCAACCTGATAAATATTTCTCTAGTACGTTTTAACACGACATGTTCATCATTAGCATTTATTACTGCTCATTATTTACCAAATGTCTTTAAAACAAAAAACAGAGATGGATGAATATGTGACCCTGGATCTTAAGTAGCACAAAAACATTTGTAGTAATAGCCAAAATACATTGTATGGTTCAAAATTATAGATTTTTCAGAAATCAGGATATTAAGTAAAGATCATGTTCCATGAAGATATTTTTGTACATTTTCTGCCGTAAATATACTTTTGTGAGTGGATGCAGCAAAATCGCTCTGATTAACAACTTTAAAGGTGATTTTCTCAATATTTGGATTTTTTTGCGCCCTCAGATTCCAGAGTTTTAAATAGTTATATCTCAACCAAATATTGTTGTAACAAACCATATATCAATAGAAAGCTTATTTATTCAGCTTTCAGATTATGTAAAAATCTCAATTTCTACTGGTTTTGTAGTCCCGAAACAAAAACACGGGTCTATTTACAATAACACATTAAACGTCTTACCTGTATTTTCACCGCAACACAAACAACTCTAAAATATTTACAGAAACAGCCACACAGTTCAAGTAGTTCAAGTTTGTTTTCAGGACTGCTTCAACTTTCACAGATTAATGCTGCAGAAACAGGGCAATCGCGGTTTGCTTTTATTTTTAATTTACTGTTAACTTTAATGAAGTTTTTAATTAACAGAGCAGCTCGGGATGCGGGATTTTCTCTCTTTGATATTTGAAAGGATGCCTGAATATTTGAATGTGCCAAGCTTTTGAAGGTGAATACACACACACACACACACACACACACACACACACACACACACCTGAGGCCAGCTGACTTTAGTGACTTTGTCAAAGACTCACAGCCTCTGGCCAAGCGAGTTAGAGGATTACACCATGTGAGCTTCTCTGGAAAAACTGAACAAACAAACAATTAAATAAAAAAATAAACATGTTCCTGAAAACAAACAGATGGTAGTGATCAGAGGATCAGTCTTTGTATTTGCATCTGAGCTGGCTGTAAGGTATAGTTCACCCTAAAATCAAAAGTGCTGTCATCATTTACACACCCTGTTGTCATTTTGAACCTGTATCTGCAGAACACAAAAGAAGATATTTTGACGAACTGAACAAAGGCGGTACTGATTCACTTCTATTGTATGGACACAAAACCAATGTAAGTTGGGTTCCGCAAAGGCTAAGCAAAAGAACATATTCTCATCAGAAACTAAAACACTACAGAAATCTACTCGAGATCTTATTTCACACACACACACACAACGTTTCTCTGGCAAGAGAGCAGCACATTATGTGAGTTCTCTCTCAGAGAAACAATTCTTGCCTGAGAGGAGTGTAAGACCCTCCACCACCTTCATTCATTGCACATCACCCTGTGTGTGTGTGTGCGTGCTGACCGGGGTCCTGTGACTGTGGCTTTCTGTGTAGGCCGAGATTTGCCTGTCTAAACGTGGGAGTATAAGAAGCTTTCCGGAAGATTAAGGCAGAGGGGCGTCTGAAGGCCGTGAACGGGGTCAGCTGGGTGAAATGAGGTCTTCCCCTCCAGACGAACAGAGGCTGACACTACACAAAATGACATACTATTAGCACAGCCACTCCACCAGAAACAGACAAAGAGAGAGAGAGAGTTTAATACTAAAACCCTATTGTTACTTTTCTTCAAGTCTTGCAATGCCGAACCTTTAAGTGAACAGCAAAATGGTAAAAGGTATGCTGGCCAAGAAACGCCCACTGGCTAAATGACATGCAAATCCTCCAACCACACAGTTTTGTTTTTACGTGTTTTTTCAGGAGAAACAGATTAGCACAATAGCAGATCCGCATGGAGAAAATGTAAAGAATAGAACAGTGAAAGATTACACAAAAAAATGTGCACTCACTTCAGCTCATTCAAAGGTAACAACTATGACTTTTTCACCTGCAAAACTCCAAAACATAATACGCATTTCTTCTTGTGAATATCGCCTTATTAATCCTCTTAGAATGACTAAGGTGAGAGGGGGAAATCCTGGATTGTGAGAAATCTTTTCTTGCCTTGTCACATTTGTAAATCCAGTGAATGAAAAATACCATGCTTTTAAAAACATCACCTTTCATCCATCTCGCCTCAAACATTTCAGGTTTGGGCCCGAGGAGGGATCATTAAACAGATTTATCTCGGTGAATAGAAACAGAAGGTGTTTTAAAAGTCAGCAGCCCGGAGCAGAGGTCTGTGTGTACACAAAGCTGCGAGACGTACAGAGTTCAGTTCTGATACACACGCAGAGGAGAGCAGTCAACTGTGAGACCTGCTGTCCACACGCTGCTGTATATCTGCGTTTCACCTTTAAGAGGAACGCAAGACGCAAAGACACCCAAACAGCATCGAGCCTCTTCACAGACTAAAGGCAAACCTCTGCAGTTCACCGCATTCATAAACTGACAGAAGATCCTATATAACCTCAATTTAAGAAAAGATACCTGAAGCCATATTTCATGGCTTTGAAAAATATTTTGGACCCTGAAGAATGAAGAAGAATGCCTTAAAAAGGTTGCTTTAGAGAACGAAAAACAAGCTGTGTGTGCAAACAATTGATTCTAGACAACAACTGATTCTGAACAACTTTTGCAAAAAGAAATAGTTCACCCAAAAATTCTATTATCATTTACTCACCCTCTTGTCATTTCAAGCCTGTATGATACAAAAGAAGATATTTTGCAGAATGTTGGTAAACGAACAGCGGCGACACCCATTCACTTCTATTGTATGGACATAAAACAAGTGTGCCAGTTACCGACATTCTTCAAAATATCTTCCTTTGTGTGCTGCAGAAGAAAGAAAGTCGGGGTGAGAATTTTTATTTTGGGGCAACTATTACTTTAAAAGTAATTTGATCAAATCACATTAACTATGGACAGTGATTCTTTAAATCATAAAAACTAACCAAAAAAAACAATAACTAAAAATTGTTTTGCAATTTCTTGCTGTGCTCTTTCTGATCTCCTCTGCAGCTTCAGCTTTCACTAAAACAGATCATTTGATTGATACATAAAGTGGCCAATCAACGTTAGATTTATTTTCACTTAAAATCTGGAGGCGAGTGAATCTAAAATCAATGATGTCCAAATTATACACTGCCAAACAAACAAATACTGTGTAGAACCTGTGATTACAATTTCTGTCCGCCCAAAAGTAAAACGTATAGAAAACAAAAAACGTGCTTATTTACTTGCTACTAAGTGCATCAACACAAATAGCAATAAAGACTCAATGCCACAGACCTGACAAACTTCCATTAGCAATGTTTTGCACATATGCATTGCATTATATATGCATTTGCAAAAACAGATAACTCTGTCTTTAAAAAATGGCAAAAAATATTATTTTATTGTAACCATATAAGCATTGCGTTTAAAATGGTGTGTCAAGTCTCGTAAAAAAAAAAAAAGTTCTCATCAAAAATGTGAAGAACAAATATGTACAACTTATCTAACAACTGAAAACAAAACGGCTTATGTCTTTGTACATTATATTTTAGCCTGCTTCAGGGAAAAAGTCAAACAGGTTTTCTTCGTGTCTGATAGATGTCTGGCAAATTCAAAAACCCTGAGAACCCTTCAAATTTTTTTTATCTTCCAGCTGACTATCGTGGTCTCTGAATTCTTTCTCCTACCGCCATGTCATCTGAAATTACATCTCCCTGCCGTCTGCCTTCAATGAAACAAGGATGGTAAGAGAGACAAGACAAGCAGATGAAAGAGAAATATTATGGTTATTGTCCTGTGACAGTGCATCGTAAATCTCATTTGTACACCTGAGGCAACGTTGTCAGGTTACTGCAAGCATTCACATCCAAGAATAACTGAATGTTCCTGTTAAGCTGGAAAAGAGCATGGCCTGATTTTTACGTGGAAACGGTCAGAGATCCGAGACAGATGTAAGATTCTTCTCTTGGTCTCATGAGGACATTCATTAGGAAAACGGACTCTGTTCTGTAATCCCAGGAAACATCAAACACAAGAGTGTGAATTAAATGAATAACCTCACAAACATCAAGCAGTGAATTTCAACTTCAGATAGATCTAAAACTCAATACAAACACTCTATTCCAAATGTTAGTGAGCTGCTTTGCTGTCCACATTTGCAGCTACCTTTATGACCTAAGCAAGATATGTCTGAATAAAATAAAAACACAGTTGACTAAATCTGCCTTTGAAGAAATGTTTCATTCAAATTTACATATTTTATCCAAAGCAATTTACAAGCCTGAGGAAAACAATAAAGCGATTTCAGAGTTTGCTACAATGCATTATGGGATTGTCTAATTTCCAAAGCTATAATTTTGTATAACAAATGTTATCTAACAAAATAGTATGAACACTTGATGCCCAAAAATGTTGCCTAGGCAGGCAGCCCATCTGGTTTAGAAATAAGCTTTAGGTTTTAGAATAGAGCCTACAGTACATAAATATTTTCACCAATATAAGATTTTTTTAACAACTACTTAATTTAATGTGATATTTTTAATAAAAACTTGAAGACACTATTGCATTTGGAGGTTAGGGACCATTTTATTTGGTGCAGAAATAAAGCAGCATTCAGTCAAAGTTTCTTTAAAGAATCTCTTAAATCTCTTTCTTACCTTTTTTATGATCGTAAGAACCTTTTTTGTAAAACCGAACTGTAAAACGAACAGATTCTTGGAGAAAAGATTAGAAACCGTGACACAGTGAGATTATACTCATGCAATTTCACTTTCACGATTACTGTCTGTTTTATCAACACACGAGTCTCCCAATGAAACAAGACTAAGAGAGACAGAGACAGAATGTAAAACACGAAAGACAGACAAAAAGAAAGAAGACAAAAGCAGATCAGACTGCTCATTTCCCCATCCCTTGATTTTAACAGCCCCAGCACTCTCGTCTCTTTCATTTTCCTAAAGCTATTGATATTTTGCTCAGGCATTTAAAGTAGGCAGCCATGGCAGGGGGTCCTCATAGTCACTCTCAATGCTTCCCTCTGATCAATAATTTGTCACTGAAATTCTGTCGGCTGTGTAGGCGGTTCAGGGCCAAAAAGGCTCCTGGTGTGAGACTGCCAGGTGAGTCCCAGCTACCACACAGAAGCGGTCACGGATCTGAGCTCTCCTGGTGAGACCGGTATTGAGTTACCTTCTTCTATACCTGTTCTAGTAACTTGCGCTTGATATGAACAATTTGCTTCTGTGACTCATTTTGAACACAGAGCGACTGTTCAGAATGTAAAGTTGTACTGTTAAATATTCTGGTATCATTTTCTTGATTGAAATATTCAAGCACTTATACCAGAGGGAAGAAAAATGACAAGGAGAGCTTTCTCTATCTCAGTTGTTTTTTCCAATCCAGCAATGAAATTAAATGTTGATAAAATGAAGATTTCTGTTTGAATTTTCCTACTTCTAGTATCTAAACAAAATCCCAAACTGCCCTTGTGAAAACAAAACATGGTTTAACTATAGTAACCAGGTTTTTGTTTCACCTCAAGTAAAACCAAATTAACCAAAATTGCACTATAATAATCGTAGTTTAACCCTGATATTTGCAGTAAAACTGTGGTAATACAAATGGCAATCAATCCACCAAAGATATTAAAGTCTGCCATTAAAAGTCTGAGATTTCAATAAAACTTTTCAGTCATGCACTTTTTATACATTTTATAACACTTTCCATTAGTTAAATTTCAGCTAATTTCTGTCAGTTTATATTTCATGGAAGGATTTTTTCTTCCAGCGAGAAACCTTAAAGGGAAAGTTCAACCCAAAATAAAACTTCTGTCATCATTTATTCACCCTCGAGTTTTTTCGAATCTGTATACATTTCTTTGTTCTGACGAACACAGAGAAAGATATTTGAAAGAATGCTTGTAACCAAACAGTTCTTAGACCCCATTGACTACCATAGTAGGAAAAATGAGAACGGCCCAGAACGGTTTGCTTTCCTACATTCTTCAAAATATCTTCTTTTGTGATCAACAGAACAAAGAAATGTTTCCTACTATTGTAGTCAATGGGGTCCAAGAACTGTTTGGTTACACACATTCTTCCAAATATCTTTCTCTGTGTTCAACCTTTTTGGGTGAACTGTTCCTTTAAGCCAAGCTGGGTAACAAACAACTCATCTAAGATCTCCAATAAATCTATAAAGGAGCAACATCTGAGCACATTTTAATTTTAGATGTACTGTCTCTTTAACCCCAGAATGCTGACTTGAGTCACACTCAGGGTCAATTTGAGAGTGGATTGAGAAATCGAGTTTTAAATAACCTCGGTGATCCCCAATGCAAACTATCCCTGACATTAGCGCAGGCTTTAGTGAGGATGTAGCAGAGACGCTTATGACTACTAATGGGAAATGTGAACTCTGAGCCGCAGGTCTGGAGATTGAAATAAGCTCTCCGGGGCAAACAGACACATGGCAGTTTAACATACAGATTACATGGGTGAATATTTTATCATGTTGACACACTGGACAGAGCCGGTGATAACGGATTCTGTGTGCTTGATTTTGGAGCCAGAAGCGTTGGTTAAAAAAATCAAAATCAACGATTAAAGGAACAGTTGAAGAGTCTTTATTTACTCATCCTCGAGTTGTTCCAAATCTGTTCTGATGAACACAGAGAAAAATATTTGGAAGAATGCTTGTCACCAAACAGTTCTTGGACCCTATTGACTACAATCTGTAAATTTCTTTGTTCTTTTGAAAACAAAGGAATACATTTTGAAGAATGTAAGAAAGCAAACAGTTCTGGGTCACTTTTGACTACAATTGTAATGTGTTCCTACTATGGTAGTCAATGGTGGCCAAGAACTGTTTAGTTAGCATTCTTCTCTGTGTTCAGAAATTTGGAACAACTAGAGAGTGAGTAAATGATGACAGAATTTGTATTTTTAGGTAAACTGTCCCTTTAAGCAAGAATATAAAAAACTCCTAGGCTTATCTTGATTTACAAAAAAAAGCTCATGTTAGTGATTTCTAATTTAAAAATGAATTGATGTCATTTGACTTTGTAAAGATAACCAGCTATGTAAAGTAACTTTGTATCAAACAGAGATGGTGATACTGAGGCAAAAGAATGCATACAAAAGTTTACAATAACAAGAATGAGCGAGTGGGAACAAAGATCGAAGAAAGTTTTTTAATGCATATAAAGTACGTATAATATATCTGTGTCCATACGAAACTGAAAGAACAGACTAACAAAGAAATATCAAAATACATAAAGACAGACTAAGATAGAGATATATTCCACGGCAAAGAGAAACCAAAAATAAGAGGAACTGGATGATGAGGACAATGTGGCTTTTGAAGGCCGTGCTCTTCATTAAGACCGTGTGCGTGTGTGTGTGTGTGCACCTTTCAGCCATTCAGTCTATTCAGCACACTCCCATGCCAGAAGTCTTTCGAACTCGTCTATCTGTCTCGATGTCTCTTTTTTTCGTTTGTTCTGTAACTATGGCCTTTCTCAAGCCACATAATAGAAGCCCGATCTCAGAGAGGTCAGAGAGCTCCTTAATTGGGTTTCAAGGTGACTTCACACTATGTGCGTGTGTGTGAATAGGCATCATTAGGCCGTGTGTTTGTACACACTTATAGAGTATTAATGTTGTCTCGAACAGTGAAACACCGGAGGAACTTAAAGGATCTCCTGAATGAGCAGACTTCCTGCCTTTTTTCAATTTCCATTCAGGCATTCACAAAACGAATACTTTCGCACTACCGGTGAACTGTGAAAAGCCCTGTTGCATTCTGGGAATGTTGTAAAATATGCCGGCACACTCACAATACTAAAAAAAAAAGCCATATCACGGGGAGAGCCGCTGTCTGTTATGTTTACGTGAAAATGCGAGCGCACCTGCTGGTTCCAGACAGACCAGAATAGACATTATTATTAGACCTGTGTATTTGATCCGTCTTGCCACTGGCGTTTGCTTGTGATATCCAGACTAACATTAAATTACTAAATTCAGTTTTCTCAAACAAAGCTGAATGACGTGACATTGTCGTCCAGAGCCTACGTAGTCTAGGATGCTGCAGTCAAACCGATCAAGCAAAAAATATTGCATCTAGTGTAAAGCTATTGTATGGTCTACATGTCGTCTGTCACATATCTTTCAGATATTTTACAGAATGTTGGTAACCAAACAATGGCGGTCGTCATTCACTTCTATGGACACAAAACCAATGCAAGTGAATGGGTACCGCTGTTGTTCGAATACCAGCATTCTTTAAAATCTTTTGTGTTCTGCAGAAGAAAGAAAGTCATGCAGGGTTGAAATGACAAGGGTTAGTAAATGATGACAGAATTTTTTCATTTTTGGGTGAACTATTCCTTTAAAGTCTGTGAGATCAGTGATGCTAAACTAGAGCTAAACCGACAACAGAGCGAAGGTGTGATGGATTCAGAACCGAACCAGACACTCCATCCGGTCCATTCAACGGCACAAACAGGAAAAGGGTCAACTTGTCCTTTCCGAATGCTTTCTAAAAACGTATGTGTGTGTGTGTGTGTGCGCGTGCGTGCGTGCGTGTGTATTCTGTGCAAGTATGTGGTTTGCATAGGAATGGGTCACTGCACAATGGCTTCCAGCATGGCAATACGTTTTCAGCACAGTTAACCAATTACAAAAGAATAAAAATGCACCGCGACATTAAGTCCCGTGAGAGCTATACAAAAAAGAATCACAGCAAAGGAGTGTGTGCGCTCGCCTATGATCCCATAGATTTAGATTGGAGGAGGGACTTTAGTCATATCTTGGGACCAAAATCACAGCCTTAGTAAACCAAAGATGCTCTTTATAAAAAGGAAAAAATCTATTCGGAAACCAGAACGCTCAAAAAATGAGCTTTATGATGTAAAACTGCTTAAACACTCTTGACTGCACATCAATTAAATTTTATAATAATGTGGCAAGCTGCTGAGGGCAACCATAAATGACTTACAGTTATGCTAATGAACTAAATTACTTTGAGAATTGTTTATTGTGATTATTATAAATACATTTAATTATTAACTGAACACTGATATCTTTAATCACGCTCGGCTTCACGTTTAGCGGCTCGTGGCTTACTGCTTTAGCCGACACCATGATCAGTTCAAACCCGCTTCACAGCTTTCTTACAGGAAAAATCATTTCTCTGGTTTCCATTGCTGTGTACACACTTCAGGATCCTAGACACACGCACGATCGGGGTTTAAAAGACAAAGCGCTAAGTAATTTGAGCTTCTAAACCGGAGCATTAAATATGCACTAGACAGCTCATAGAATGGAGAGCACAAGTCCTGAATAAATAACCAAACAAACAACAGACTATCAGCCAATCTACAAATCAGCGCTGTCAGAGACTGAGTGGAGATAATAATACTCACACACACACACCGACCGCAGGCGTGTGTATTTATGGGTCCCAACTGTCCTCCTCTCTTTCACTTCACTTATGCACAGACTCTAGTCACTGAAGAAACTCTCTATATTATCCTGACACTGATGTAAACCAGACTGGGGATGGTTCTTTTGCTGGTGACAGGGTCGTATGATGCTGCAGGACTCTGAACTTGAAGTTAATAGAAACTTGAAGTCGCTTAGCTGCCCACAAACAGGAAAGGAATGGAACAGAATCTAACAAAAGCATCAGACATCACTCTATAAAGTGCTGGGTTGTTTTTGACCCATGCTGGGACGGAACACAGTGCTGGGTTAAAATTCCCCAATGCTGGGTTGTCTTTACCCAACCATGAGCAGTAGTTGAACCCAGCATTTTTTTTTACCCAGAATTTTTAACTGTCCAATATTTACAGTACCCAGCATGGGTCAAAAACAACCCATCACTTTTTAGACGGATCTTTACATAAGCTTTTAAAAAACAAGCAAAAAGAGCAAAGTACAAAACCAAATGAACCTATAATAGGTTATTTTAACAAATAAATATTGTTTTTTCTATACATGGTTAGGTAAAATACAGACATTTTCTAGGTTGATATGTCCTCATTTTACCCAAACCATTGGTTGAAAATCAAGCATTTTTAAAGTCTTGCAAGATCATGTAAATAATAAAGTTATATTTTGTTTGATAAACATATTATATGTAATAGTTTTATATTTTGATTTAAGTCAACTCATATATTTTTATTAGTTAAAAGGGCGGTTTCCCAGAAAGGAATTATTATTAACCAGCACATTCTTTACGAAGAACATTACTAAACTGTAAACATTTCTTAATAAATGTTAACTTAACATTTAAAGGCAGTCAGGTAACTTATTTTTTTAAGTTGAACCAACATTTCTTTTTTACAGTGTGTGTGCATCTGGAGACAAACCAATACTCAAAAATATTACAAACTCTTCTAAATCTCAAATATAAATGAACAATAAACAAGTGTTTCTCTACTGAAAAATACATAAAATAACATTTAATTGAGAAAATTACTCTCCAAGTGCAGAATTACACAAAGCATGCTTTGAATTTAGAAAAGCCTCTGTCCAGTTTTAACAATTCTATTTTAACAACACACAAATTATTAATGTAGTCCCAACTTGAATGGTTTAAATTACATTGGACAAGAAGCAAAATTCCTTTTTTTTTTTTTCAGAAGCAGCATCTTCACAAATTAAACTTTATGTTATTAAGTTGGGCTCAGTTGTGCTACACAAATAGCTTCCAATGTTGTTAACACCTTGATGGTCTGTTAAGGGTAAAAATACATTGGAAAAAACTAAATGCAAAACTACTGTCTATCAAAACCTTTGTTCAAATCTAGACATACATTTGCCACCCACTGTTTGGAAGAACATTCATCCTCACTAGTATTTGGAACAGAGCCGATGTCTTTATAATAAACATTTTTACTTTTACATGGAGAGCATAATCTCACCTAGGGACACGAATTCAGACACAAATGTCAAAGATGCCGATCAAGCTCATGTGTCTAGTTTGTTTAGAGATTGATCTCAAGAGATACGGCTGGGAAGCATTTGGTTGCTTTTTACTGCCTCACACACACACACACACACACACACGCACACGCACACGCACACAAATATTTGCTCTTTTCTAGTTTCCTTGTCACTGTTTTCAGCGGGTCTGAGACGGTTTGACTGACAGCTGTTTGTAGGTGAAGCCACTGTGTGTGGATAAAACAAGTCAATCTGAGGAGTGTAAAAAAAAAACATCATCTAAAATAACTCCATACCACTGTTTCTATTAGATCTTTTATCAAATATGCCACTTTAGACATCTCGTAAATATTAACTGCATGGGCTGATTTCTTGGTCTTCTGAAAATCTACATTTTGCCTTCAAAACAAGCTGTCAAAAACTTTTCCAACCAATACAGGGCACAATGTGGACGGCAAGTGCAAAAGATATGAGTGGATAATATTCTAGTAACATCAAATGCAAAGCAAATCCGTCACACACTACTGCATACAGTAAAAGTCCCCTAAAACAATTGTGTACACAGAACATACAGTAAACCATTCCACACTATTTGAGAGTGAAAACTGTCGAAGTAAGTGTGCCAAATCCCATGTGGGCCAACAGCCTACTTATTTAATCCAGTCAATGAAAACGTCAGTAAACACTTCGCACACTTACGATCATTCATAAAAGAAGCAAAAACGCCAATCCGTTCATTAACAACATGAGTGATTATGTACGATGAAACAAACTGTCAAATCAGAATAAAAACAGCTTATCTGGGTCAGAACCAAAAGCACGCAGCCGTGAACCAGCAGCCGATCAATCACCGGTCTGTGTTGAGCGCTTTGATTGATTGGGAAACAGATTTCTCCCTGCATGTTTTTGGCTCCGGGCCCCATACGGGGACTTTGTTGCTGGGGCAGGGTTTCCGAACCATTACCCCGACCAGATCAATGACTGACCCACACTTACTGCTGACCTGACGGGCCGCTGAGGCAGAAGAACCCAGAACAACGTGTGGATTAACTGATGTATATAAGAATACATTAAACAGAGCTCAGATGAGAAAACAAACTGGCTTATAAACTGGATCCATATTTATGAAGAACGCAAAGTTCCCAGAAGAAAGTGATATTGCTCTTTCATACCTCAGGACACTACATTGAGCATTTGGTTTCATGTATGTAGCAAGATTGTATTGAGTGTTTTAACCAAAATTCCTTAATAAAAACAGACAGAGAATTGTTTCTTTTAAATGATACATGTACAAAATGATAGTGAGTGGCAGGCAGACAGAGAGGAAGACAGACAGACAGACAGAAAAACAGACAGAAAAACAGACAGACAGACACTGTAGATAGACAGACATAAAAAGACAAAGATGGGAAAAGGCAACAAAATGCAAATAGACAGACAAATAAAGAGGAAGACAGAAAGACAGAGAATAGATAGATAGATAGATAGATAGATGGAGACAGACAGAGTTAGGACTTCAGGTTTATCTCTTCTTTTGCAATCACAGATCTCCCAGAATGCCTTGCGGCAGCTGTCCTCATAGACACTGTCCAATTCTGATAACTTCTAAAGGAAATGGAATTCATTTCATCCCACTTTAACTCATTTTTGTGCTTCCATCTGATTTGCTCTGCTCCCCTTTACACATTCCGACTATAACAGCAGCATAACAGGAGCTGTATATCATCAACTCAACTGTAGGCTACCACACCTCCCGTCTGCAGGCCACACGTATCACTCTTTAAATAATGAATAAAAGCACAGTTTTACATTTTTTGAGGAAAGTGATTTCTTGTGCAGAATTCATTGCCACAATGTTAGGGTCCCAGGGACCTGTTCTTACTAGGGTGTTCTTTAAAAGTGGTCATATTCTGGTCCCTAGATGACTTCCGTCCCTCCATTAATGAAAGTCTACAGGATTTATCTACCTTTACCACCTGTCAGTCTGAAAAAGTAATAGCATGCTTCGATTCAACAAGCCACAATATTCTGGAACAAACCTCTAACCTGTGATTTCAACTGGGCTGTTATAGATCACTTGTGATTTTATTACTGTTTTTATATGTTTTGTTAAACATTTTTTAACAGAAACAACAACTTTCAATACAAAGATTAAATATTAAAGCGATTCTTAATCCTGGTGCTGGGGACACACAGCGTTACACATTTTGCATGTCTGCTTTATCTGACACACACTCAGTAGTGTTCATGAATCTGAAAATGTGGATACCAGGACCAGGATTAAGGATCACTCATTTAAACCTATAATAAAACTAATACATTGATAATAATCTTACCTAAAAGATTAGCATAATGAACCACAATTAATCTTATGATTTCCAAAAAAATCATTGTAATAATGGATATATTAATAATGCCAAATATTTGCTGTTGAGAAAGGGACATTAGAACCAATACTTCCAAACTGGACCGCATGGGAACCCAATCTAAGTGGGAAACAGTGCTTTACCCCACATATAAACAAACTATGTAAGTGGGCGTACAGAATCACATGAACTAATGATTTCACCACAGCTTAAAGCTCAAAGGTTCCAGTTTAAAGACACGTTCAGAGAGAACCCACAGCTGGAGTTTATCCATCAAGATCCCAGACGTCTCTCACCGCACATCAAATCTGTGCGCTTCTGATTTTACACTCATGTAAACATCAAGATCACAAGAGACATGCACCAAGAGGAGGGTGTGTTTTTATGCTTTAAATGTGTATTAGGCAGCATTAAACCACACTCACCATTCAAACCACAATGCTTGATCACTGAGAGAAAAACTGACAGTGACACACACAAACAAAGAGAGTGTAAGAGAAAGATCAAATATTGTTTATTTCATTTTTTACCAAGCACTTTTATTTTTTAATAACCACGCCAACAAAGCACCTTTAAATTGAAATCTAGTTGAACTTTGTATGTATACTGTAGTTGTATGCAGTTTTGCTTATGTGTGTGTGTGTGTGTGTGTGTGTGTGTGTGTGTGTGTGTGTGTGTGTGTGTGTGTGTGCATATATATTTACAGTTGTCTATCTATGAATGTGTCTGTGTTGCGTGTGTACAATCTGTGAGAATGTGTGTTGGCCTATTTGCTTAGAATGGTGTGTGCATATAAAGCTGTAGGTATGTTTCTATATGAGTGGGCACGTATGTGTGCTTATGTAAAATGTGTCTCTATCTGTGTGTGTTTACATAATATGCATGTATATATAAAGCTGTATGTGCTTATCTATCTCTATACGAGTGTTTGTATATAGAGACGTGTGTGTGTGTGTGTGTGTGTGTGCGTGTGTGTGTGTATAGAGCTGTCTTCTCCTCAAGTGTGTGTCAGTTCAGACAGCTCTTGCGGCAAGTGTACCTCTGCTCAATTCCACAGCCTGTGAGGGGTTGTCTGACCTTTAACCCCTCTTGTCAGAGTCTCAGGAACACACGCTGGCAGAATACAGACCCAGCACTGCACCATGCCTCATTCCGGCTCCACCCAGCCCAGTCGCAGCGGCCCGAATGACTTTTACTGAAAACCCAGAGGAGCGAGCTGAGCCAACATGGCGGATCTGTGGAGGCGTGTGGGTCCTGTGGCTAATGGGGGAGGTTATTTTATTAATATGCTGATTTTACTTCGGGTGACAGGCATCATCTCTCACCTCGAGGGCGAGATATAATCTTACTCAGACACACACACACAAACACAGATATGCAGACACATCCACACAGTGATTATTCGGACTCCCTCCAAGCTGGGTCAAAATAACAAACCCAAGCTGTGCGCTAGACAGACAGAGTAAGTGAAAGAAAATAAGAAAAAGCTAAACAGAGACAGACAGAGATAGAAAACTTTAAGCGAGAAAGAACATCTTGGCTATGTTCGGTATTGCATTATACTATTCGTTTTTCTACAGTATGTAGTATGCATGCAGTGCATCCTATTGAATAAATATATGACCTAATACATTTGGCAAAAATGTGCAGTCAATGCAACGAATGTCCATTTAAATGATCAAAATTAATACAATTTATGATAACATTTAACCAGCATAAGGCCATATGGCAACAATGTAGGATACTACTATTTGGTATTTTGCATTATACATGCTATTTTTAAGTGCATACTATGCAGTATACTAGTATTCCATTCTAACAAAGCCAGTAAGCATATTGATAACAGCTCAGACACCATCATTAACCGAAGACCAATTACTCTAATCATCCTTTTCAGATCCAAATCGACCAATGAAAGAACAGGAAAACCCAAAGGGGTGGAGCAGTTCGGATCCAGATGGTCGTAAACAAAAGTAGACTAATGAACATTACAGGATCCTTATTATCCCAGGTCACCTGTGCTGGTAAATTCAACCCTGAGGAATTTATGGAAACTTCACAAGCATACAGTGCGTGTGTGTGTGTGTGTGTGTGTGTGTGTGTGTGTGTGTGTGTGTGTGTGTTAGGACTGCAGTATATTACTCTATCAAAAGCCTTTATTGGAACTCACAGATCAAAGCAGGCGTAATTAGTGGCGACTTGCTGTGCGCAAAATCGCTAATCCGCTAACACAGTGACTTTTAATAACCGCGGCCGCATGTAGCAGGCAGAACGCTGTATGCTAACACCCGAAAGAAACGGAAAATTTGACATACTATAATCTTTAAGATTCATGACATTTTTATCTCCCAGATCGCTGAGCGTTCCAGAGGATATCTGACTTTCTTTCCTAACCAGCCGCAAGCAGCTTCACATTTCTGTGGTTCCAGCATAGCTTAGAATGATTCTGTCTGTTTAACATTAATGCATCCAAAGTTCTAACAGTATGCGTGAATTGAACCCATAACCTTTGTGCTGCTAATGCAATGCTCGACCAGTAGAACACTACGCTATATTTCTATTTCTTTTTGTATCTGTATTTGTATACTTTCTCTTTAATAATATAATTTGTTGAGTTAATTTGTCTCAAGCAACACAAATAAAATATACACAAAATATCTTTTGACCAGCGAAATTTCACTATAGGTGGGACTACCCAGGCAAAACAACAAAAATAGAAACCAAGCGACCGAAAAAAATGTCTGGACATCACAAGTGTCTCTCTGTTGATAAGAAGACCTTGCCTGAGGATGCCAATGCACTCAGCGAAGCTGCCACCATTGTGTGTGTCTGCGTGTCTGTGTGTGTAGGCACCTGTGGTCCTCAAAGTTAGCCTCTCAACACCAATGGGTAGTGAAGCTAAAGCCAAGAGTCATATCTGTTTATTGATCGAGACAGATGGCTGTCAATCAATCTTATCACGTCTGAACACGTTTGGTCTTGAGGGAGCCGATGTGGCACTGAAGCGACCAATCACAAACCTTGAGAAAAGAATCTGACTATGTATGTGAAGTCATTTTTGGTGATTTACTGTTTTCTACATAATGTAAAGAAGAATCTGTAAAAATATAACCGTGATATTTTTTAATATTGACTGAGTAAGGCCATGTCGAAGATTGAATCCAGTCCAGTGTCTGGACCTCAGGAGTGTGAAAGACTGACAGCATGGAAACTGCGAGGTCATCACATGTATTATTTTATTTCCTAAATATATGTACAAATATCACTGTAGTATTGCTTAAAAGTGAATATAAACTTATTTTCTTTACGGTATTTGAGGTCTGAAAAAATACAGAGCATCTTTTCTGTTATTTTGACCTGTTTCTCCAATTTTCTGCAAATAAATGCGAATATAAAAAATAGATTCATTTACAATTTTTGTGGAAATGTTGTTAGTAGTTCACAGAATCATTTTACTTCAACACATACCTAATCATTTTTAGAAAAAACAGAAAATGGTCTTTTTTTTGCGGATGTATGTGTGCATGAACAGAAAGCTGAACCAGAGGGGTGTTAGAATAGAAATATATCCCCACAAGGACAGTAATACCTTCAAGCATCTAATGGTCCCTATGAGGAAAATAGCTTAATGAACATACTTAATAATGGCTTACTAAAAATGTCAAAATGCAGGTTTGAAGATAACTTTAGGAGCGATAGGATAAAAAATTGTACTAGTGTACAATAAAACAACAGAAGTTAATCAAAAACCTTATAGTGATAGAAAACAAGTGCGTTTCTGTGTGCGTCTACAGGTGTAGACTCCATTGTGGAGTCACACATTTCTCGATCTCACCATCTCTCTCTCTTCCTCAAACATACAGCACCATACATGCACTTTGCGATAACAATCCTGAGATTCAAATCAAACATTCTGTTGCTCAAAATCCTATCCCATCCAGCTTTCTAGCTACTGTAGCTTAACCAGCAGGTACTATTGATCAAAAATCTTCACAAAAGATTTACACAAACAGTACGAATTCCATACTGGTTTTTAGCATTTATTTCTGAGATGACTGTGAAGATGGAGCAGTTTTAACAGTTGAAAAATACTTCAAATATGGAGCCTTACCTCGACAGATGTTCCCATTGTCCGGCTCGAACCCAGCCTTGCACGTGCAGCTTCCAATCGGAACCATCCAGTCTCCATCGCCATTACAGTACAACTTTATGGGTACGTCCACTTCCTCGGAGTTCGGGATGCACATCCCACGAGCGATCACCAGCGAGGTGCTTTCCGCCCCCGTCATGGTCTCGGGAAAGATGGCAAAGTTCTGCACCACGCTGGGACACTTCTTATAAAACACACGAACGGACAGCAGGGACATGCACGCGCCATAGTCCTGAAACGCCAGGTAAAAGCCATTTTTGGACAGCGGCCCGAAACTTCTCACCTCTGTGTTCACCTTCATCAGCCTGCCGCCAAAATCCACCTGGGAGAAGCTCTCGTCGGCGGCGATGGTGTCCACCTTCAAATACGGAGCCTCCATCCAGAACGCCGTTCCCTTGGTGGCGATGACAGAGTCCGTTTCATAGTAGTAGAGGTTGAAAGTCTCCTTACAGGACCCCGGGACGCGCGGGATGCTGCTGCAGTCCCGTACGGTAAACCGCATCTCCACGTAGATGCGCTGAGCGCCGCGGCGGGCGATGAAAGTGGTGAGCAGCCAGTTGTTCTGGTTGGATTCGAAAACGTTGCACACCTGGTATGTTCTGATGGTGTTCAGGTTCTCATCGTAACCGCTAACTTCCTCCCACTGGTAGAGAAAACGACAGAGAAACTTGTCAATAAACTGAATAAAAATATAAATGTGCAGAAATGAAGTGATTGAATCTGGTTGAATTGCTTTTTATCTATAGCTTCATAAAAATCAATCATTCAAGCCTAGAAGATTTACAAAAATGATAATGAAGTAAAAAATGCTGTAAAATAAAAATAAATATAACATTTATGAAATCATTTAAGTATAACAGTAAGACTTGTTTTGGCTTTAAACTTTCGAATCAAATCAAACCCTTTTTATAAATCGATTCAAAAGAGTCAAATCATTTTGGATGAATCAAAATTCCCACCACAGCACAAAGCACATAAATATATCATATACAGCAAAGTACATCTCAGAAGACAAAGCTGACTTTCCGATTTCAGGTAAACTAACGCATTAAAATGGCAGGAGGTGCGTGCAGAAGTAGAATAAAGTTGAGAAATATCACAGTCGGTTCATTTGATGCTATCAGAGTGGAACCGTGGCTAGACCTCCGTCTTTCATAAAATATTGATACAAATCGAGTTCCCAGAAATCTCTCCAACCCCCCATTTCACCCACCCAAAAAACCCTCTAAAAGCTTTTAAACACTAAATCATTTTGAAACTTTCATTTTTGTCTCCCTCGCCGGGATGATCAAGCTTTTTACGGCACCTTTACTGTCTCTCAGAGTTTCATATCGCAAAATCCGTCTCTCTATAATCACCTGAGGTGGTCGAGGAAGCTTCTACCATCTGCTTCTGACTGGCCTAAGAGCGTCCAACCACTTACTATTACAGCATTACCATATTATAAAACGTGATGCGTAACAAATTTGAGATTATGCATTACAATTAGAAGGAAGTGAAGCGCATTATAGCTGTCCTTCTTTTAGCCTGTTTAAACAGAAGCATGGGAGAAAGAGAGAGAGGTAGAGAGAGATTGAGTATGCAGATGCATCTGTTTATAAGGTTCATCAAAACATAATAAGTTAAGCAATTTCAACTTAAAATAATACGTTGAAACTTATTGTACTTAAAGGGATAAACTTACTTTCTTCTGCAAAACATAAAAGACAATATTTTAAAGAATATTGGTAACCAAAGTATAGTATAAACGTAATTTTATATAAACAATTTTACTAACTTAAATATTTTGAGTTCCTGTAACTAATTCTTACTTAATTTAACTGAATTTAAACAAGTTAATTTAACACGATTTGTTGAGAATGATTTTCAGTCCCCAGCATGCTTTGCGTGCGATTGCATTAGGAGAGTAAATTAAAAAATTTAAGTGTTATTTTATGCATTTTGGAAAGGATAAAGAAAAGATGAAGCTTAAAGTTAATGATAAATGTTCATTTAACTTGGACATTTAGAAGAGTAACTTGGATATTTAGTTGCCTTACTTAATGTTTAAAATTAAGAGAAATTAACATGCATGAGTACAACAAACTTAAAACTTTATTGAAAACCAATGCAAGTAAATGGGGACCAATGATTTCCGTTTACTGACATTCTTCAAAATATCTTCTTTTGTGTTCTGCTGAAGAAAGTAATTCACACAGGTTTGAAATGACAAGATGGTGAGTAACACATTTTTGGGTGAACTATTACCCCAGTTAGTGCCCTTTTGAAAACAAGTAATTGTTTAGTGAGATGTGCAAAGATGTCGATACATGACAACCAAAGATAGTTGGAGTAAGTACTGCACATTTACAACACACTGTACATAAACCCCAAATCAATAAAAATACACAATCCGCACTCACAAACACACACAAGCTGTTGCAGGCTTTGCTGTCCCAGTGATCCGATCTCAGTCCCAGCGGTGGACAACTGTGAGGTAACAGTGGGTCATGTTGACCTGAACGTGACCGATTGCTGCTTGAACCTTTTCAGTTCATCGTTAAACCTAGACAACAGGCACACAACCGCACAGCCCCATGGGTAAAATCTCACCCTTTTAACAGAGCAGGCTGATCGAATAAAGCAACCTACAATATCCCTGAATTCCCCTGAGGTTGCACAGCCGAGGGAGAGAGAAACAAACACAAGGTTTGTGAGTGGACTCTTATGCGAGGGCTCCAAAGTTACACACTGCAGCCTTCTGAGAATATAACATGTGTAGTGTGTGTGTGTGTGTGTGTGTGTGTGTGTGTGTGTGTGTGTGTGTGTGTGTGTGTGTGTGTGTGTGTGTGTGTGTGTGTGTGTATGCGTGTTTGTTTTTGTAAGCGAGTGTGGCCTCTGGAGGGCCGTTTACTCACAGAACCTTGCCGAAAAGCACTCCGAAGCAAGCTTAGAGATTGTATGATGGGCTATCTGGGTGTGTGTATATGTTTGCTGTTTGTCTTTGTGTTTGGACCCCAAACAGACATTAGGAAAGAAGAAACGGAGGAAAAGTATAATCAGAGGAAATCTAATCTGAACGGTGATGGATCAGCGTTTGTGTGGCAGACGAAACCTTGGAGGAAAAATCGAAGCGTGTGGTGTTGGAAACAATGTGTCATTTCCACATTCGGGCTGAAAACGGCCAAACGTGGTTGAAATAGTGATTTTCATGTTGTAAAAGTGTTTAAAAGACGATAAATTAAATGGGAGAAACAAACTGTACTCAATACAAAATCATCCGTAGATGAAAAGTTAATCTCGGTCTTCTGTTAAAGTAATGCCTCCTGCATGATTCATATTTGTAAAATGTAAGATTTATGTGAACAGGCGCCTGCGAGATGTACACGATAAATGCAACATTCAAACTAAGCTCATGATTCAATAAATAACTTTGAGAAATGGAATAAAGAGCCGGAACGCTGCCTGTAATGGCAGTAAATTAAAATCAAAAGCCTCTTCAACAATGTTATTTCCATTATATGACACATCTGTCATGACTTTCACAGCAAATTCATATCTCCACGTTTAATTATACATGCTGTCATTTTACCTCTTTTGATTGAATCAGGTTCAATTGTTCTTTCTGGTGATTTAAAGAGACGGTGACTGTCAGGAGCTGGGAGAATTCCATCCCACCGCTTTTGCTTCCATCTCAGAATGGGCCTTTTTTATTCACTTTCTTAATAAATGTAACTATATATGTATATATACACGCTATATGCTATGTAACACAATACTACACACATGCATACTATATGCCATACAATACTATATACGCACGCACGCGCGCGCACGCACGCACGCACACACACACACATATGGGGGGCAGTTGTGGCCTAATGGTTAGAGCGTCGGACTCGTAACCAGAAGGTTGCCGGTTTGATTCTCAGTACCGGCAGGTAACAACTGACGTGCCCTTGAGCAAGGCACCTAACCCCCGTTTGCTCCCCGGGCGCTGCAGTGTTAGCTGCCCACTGCCCCGGTGTATGTGTGTTCACGACTTGAAGTGTGTGTGTTCACTATTCACTGGTTGGGTTAAATGCAGAGGTCACATTTCGGGTATGGGTCACCATATCTGACAAAAAATAGGTCACTTCATATACACAGTATATAGGGTTGTGTGGTGTGGTGTGGTATAGTATAGTATAGTATAGTATAGCATGTAGTATATAGCATATATATGTATATAATATTTATACAGTATGTAAAAATCATATGCTTTTGCATGATTCACATCATTTCCTATCAGCGTGTTGCACACATTCCATAAAGGAACCATCGACTGCAACAGGAACTGGGTGTGTATCATTGGCAGTAGAGACATAGTGGAGCTGGAAGGGAGAAAAGGAAGGGGCGGGGGGTGCGAAGAAGAGAGAGATGGGACTGGTGTGTGGGGGGGTGTTACATAGCTGGCATGATAAATGAGTTTACAGAGATTCCGGGCACAAATGAAAGCCTCTGCCAAAGCAACCCCCCACCCCCACACCTCTGTAATGATGATTTATCTGTATTAGATGGACCCGTCCAATCCGGCCCCTCGCTGCCATTAATACAGCGGGACGCAGGCCCAGTCCCCCGCCCTGATCTGGGGACGCTTGTCTCTCTGTCTGCTGAAATGACCACAATCACTCAAGCGGACTCACGCCACCGGCTACAGCAGACAGAGCCCAGCGCCACCTCATATATCACATCACCAACTGTGTTATACCATCAGAGATTTGCACATAAAATCACAAGCACGAATGCACGGACACGGTCCCTCATATAACGCTAACATACTGTCATAATGGCTAAAGGCAGGGTTAGAGTAATGTTTTTGACATAAAGCCTGTTGCATGCATCATAATACTTTTTTTGCAAGCCTTAATAAAGTAAGATTATTTTATTATAAATGAAATGTAGGATGATGCAGTAATGTAACATATTTAAGCATAACACAAAGTACAATTTCAACATTGGATAAACCCAAAACCCACACAGAGATACAGAGCAACAGGTTCACTTCACTCGACTGCACAAACACACATACATAAATACACAGAACGAAAAAGATAGACAGAAATGGCAATCTCAGACTTGGCCTATAAACCGTTGATGAAGCCATTAAAACTGTCCGGTGTGTAGGACAGAAGTAAAATTGTTTTGAAGGCCCGTGGCTCGGACTATAATAATAACGCTCATAAACCTTTAGGCTACGCGCTTTCATCAGCGCGGATCTCAGCTAAAGCCGCCTGCTTCCGTACCCTGGATTTACAGGACCGGTCGGACCACAAATGTATCAGGGAGAAAGATGTAAAAAGACATTCTCGGGTGTTACAGATTTCATTTGGAGAACGTCATTATGCCGTGTAGTTCTTGTTACACTGGCGAGTAAATTTCCCCGCAGGGATCAATAAAGTACATCTAACTGTTATGGCCGAGAACTGGACCTGTTGCCAACCAAACACATTAATCTCCAGACAGACATTAAGCACATGGATTGAGTTAGCCACACTTTCATTTGAGTGGATGGTTAAAACTCTATAAGATGAAGGGCCCTTTGAACAAATAATGCATTAAAGGAAAGCAACTTTGGAGAATACTGGCTGCAGAATATCAGAGATGGCCTCTTTTGATTTGGGCAACTAGGAACGCAACCATCCAGATCACCAAAGCAACCACACAGCATCGCACTAAGCAAAACCTAAGCAAACGGCACTTGTGTTGTCTTCAAAAAAGTCTAGTTTTATATACTTTAAATAAAACTGAGGAACGGGATCCCGGATGCACGCTGGATTGGAGCCCGCATGGCCCAAATGAGCACCACGGCTCAATGTACCAACCGCTACACCACAGCTTCAACATCCCTGACACTTTCCAAAGTCAACATGAAGTAAATAAAGAAAAAGTCAAATCAAGAAAAGCAAAGGTATTTCATCATCCATCACGGGAGCAAAAATGGAACTCTCCAGGATCCAAACATCTATTTGCCATCTATGACAAGCCTTTAAATAGCCCTGTATGTGAGGGTGCGTATGTTTAAGCTCCACAGCCTGTGTGTGTGTGTTAAAAGTGTTCTGAAGCTGAATAATTCATACATGAGATGAGAGTAAACAACGTTAGCAGAGGCACTGGAGCGCTTCAACCCATCTGCCTGGGGAAAACGGACACATTATGGATCAAATACTGATATCACGAATAGATAGTCGATGCAATGAATCGAACTTGAAAGTCCTCCTGCTAAAAATGGGCAAAGCCTCATTGACTGAAACGTTGTAGACGTGTCATATTCGGTTTGTCATTTTATAGATGCATAAAAGATGGGGACAGATAATGTTTGTGTTAATGCCCATAACAGTCAGGAGGACCCAAAAACCCAACGCCTACCGCTGATAGGACTTCAACACGACGCTTCTCATAACCATTCATTATTCTGATATCCTACAGAGAGAGAGAAACAGACAGGACCGTCCGAATACGCAAATAAGACCAACCGGAGATGTCAGTTCCACTTAACAGATTAAAGTCAGATGGAAAAAAATCTGCCAGGAAAGGATGAAAATACTTTTTTGCTAGGATCTGAGCTTTGTAACATTGCTGGAGACACTTTAAAATTAAATTATAGATGCGTCATGTTTCTCTCTATGATCAGAAATCCACAATCTTTTGTTCCCTGCATTACGGAAAGAAAAAAAACATTACTACCTTCAAAAAAGTCATTTAAGCATAAAAATCAATACCTTAAGCTCTAAATTATGTTGTAAACAACTTAAATACAACAGCATTGTATTATATCCCAAGATTTATTTACAGACCCAAGCTGCCTGTACTGTACATTTAGATTTATTATTTAACACTTTCATGCATAGAGGTCACTACAACAGTATCTCTTCAAAACAAAAAAAATCTGTAAATTTTTTTTTATGAAAAGTTAAGCAATAAAAACACAAATAATCCTGAATGAGGCAAATTAATGCTAAATGTATTATCACAAGAAATATTGCTAAGGATTATTCTGTAGTCTGTACTATCTTCATCCAAATCTACCCCCCAACCCAAGATCTCAAATACACACAGAAAGGCAAAAAAATACCCAGATGGTCAACGATTGAAGCCAGATAACCAAATGTTTGTACATTCACCATTACAAACATCCTATATGCGATCATGCATCATGTGTGTGTTTAAGAGAGAGAGAGAGAGAGAGAGAGAGAGAGAGAGAGAGAGAGAGAGAGAGAGAGAGAGAGAGAGAGAGAGAGAGAGAGAGAGAGAGAGAGAGAGAGAGAGACTGCAACAAAGCCCTGAAAGGAAGCCACAGAGTCAAGGCCCTCTGTACTATCATACTGAACTCCGACAACCTTCACTAACAATCAGTTTTATTATCAAAATGATTTTTTATCGTCAAAAAACAGTTCATGTGTGAGCTTGCGTGATGCAGGTGGCATATGTTGCAATTTAATGTCTAAGTGGCAAAGCTGGCACTTTGAAGGTTGGTGTTAAAGCTTTTGAGTTACAGCACAAAATGTTCCATTTGTGATCAGAGCCATTAGAGAGAACGTAGCCCTTAAAAGACACGCTCCCAAAAAATGCTGAGAGCATCCAAACCTCAAGCCACACCACTGTGGTGCAGTAACCTCACAACATTAGGCCAAATCTTTCCCCCTTTAAGCCACACCTCTCTAGAAGCATCCGGCACTCAAGCTACACCCCAAAATTAAAGAATGCCAAAGCCAATAACAATGAAAATTACATGACTGATTTTATTTGTTTGGCTTTTACAGTATTTGTCTAGATAAAACGTTTTGTGGTGGTCACTGACAGAATGAAGCGAATCTGGTCGCATCTGCATGCCAATTGTATTTGCCTTTGTGCGGTTAAAACCAACATTGTTAACTGTTGGCTATAAGGTTGAACAAAGATGCAAAAACGATTTCTGAAAACTCAACATTTCTGAAAACTCAACATTTTCTAGGTTGGAAAAGCCAAGGTGAAATTTAAACAGAACAAGAACAGCTAAGAAACATCTCACCTTCACTTCAGACAAAATGTAAAAAATGAAAGAGAATATAGAAATAAACTGAATAAGCTAACATAAAAGCTTATCTGGCTCTGTCTGTCTAAAAGTGGATAATGTTAATTTTTAAGATAAAAATTCTGTCCCTCATGTTATTCAAAACCTGACTCTTTCTTCTGTGGAACATATATTTGTTAATATAATGGAGGTCAATGAGGTTATTTGGTTACCGACATTCTTCGAAATATCTTTCGTGTACCGCAGAAAAAAAGACATACAGGTTTAAAAGGAACATTAAAATCACATTTTCAACTGTCAATTAACGTGTTATAGAGACGTGAGCAATGTATTTATGTAGCGTTGCTGCTGCACGGTTTAAAAAAATAGCAGGACATTAAAAATACATTCATAGTCTACAGTTTTTAAGGGCTAAAACGCAGCACGGCTTGAAACATCCACTCTCACACACACCTCGACAGGAGATGGGAGAGGAAAGCCTGTCCACTCCACCACACGTCACTGAGTGTTAAATCAAAACAGCTTACAAGTCCACTGCTGGCAGACCTTACAAACACATACTCTCATCCATATGGGTTCCTAAGTGTCCCAGAGCACTTAACACTGAGAAAACACGCTTTAAAACACACACATATTGTGCCTGTGAGTGAGAAATACGTGCACTTTGTGTAGCACTCGTGTCGGCTGGAACTACGGAGAACAGCATTTTATGTGGAGATGACTTATTGCAAAACACAGGTACGGCCCAAATAGATTTGGGTACGCGCTATACATAACCCAGGCCCATACTGTAACACACTCGGTGTAAAACACTGCAACACAAATACTACATCTGTACATTTTGGTGAAGCGCAAGTCAGAGCCACAATGCATCGCTATGCAGTTGCTAAGGCGTTCTAAATGGTTATAAAAGTGTTTCTGTTGCTAAGGTGGTTGCTATGGAGTCTTCAATCACTTTCCCAACGACATTGACATCCCAACACCCAAAACATTTACCTTTAACATCATTTTCTTTAGAAATCTAAATGTAATCTTATCAAAATCGAATCGAGAAATGCAACCGCAATCAATATGTCAATCAGAAGCAGTCACTGTTATAACATCAAAACTCGGAGTACTTGAACCATTAACCCTTTGACCGCCCACATTTCCACATCAACACATAAGCAATATTCAGCAGCTCGACGGAGGCGTTTTAATCACTTCACATCAGAAGAGGTTTCCAGACATAACTCCGGTCATTTACATAAAGAAATCTTACAAGTACGGCGGCAAAAACAGCCTGTTTGGTTCTAAAGGTCTGAGAGGGGGTGGAAAACGCTCGTGTAAAACGAAACTACGATGGCTGAAAGAAACAAACAAGATTTCATTTCAAATGAGAAGATTCTTTAATTGGAGGAGCTGTATTTCATTTACATTTTGTCTCTGAACACTGGTTTCTCTAGGAGAGGGGAAAAGCCCTGTGAACGAAATACAGATGAAATATATTTTGACCATCAGACAGATTCTTTGTGTGTCCCTCTCTTTTTATCATTCTTTACAGTTTTTTTTTCACAGACAGATTTCATTATAAAAGAGAGCGCGGGCGTCCCTAAGGAAATATGCAGCGTCTGTACAATATCTGCTCTTAGACATCAATAAATGCCTGGACTTCACTTCTCAAATGTTTGGGAAACAGACAGATGGTGTCTGCAGCTACAGGAAGCTCTTCGGGTTTATTTCCTGTTTGGATTGCAGGCTTGTAGACGTGTGGCGTACAACAGGTCTGTGGTGGGATCTTTCCTGTAACAGTAGCTGAGAGTAAAGGTCTTTCTTATAAACTCAAACCTAGAAAAACAACACTACACATTCTATGTAATTCACTTTCACTTATCATCTTCTTATAGTTTTTACATTTGCTTTGACAATATTAAGACAATATTAAACATCATTCTATTCTATTCTAGTCTAGTCTATTGTATTCTGTTCTAGTCTTGTCCAAATTCAATTCTATATTCTATTCAATATTCCATTGAAAATTCTATTCCATTATAATCCATTGTATTCTTTACAACAAGCTAGACCAGTGTGAAGATGATATGCCATTGGAAGATACATGCAGAGAGAAAGAGGGAGAAAAACAGGGAGAAAGAGGGAAGAAAAGGGTAAAGTATGATCGAGTCCATTGCCAGCGGCCGTTTTGTGACAAGAACGACAGCAGTCAACAGGGCACAACAACTACACAGCTGCAGATAATGAAAGAGAGAGAGAAAGAGAGAGAGAGAGAGAGAGAGAGAGAGAGAGAGAGAGAGAGAGAGAGAGGTAGATAAGATAAAACAAAGCATGTGAAGAGCAGCAGTCTGTGAATGAGCACAGAGAAGACCGAATTATTGTAATCGTCTCTGTTTAGTGTTTTAAGGAGTCACCGTTTTCAAAAAAACATGAGCGAAACGGCACACTTCAATTAAAGCCTCTTACATTTACATTTATGCAGTTGGCAGACGCTTTTATCCAAAGCGACTTACATTGCATTACACATTATACATTTGTTCCGGAGAATGTGCAATCCCTGGTATCAAACCCTTGACCTTGGCGTTGCTAGCGCCATGCTCTAACCACTGAGCTACAGGAAAGTGTCTTATAACCTAACACACCCATACAACCCAGACGTCTCAGCTGGTTAAGCACACAGTCAGTGTACGGAACACATTTTGAGATTCTGACCTTGTTTACAACTGGTATTAGCATCTCGCCTATTGTGTTTGTCTGGGTTTCTCAGCTCAAATAATGACGATGCTGTTATGTTTCTGTTGCATTGTGGGTCGGATGAATCCAAGAGATCAAACAGATTCAGAACAACCTGAAAATACACACATTTGTTCCTAGAACTAAGCAAAAGACTGTGATTTACACAGCTTGCTGTGACAGCAGGAGGGCAGCACACACCTTACATGCGTGTGCACATAATTAATACGGTCAAGAGCGCATCTCAAAGTCTCTTGGGAAAATTATACACACACACATAAAGGCTGAGACGATGAATAAAATATGGGCTGCTGAAGAAGCAGCTGACCTCTGACCTCTGGGTGAGGGATGTGGCAAGCAGGCGTGAAGGATAATTGCTGAGACAGAGGGGATAGTGTGCTAGGAACGATCGGTTTGTGTGTGTGTGTGTGTGTACGATCTGCAAAGAGAGGGGATTTTAGGGATTTCTTTAAGTTAAAAGAAGGGGGGCTAATGGAAACGTTGAAGGGGGCAGCTGTGAGATATTGTCAAATGGTGAGAATAAATGTTGAAAGCAGTCAACAGTGCGTGTGAAGGACGAGCAGGGTTCAAGCTCCTCGTGTGACCCTTGAGAAGCCCGACGAAGAGGAAAAATGAGGAGACGAGACGGGAGGATAAGAAGGGGGAGGGAAGAAAAGTTTTTTTAAAAGTAGCTTGAGTTCTCCGGGTCTTATATAAATCCCTCCATTCAGCAAAACCATAATAACTCATAACTCAAACAGGCTAAAAATAGCTTTGAATAAACTCTGATAATGAAAAAGAAGAATAGCAATAAACAGAAAAAAAGTAATAATCATGCACTTGATGTCTTCCAAAAATAAATCTTCAGAGGAAAATGTTAGCAGTGCTTTTCTGTGCAAATCTCACTATCAGCATGAGAGGATTCACACTGGCCATTGCTATACGGTTCATAGGTGGTCGATAGGGCATTTCTAGGTTGTTGCTATGGGTGACTGCAAGGTAGTTATGTCCCAATAAGAACAATAAAACTATGCTCAAAATGAAATACATTTTATGATTATAATGGAAATTGTATTGGCTTTAATGAAAACTATAATGGTCTCTACAGGTGCGTGACGGATTCTACTGGTGTGATCGGGCAGATGGGAACCCTGCTGAAATAAAAACATAGAAACCCAATAGAAACCATCAACAAAATTCTAATAGTTTTCATTAAAACACCATTATGAATCATTAGCTTTTTCCATTAAAACCATTCTAAAAATTCATTTCATTTTGTAGTGTGTTTTGGGAATTATTCCAATAGGATTTAACATCCGACCAATATAATCCATCACATACCACTCCTTATAGTTTCTATTAAAACCAATACAATTCCCTTTAAAACCATCTTTAATGTGTTTTTTCCAGCAAGGATGTTTCGATTGTTCTTTTTAAGCAGGGAACCAATAGACCATCATTAAATCCTACAGGAAAAATGCCCAAAACAAAACACAAAAGCAATTCATAATGGTTCATAATGGTGTTTCAATGGAAACCATTAGAATTTGTGTGATGGTTTTTAATTGTTGGGACCAAATCAAAACAGCGTGACTCACTGCCACATTCAAACGGCAAAAAAAAAAAGTGCTCAATTCGGTTAGGTTCACACAGCTAACTTAAAAACCAAATTGACAACGACATTCTATTCCTGACTTCTTTAGTTTTTGACTCACTTCCTTCAATTCTCACAAAACTCGCAAGTGCATCTTTAGTGAACCTGTGTTTTACAAATCAAAACTCTCCTCACATGTAAGCCTTTAAAGTTTGAGACTGTTTTACCAACCACTAGATAAACTGTAATAACTTAAAAAAGTGAACCACTAAATTGAGATAGAAAAGGAGAAAGATGAATAATATGTGGTTGTTTGTAGCAGGACATCTGATGAGCTAATGGATTTCCTCTCACTGGACTTCCTGTCCATTACTGTCAGACGTTTGTGTCATATGCGCGTGGGTGTGCGCACGTGCGGTCCACACTGACCATCTGTGGATACTTTCATTATTAATTATAAACCACAGCTGGTCAAATGAATGGATGGTGTGAGGGACGGGGGGGTTAGATAGAGAAAGAGAGGAAAAGAGAGAGAGAGGGAGGCGGCGAGTCTTAGATTCAGTAAATGGACAAACATTAATATATAATACAAAATTGTGGGTTTTTTTCAAAATCACAACCTTGAAAACAGAATAAAAAGAGTGCATGTGTACAATTGTATATGTGTCTGATTTATCATTATATCTGTAAATTCACACAATATACATTTTTCCGCATACACTTACCCTCTCTTTCTCTCTCTCTCTCTCTCTGCAGTGGAAACATTCCAAAATCATATCAAACAGTCAGTCAAACTCAACCCAAACCTAGAATTTCTGCTGCCCTGGCTGGAGTTAAATTAAAGCTCTGTATTCCTCTGCAGGTTCGGCTGTCATTACAGCGCCCGCGCTCTCCTCCAGACCACATTGAGATGGATTCAGAGGTGGGTTTTTTTACCTTAAGTGGACCCATTATGTCATTAAGTCGCTCTGAATGTGAACCGCAGAGTGTAATGCGTACTGCGATTGTGCCGCGAGGGTGTCGCTTTATGCCCTTCAGCGTGGAGAGAGCGAGTCGAGTGTGCGAGCGTGTGACATTGACTGCTTAATTTCACCGTTCAGACACTGGGATAACAGCACCTGCAGTACAAACATATTTGATGGTGGATTTCAAAGCTAATCTGAAGGCATTTAATGTCTTTCTCCCCACTACGTGCTTGCTGAAGGGTGAACAGAAGGCGGGTTCAAATTAATGTGATTTTCTAAGAATAAAGGACTTGTGGTTAGTGTTTTAATGTAGTGTGAGCGGATCAGTAGGTCAGTTATTTGGACGAACACACACACTTACCCCTGATGAAGGGTATGCTGTCCACCCGAGCTCCGCTGTGGCCGTCCGGGTGTCCATCAGCGTTTCTGTAAACGACACAAAAAATAAATTTAGTAGAGTACAGAGGAAAAGTGCAGAACACAGTGCACTAGAGTACAGTTACAGTAGAGCTGACAAACTCCATAAACCCTCCACAGAGTCCGAGAGTGCTGTTCTAGATCCCCCACAATGCCCTGCGCTTCTAAAGACGAGATGTAGGATAAGCTGTTTGTGTCCTTTAAGCGGTCAGCTATTGTCAGACCTTATCGAAGGGGATATCTTTGACCACCTGAAAGAATAATCCACATATACACACCCTCTACAAAACAAAGATAAAACACTTAAAAACCATAGAAAACACGGATTGGAGCTTGAGTCGGTGCACAAGCAAAACTAAAACACAACATCGCCAACTAAAAATAATAATACATTTTCGATATATGTGTATATTTTAAAGGGACAGTTCACCGAAAAATGGAAAAAATTTTTTATGGATGCACAGATATGTCAATTTTATATATTCTTTTGTGCTCTGTACAGGTTTTAGTTACATATATTTATATAGGTTTTAGTTATATATATATATATTTATTTAGTTTATGAGAGTTAATGAGAGTTTATAAATGATGACATAACTTTAATTTTTGGGTGTACTGTCCCTTTAAGATCTGTGTGATTCCATGTTTTGCATGCATGGGTCATTATTTTGCTAAAGGGCACTGGAGAGGAAACTAAACACTAGTGCTGTCCACTTGACTTGTGTTGCGCTGTAGGAGTTTTCAGCACTATGACATCATTGAAGTAAAGCATGAGTTACTTGAGTCAAACCACATCAGTGTAAACAGATCTACATCCTGCTTTTACTCTCACCTCCAGCCATTCTCCTTCTACCCTTCCCTCCGGGTCTGTGTGTGTGTGTGTGTGTGTGTGTGTGTGTGTGTGTGTGTGTGTGTGTGTGAGACGCACTATGATTTAATTGCGTCCCGGTGCAGTTGCGCACGGAGCTGCGCCTGTCAGTCTGAGAGGGTAATAAGTAAGGACTGATGTCACTGGAGAGAAAAGATGAAGAGTTTCTGTTCTCTTCTCCAAACACAATCTGACACAATATGAACCCAAAGCCGACTGTCATATCTCACCGCTCTCTCTATCCCTCGTCTCTCAATCACTCAACTTAAAGGTACAGTCCAGCCTAAAATGAAAATTCTGACTTCACGTCATTCAAAACCTGTATAATTTTGAGATGATAGAGAGGGAAAAAGAAAAGGATTGAGGAAGGGCAGACGACAAGCGCTCTGAC